>JARQOC010000003.1:655820979-657020979 GCA_033576535.1 Allobates femoralis | reverse complement strand
AGGCAGCACACAGGGGCCCCAGGCAGCACAAAGTGACCACAGGCAATATACAGGGGCCCCAGGCAGTGGGCCACCCGGGGCCACTTTGTGCTAACTGGGGCCCCTGTGTGCTGCCTCTGGCCCCCATGCGCTGCCTGGGACCCCTTTGTACTGCCTGGGGCCCTTGTATGCTGCATGGGGCCCCTGTATGTAGCCTGGGACCCTGTGTGTAGCCTGGGGCCCCTGTATGTTGCCTGGGGCCACTTTGTGCTGCCTGGGGCCCTGTGCACTGCCTGGGGCCCCGTGCACTGCCTGGGGCCCCGTGCACTGCCTGGGGTCCTTGTATGCTGCATGGGGCCCCTGTGTGTAGCCTGGGATCCTGTGTGTAGCTTGTGGCCCCTAGTACTGCCTGGGGCCCCTGTATGTTGCCTGGGGCCTCTTTGTGCTGCTTGGGGCCTCTTTGTGCTGCCTGGGGCCCTGTGCACTGCCTGGGGCCCCTAGCACTGCCTGGGGCCCTAGCACTGCCTGGGGCCCCTGTATGTTGCGTAGGGCCACTTTCTGCTGCCTGGGGCCCCCATGTGTTGCTTGGAGCCCTGATCTACAGCTGCTGTGGTATACGGAGGGGTATAATCTGGCCTAGGCCACTTTAACCCCGAGTATATTCTGGTCGGGGGGGTTAGTCTGGCCTGTTACACCGGGGCACAGCCGAGAAGAACCTCATACAATCCCAGCAGCTCCTGCTGCTGTCCTGACACACTCCCCCCCTCCCCACAGCCCAGGGCAGCACATATCATCTCCTATTCACCCGCACACCTGGGGGTCAGTGATTTCAATCAGCACTTAGCTCCAGTAGCAGCTAACCCTGTGTGTGCTGCTACCAAGCAGAAGATACAATCTCCCATATGCTGTGTCTTGGTCAGGGGACACATCGAGGTCGCATCACCACAACATGATAGGTGTAAAGCACAGATTCCAAATGGAGGAGGCGGCGATGAAGAAAGAATAATACCGCCCAGTGGGGCGTGTGCTGATGCATGGAGGAGGGGCTGAATGGAGCCTGGCGCCGCCTTCTCAGTCCCCAGCCTCAGGGACTTCTGTAAGTTATAAGTTATTTTTCTGCAGTTTTATAGGGTGGATTTAGCTCAGAGAGGGATAGATAGGGAGAAGCTAGGAAGGTGCAGGGACAGGTAGTGATAGTGTAGGGGCTTAGATCCAGGTGACAGGTTCCCTTTAAGACTGATTGAATTAGCCAACACCGTGTATTTGGGAAGAAAAAAAGAATGATGTATTTATGGTATTGATGAATTATCACCATCAGCTTCTAATGGTATGGTTGGGGTGCTTATGTATATGTACTGTTTTAAGTCCATTATTTTAATTCTGTTATCTACAGTGGACCTTGTAGCACACACTTCTTCTTTATTTAGGCTTTTTATTTAACTTCTGACCTTCCTCTGCTTAACATTGAGGTCCTTATCCAGGGCACAGTGCTTCCCTTTTCTGACAGGAGGTTATAAAAACATGACCTTCATGCCTATCCATTCTCACATTTTGCTAAGACAGGGAAGTGAAACAAAGACGTGAAAAAAGGGGGCACAGACTGTACATTAATGTGCTTATCAGTATTACATCCATACAGGTTTATTACATAGGCAGTCTGAGTCATATAATCTTTTTAATCCTGCATTCCTAGCCGAGCAGCTAAGTACATCTGTATACGTTCCATGGGCTATGGAGTGCAAATTCTCAGCATTAGTGCAATGTGTTATTGCTTTTAAAACCCCTCTTTCCCTGTTTATATTTTAGGTAATATATTGCTGATATTTTATTACTAAATGATCAACCTTATAACTTAAATGTTTAAAGCGCTCTATTTGATTGTTCCCTTTTGGTGAACTACTATGTTTGTGCGCTTTCCTGCTTTATTTATTGGGGTTATGGCCAGGTTAATATGGAGCTATCATGATTAAGTATTCACATTGCAGCAGCTGCTTTGAGCAGTAAATATTCAATTGATTTAATTGATCTACATTTTAATGTAATTATACACTACTACCTTGGATAAAACAACCCAACAGTAACTGGTTGTGAATGCTTGACTTTTTTTCTCTTTTTTAAATACATAAGTTCATGCAAAAAAAAAAAAATACCGTACATTACATACATTTTCTTTTTTGAAAGTGTAAACTATTAAAGGTGCATTTGCAGCCCAAGACATGGTGTTCTATAGCCACTGACTGTCAAAATGAAGGTCAGCTTTCATTTCATAGCAAGTGTACATAGGCCAACTAGCTTTAGATGCACGCTAAACAATCTGTAGTGTAGATCCTTCGGTGAACATACACTGCCTTTATCAGCAGCAATGCCTATTTTCGCAAAGTGCCTCCAAGAATGCTGATCTTTTGAACAGCTCACCTGAAGAATGAGCATTTTTCTTTGTCAGGTGATTGTCAAACTCTGCAGTCTACATGATTATCATGACAGAGCATTCATAGGAACACTTGTTCATGATAATCATGCACTGTAATGGACTTTTATCTTTGGTTTAGTACTTTCTGCCATAAGAAAGGCTATAATGATTTTCTTACAAACTTTAGTTTGGTTATAGAAGTCTGTTTAAAACATTAGTCATCTGTTAGCCAAACGATCATTTGGACAGCAGTGATGTCTCTCAACTCTCTCATTTACTGGAACTCCCAGCCTGGCCCAAGTGCTCCTGCATTCTCTGAGAGAGGGCCTTATTATCTGGAGTCCTAAAGGATCAACCGTTGGAAATCCAAGATCCTTTTCTTTCCAACTGTTATCAGTGGGCTCCCATACACCTTAAGCTAAGGTCTCACATAACGATATTGGTAACGATATCGTCCTATTTGTGACGTAGGAACGATATCCTTACCGATATCGTTGCGTGTGACTGATAGCAGCGATCAGGCCCCTGCTGTGAGGTCGCTGATCGTTGCACAGGGATCCTGACCATTTTTTGGTCGTTGGCCCCCCCGCTGGTCACCACACATCGGTGTGTGTGACCGGCGGGGGCAGCGATCAGCGACCTGTCAGGATCCCCCGCCATGTCACAGCGCTGCACAGCAGCGCTGTAACATGACATCCAGGGTGACAAGCGGGCTTAGAGACCCGCTTGTTTACCATGGTTACCGGCACCCGCCCGCTTCCGAGTTGCGGGGAGCGAGCGGGTGCCGACCTCTCCTATCCTGTCCCTCACTATTCTCATCTCTCCCTGCTATTTCCCTGTTCCCTACTCTATCCCCTATCCTAAACCCTAATCCTATCCCTCTCCTTGTTCTAAATAAAGAAATCCCCCCCCGAGGCTCACCGGCATCAGAGGCTCCCATACCGGCTAATGGAGATCTCAGGGGTAAAGGACCTGTGATGAGGTCACAGTCATGTGACCCGCCTATACTGTATACTGTATAGTATAGGCCGGTCACATGACTGTGACCTCATCACAGGTCCTTTACCCCTGAGATCTCCATTAGCCGGTATGGGAGCCTCTGATGCCGGTGAGCCTCGGGGGGGGGGGGGGATTTTCTTTATTTAGAACAAGGAGAGGGATAGGATTAGGGTTTAGGATAGGGGATAGAGTAGGGAACAGGGAAATAGCAGGGAGAGATGAGAATAGTGAGGGACAGGATAGGAGAGGTCGGCACCCGCTCGCTCCCCGCAACTCGGAAGCGGGCGGGTGCCGGTAACCATGGTAAACAAGCGGGTCTCTAAGTGCAGGAGAGACACGCTGTTACCATGGTTACCAGCGTCCGTCCGCTCCCAGGATGCAGGGAACGAGCGGACGCTGGGTACCAACGATCTGGCTGCCCAGAGGTCGCTGGTGAAGTCTGTCAGTGTGACAGCTCACCAGCGACCTGATAACGATGTGTCAACGATGCATCAACGATGCTGATCGTTGTCGGCATCGCTGACACATCGTTATGTGAGACCGGGGCTTTAGACTGTTGGCCAATATTGTCTAGTTTGGCTGACTTTAGTCTGATATGTATGGTGGCCTTTATTTCCCTCATTTACAGAGTTAAGTATGCTGAACCCGTAAGGGTCCCATCACACTTGTCGACGTTCCAGTGATCCTGACAACGATATGACCTGGTAAGGATTGCTGGAACGTCGCTATGTGGTCGCTGGTGAGATGTCAAACAGTCAGATCTACTCAACAACGCAGCAATTATACGGCGACCCATATAAAGACCTCGGCGGTCGTTGGGACCCTGTCACACAGCAGCTAATCTGACGACTCAGACCTACGTGGCTGAGTTCTGAGTCGCCGAGGTCGTTGTTAAGACGTCAAACACACCGATGCATGCTGACCAGTGGGAGACCGACGATCAAAAAGTGGTCCAGGCCATTTCGACATGATCGACAATCTCACAGCGGTGGCCTGGTCACTGCTACGTGTGAAACATAGCGAGATCACTGGCGAGGTCGCTGTTACATCACAAAACCTGTGACGCAACAGCTATCTCACCAGCGATCTCGCTATGTGTAATGGGGGCTTTAACCATCTTATTTTTAAAGAGCTTTACTGACTCTTGAGAGCCGTTGTTCAAGGAAATAAGGTTTTAGCAAATACTGAACCCTTTTGTTTTCCAGGTCATAGCCTTTCTCTTAGTGAAATGTCTTCTGAGCGAAGCTAAACCTTAAAGGGAATCTGTAAAAATGCTTTTAACCTGCAGATATCTGAGTAAGGGCCACGTCACACACACAGATAATTGTGCAGACATTGTTCACAGATCTCTGGTTGCAGTGAAATCATGGACACATTGTTACATTTTGTGGCTGTGTACAAATAGAACAATGTGTCCATGATTTCACTGCAACCAGAGATCTGCGAACAATATCTGCACAGATATCTGTGTGTGTGACGTGGCCCCTATATGCAGGTTAATAATGTTTTAAGCCTGCCAAGCACCTGCACATTGAACCTCATTGCTGGTAGGAAATTAACTTTACTCTTCCCAGGAGCATTCGGGTTTCAGTCATGGACGGCAGTGTCGGTGACTTCTCTGCCACTGCTCTTTGTATCGAGAGCGGCGGCTGTTACTGCATCCCATGCAAACGATTGACATCTGGTTCTAAAGCTGAGCGCTTGTCAGTCAATGCGGGGTGTTTGGCTACAGCCGTAACTCTCAATACACACAGTGCTGACAGAACCCACGCTTGGCACCACCCCCGTTACTGAAACGCGAATGCTGCCATAAGGATTAAAGTTCTTTTTGCCCCAGCATCGGGATTCAGTGTGCATGTGCTGGGCAGATATGAACTGCTATTAATCTGCAGATGAACCCCATATCTGTAGGTTAATAGCATTTTTACATGTATCTAGTTCCCTTTAAACTGTATAAGGGAGTAAGGTAAGATAGTGATTGGCCTACCATTACTTGAGATTTAGGATGGACATTTCATATTAACTGTTGGCCAGATGCATTTTTGTCCAATGTTGATTCTCTACCTTCACCCACTCTCTCACTCAAGCCAACATTCATGGTTATTTCAGTAGGGACAGATTAAGTACGTTATTGTTAGAGGTGTCCACCTCCTTTGTCCCTCCCAAAAAATCAGGCACTTTAAGACCAGGGTCACATGATAGTATGAAAAATCAGTCCAATTTTTATTCCTAAAAGTGATTTTTTTTTTTTTTTCTCACGTGTCATCTGTGTGCCATCTCTCTTTATTACTCAGCAGTTACTAATAACTTACAGGACTATTTGCGGTTTCCCATGCTACAGAACTGTAATATATCTATAAATCTTTTATGCCATACTTTTCTTGCACCCATAAACTTAATTGGGTGAGTCTCATCTGATTTCACAGTAAAATGGCAAAATACTGTGGTTTATTTTTATACACAGACAGATTCTATCATTGAAAATAATCCGCCATCTGCACTGCCTCATTGAATAACATAGGTCAGTGTGCTATCCGATAATTGGATAGCACAAGTCCGATTTATATGGTTATCTAATCGAGCCAAAAGTCAAACATGCCTGATCCTTCGTTATCAATATCTGCTGCCAGAGGAGATTTGGGAGGCCTTGTCACACATCAGATTTCAAAACAAGTTTCCTCTAATGTTTTTGAGCACCTTTAGTTTATGATCAGTGATAAATTATTGGAATGCAAAAAGGAATGGACCATAGGCTCCCTCTCACTCCTTTTTAGTATTTTTTTCTTCTTATAGTAACTCACAAGGTATCTCAAAGGGAACCTGTCGCCACCTTTTGGCAATTTAAACTGTGTCCACCATCTTACACATAATGTGAATGGGATTCTAGTAACCCCCTATGTGCCTAGATGTGCCCCCCTCATACCTATTGAGTCCAGGAGGCTGCTATTTAGTCCTGTGGATTATGTCCTCGCCACCCCCCTAGCTGCAAAACCTGCCCTGCTTTTTTTTTTAAATTGCTGCCCTCATCTGTGACTGGAGCTTGAGTGACAGGCGCACTCGCAGCTGTGTATTGGAGCGGGTGCCTGTGCTCCATTGAATGTAGTGCTGATATCTCGTGAGACTTCACAAATCTCGCGTGACATTGGCGCTATCTTCAAAGGAGCATGGATACCCACTCCAATGCGCAGGTGTGAGTGCAACTGTCACTCAAGTGCCGGTCACAGATGAGAGCGGCAATTTAAAAACAAAATGCAGTGCAGGTTTTGCAGCCGGCGAGGCGGTGAGGACATAATTCACCTGGACTAAATAGCAGCCTCCCGGACTCAATCGGAGGCCAGCACTGGACAGAATAAGTTATTTTCTCAGGTATGAGGGGCACGTCTGGGCACATAAAGGGGTTACTAGAAGCCTATTTACATTGTGTAAGCTGGTGGGCACAGTTTAAAATGCCAAAAGATGGTGACAGGTTCCCTTTAAACAATTTGTCTACATAAGTACATGAGAAAATGTGAAATTATACATTTGTGTGCAATTTGTTTTGTGCCCTCCTAAAAGGAACAGCCACCTATTAGCCACCTATTAGGCCCCTTTCACATCACAATTTTTTCCTGTCCATGGGGATCCTGTTTTTTGCAGGACCCCACGGACAGGACCGGATGTGAACTCTGGATGCCATTTCTGTGTCCGGATCTGGGATTTTGAGGGATCTGGACAAAGAGCTGGGAGGAGCAGAGCCTACAAAGCGAAGGCAAATGGTGTCGGCGTTGGTATGTCAAACGGGGGGAGGAAGAATCCTCCCCCCGTGTGACATGTCGGGGCTGAAGTTTTGCTTTCCCAGTGTATCTACATACACTGTGAAAGCAAAATAAAAGAGAAAAAAAATGTATTAATTTTTTTTTTTTAAATGTTCACCTCTCCACCGGCTGTCCGGGACCCGAGGAGAAGACGTCTGAATGCTGCCAGGACCTTAAAATGTGATTGACCATAGCGATCAGGTGATATGTCACGTGACATACCACCTGATCGCTACCGGCCAATCACATTCTAAGGTCCTGGCAGCATTTGGAGGTCTTCATCACGGGTCCCGGACAGCCGGCGAACAGGTAAGCATTTTATTTTTTTTATTTTTTTATTTTTTAACACATTGCTTTATTTCATTTCACTTTAGCAGTGTATGTAGATGGTGTATGTAGAACGTAGATACACTACTAAAGTGAAATTAAAGGAACAGAGCATGCTCAGTACACTACACCGGATCGGGGAAATGATCCTGTGTTTTCCCGGATCTGTGCTCCATAGTCCCCCATGTTATTTGAATCGGACAGTGTCGGATCCGATGCTGTCCGATTCTGTCTGTGTCCACTGTGCCCAAAATCGGAGCAATCTCTGTGTCCGCTTTTTACACGTCCCTAAAATCAATCGGATCCTTGCACACACGGATGGCTATTAAAAAGAACCTGTCAGCTAGTTTATGCCCTCCCAGCTATTGCTGTCTGTAGCTGCAGCTTTATAATGCCAGTCTAAGCATCCCTGTCTGAGCTCATTGTGTAATGTGAAAGGAGAAAGAAAAGCATTTACACACTTACATTTCCTTATGTAATGAGGCAGTCAGTCTCCAGCTTGGAGGATGGGGACTGTTTGGCAGGTTAATAGTTAACATTTCAGCCTTGTGCTAGAACTTGTTGGGAGACTTGATGTGATGTCATAAACCATGTGACTACAATAGGCCGAGCTAAGTTCCTATAACATAATAGGAGTTTGCTCGCTTAGCTCCACCCACTATGGTCACATGATCGTTACATCACACAGGTCCTTTAGCCATGCAAGTTAAGTGAGTTAACTATTATGCTGCCAGACAGTCTCCCTCCTCCAAGGTGTAGACTGAAATGTAAGTGTATAAATGCTTTTTTTTTTTACCTTTTCACTCTGAGGTCAGATAGGGATGATTAGAATAGTATTATGAAGCTGCAGGTATAGACAGTGATAGCTGGGGAGGCATAAACCAACTGACAGGTTCCCATTAAGCACCAATCCGTGCCTATAGTGATACAAGGGGGGCCAAATCGGATCTGTGGCTATTTGTTTTACAATGGATAGCCACGGATCCCTAAAAATCGTCATGGGAGGGGGGCCTTAATACATATTCTATGATCTTGTACTAGTTAGCTGTCATTTGGGTTGTATATGGTGTCATTCTTTAAAGGGGCTTTACACTTTTAGGAAAGTGACCCTCAATGGGTGTGAAAAAACAAACAACAGGTACTCGCCCGCCCTGGGTGCAGGGCAGACTCTCCGCCACTGCTCGGGTCTTGGCATTTTGTCTGCAGTTGTGATGTCACAACACTGCTGTAACCAATCCTTGAGCTGTCTGTGGCACAGTCTCTGAGCTCAGTAACTGGGATGCTCGCTGTTGATGTGACATCGCCTCCGCAGCAGTGAACCTGGCGCTGAACCTGTGGGGGGTGAAAACCAGCTCTGATTGTTATTTAAGAGCTTTTGGGAGACGACTTTCCTGACCGTGGAAGATACCCCTTTAGTGTTTGTAACTTTGCTGAGCAAGAGTTAATAAAAGGCATTTAAAACTAAAGAATGTTGATGAAGCGACCTTGTCTTCAACTGCTATGAGAGGATTCATTGCATTATTTGTGACATTTTTTTTTTCACACCTAAATATGCATGCGTTCACACTTCCCACCATTGCACTTGTTTAATTACAGCTCCAGGAACATAAAGACTGTTATTATTTTAATGGAAGGAACTGAGAATGAAATATAACTGAGCTGGGCCCAAGTCTTCTTTTGGCAACTGGCAATTTCACGGATGAAAAAAAACACCTGTTCAGAACTGAAAATCCTGATCATTATCGCTTTTACATTTGTCTATTAATTTATTTTTCAGTCCCCGAGGAGAGTGAAACGAGCAATCTTCCTATGTGGTTACCATTCAGAGCAGTTGGATTTAATAGGCAGTTATAGTATATAGCTTTTTCCTTTTTATGCAGATTGCCTTTTTGTGTTGGCTTTATGTTGGACCTACATACATATTCTCAGTAAAGGTCAAAACGATTCATGGTGAAAACAAATGTTCTATTGTGCAAAAGTGTGCTAAAAGCACACAAATACTTATTTTGTATTTTCCCATGTGATAATTATAATATCAGTAGTTTGGGACTTCATGAAATTATTTTCTTTTAGGAACATATTTTAAGGTGATTCAGCATTAAAAATATCTCTCCCACCAGGCTGTCAAATTTAAGACCTACAGTTGTGGCCAAAAGTATTGACACAACTGCAATTCTGTCTGTGATAATACTCAGTTTCCTCCTGAAAATGATTGCAATCACAAATTCTTTGGTATTATTAACTTCATTTAATTTGTCTTCAATGAAAAAACACAAAAGAGAATGAAGAAAAAAGCAAAACATTGATCATTTCACACAAAACTCCAAAAATGGGCCAGACAAAAGTATTGGCACCCTCAGCCTAATACTTGGTTGCACAACCTTTAGCCAAAATAACTGCGATCAACCGCTTCCCGTAACCATCAATGATTTTCTTAAAGCCCTTTCACATCAGCGGTTTTTGAAATTTGCGGCAGATGCGGTGAAAAAAACGCATCTGCCGCAATTGCCGCATAACCGATGCACTTGCGGCGCGGTTGCGGTAATCCCCATAGAAAGTATAGGGGGACTTGCGGCAGGTGCGGCAAGTGCGGTTTTGCACTTGCGGCAGGTGCGGCAGCGAAAAAAAACACGGCTGACCCTGTTTTTTTTCGCTGCCGCAAGTGCAAAACCGCACTTGCCGCACCTGCCGCAAGTCCCCCTATACTTTCTATGGGGATTACCGCAACCGCGCCGCAAGTGCATCGGTTATGCGGCAATTGCGGCAGATGCGGTTTTTTCACCGCATCTGCCGCAAATTTCAAAAAACGCTGATGTGAAAGGGCCCTTACAATGCTCTGCTGGAATTTTAGACCATTCTTCTTAGGCAAACTGCTCCAGGTCCCTGATATTTGAAGGGTGCCTTCTTCAAACTGCCATTTTTAGATCTCTCCACAGGTGTTCTATGGGATTTAGATCTGGACTCATTGCTGGCCACCTTAGAAGTCTCCAGTACTTTCTCTCAAACCATTTTCTAGTGCTTTTTGAAGTGTGTTTTAGGTCATTGTCCTGCTGGAAGACCCATGACCTCTGAGGGAAACCCAGCTTTCTCACACTGGGCCCTACATTATGCTGCAAAATTTGTTGGTAGTCTTCAGACTTCATAATGCCATGCCCACAGTCAAGCAGTCCAGTGCCAGAGGCAGCAAAGCAACCCCAAAACATCAGGGAACCTCCGCCATGTTTGACTGTAGGGACTGTGTTCTTTTCTTTGAATGCCTCTTTTTTACTCCTGTGAACTCTATGTTGATGCCTTTGCCCAAAAAGCTCTACTTTTGTCTCATCTGACCAGAGAACATTCTTTCAAAACGTTTTATAAGAAACAAAAACAATGTTGCGCCAAACTGCTGATGTTTATGGCATGGGAGCGGTTAAATATATCTAGGGCTCACCTTCTCTAGTTGTGCTGACCGCACAACTAGTTTATGCACTGATTTGTTACCCCAAAGGGTTTCCACATCAGCCGGTGTGCTGCAAGCAGGGATGAGCGTGATTTCCAATATGCACACGCTGATTCTCGTGCTTGTTCCAAAGAAGTGGTGATTGACGTCTGATGCGTCCTGGGTGCCCAGCTGCTGAATACCACGCTTCCCAATGGGAGGATACGTGTGCGTTCAAATAAAGATGTGGTATTAGATTAGCGCTACAAACCACTCCAGGCGATCGTTCTGTATAAATTACCTTAAAGCTTTATTCAATCGATGTAGAATGCCCAGTCTCCACAACGCGTTTCGGCGCTAATTGCGCCTTTCTCAAGTGTCACTTGACAAGAGACACTTGAGAAAGGCGCAATTAGCGCCGAAACGCGTTGTGGAGACTGGGCATTCTACATCGATTGAATAAAGCTTTAAGGTAATTTATACAGAACGATCGCCTGGAGTGGTTTGTAGCGCTAATCTAATACCACATCTTTATTTGAACGCACATTCAAAACGTTTTAGGCTTTCTCAGGTAAGTTTTCGCAAACTCCAGCCTGGCTTTTTTATGTCTCTGGGTAAGAAGTGGGGTCTTCCTGGGTATCCTACCATACAGTCCCTTTTCATTCAGACGCCGACGGATAGTACGGGTTGACACTGTTGTACGCTCGGACTGCAGGGCAGCTTGAACTTGTTTGGATGTTAGTCGAGGTTCTTTATCCACCATCCGCACAAGCTTGCGTTGAAATCTCTCGTCAATTTTTCTTTTCTGTCCACATCTAGGGAGGTTAGCCAGAGTGCCATGGGCTTTAAACTCCTTGATGACACTGCGCACGGTAGACACAGGAACATTCAGGTCTTTGGAGATGGACTTGTAGCCTTGATTGCTCATGCTTCCTCACAATTTGGTTTCTCAAGTCCTCAGACAGTTCTTTGGTCTTCTTTCTTTTCTCCATGCTCAATGTGGTACACATAAGGACACAGGACAGAGGTTGAGTCAACTTTAATCCATGTCACCTGGCTGCAAGTGTGATTTAGTTATTGCCAACACCTGTTAGGTGCCACAGGTAAGTTACAGGTGCTGTTAATTACACAAATTAGAGAAGCATCACATGATTTTTCTAACAGTGCCAATACTTTTGTCCACCCCCTTTTTTATGTTTGGTGTGGAATTATATCCAATTTGGCTTTAGGACAATTCTTTTTGTGTTTTTTTCATTGAAGACAAATTAAATGAAGATAATAATATCAAAGAATTTGTGATTGCAATCATTTTCAGGAAGAAACTGAGTATTATCTGACAGAATTGCAGGGTTGTCAATACTTTTGGCCATAACTGTATGTTACTTTTGTTGTGCATTGAGAAGTATGTTATTCCCCACCACTATTTCTGAATAGCATATGGAAAAGTATGACTGATGTATTAATGTTTACTATCTATATATGATAAAGTTAAGCAAAATTATTTGCAGGCACCTGTTCCAGCAGCCATGTCCGTAATTCACAATGTGACGTGGCTGCTGGTCTAAGGTCCTACAAATTAATTCACTCATCTCTAGTATATTACAAGCTAAAACCGCAGCATAAATCCCTCATAGACCTGATGACCATGCTGCTCATTGAGACCTTTGTAAATTCTACATTTATACGTTATCAACAGTCTTTGGCTATGTTACATGAATTTCACTTATTTCAGAGGCAACTATTTATTTTTTTATTGGGTCCTGGAAGGTCGGTAGCTGCGGTTGTGTCGGATCCCGTAACACCCGGCAGAGGGCAAGTATTAAATTTTTATTATTTTTAACAAATTTGGATAACGTTAATTTGGGTTTCGCAGTGTATATTCACACCCTACAAAACCCAAAAGGGGCTGTCACAGATGTCACACAGGGGAGGATTCTTCCTCCCCTTTGTGACATCACTTCTCCCCTGCACTTTTGGGGGTGAAGTAAGCCCATAAAAAAAACTTGGTGTGTGAATGCACTGCTTTTTTTGCGGGGGTGCAAAAGCTGCAAAAAGCGCAAAAAATGCACATAGTGTGAACGTAGCCTTAGCATAGTTATGGTAAATTGGCCATGTTATTAAATACAGGTCACTGCCAAGCTGTGCGCAAGTCTTTATAAACCTCTGCAAAATACTTGAAAACACCTCAAGTTTGTTATATTTTGATTAAATAAAACAGTAAATGTACTTCCATTGTTTACATTGTATTTATTTTTTCCAATGTATTATTTTTCAAAACCATTTAATCAACTTAAAAATAATCACTAGAAATTTGCTGTCCGCTGAACATATAAAAATGCTGTAACTTTCCAAATTGTAAAGCGTGTGTCCTTTAGCAGAATAATCACAAGTGAAAACATCAATCATACAAAAGGTTCCTTACATTTACCATGTTCTCTTGGATCAGAGTGCTCACATCCCCTTGGTCTTCTAGTTTCAGTCTACTGCATGGAAATCGACAAGCTTTTATCACAGTTTAAACAAATGTTTCCGTGGAACACATGAAAGGATCACTGGACCAAGAAAGAGTTTAATGTTTTGATGATCGCGCCTCTAAGCTTTAGGGGGAAAAAAAAGAAAGGAGAGAAAGAAAATCAGGCTTGTCGAGATACATAGCGCAGACAGATGCTTTGCATAGCTATTTATTCAGCTTGTAAACAAGCCACCAAAAACATTTCTTATAATGACAAGGAGACCGCAATTACATTGTTGTGGGGATTTAGATAGGATTTGGCATACAGCTTTGTTTCGCAGAGCAGAAATCTTTCATTCTCTGTGAGTATTGAGCAAGTTGCTCCTTTTACCCTGGGAATCTGAGGTCTGTCACTAAACAAGGCAGATCTTAAAATCTTAAAAATGCCTATGCAACAACTGTTAGACTCTAGTGCAGGGGTCCCCAACCCCTGTGGCTTGTGGGTTCATGATGTTTGACTCACAGCTTGGAGCATTAGTGATCTAGCAACTAAGTATGAGACAGATATGTCTCCAGAAAAGCAGACCTGGATGTGCAGGGGCAGCCGGGGTGAGGGAGAATATTGGAAGCTTGAGATAGAATGATACTGGTAGTCAACCTACAACCCAATACTGTAATGACTGATGGTGGAATACCAAATGGAAGTAACATGAGAACTGTTGAATGTAAGCATACTGTCTATATGGGAGGGGGCACAAGGTCTTGTGATCAGTTCTTAGTGGCACTTTTTGGGGGAAGTGGGAGCTAGATATTGCTCACAGCCATCTTTGTGTTGAATGTGGCTCACAGGGCAAGAAAGGTTGGAGACCTCTGCTCTAGTGTAATGTACATATACGGGTTATTTTCTTAAGTGATAGACATTTTATTTAGACATTTTGAATGGTATTTGAAATGTGGATAAATCTCCAAACACTTTAAACTGCAAAGGACAAAGGTAGGAAAGGTCACTTCTAAAATTCCAGCAGTGGAGTTTACCAGGTGACTTTACACCACTGTCAACTGTGTAGTTTTCACTTACATATTTGGTGAGCCTACAAAAAATGACCTCATTCAGCGATCCCCAGGCTATGTGCTTTACTACACCTCCTATCGCCCTGCCCTGTGTATAAAGTGCTCATTTCATTACTGAATTTAAAGTTTACGGTATATGAGCACTTGCCATCTGATCGGCTATATACAATCTGAACAGGGATCATTTATTGTCCAACCAGTAAGTATAGTGTGCACACTGAACAAAGATATCACTAAATGCAGAGTGTAGAAAAACATGTCTGGATGGAACAAGACTTGTTAGGCTATTCATGTTTTAGTTTGAATGTATTTTATAAGGATCTTAAATATGGCCGTGTAGTAGTATCCCACCACCCCCTAATCCAGAAATATTATGCCTCTTGTCAAAATTTTCCCAAAGCAGTTCTGTTTACAACTTTTATATTGAATGCGATAATAAAAAGAAATGCAGATTATGTTCTCCTAAATACTTCTCGCGTTCTGCAGTTTAATTCTTTTTTGGCTTTCAATATACATTTGTTTACGGTTTCCATCAGTGAAAGCTAATGAAGAATCCAAAAATACTATAACCATGGGCCATTTGAGAGGACTTTGATTCAATCTGCCAGCCTCATTCCACTGAGAGCCATTGCACTGCCTTTCTGAATTTGGACCAAGTCGGCTTTCCTGGGGCTCTCCTGGAGCCTCTTTTACACTTGTCGGCTTGATGAAGAGAAGCAGTCAAATCCTTTACTCTTTCACCTCGTGCACCTTCCCCAAAGCGGTTTTAAAAGGTATCCTGAGGTGGTTTATACAGCGCTCCCTTCTCCAGAGCTGATTGAATCCAGATGACACAGACCCCAAAACACAGTTCCTTTGTTAACGAAAACAAAGGCTCCGGTAATTGGATTCATATTTAGGGAGGCACTTAAAACAGTCCAGTAACAAGAACAGTCTGCGGCGTTATGTCATAACTGCCAGAGATGGTGTCGTGTTGTTTTAAAAGAGCATAACAGAGTGATTTTTACGAGCGTAGTCTGATGTATTGCAGAGGGAGATTAAATAATAATAATAAAACAAGATCCAGGCTTGCGGTGTACACGTTACGTGAATGCCAAGCAGGGGCATATTGGACATATTGCCTTTGAGGGATTTTTGCCTAATCCCTTTGTTATTTCTCCAGCAGTAACATGGATGCTGCTTAAATATATACAATTAGAAGCGGTGTAAAGCAGGCTTGGCCCAGTACTTTTTGACCTGAGCACACGCTTTCTGCAGCACTAGTTTGCATCCTGTATTAGAGTTATGATCCAACATGTATTTTGGCAGACAGCTACGATTTCCATCACGATGCCTTATTCTCCTGTAATGCAAGCAAGGCCTCATTTTCTATTCACTTCTTACCCAATGAGCAATGAGAGAATTAGGCAGAACATACTGGAAGTCGATTCACGGCAGTTAGCGGTTTAATTTCACTTGCCATGTCTTGTGATTTGTAATAGGGGATTAAAGCCGAGTCTGGTTGGCCTGAGAAGTTTGTCCCAACATATCACTCATTTTCAAACCTAATTTGCTGTGCTACAGTATAAACTTCTCAGCTTCCAGTTGGCTTTGCCACCAGTTTTCCATTTGTGAAGCCGCCCTGGACAAATCAGTTGGGGATCAGGTCGTTTCTAAGTGTGCTGGAGCCTCCTGTAAGTGCTTAACCTCTCTCCTGCTGGAGCAGGGAAGGAACTAAGGACAGCTAATAAATTCCAGTCTTGGCAGGAGATTTAAGTGAACAGATGGTCATTATGTGAAAGTGTTTCCAGCACTTGGAAAAAGTCTGCTTCATGGAATTTAGCACTAGAAGGTGGGGACATTTTTAAAGCCCCCATGTGCCATGGTTATCTCCAGCTTTGCAGGGGTAACATTTACCCTCTGATAATTTGCAGCTAGTGGATTTGTTCCCTAAACCATATTTTGCAGACTTCACTAAGACCTTCTCAGAGATGTATTTAGTGGATTTGTGTGTTGCTTTGCAGTTGGCAGCTGGACAAATTTTTATTATACATATTTGAAATATGCGCTCAGGGAGCCAGGAAAGGCGCTGCCATTAGTTTTGAAACACTATAGTTTGATGCTTCTTAAGCCCCTTAAGCTGTTCACTTTTATCTTTACTATTCGTTCCAGTCTGCTACTTAAAGGGGCAGTGTTAGTTGCAATTTATATTTAAATGTGGTGCTTTTTACGAAACACTAGTATATGGCATAAGTAGCAGATCTATGTGGCATTTTACACTTTTAATCTTGTACTGGATAAAATGTTGTTTATCCATAAAATTTGTAAGATAGCAATAAAGATTTATGCATATATTCTTCCACCTGTTGGGAGCCATTGGTGTTGATATTTATGGTACATTTATTGTTTTACTTATAATGGCTACACAAGATTTCTCTGGACTACACCATAGAAATGCACAATTGGCTAAGAGTGCATGTTTATTGGAAACCGTTCCCTGTGGCAGTGGCCTAATTTTTATGAGAACAAATAATCTGGCATCGTTTGGCCAACATTTATCTAATGTATGTGGCCAGCCTAAAAGACCTTGTTTGCAATAGGTAATGGATGGTAGGAGGACTGGACGAATATCTAACATGTATAAGGGCTTCTGATTCTCCCTTAGCAAGTTCTGTTGGGTAATATAATAATTTAGTGGTTTGAATTTAAGCGCTGTATCCACTTTCTCCAGACAAATATACCTTTGTCAGAATCGTCTGGCATCACTCAACACATGAATACTTGGCTGTGCATTAATATGTATGGGGAGACATTACTGTCAGTTGAACCAGGTATTTTGCGAACAGCTATGTACCATAAGTTGTATCTACATCTTGGCTTTACTGTTTGACCTTAGGCTGCCTTCACACTTGCATCCCCCTTTGCAGCGTCCTGCGGAGGGGGACCGCAAGCTGAGTGCATACACCGCAAGTCCCTATGTTTAACATGGGGACGCAGGTGTATGCGCTCGGGTGCAGATTGGCGTGCGCATCCTGTGTGCACCCATTCACTGCCATGTATGATTTGTATGTATGCGAATGCATGCGCACAAATCACACACTCTCGTCCGTACCCTGAACGCGACATGTCTGCTTAAATATATACAATTAGAAGCGATAATCTGCACCCGTGCGCATACACCCGTGTCCCCATGTTAAACATAGGGACTTGCGGTGTTTGCGCTCAGCTTGCGGTCCCCCTCCGCAGGACGCTGCGGAGGGGGACGCAAGTGTGAAGCCAGCCTAAGTCTGTCAGTGGAGATTTTCACTAAGAAAATGACATGTACCAGAATCAATTTTTTTTTTTCTACTTATAGAGCATCATTGATTCCATGGTGCTGTACATAAGAGATTGCATACAAAAATCTAGATAACAATGAACAAACTAGCAATGACATGCTAGGACAAAAAGGAGAGGGCCCTGTCCTTAATGGCTTACAGTTTACAGGATGATGAGGAAGGAGACAGTAGGTTGGAGGGTTGTGACAGTTCGGTGGTAGTGAGTTGGCAGCAGGGTCATTGCAGGCTGTAAACTTTCTTGAAGAGATGGGTTTTCAAGTTCCGAATGTGGTGGGTAATGGGGAATACTTGGGAAAGTCTTGGAGGCGATTTATGTAGGAACGTACAAGTGTGGAGGAGAGAAGGAAGTCTTGGGAGGATCAGAGATTTTATGTGGGAAGATATCAAACTATTAGTTGGAAGATATTTAGAGGAGACAGATTATGGCTTGCTTTGTAGGGCAGTGTTAGTAGTATAAATGGGATACATTGGGGAATTGGGAGGCAACGAAGAGATTTGCAGAGGGGAGAAGCAGAGGAGTAGCGAACAGAAAGGTGGATTAGTCGGGCAGCAGAGTTAACCCCTTCATAACCTATGACATACATGTACATTATAGGTCACCTCCCACCCTTTGATGCGAGCTCACCTGTGTGCTCACATCTTTCCCCCACATCTAGGCTGATCTCAGCTGCTGAGATATGTATCTAACAGAACTGTTCTAATTCGTGCTTTTAACTCTTTGGATCGCGCTGTCAGTGACTAAAGCACAATCCACAATACCCAGAGGAGATCACACTGTTCTCCGCCATGATCGCAGGTCCTGTGAAGCAATCATGGGACCTGCATGCTGCTACCTGGACAGCCTGAGGTTCTCTGATGACTGCAGAAGCTGTCCTGATGCTCTTCCTGCCTTTGATGGTCCAGTGACCTCATTGGCAGGGAGTGATCATTTCCCCTGTCTTTAGATGAGCACATCTAAAGACAAGAGAAGTTATCAAACTGTGAAGGACTGAGGCTCCCTCCTAGTGGGCCATGTAAAATAATGAAAAAAAAAAATTAAGTTTTTAAATAGGTGAAAAAAAACATGAAAGTTCAAATCACCCCCCTTTTGCGCCATTGAAAATAAACTTTTTAAAAAATATACACATTTGGTATTCAGAAATGCCCGGTCTTGCAAAATATAAAATCAATTAATCAAATCTGTAAACTGGATAACGGAAAAAAAGTCCAAACGCCAAAATTACATTTTTTTGGTTGCCGCAACATTGCAATAAAATGCAATAATGGACAATCAAAACATCTCATCTACAGTAAAATGGTATTATTAGAAACGTCAGCTCAACCGCCAAAAAAAAGCCGTGTCACAGCCCCAAATCCCAAAAAATGAGAACGCTACAGGTCATGGGAAATGGCACAAAAGAGTAATTTTGTTTCTTTAAAAACCTCTGAATTTGTTTTCACCACTTAGTTGAGTAAAGATCTACATGTTTGGTATCTACGAACGCATACTGACATCATACCAACATGTCAGTTTTACCATATAGTGAACATGGTGTATAAAAAAGAAACAAACGTGTAATTGCATGTATTTTGCAATTTCACTGCACTTGGAATTTTTTTCTCATTTTCCTACATGGTAAAATAAATTACTTCATCTCAAAGTACAACTCATACAGCAAAAAACAAGCCCTCGGATGTTTATATTGATGGAAAAATAAAAAAGTTATGGCTCTTGGAAGAAGGGGAGCAAAAAACTAATTGTCAGTGGGTGAAGGGGTTAATGACAGATTGGAGAGGTGCTAGAGTGTTATGGTGGGTTTACATGGTCAGATATCTAAAACGATATTGTTTAAACGTCACGCTTTTGACATCGTTCGAACGATGTGGTTTTTGCATCATTGCGTGTAAACGCAGGATATCTGAAGGAAAAATCGTTGGATCGGACATCTCAGAAGTATGCTCAGGACCTCAATTTTTTCGTTCGTCATCCAATTAACGCTCCAGCAAAGTGCAGTATCGTTCAGTGTGACACCAAGATGAACGATATTGTTCTGAATTCTCCTATTCTTGCCATTTTATCCAATCGTTCACAAAGTTGTAATGAATGACGCTGGCGCGTTGCCAAATTACACATTGTTAACGATATCCTTGCGTTTGACATCGCACTAACGATTTTGAAACGATCACAGTCACGTGACATTTCAAACTATATCGTTTGATATCTAACCGTGTAAACCCACCATTAGGGTACCGTTATACGTCGCAACATTGCATGCAATTTCACTTGCAATTTGCTGGTTGCAGTGAAATCATGGACACATTGTTACATTTTGTACATGGCAACAAAATAGAACAATGTGTCCATGATTTCACTGCAACCAGCAAATTGAATGTGAAATTGCATGCAATGTTGCGACGTGTAACGGTACCCTTAGGTTCTGTTCCCACTGTGTGTGTTTGCTGCTTTTTTGTGCTGCGTTTTCTGCACTAAAAGTGCATGACCTACAGTTTTGTAATAAAAGTCAATGTGAGTCTCAAAAAGCTGTGCCCACTATGTACGTTTTTAGGTGGTGCCAAAAAAGCATGCGTTTATAAATGTCCCTGTCAATTATCTTGTGCTTTTTTTGGGCTGTGTTTTCCAATTGCCAGCCATTCTAATGAGCCGAAAAAGGCGTATCTTACAAAAACACACCAGAAAAGCATGCATGCTAATTTGAAACCCGCTGTCTTTGTGGCTGAAAAAAAGCACAAACGCAGGCCAAACAAATATGCATAGTGGACACTAAATACCTCATCACATATAATGACGCACCAGCGATACCGATAACTATACGACCTGGCCGGGATCGCTAGCGCGTCGTTTTTCACATCGCTGGTAAGATGTCAAACAGGTATCTCACCAGTGATGTCACCAACACCCGCGATTATACTGGAATTGCGCATTGTCTGAATGGCAATGCTCAATTCCAGCGGTTATAATGGAGCCTATGGGTGAAAGTGCGCGCAAAAAAAAGCGAAAAGAATTGACAAGTTTATTCTTTTTACGTGTCTTTCTCCCATAAAAGCGCAGCGTAAAATTACGCATCATCTGAACTGCAAAAGTGAATTTCCATTTTGGAAGGAAAAGCGCGCGCAAAAATAATGCGAAAATTACGCACAGTGTGAACATAGCCTAACACAAAATCCTGATTTAAGCAGTAGGTGGTTTTCTGATGACTAATTCCATTTGATCAGTAGCCTGGTGGTGCCAGGTCATTCTTTATTGGATTTCTTTAGGTCTAGGTCCTGTTTCTGAAATGTGAATGAAGAGATTTCCAACAGGGTACGTCTGGTGCAGATTTCATGGCTAGCTATGATTAAGACCTACCGTCGAAACATATCGGCTTAACCACAGTATACCTTCCTGCTGGATTGAAGTTTTATACCTATCAATAAAATCTGCACCAGAAATACCCTGCTGGAAACTCTTCATTCACATTCTGATGACCTGGCTCCAGGATGGTATCCTTGCAGGAGTTCTTCTGGACGGAACAGAGTTTGACATACTGGTGAGCTGCCACTCCTTTCCCCATTCCCCTACTATATGCACTGTTTCTGAAATGTTCTAAACCTATTAACCTAAAAGATGAAAAAAAGCTTTTTAATCCAAAGCCATGAGTTATTTTCTTAGATCAGTTTGAATAATTGGCTCAGCATTCAGAGTGGTGGTAGCGAGTAGTTATGGTCGTCCGTCATACTATACTGATTGTCACTTAATTTTCCACACCTCAAAACTATTCAGATATACAGCAATCTGACAGTGCCTGTAACAGTTGTAATGGCTAATATTGGGGAGTATTACTTACTATAAGAAAGGACATACCGTAATAGGATTTGTTTATAACTTGACAAAGTATAAGCACAAATTGTTTTAGATGAAATGACCCTTTAACATGGCAATCCAGAACACTGCCTATTCCTGTTATGTTCAAAGCCATTATAACGTAAAATTGTATTTGTTTAGTTCTCCCTGTAACTCTGTATGAGATGGATGAGGTGCTAGGCTCCTATCAGTAGCACCCCAGGTATACACTCCAAGGCTGGACCGGTTTTGCTCACAACCCTGTCTTGCTGCAGACTTTCTTAAAACTGCACCACTAGCTTTTCTGATTACATGTCTAAAAGTAAAATTCAATTATGAGGCGCACGCGGGCTCTGCTCTGACACAGAGGGTTAGAAATTAATGTTAACACTGTTTCTGGTTAAGACTTTTTGTGTAGATAAATAATTCATGAGGCAGTTAGCTCTTTGAATCTTGACAACACAAGAATATATTAATACAGTAGACACTGTGAAAGGTCAGCAGCGTACAGTGAAGCATCAGAGGCATCTTTTATTCATTTTCTGACACAGACTCATTAATTATTAGCACATTTGAAGGTCTACATGGGAAATGTGCTAATGAGGAAAAGAATATTGCATTCAGAATCTGACACTCGCTTCTATAACAGCTTAAACCAAAATCAGATTCTCATTATCTCGCAGGTACTTTCTGAAATTCTTCTCTGATTAGGCCAACCCAACGCCTTCACATATGGCCATATGGAGAAAAGTGGAAAAAAGAATACCAGATTGTATTTGGTTTTGATCATAATTCCACTACTGACAACAGGTGGGATAATCCTGTGTGGTTAAGCTTAAAAAATGTGCAAAGCCTGTACCAAATATCACTTCTGCTAAAAATGATATCAGAGACCGTACCAAAGGTAAAAGAAAAATCAAGTAAACCTCTTTATTAATTCATGAACAAATAGACAATTAAAAACATATAAAGATAAAAACAATTCCATAGTTCATATGACCCACACAGAATGGTACCCAGTTACCTCTAGTTGAATAAAGCAATAACTAAAGCAGACACAACCAATATTGTATTTGAATGCGTCCAAGGAGAATACCATACAATACACTTAAAAGGGTACTTCGGGGAGATGATAAAAGTATTCTAATGGCCATGTCTTCATGAACCATTAAGATGAGATCCATAGTGCTGTTCCTCAGCCTCACAGTACTAGAAATTCAGTACGACACTGGAGCTGCACCTTGGCGCTCCGCCTACCTTGTGGTACAAAGCATCTTTTATGCATAGCTTATATAGTGCCATCATATTCCTAAAGCGCTTTACAGATGTCATCATTACTGTCCCCATTGGGGCTCCCAATCTAAATTCCCACTCAGTAAGTCTTTGGCGTGTGTTCTCCCATGCAAACATGGTGAGAACATACACACTCCTTGCAGATGTTATCCTTGGCTGACCGCGGTTTTTTTCGCGGCCGCACCTGCCGCAAGTGCAAAACCGCACTTGCCGCACCTGCCACAAGTCCCCCTATACTTTCTATGGGGATTACCGCATCCGCGCCGCAAGTGCAGCGGTTATGCGGCAATCGCGGCAGATGCGGTTTTTTCACCGCATCTGCCGCGATTTCAAATAAACGCAGATGTGAAAGGGCCCTTAGAGCAGGGGGTATTACGCGGGAATGGCCTGCTTCTGGTGTTTAGTAACATCCAGTCCCCTGATAATATATGTGTGGCTGTACCTCCTGTTCTCGGACTGACGGGAAACGTAGATTATCTGGGGGATGGCAGTTTCTAGACACCAGGACCATACCTTATTTTTCCCTTTCGTTTGGCTATGTGGATGACCCTGGAAGCATTATTCATATCAATCCTATAAAATAATATTTATTCATTTATATAGCACTATTAATTGCATAGCGCTTCACATACGTTTGACACACTGTCCCCATTGGAGCTAACTATCTAAATATCCTATCAGTATGTCTTTGAAATGTGGGAGGAAACCCACACAAACACAGGGAGAACATATTGTACAAACTCCTTGCAGATGCTGTTCTTGGTGGGATTTTCAAACCAGGACCCCAGTGCTACAAGGCTGCAGTGCTGCCCATTTTAGTAGGTTAATTTAATTTCCAAAGCTTTCTCCGCCACATCAATCAAAGACTGAGGGTGGCAATTGGCAGCGGAGAGGAAGGCCAGAGCCATATCATTGATGTCCATTTCACCGGACCGGACTACCTAGATTTGCATACAGATCTGGAACATTTCAAAAGGTTTATTGGGAGCTATTCAGGGGAGTCGGGATAATATGCAACTTTCTGAAATGCACAGGCACTAATGAAGGTGGTGGTGTGATTTATTCACACGCAAAAAAGAAAATTGTGACAGGTTCACTTTAAATGTCAAAAATAAAATGGTTTAGTAGACAACACTTTTCCATTTCCCTAGAGTTTATTTTTGTATATTACATCGAAGCCTGCAGATGACAGATGCTTCTATATAGAATTCACCACATTTACGGTACATCATTAGCTTCTCAATTACATTTATTTTCAAGCTGCATGAGATAAAAGGATGCTATTATAGCTTATTGGTGACCAATGCCTGTGTTGGATAGTTGACATCCATTTATTAGACGACCTATCTGTTATATGCGTATCATGGTAGTATTGATAGGCATCTTTAAGTTTCAGTGGAATGTATGGAAACTTTGTGTGGCGTATATGATAAACAGAGGCCAAACACGAAATATGAACATATCCTGCGCAAGGCTTGTGTCGATTTCTGTTAGAAGTAAAAGTTCTTTACTGTAAAAGTCAATCAATAAAGTGTTCTTCCATCCAGCTATAATCAGGGCATTGTGAATGGATTGTACTGTGAGGATTCACATATTACTACCCTCGTCCTGTTATAGTATCTTTTTTACTCCCCTGTTGAACAGGAAAATGTCTTTGTTGTACATATACATAATAATTTAGATCAGCTCAATTTACATTAGCGGAGCCTCTATCGGATGTACATGCCTGTTGCTTTTCAGCACCATTCCCAGCTGGGAAGTTCTGATATAAGCTTGCTTGGAGCCTGTAATGAAGGGTGTGGGGTTTGCACACATTACAATGTAACTAGTCTCAACTCCCCCAGTGAAGCAGGCTGTGGAGTGAAGAAAAACCCAGAGCATAATGTAGCATCTCTTGGTATGTCTTCCCTGCTACAGCTGTGTATAAATTTGTTTAATGGGTCTCTAACTCACCATCAAGCTCATAAAGGCAGCCACTGTACAGGCTATTAGGCTGCAGTAACTTAATTGCTCGTTAATTGGGTAATTAGTGCTTTGTTTTGCTTTAAAGCCTAAACACTCATAAAAAGTGAATTAGCTGAGTAAACAAGAATGGGATTTTCATGATATGCAGTCCCAGATACAGTGCATAATTAATCAACCTTTTATTATGAAGCTTTCCCCAAACCCCCCACCCCTGCTCTTCTCACTTATTTGATTAGGGGAGAACATAGAAACAGAAGGAATCCCAGCACACAGATACATGGTATTCTGTCATTACAAGTTTTCCGAATTTTATCTGCGCTGCTTGCTTTAGTGACTTTGTTGATTAAACTTTTGGAAACATTGCTTGTGGCTATTTATTTGTAATGTTGTGTGACTTGATTGTCTTACATGTGGGACTATAACAATCCAACCATTTGAGTGGCTTTTACATTATGTGGTAATGAGAAGGCTTCCTTTCTGGAATTGCTTTACTTTACCTAGCTTCAGTATCTGTCACCTGGGTACACACTGATTGGGGTGATGCAAGACTTGGGGTACTATAGCAATCTGCTTTGTCCAGAAGATGACCTGTACATGTAAACATTTTAATGTTTTAGATTTCACAATCAAGGAATTAAGGTTCAATACATTTTAAAAATGGATTTCATAGTTAACAAATTGAAAAACCCATACATATGCCAATGTCATGTTTATGGATCCTGTTAGGCAAACCCCAATAGGGTTTTACTAGAAATAATTGAGGCATATATAAGCTTTCTGTGTTCCATTGTGAAAAAAATGCTCCATAATATGGAATACAATGGCACAGAAAAATGTGAGAGGCATAGTTGGGCTTGTAGCAGCCAATGGGGATTATACTACATATCTGTAATACAGTCATGTGCTTAAAGAGGACCTGTCACCAACCATACATGTTGAGCTAAGGGCAGCACTGAATGCAGCAAGTCTGCTGCATTCAGGCAAGGGGTCCCCGAGATAATAGTTTAGTAAAACTTACAAGCTGGAGCCAAGTAGGCTGTCCCTGGTGCGGCAGCCTGTGCCTCTGTGCTGCCTCCCTGCTGCCAATCACGTCCTCGTCGCTCTGTCTGTGCTGGTGACGCAGTAGGTAATGTTATCTCAGCCTCCGGCTGCCTGTCCCGCCTCCTGCTGTGACATCAAATCATTTTCTCCCCCAGCTGCATGTTATGCTATGGAGCTGGGCGGGGAAATGCTCTGATGTCACAGGGATAAGCATTACCTTGCTCTGCCTGCGTCACCAGCACAGGGAGCAGAGACAGAGCGAGGAGGATGTGATTGGCAGCAGGGAGGCGGCACAGAGACACAGGCTGCCTCACCAGGGACAGCCTACTTGGCTCCAGCTTGTAAGTTTTACTAAACTATTATCTCGGGGTACCAGCCACCATCAGACATGAGGGATCCGTTGCCTGAATGCAGCAGACATGCTGCATTCAGTGCTGCCCTTAGCTTCATGTCCATGGAGGGGGTGACAGGTCCTCTTTAAGCTTTCACTGGCAAGCACTATGCCGTATATTTATTGTACGAATTTATTATTTTTGAGTACTAATTTAATATGTAAACATCCAGTTTTATTATAGTTTTGATGTCCAACCTTGTTTGTCTGTCATTCATATAAAGGAAACGTCATTTTAGTTGTCGAGCTGGCCACATCTCGCACCTCATATGCAGAAGTGAATTCAAAGGGGTTTTCCCATGAACAAAGTTCATTTTAATCAATAGATCTTGATCATTTCCACAATTGAATGTGTTTAAAAAAAAATGTTCCTGTGCTGAGATAAATAATGAGATTTATAAATGTGTCCCTGGTATGTAAAGTTTAATTTTTGTTTCTGACCATGCACAGAACACGGTCTGATTATACCAGATCTCCTGGGCAGGGGAGGACGTAAAAGAGCATACAGAAATTACAAGGGAACATAGCGGATTCTCTCTGTGAGGTGAAGCATTTCTCTGCCTGTTTGTAAAAAATGTTTTACCTCAAAGAAAAAGTGTCTGTGTACTTTATTTCTTCCTCCCCTGCCCAGGAGAATGTGTAAATCCAAGAAAGGCCAGCATCGGTTATCCTTCAAAGGATATCCGATGCTGGCCTTTCTTGGAATTACATATTGCACAGCCGTGTACCCGTCGGATCACTCCAGGGCATATGTGAGCTTTTCCATTCCCCTTTTCCGTCTATACATGCCAGGAGAATATGGTTTGATCAGATCGTGTTCCGTGCACGCTCAGAAACAAAAATGAAACTTTACATAGTAAGGACACATATATAAGATTATCTCAGCACAGGAACATTTTTTTTAAACACATCAAGTTGTGGAAATTATTACCATTCCAAGATCTATTGATTAAAATGACATTTTAAATTAACTTTGTTTGTGGGAAAACCCCTTTAAGTGATCACTAAGAGACCTCACTCTCTTTTGCAAAGAGGTTGTTCAGGAGAGTCTTCCATCTATGTACTGAAAAAGAAAATCAAAAGTTGGACTGGAACACAAGTATAACCATACACTGTGGCTGCATGTTCACACAGGCCTAATAATAGCAAAACCAAAGAAAAGAAACAAAAATGAGCAAATACCATCAAATAAGTAAATAAATAAATTGCAACTGCATAAAAATAAAAATAGGGTCCTTGTTGACATTATTTTATGTACTGTACCCAATTAAACTGGACACCTCCTGACCAAGTCTATTACTGTCACTTAAACACTTTTGTTGGCAGACTTGAAAGCTGCATAGAATCTGGGGTGCCCTTTATGTTTCTAAAATTGTCATAATTTAGTGTTGCATGTAATATTTTCAACCCCAAAGCTTAAAAACATTTTCCATTGTTAGTTTAAGGATTTCTATGACCATTCATCAAACTATATTTAGCAGACAGCAATCTTCTATTATTTCAACAAATTTCAACAAGTAATAATGATTAGTATTTCATTCCGCTGAAACTGCCCTGAGCAAAATTACTAATGACGTACCTCTAAAGCTAACAGACAGTTTATCTATAATTCTCCTTTGAAATCTGTCCTCTGCCTTTCAAACAGTTGACCACTCCCTCCCACTACAAATCCTATCTTTCCTTGGCATGATAGAACTTGCCCTCTACTGGATCATCTCATACCTTCCCAACCACACATTTAGCGTCTCCCATTCCCACATTACGTCTTCATCTTGTCCTCTCTTTGTCAATGTGCCTCAGGAGTCTTGGGACTCCTCCATCCATCTATACCTTTGGTCTGAGACAACTCCTACTCATGGCTTCCAGTACCATCTATACGCTGTTGACACTTAGATCTACCTGTCTGATCTAGACGTCACCCCTCTGCTGTCCAGAATCCCAGAGTGTCTTATCAGCCATATCTTCCTTCTCAACACACTTTCTAAAGCTCAGTGTGGACAACACTGAACTCATCATCTTTCCTGCATTCCACCTAACTCCACTACCTTGTCTGTCTATCACAATAAATCATATCACATTTTCACCTATACTGAAAGTCTGCTGCTTCAGAGTAATCATCAACTTTGTCCTGTCCTTCAAACCACACAACCAAGCTCTCACCACCTTCTGCCTCCTCTTACTCAGAAATATTGCATAACCCATCCTTTTCTCAACCCTGAATCTACTAAAATGCTAGTGCATGCCCTCATCATCTTCCGCGTCGACTACTACAACATCCTCCTCTGTGGCCTCCATGCTGACGCTCTTGCACTTTTACAGTTCATCCTTAAATCTGCTGCCTGACTAATCCATCTTTCTCTGCTCTACCAGGGCTGTGGAGTTGAAGTCTTGGAGTTGGTGACCATTTTCAGGGGAGTCTGAGTCAGATTCAGGGATATTGAGGAATCTGAGTCGGATATGTGGACTACTGCCTTCACAGCCATGGTCGTGGAGTCTGTGTCCGCTTCGGTAGAGTTAGTCTAAGTCAGATATTTGGCTTACCGACTCCACAGCTCTGCTCTCTACACCTCCTCTTCTCTTCTTTTGCTTATCCTTCATAGACTCCTAATGCCCCAAGGTGTTCTTTTCAAACTACTACCATGTTTCCCCGATAGTAAGACCACCCCCCCCCCCCCCCCCCCCGAAAGTAAGACAGGGTAGGGGGAATGGGGGGGAAGGTCTGCTAATATAGAGCGCCCTCTCTCCCCTCCCCCTCTAAAGTAAGGCCGCCGCGGGGGGCACTGGGGAATATAAGGCAGCCACCTCCCGGTACCTTATGGGCCGCCACTGTCCTCCGTTGTGGCTCCCCGATGTCCTCGCTGTCCCCCGGTGTGTCCATGCTCCTCCAGTGTACTCTGTGTCCCCCAGGTGCAGCTGCGCTGGAGCAGATGGGGTTAATCACAGCCTAACATGCTGTGTGCCCCTGCTCAACTCTGCCCAGCCTGACGTCACAACAGCCCGGCTCGAGCTCTGATTGGCTCCCAGGAAGCAGCGGGCGCGGCCAGATGATGTTGTGAGTTCTGATTGGCTCATCATCTGGCCGCGCCCGCTGGTTCCTGGAAGTGGCTAAGTAAAGAAAAATGAGTGGCCATCATTACTTTTAAGAAATTAAGGTCAGTCAGTCCGAAAAATAGGGGAAACTTTGAAAGTGTCCCCAAGTGCAGTTGCAAAAACCATCAAGCACTACAAAGAATCTGGCTCACATAAGGACCGCCCCAGGAAAGGAAGACCAAGAGTCACCTTTGCTGCAGAGGATAAGTTCACCAGCCTCAGAAATGGCAGGTTAACAGCAGCTCAGATTAGAGACTAGGTCAATGCCACACAGAGTTCTAGCAGCAAACACATTACAACAACTTTTAAGAGGAGACTTTGTGCAGCAGGCCTTCATGGATAAATACCGTATATACTCGCGTATAAGCTGAGTTTTTCAGTCCAAAAATTGGGCTGAAAAGTACCCCCTCGGCTTATACGCGAGTCAGTGCGGGGGCTGCTGTATACAGCAGCCCCCGCATCCCCAGTAATGCAGGGCCCCCCCCCCCCCCCTCATGCTCCGGTCACCTGTAAAGCAAATTATACTTATCACTGTCCCGCTGTCCGCGCCCGCCGCTGCCGACATCGCGATCCTCCATCTTCATGCGTCTTCTTCCTGTTTCCTGTGTTCGTCGCTGCCAATGACGTCATTACCGGCGCCGAACACAGGAAACAGGAAGAAGACGCATGAAGATGGAGGATCGCGGACGGCAGCGGCGAGCGCGCGCGCGGACGGCAGCGGGACAGTGATAAATATATTTTGCTTTACAGGTGACCGGAGCATGAGGGGGGGGCCCTGCATTACTGGGGATGCCTGTATACTACCGCTGGGGCTGCTATACACTACCACTGGGGCTGCTATACACTACCACTGGGGCTGTATATACCTCTGGGGCTGTATATACCACTGGGGCTGTATATACTACCACTGGGGCTGTATATACTACCACTGGGGCTGCTATATACTACCACTGGGGCTGTATATACCTCTGGGGCCCTGTATACTACCACTGGGGCTGTAAATACCACTGGGGCTGTATATACTACCACTGGGGCTGCTATATACTACCACTGGGGCTGTATATACTGCTGGGGCCCTGTATACTACCACTGGGGCTGTATATACCACTGGGGCTGTATATACTACTGGGGCTGCCTGTATACTACCACTGGGGCTGTATATACCACTGGGGCTGTATATACTACTGGGGCTGCCTGTATACTACCACTGGGGCTGTATATACTCCTGGGGCTGTATATACTACTAGGGCTGCGTCTATACTACCACTGGGGCTGTATATACCACTGGGGCTGTATATACCACTGGGGCTGTATATACTACTAGGGCTGTGTGTATACTACCACTGGGGCTGCGTGTATACTACCACTGGGGCTGCTGCATATACCTCTGGGACTGCTGTATACAACACTGCTGGGGGCTGTATACTTGTGCTAGGGTCCACCCTCGGCTTATACACGAGTCAATAGATTTTCCCAGGTTTTGGGGGCAAAAGTAGGGGGTCGGCTTATACACGGGTCGGCTTATACACGAATATATACGGTAGCTGCTAGGAAACCACTGCTAAGGACAGGCAAAGATCAGAAGCAAAAAGGAATTTAGACTTAATTTTTATGGGAAATGAGAAGGGCTTGTCCACTGTGAGACATTGACCGGGATGATCTGTGACGGCCGGTATGTATCTCCCAGGTTATGCTCCCTCCACGTATAGGAAGCACTCCACTCCGGGTTCATAGAGACTTCCCCGGAGGTAAGCAGAGGGTTAAAAGCTAGGCAGGAACACAGGGTGCGGTTCTCTGAGTGGAGCTTCAGTCTGAAGGAAGACTGAAGAGACTAGTGAGCGGCCAGGACATGAGAGGCAGAGGCTGTGTGCTGATACAACACGGCCTAGCCCGGAGGGCTTGATCTCGGTGAGACCTGGACTGGAGAGAACCCATGATAAAGGACTGTGTGCCCGGCTGCATCCCAGAACCTGGAGGTTTGTGTATACTGTGGACATGTGCATAATAAACCGTGTGCTGTGAACTTCTGTGCCTGGCTCCTTGCCTTCTGCCGTGCAATCCGACAGTACTACCTCACACCACGTAGTGGTCAACTCCTTTAATATCCTGAACCTTCTCGATCTCTTATCCATAAAATCCTTAAGTTTTTTGGCATGAAGATACAGTTTTAAATTGAAGGCTTTGCTTTACTTGTACAGGATTTTATGTTACTAACATTACAACTAATGCACATGGCTGCTGTGTTGCGGTCCAGCTCTCTCATGGTCTGTATATTAGGCCTTTTCTAAAGTCTTGACCATCTCCCATGATGGGATTTGATGCCATCCCTGGCACAAGATAGACTGAACAAAGCTGCGATGCAGCAATATGCATAAACCATAAGTCTGAAATCCTGTTTCTACATTTTAGTGGTCTCGTATATAATGTCTTTTCATTCATTATCCATGTATTAGAAAGATGTCAGATAAAATGCCTTCCTTCTGTTTGAATAGATCTAATTTACAGGACTATGGTAGGAGTAAAAAGATGAGAAATGACCTTTTCAACATGACTCCAGATATTAAAATGATCTTACAATCTTATTATCATGAGAACATTTCGCAAAGTATTAAGCTCAATAAATTACCTTTTCCCCAAGCATCTAACCCACCATCCCTGCAGGCTGGAAGAAGAGCTCCGCTGATTCATGGCCTCCTTATTTTAGCTGAATTGCTTAATTGGTATGTGTTCTACATCCCCAATTGAGTATTTGGAGCACAAATGAAGGTTAGAACCTTTGCGCTAGTTATCGACTGAAAGAAAATTGATTCGAGCTCAAGAGTGCGGGAGAAGCATGAACGTCTCTTAGGACTGACGTTTTTTTCTTCTGTTAGTTATTAAGATGCTGAATATAAAAATCTTCAATCTTGGTTACCTGTTATGGTCCACTTTACATATGATGCTGGATATGCAACTTGTTTATATTAATAGCTCAGAATTATTTTTTGTCTATCCTAACAGCACGGTATCCTAAAACATAAGACATGCTTTCACCTTGGCCTTTATGTATTTAGTAACTAGACTGGATATCAGAGATCAGGTTCCTTGAGAGCCATTTTTGCTTTGCCATGATCCTTTACATCAGTGATTGTCTCATTGCTGCTTCTGTAGCCTCTGACTTTGGGACAATTAGTCACATGTTTTGTGATTCGTTTCATGTTATTTACATAGCATCATTATGTATTTCCCACAAAACATTGACTGATGGTGGCATTTAGAGAGGACCTGTCTTCCCCCCCCCTCCCCCCTATACATGCTGATCTAAGTGCAGCACTGAATGCAGCATGTCTGCTGCATTCAGGCAAGGGGTCCCCCATCCCTTGAGCCCCCTGTACCCCCAGATAATTGAATTTAAAAACTTACATTGTGGGGCCAAAGAGGTGGGGTTTAGTGGCTGGAGCCACTTCTCTTCACAGGGCAATTTCACGCCCACTGTATCCTCCCTCCGCCGCCTCCCTCCTGTCACTCATGGTCTCCCTCTCCTCAGCCTGCTGCATGAGAAGCTGGATGCAGGCGCAGAGCGAGGGATCGTTTTTAGAGGTGCTGGCCGCCTGCCCTGCTCCGTGGATAACATGGAGCAGGGCGGGGATAAGCGGTGATGTCACGGCAGAAGGCGGGGCGACCAGCCTTCTGCAGTGACGTCACCGCCTTTCCCCGCCCTGCTACGTGGATAACATGAAGCAGGCCGGGTAAAGGAGCTGAAGTCACCACAGGAGGCGGGGCAGGCGGCCAGCACCTCCAAAAATTATCCTTCGCTCTGCGCCTGCCTCCAGCTTCTCATGCAGCAGGCGCAAGAGAGGGAGACTATGAGTGACAGGAGGGAGGCGGCGGAGGGAGGATAATACATACAGGGGGCGTGAAATTGCCCTGTGAAGAGAAGTGACTCCAGCCACTACACCCTACCTCTTTGGCTCCACATTATAAGTTTTTTAATTCAATTATCTCTGGGTACAGGGGGGCTCAAGGGATGGGGGACCACTTGCCTGAAGATATGCTGCATTCAGTGCTGCAATTAGATCAACATGTATGGGGGGTGACAGGTCCTCTTTAACACATACCCATGAAATAGAGCTTTCAGAATATCATTGATAATGATACGTTATTTTATAAGTATTATATAGTTTCATTTGTTTACTATCTTATTTCTAAAATCTCCATTCATATCGACAGTCTAGTTTTTTTTTTGTAATGGCACTTGTGTACAGTGCAAGTTTTCTTTAATGCTCGGCACAGATTAGACTGAATCTTTTCTGGCACCAAATGCTGATGCGGTATGCATTGCTTATGCTAGAGTGCCAAGTTGGTCAAGTCAACTCGCTTACTGGAAGCCTGTTACTTTTTTTCATACTTCAAGTCATATGCTCATGACTTAACCCATGCTGGATTGGAAAAGCCAAACTTTTCAAATTGTGCTGGCATTCTTCATAATTTTTCCCTCAAGTCTATCAAGATCTGTTGCCATCAGTATCCTTAAATGACATGCCAGGCATTTTACATCAACAGATTCCAGCAGTTTTGCCCAACAATTAAAGGGGTTGTGCAGTTTTGGGACAAGAGTCTGAAGGTTTTCTATGTGTCTGAAGTCTGCCATATTGTGAAAGCATGGGGTTTATAGGCTGTCACATTTTACTTTTATCTGCTGTGCTTGTCGGTGGTCACATGACTGTATCCTTTCAATGTACTTACTCGCAGTCATATACTGACTAGACTCATCTGGTGTTTCTCAATTATCTTTTACGAACTGGAGCTGAATAAGTCTACTCGGCATGTGACCACAAGTATGCACATTGCATGCATTACTGTGACTGCCAACTAGCAGGGGAAATCTTGACAGGCTTTGACGATTCTGCAGTAACATAAGTGGCTGTACACTTTTATCCCAAGCCTAAACAACCACTTTAAATGGGTTGTCCACTACTAGGACAACCCCTTCTGACTCCACATGTTTTCTCTAGGTAAATAAAAAAAAAATTGTACTTGCCTCCAATTCCTGTGGTACCCATTCTCCCTTTCCTGGGGCTCACATGAAGATGTGACGTCACACAAGCCCCACATCCAACCACCATCTGCTTCTGTCTTCCTGCTTTCAGACAAATGAGTTAATCGAGAAAGTGAGTGCTACGGCTGCTGCTCATATCCTGTTAATTGCTCTTGTGTCTGAAGGCGGGGAGGCAGAAGCTGGTGGTAATTGGACGTGTGACTCACTTGATGTCACAACCTCAAATGAACCCTGGGAAAGAGAGTACAGACAACTCTGGAACAACGCTGGCACCAGAGTGTGAGTATAAGTTTTTTGTTTTTTTTCTTTACTTGGGAGAATCATGTGGAATCGGAAGGGATTATCCTAGTAGTGGACAACCCCTTTAAAGTAGTTGTACAGGATTAGCAAAACATTAGCTGCCCTCTTCTAGAAACAGAACTACACCCGTTTATGACTTATGCCTAGTATTTCACCTTCGGTCCATTTAAATGAATGTGCTCAGCTGCAATACTACACACAGGCTTTGGACAAGTGGATTGATATTTTTGAATGAAATCAGTCATGTTTCTAAAGAAAACCCTTAAAGGGAAACTGTCACTTTGATCTAGCCCTCTCTCCTATCATTAGCTGTCCCTGCACCTTCCTAGCTGTTCCCTAACCATCCCTCTCTGAGCTAAAGGAGCCATATAATGATTTAGAAAAAGGAACTAGAACTTGCATATGGTCTCCATCTAGGAGACTGGAAAGGCGGGCTCCATGATTCCCTCCTCGCGGTGTCCAAGCACATCCTGCTGGGCGTCATCCCTCCTTCTGCTTTGCCGCCTCCTTTTGGAATTTCCCGCCCTCTCTGCCAGTGTAGTACCTGGACCTGAACGTCACATCCGGCCCGGTGCATTATTGGCCTGATCACATGATCGGCCCGGTGCATTATGGGCCTGATCACGGGATTAGCCCAGCTCCATGCATGCGCAATGCGCATATTGAAGCCCGGAGACCATATGTAAGTTCTAATTCATTTTTCTAAATCATTATAGGGCCCCTTTAGCTCAGAGAGGGATGGTAAGGGAACAGCTAGGAAGGTGCAGGGACAGGTAGTGATAAGAGAGAGGGTTGGATCGAGGTGACAGGTTCCCTTTAAACACAGTTTTTGACTATTAGACACTATGAAGAGTATCTGTTCTACTCTCTTTAAGCTTTAAGTCAGGTTGAGAAACGCTGACCAAAGCAATAGCACAGCAGCCAGGATTTGGCAAACACACGTGGATCAACGAGAACCAGAAGTGCAGGCTGGTAGGCAGAAAAGTGGAGCAGAAAACGCTAGGAGAGACAGAGCTAAAAGCTTGGATATACACAGGAACAAGGGAAGTATAGTCAGTCCAGGACTTGCAGCAAACAAATGGTTAATGTCAGAGTTGCATGCTATCAAGAATCAGATGGCCAATGACAGAAATGTAGGCAATTATTAGAAGATGTGGTCAACTGCAGGGAGTGCTGATGAACAAGCAAACTGGATACTTGCTTAAAAAAAAAAGCTTACACACTGTTACATCAGCAGTGTAGTGGGAAAACACTAGTGTATACAGAAGAGTTGCATTTTTTATGTGTATTTTGACAAATATGCATCAAAATCTGTATGCCTATCCTGAAATCAGCAAAGTCTATAAGGGTACCTTCACACGCGGCAATATTTCAAGGCAATTTCACTGGCAATTTGCTGGTTGCAGTGAAATCATGGACACATTGTTCCATTTGTACACGGCAACAAAATAGAACAATGTGTCCATGATTTCACTGCAACCAGCAAATTGCCAGTGAAATTGCTAACAAAATTGCCGCGTGTAACGGTGCCTTAAGAGTTCAGAAGTGCTATGTCCACGCTGCTTTTTTTTCCTTGTAGATTTGGTTGCAGAATTGGGGAAGAAAAGTCTGCAGCCTGTCAATCGTTGCTGCGTTTTTCAGCCCTTCCAGCCATTGACCACCACAGCAACTCATCACCATTAGTGATGTAGTTATTTGCAGGCCACAGGCGACCACCAGGTGCCCTTCCCAGGGTTGCTTGAGTCTTGTCACAGACCTTTGCAGCATGTATATCCAGACAACACTCCAGCCTAGCTCTCTCACCCTGAGATTCCCCCACTAACTGGGTTATACAGGCTTGATTACTACAGCTCTGTTAGTCGGGTGTTGCCTTGAAAACCCGGAGACCTAAGGCCCCGTTCCACGTGGCAACATCACCGGCAACTCCCGGAGCACGCAGATTTTTGGCCGCTCTCCAACATTGCTGATGAACTGTCAGACGAGGAGACATCGCCGGCAACTCATCAGCGATGTTGCTAGCAACTATCACTGCCGGGGTTAAACTCAACCATGGCAGTGATCCTTAACATGGTAGTCTATGGGGGAAGGCCGGCAACATCGCTGTTCCCACGTCAGACCGGGCGATGCAGACACATCGCCTGAGCAACATCGCCTGGTTTCACAACATTGTTGAGAAACCAGGCGATGTTGCTGAAGCAACGATCGCCGTTGAAATCACCCTGTTATACAGGGCAACTCTCCAGCGATGTCGCCGCAACTTGGCCACACCCCTCAGTTGCCGGCGATGTTGACGGAGGTGTTGCCTTTAGGGAAAACCCAGGCTACATTTTATTTTGCTGGGAGAATTAATTATACTTTCCATCCAGCACTACACCTTTCACTGCACCACAGTAGATAAGGGCACAGAACGTCTGGTGGTTCTGGGGGCATAGAGGACCTGACAGGCTCCCTTTTATCTATGCAATGAAGTAGAATTACCAGTTCAGTTTGCCTAATAAAACATTAAGCATGCAGGCCACAGTTCTGCCATCCTAATAACAGGTCTCCATGCAGAATTGTGCTACATTGATTCTATAGTGTGGTTTGTAGGAAATCACAAGACACATGCATTAAAACACTTTAGGAGGTTTAACCTGTGGCAAGCATAATATACCGCCCTTTACTTGATTTTGTGTAGTTTTTTTGGGAAAAACCTACAATTAAACAGTTATTACTAATTTCTTATGTATCTGCTGTTATAGACTTACATAGAGAATCATAATGGGATTGTCATGCTAGTTTTTAGTAAATTAAATATTTATTTTACAATGACAACAAAGTTTAAAGGGAACCTGTCAACAGGTCTTTGCTATGTAATCTTTGGAACACATGAAGTAGGGGCTTAAACACGGATTTTAGCAATGTATTTCTTATTGGGCTGTGTGTTGTCGTTTCAGTACAATTAATATTTTATCACCTGGAGATTAGCACTGCCCAGACTACAGCTCATGAGCACTGGAAACACCACACTCCTCCTCTGATAATCCTCTTTGTCAGTAGACAATATACACAGATACCTAAGGGGTACGTTACACACACCGCAATATCGCTGAAATCAGCGACCTCACCAGCAATATCGCTGTGTGTGAAAAGCAGCAGCGACGGGGCCCCTGCTGTGAGGTCACTAATCGCTGCACGTCCTTCCGGACCATTTTTTGGTCCTTGGTCTCTGGCTGGTCAGCCCCCATCGCTGCGTGTGACAGCGAGAGATCAGCGACCTCACAGGCTGGTAACCATGATAAACACCGGGTAACTAAGCAGCACGCGCTGCTTAGATATCCGCTGTTTATCATGGTTACCAGCATCCTCCCGTTTACCCAGCGATGTGGAGGTCGGCTCCCTGGTCGCTGAGGAGATCTGCCCGTTTGACAGCTCCCCAGCGACCACACAGCAATGTTCCAGCGATCCTGGTCGTTGTCGGGATCGCTGGAACATCGCTGTGTGTAACGGCACCCTGATACTATGCACACTACAGCTATCTGAGATTTGCTACATCTAAAAACTGTCACATCTGCTGCACCCAGTAAACTAAAGGCTACTTCACACGCTACAATATTGTTAATGATATCGTTGAAACCACGCTTTTTTGATAGTTCGAACAATATTGTTTGTGCATCGTTGCGTGTAAACATACAATCTTGAAACGAGAAATCGTTGGATCGTTCATCAAAAATTTGAGATCCTGACCTCACATCTATTGTTCGTCGTCCAATTAGTTTTCTGTGAACAAGCAACATCATTCAGTGTGACACCTTTTTGAACGATGTTGTTCACAATTCTCCTATTCCTGCCACTTTCTAAAACCTTTCACTAAGGCTGGCTTCAGACTGCGTGTCTGATCCGATCCGTGGCTGTCCGCTTGAGGCAGACAGCCGCGGACCGGATCAGCACACAGGACGGGGGTCTATTATGCCCTCCGATCCTGTGTACAGCCGCACGCAGCTGAACCAGCTGACAGGTCAGGACCGCGGCGCCCGCGGTCCTCACCTATTAGCATCGGGAGCTGCGTGCGGCTGCACACAGGATCGGAGGGCATAATAGACCCCCGTCCTGTGTGCTGATCCGGTCCGCGGCTGTCTGCCTCAAGCGGACAGCTACGGATCGGATCAGACACGCAGTCTGAAGCCGGCCTAAGTTGTTCTCGAAGTAGCTGGTGCGTTGCCAAATTTAACATCGTTAACGATATCCATGCGTGTGACAACGCACTAACTATGTCGAAACGACAGCGGTCACGTGACATCATTAACGATAACGTTCACTAGAGCATAGCGTGTGACGGTACCTTAAGTGATATCACAACCTCTCTTCCTACTTTATGTTGTTCCCAGATGAGGTAGCAAAAACCTGTTGACCGATTCACATTAAATGACACATCTTACAACAGACCCTGAGATTTGCTCAATACAAGAGTAGATCTAAAGCTTTCCTAGTATCCCCTCTACTAACCTATGGAAATTTGCACCTGTTTTCTGAGGATGCACCTTCATTTTTCTTTACAGTATTATTTTTCTTTTTTCTTTGACATCTACCCTTCCCTTACCTATTATCCGATATTGCTTGGAAGACATACATGTCTATAGTAATCATCACTTTCATGAAACACTGCGGTAATAGAGAAATTCTCTTCTTTATTGACCTTTGTAGCACGCTGCTTATACCGATCAATATAGAGGCGAGCAGTGGGAAGCACTGCAACATTAGTCGTTCAGGCAGTAAACAACCCGTGGAGCAACACGCCTCGCGCTCTGCATGCTCCTACTACAATCAGTTTGGCAACTCTCATCCTGCCTAACAAATAGCATTGTAACCCCTGCCCTTAAGAGGACTCCCACCAGAGTCTGTGCTATAGACAGAGGGGGTCTTTCTTTCAAATGTGGATAAATGTAAATATAGCAAGACTAGGGCGATAAGCTGCTTCTGGTGATATTTTGAAAAGGATATTTTACAGGGTCCCGAGTAGGGACGGAAGTCTTGTTTATTTCTCGGCTTGTACTTTAGGCTCCATGGAGATCTCATCACAACAATACACAGTCTAGACATTACATACTGTGTTAACATGAATTTCTGATTCACCTGAGTGGAATTACCCAGCTTTAATCAGCATTTTTATCAGAGTTGTTGATATGATTTGCTAGTAGCTACCTGGAAGTTTATTCATAAGGGATTTTATTTACAGAAATGGCAAATGAACAAGTGAATTCAAATGAACTTGTATACTCAGCATGAACCCTGTGTGAATACCAGACTTGTAGGAGAACTCATTGTAAGGTGTCTTTAGAATTAGATGTCATTTTTAGGATACTCTGACAAAAAAAAATAACTGCAAAAATCCACATGTCTATTTAGCTGACACACTGGCCATTTTGGCTCATCTGAAACACTGGAACAGTTCAAAGACATTTTCAAGTTAATCTTGTATAGTAAGTGCGTAAACACATCAAAAACATAACCTTTATGGCCCTAATACTGTGTTTTGTTTATTCGATGCCATGCTGCTCACCACTCTGCCTGTGCCTCAGTAGTTACTACTCGTGTCCACAATACTGGCCGCAGTGGTACTTCAGTCACTTTCAGGAATTGGGGGAGTCCATATTGCAACAGAAGAACAGTGAACACATTGCACCAGTTTCTGATCTGGGGGTTGATTGTCTTCATTGATGGTGGGTTTACACACACCAATTTATCTGTTCAATATCTGAACCAATCTCTGGTTGCAGTGAAATCATGGATACATTGCTCCATGTTGTACACAGCCACAAAATGGAGCAATGTATCCATTATTTCACTGCAACCAGAGATTGGTTCAGATATTGAACAGATAAATTGGTGTGTGTAAACCCACCATTAGAGTTTCTGGTGCTACTCAGAATGTCAGCTGCCTAATTAATTTCAATTACGAGGTCTGGTGCCTATTTGCATTCGTACTAACTAACTTCATAAAATGGGTCAGGTGTCTAATGGGGATGTCACACGCGTCAATATCGCGTGCAATATTGCAGCTACACATGACGTTGCAGTGATATTGACATGTGTGACAGGGTGCATCAACCAGCGATAAATCGCTGGTTGATGGTCGCCAGGTTTTAGAACCTGCTATAAAACCTGGCGATGGTCGCCCAGTGTGACACCGGGTGACGAGCGAGAAGCCGGCTCCCAGTGCCTATCAGCAAGCGCTGGGAGCTGGTATCTATGGTAAACTGTGGGTATCTAGGCAGCGCGCGTTGCCTAGATACCCGATGTATACCTTGGTTACCAGCCTTCTCCGCTCACCTAGTTACCCGCTGTGTACCTTGGATACCAGCCGGTGAGCGGAGAAGGCTAGTACCCAAGGTATACATCGGGTATCATAGTTACCCGCTGTGTACCTTGGAGCTGATAGCTAAGACCACCCCCCTAATAATAATATAATACCCCTGAGGAAGGTGCCAGGTGGGGCGCCGAAACGCGTAGGAGGAAGGAGGATTAAAAAGATAAAACCTACTGATGACTTTGTGACTCTTTTGGTGAGTTGTTACATTGGAGCAGCGCGGACCGTGTCACACCTGTACTCCCATCATCTCCTTGAATTTCACTACTGGTAAGTAGTTTGGTGGAGGTCTGCAGCAGCTGAGAGATTCTTCTCAAAACGCCTTCAAACCAGTTGTGGGGCCCACAACTGAATCAGGTGAGTGGCTCCTCAGCATCACTCTTTCTAGTGTCACTAGTGATAGGGCACTATTGCACCTCTTGTCCCCCACCCTCTTATTTTTTGCAGTGGCTTATTTTATTGGGCTTCGTGCTGCAGTTTTTTTTTTCCTATCAGATAACTTTTTTATTAATCCACAATTCACATACAACATAGTGTATCAAGTTTTCAAAATTTTACACAAAAAGCTCAAGAAAACCATCCCCCCACCACCCTCCAACATTCCCAACTCCATTCTTCCTTAGACAGCGACTTCCAGCATTACCATCCCATCTTGTTACCATCAGTATCATCATCAAGTATATAAATTCAGCAACCACCTTCATCAACACCCATCATATGAATATAGGGAGCACTTTAAGCATACATATGAAGCCCATCCTGTCCCTTTCATCTCACATCTGACTTCTCCATGGTTCCCATATTTTTTTTTCGAACATCCTCAGTGTTCCTCCTCTGGTATATTTTCTCCTCCAGACGCACAATATAGTTCACAATGCGAATGTATTCACTGCTTGAGGGTGGCTCAGCCCCGATCCAATGCCTGGCTATCAATTTCCGTGCCAGAAACAACAATCTGGCCACTGCTATCTTTTGCAAATTTGTAACTCTAATTTCCTCCACATATCCCAACACGCATACAAGAGGCATTCTAGGTATCACACATGCATAGCGCCCTTTAATCAATGTTAACACTACCAACCAAATAGCTTGCAACCTCGGGCACTCCCTCATCATATGCAGAATTCCAGCTCACTCACTCAAACACCTTGAACACTCAGACTTCTTACCCCTATTTTAAACAAGAATTCTGGGGATCAGTATACCCCATGAAGAAGATACAGCTGCGATAACCTACCTGGCTCGCTCAATGACAGTTTTGGACCGTATTCCAGCACTGACTCCCAGACTTCATCCTCTATCACCCCCAATTCCTTCCCCAGTTTTCACGTGCCTTAATAGGATGCCACAGCAACATTGTATGCAGGAGATCTCTATACAGTGTGGATATCACCCCCCCATACTGCCCTCCATACACAGATAATCTACAACAATATCCTTCCGTAGATCAAGATTACTTATCTTCCGCTGCTGCCGACAAGCATGTTGGACCCTAAGAGAAACCTGTCCGTCTCTAATAGCAGAAATTCCTCCCTTAGGGCCCTTTCACATCAGCGGTTTTTTCAAATCGTGGCAGATGCGGTGAAAAACCCGCATCTGCCGCGATTAGCGCATACCGGCTGCACTTGCGGCACGGTTGTGGCGCGGTTGCGGTAAACGCCATACAAGGTATAGGCGGACGTGCGGCAAGTGCGGTTTTGGCACTTGCGGCAGGTGCGGCCGAGAAAAAAACTGCGGTCAGCCGCGATTTTTTTCGCTGCCGCACCTGCCACAAGTGCCAAAACCGCACTTGCCGCACCTGCTGCAAGTCCACCTATACCTTGTATGGCGTTTTCCCGCAACCGTGCCGCAAGTGCAGCCGGTATGCGGTAATCGCGGCAGATGCGTTTTTTTCACCGCATCTGCCGCGAGTTGAAAAAAACGCTGATGTGAAAGCACCCTACAGGATGCAAAAGACTTCATAACCCCATTCACCAGAACCTGTGACACATATTCTATGCCCCTATTCGACCATGATTTCTGCTCTCCCAATTTATAAAATTCTCCCAAAGCTGCGTTCTTCCATAACGGGGTATATATTGTCACATCCACAATCTCTCTTAATTTTTTAATCTTATTCCAGATTTTCTGAATCAGACACAGAGTGGGGAATCCTCCTCCCAATCGTCCAAAGTCTCCAGCCTCCAGACCCGTCACCAAAGGGGCCCTTTGTATTAAATGTTCAAGTACTTTCTGTGTGGAAATCCTCCCGTATTTTGAGGCCCACCCCCTTAGATACTGTCCTTGGGACGCCAGGAAATAAATCCAATTTGTGCTGCAGTTTTGACTAAAAGCTGATTCTTCTGCTGCAGGGTCTACCAGTTCTCTGAATGCTGAGCTCTGTCTAACCCTGCCCATCCAATTGATTGGCAACTTTATTTGTATACTATGCATAGGCAGAATGCTGCCAATTAGCTGTGTGGGTGTGGTTGGACTACATGGCAGCAGGTATCCTACACTTCTATCTAGTGATAATCTGCTGATAAAATATTGATTTTATAAAAACTGCACTGTGGAGCCTAGTAAGTGACACATCACTGGAATCGAGGTCTCTGCCACTATATTATACTACTCTGAGATTAAAGGGAACCTGTCAGCTCAATTTAGCCCCCTAACCAATCACTACCTGTCCCTTCACCTTGCTAGCACATCCCTAACCATCCCTGTCTGAACTATAATGTTTGTAAAGAAACGAACTTATATATTTCCATGGCAATGAGGCATCTAGTTTATGTCCATAGACTGACATGGGCGGTCTCCAGGGCTCAGTCCCCCTCCACCACCTGCTGTTATCACGCCCCGCTGGGCGTCATCATTGATTTCCCTGGAGCCCCCCCTGGCTCTGTGATTCAAATTTTCCCCCTCTGTGTATGACGCCGTTCCTGCGTAATTTTTGCACCTGCGCCTTGTGAAGTCTTCCAAGGTGCACTGAGCATCTTCATAATGCTCAGTGTGCATGCTCACCAGTCCTACCTGATGGCTTGGACCTTGTGGGCATGCACATTGAGCAACAATGAAGCCGCTCAGTGCACCTTGGAAGACTCCACAAGGTGCAGGTGCAGAAATGGCATTATACACACAGAGGGGGAGATTTGAATTACAGAGCCGGGGGAGCGCCAAGGCAATCATTGATGACACCCAGCGGGGTGTGATAAGAGCAGGGATGGGGGAGACGGACCCCTGGAGTCCGCCCATGTCAGTCTATGGATGTAGACTAGATGCCTTTTTACCATGGGAATATGTAAGTTACTGAGTCGTGTTTACAAACATTACAGTGTAGTTTTAGGTGAGACAGGGATGGTTAGGGATGTGCTAATAAGGTGCAGGGACAGGTAGTGATAGGTTAGGGGGCTAAATTGAGCTGACAGGTTACCTTTAGGTAGTAAAAACCTGGTTACAAATTGCCTTTCCTGCATTTTAAAGATAAATGTACAGTGGATTCCACACCTAATTGCAGTTATGTCATCAGAGATTTTCAGAAGGAAATGTGCTCAGTTTGAGTATAGCTGTTTTAAATCGGATTTCCCATTGACCCACCCCATGTCCAGTGTGAGCACAATATTACATATTTCACCAGTGATCTTGAGAACCATCTTCAATACTTGGTATAACATGGTATGTCTACACAGTGCTTGCCATTCAAAAGCCTAATTTCTCATTTCCAGGCTGAATATTGGCTAAATGGTGCACTGGAACTACATGAAATATGGATGTGGGACTAGATTATCACAAATTCATTCAAATGACGTACGATTATGCAAAGCCAGAATTTTTAGTCCCAAATAGACTGTTACTGAGATGCCAAGTATGTACTACAAAATGTTTTATGTATACAGCAGACTCCCAGAAACAAGCTATCGTAGGATCATTTTGTCCTTTGCTGAACAAATATTTCCCATTATTAAATTTAGTTTAGCTTAGAGCCATTTGGCTGACAGTTTTCCCTTAGTGAGCATTTGAAATGTCCTCTCTTAAGTCTGCTTTCACTTCCCGTTTCACCTTGTCTGTACAGTTCCCTTAGGCCCTTTATGGATAATCATAAATTCCGACGAGAACTTTTCAATTCTTTTTATCCTTGCTTAATATCCTGCTCCGTTACCGTTCTCCAGGGAACTTCTCTGGAGACCTATTTCAGGCTGATTACAAGGTACTGCATACTATGAGGAACTGCATAGCAGGAAATGCCATTAATTCAGCACACCTGTAAATCATATTAAAGCCACAGCAAGAGCGAAATACAAAATTAGCATATTGTTGTGGACAGTGTTGAGATCAGATGAGGACACCATTGAGTTTTGCAGGTTTTTTTCTTTTACGCATTACTGCTTTCACAAATACTAATTGGATGCCGCATAAGAGGCTGAATGAATATTGACCTCAAGTGGCATGCATTCTTATGTGTTATTCAATTGTAAGATTTTACACACAGACTATTGCTATATTCAGACAGGCCTTACATTTTCAGTCATATCTGCACCTTTGTGTGCTTAAAACATGTACTTTCTTAGTGTCTTATCATTAAAGTAGAGAAGACGAGTTCATACTTGATCTTTGTCTCCATGATATTACTTTACCTATAAATGTATATACTTAGTTATTTCAGTTTGGTTAAAACAAAGGTCAGAATTAAAACTGGAAGAACGCTAGATATTTCTTACCAGAAAATGTAGGGACTCTGTCATCATAGAATGACTGTACAAACCAAGTGCATCATGTTAAGTGCACCTTCCCACCTGGTTGTTTTTCCATCTATCTCCTCCCTTTCTGGCTCTAGAAAACCAAAGTTCTCAATCAATGAAGAGGAAAAGTGGAGATTGAGGTGAAAAAAAAAAGCAGCTGTAGAATGTTTTTATGAATAAGGAGTTTTTAGCCCTGAGTGATGATAAAAGCTGATACCTGCCTGCTTGTCCCTTATATAGTAGATCAATGTATATATGTGTAATATCTGACTTGTGAAGATATTTTTTTTTTTTTTTCGTCTATTGAGGATTGTTATAGAGTTAAATTTGGGGAGCAGAAATGCGAAGTGTTCTCCTGTATGTTTCATGTATTGACGCCCGGAAAGTAAGTCTGGAACAAGAAAGGGGGGGGGGGAGAGGGGTTGTTTACTGTTTTGGGGTGAAAATATGAAAATGTACAAATGTTACTATTTTTGTGATGTTTACAGATGATTTGATAAAAATATTTGAATTAAAAAAAAAAAAAAAAAAGCAGCTGGGCATGTGATTTTAAATGCCTAGACCCGCCATGGTGCATCGAGCACTTGCACTTTATTTGAACATTCAATCCTTTTGATAGAGATCCTTTAAGGGTATGTGCCCACAGGATGTTTTTTTTGCATTTTTGCTTCATTTTCCTAATGCAGTTTACCATTGGTTTTATGTTAATTTATGGTAATTTGTTCCTTCGGTTGGGCTTCCCAGCAAAACCAACGTGTTTCAGAAACGCCTTGCCCACACATAGGTTTTGCAAGTGTCAAATACTGTCAAATCACTTCGCTTTTGCTGCGGATGGGAAAGATTTATCATGTTCTATTTTTCCTGCGTTTTTGCTGCAGTCAGTTGCAAAAACGCAGCATCCCAAACACAGCAAAAGGACAGTGAAAAAGTGCAGAAAACGTGATAAAACCGCAGGACCGGAACACAGCAAATCTCCTGGCAAAAACTCTAGGATCCTTGACACCAGTACCGATTTTGCTGCATTCAGGATTGCTGGAAAAAATGTCCTGTGGGCACATACCCTTATACAATTTCTGGTGCCTTTTCAGAATTATCATTTCTATACATACATCAAAAATAACGCTGTTGTAATTATGTGACTTATATACTGTTATTTTTAGTATTTAGTAATTTGTGACCCTATATTAGAAGCATTAGCAGTTTCTTTGTCTTTCTGCTTAAGGTTAAGTCCATGCCTGTAGCTTTTTTGTTTTGCAAAAAAGCAGAAAATTGTAGGGGTTCCTTTTTTCTTGGCAGGAGGTTTGCTGTGTTTTTTTGGTGTGGTCTTGGTCCCTGCACTTTTGCTACAGATTTGCAATAGAAACTATAGGAAAAATGCAAAAAAATAATTGACATGCTCACTCTTTCAAATATGCAACAAAACCTGCAGTTTTTTTTTTTCAATTTGTGCACTGAAAAAAAAACAATGTGTGAAGACAGCTTTTCCAGGTTTTGATGTTAACCAAAAACCCAGAAAAGGATTAGCATATATTTACATAAAACCAAGGCAAATCCCCAGGGCAAAAATGCACAATATGAATTTGGCCTTAAGGCCCTGTCACACATAACGATGCACCAGCGATAACAATATGCCGAGATCGCTGGTGCGTTGTTTTTTACATCGCTGGTAAGATGTCAAACAGGTATCTCACCAGCAATGTCACCAACGAATTCAGCAACGATCCAGAATTATACCGAGGTCATTGTGAATTGTCACTCCATAGCGTAGCATTGAGATCGTTGGTCATTGTCCCTGTCAAACACAATGATGTAGCACTCCCAGCGGGAGCACAACGATGTAGAAATGACCCAGAGCAGTATGTAACGATCAATGATCTCACAGCAGGGGCCGGATCGTTGGTACGTGTCACACACAACAACATCAATAGCGGGATCGTTGTTGCGTCACAAAATCTGTGACGTTACAATGATGGATTGTCCCTGAGGTAGGAGTCGGTTGGGTACTCCGAAACGTGTCGGAAGAATAAAGACACTACTAATCCCAGATGCACCCTTGTCTCTGGTGATCATTTGACGGCTGCGCGGACATATTGGCACTTTGTTCAACAGAGCTACAGGTTACAACGATATCGTTAGTGATCTTAAGTGTGAAAGGGCCTTTAGTCTCTGTCCAGCTTCTTCCATTTCCCCTTTTCATGAACTTCTAGGTGTTTTGCAGGTGTAATTTGATCCATATCCAGACAGATTTGAGATGTGACTGATAAGTGAATTTTTTTTCTAATGTATAAGATGCATTACAAATTTCTTATCTTCACTGTTGGAGTACAAAAAAAGAATACATACAAGTGTAATTCACATTTAAGCCACACATATGGATAGATTTCAGACCTCTTTCCCTTAAGGGGGGTTTACACGTTGCGATATCGGCGTCCAATTTCAATGAAAAGTCACGTGGTTCAATCGTTGGAGCCGATATCGTTCCTGCGTTGTATGGTGTGAACGTCCAATACGATGCAGGAACGATGTCAATGCGATATCGGGGATTGAATGAGCGTGCTATTCAATGCTCCGATATTGAATGGAGATTGGAGTCGGATCGTGCTGTGTGACAGCCCAACTACGATGTGAAGTTCAACGTCACCCATTGACTCCCATGTTAAATGGTCGTTCCTGGGTTGGGGGGGCGTAGACATCGTACGGACGTTGGATTCCTAAATCGCAACGTGTAAATTTCCGATACGATGCGGGAGAAACGTGCACTAAATGCGCGCTCCCGCGCCATTGAATTGCGATATCGCAACGATATTGAAACGTGTAAACCCACCCTTAGCTTTACATCCTCAATATCATTCTGGTCAGTGGTACAATGGTGGCATGCTGTACTATTCTGTACGTCAGGCACTTTTGTTTATTTATTGGGAGAAATTTCTGCTATGTAGAGCAGATGTACACAATTGGAATACCTAGTATAATGTGCTTACTAGAAGTACTGGGGAATACTCGGCAGCGGAATTGACGCACACAGTGACTGTTTCTATTTAAATTAAACCCATTTGGTTTATTACCCTTCATAAACCAGACTGCAGAACAACATAGCACAATGAGCATTGCTTTGGCTATTCAACAACATAAACATCATACACAGTCAATTTCACTGCTAGAATTTCTTCAGTCAGCCATTTCTCACGGATTTCTAGTCTGATTCCTTGTCCGAAGCTCTGGCCACGCTCCAACATCTGTGGACTCCTCAGGAGGCCTGGGCAACGTTCACACACTGAACTCCATTCAGCTACTCTGTCACCTCACAGAAGCGGAGTCTCGTAGTCCAGCTCAGCATGTTCTATGTTCTATACCAGGGGTCTCAAACTTGGCTGGGTTGGTGAGCCGCACACAGAAAAAAAATTGATATCGGGGGGCCGCATTGCTTGTTGGACTAAGTGACATTTTTAGTAATACCAGAGTATTTTGCTCAATGTAGTAATGTCCAAATCCTGATCTTGTTCTTTTAGTAATGTCCCACCGTGGTTCCCTTCTTGTAGTTATGTCCCCATCCTGGTCCCTTTCTTGTGGTAATGTCCCCATACTGGTCCCCATATTGTAGTAATGTCACCATCCTGGTCCCCATATTGTAGTAATGTCACCATTCTGGTCCCCATATTGTAGTAATGTTCCCATATTGTTGTAATGTCCCCATCCTGGCCCTCATCATGTAGTAATGTCCCCATCTTGATCCCCTTGTAGCAATATTCTCTCCCTGGGCTTCATCTTGTAGTAATGTACCCATCCTGGTCCTCAGGTAGTAATGTCCCCATCCTGGTTCGCTTGTTGTAGTAATGCCATCATCCTGGTTCTCATATTGTAGTAATGTTCCCATCCTGATCCCCTTCTAGTAATGCCCCCATCCTGGTCATCATATTGTAGTAATGTCCCCTATACTGATCTGCTTTTGTAGTGATGTCCCCACCCCGATTCCCCTTTTGTAGTAATGTCCCCATCCTGATCCCCTTTTGTAGTGATGTCCCCATCCTGATCCCTTTTGTAGTAATGTTCCCCATCCTGGACCCGTTTTGTAGTGACGTCCCCTATGCTGGTCCCCTTTTGTACTGATGTCCGATGGTTTTGGTGGGCAGTTAAAACTATCAGCTGATGATGTCACGTGACGCATCAACTGAGCGGTTTGCCTGAAGGTCATCGGAGTTCATGCTTGACGCAGCTCTGGCGTGAACCCCGATAAACTTCCCAGGGCCGGGTGCGCAGCCTGTGCCTTCTACAGCTCTACCAGCAGACGTGTGTATCAGCTGGTAGAGATATAGCAGAGCTGAAAAAGATCTCCTCTAGGCTACGTCAAAGTTTTTTTTTCAATAAAGATGGAGTCACTAATAGTGTTGTGTTTTATTTGTAATAAAACTCTTTTCTCTGTGTTGTGTTTTTTTTTTTATATGATTACTAGAAATCCATAGTGGTCATGTCTAATATTGGCGTGACCCCATGAATTTCGGACTTAGGGCCAGCTGAAAATACAAAGCTGGCCCTAACCCCATTACTACCCATTGAGCCACCGCTCCAGGGCCCTGGATGAGTCGGATACAGCGCTAGAAAATGGCGCTTCTATGAACGCGACATTTTCTGGGGCGGCTGTGGAGTGCAATTCGCAGCGTGGGGGGGGCACAAAGCTTGCGCCACCCTGCGCTACAGATTCCAGCACCTAGCTGCCTAGCTGTACCTAGCTAGACACAAAAATAGGCCGAATCCCACACATTTTTTTTAACACACATTTTATGTGTTTGGGGTCTTATTTATAGATTTTATTTTTTGGGGTTTTTTTGCCTTATTTTTGTGTCCAGCCAGGTACAGCAGATAGGTACGGGCTGCTCCCAGCTGCCTATTTGTGCCTGGCTGAGAACCAAAAATATAGGGAAGCCTTTTTTAAAATTATTGAATGAAACAGTTAAAAAAAAAAAAAAAAAAAAAAAAAAAGACGTGAGCTTCACCCTATTTTGGTGTCTAGCCAGGTACAACTAGGCAGCTGGGGGCTGCAATCCACAGCACAGGGAAACCCAAGCTTTCTCTCCCCCTTTCCCCCCCCCCCCGCTGCAAATTGCAGTCTGCAGCCGCCCCAGAAGATGGCACGTTCATAGAAGCACCATCTTCTGGCGCTGTATCCGGCTCGTCCAGGGCCCTGGAGCGGTGGCTCAATGGGTAATGATGGGGTTAGGACCAGCTTTGTATTATAAGCTGGCCCTAAGCCTGAAATTCATGGGGTCACGCCAATATTAGACATGACTGCCATGAATTTCTAGTAATCATATAGAAAAAAAAACACAACATAAAGAAAAAGATTTCTATTAGAAGTAAAACGGAACACAATTAGGGACTCCATCTTTATTAAAGAAAAGAACCCCCCCCCTCTGACGTAGTCCAGGGTCAAGGGTCCCGCGACGATAAAATCCAGATCCAATATCATCTGATCGGTTTGCCGGCCAGCAAACCGATCAGATGATCTATATCAGATCAGGTTCAAGAACCTGAATGAGATAACAGATCAGCTGATTTTTTTACCTGCAAACAATCATCTGATGTGTCATCATTAAAAAAAAAGAAACCTCCGCAGACATGTTTGATTAGCTGCAGCAACTCCCGGTAATCAGTTGATGCTGTGAGGAGACATTGTTAAGTCTGGGGGTAAAAAGCCGGCTTTGTCCCGCCGGTTTGAACGATCAGCTGATGCTGTGAGGAGACCGCATCAGCTGATTCCCGGGTGTTGATGCAGCTCATCAGACATGTCTGCGGAGGTAAGTATGAGGATTTTTTAAATTTATTTTGCTCTTTACTTTTTATTTCGCTTAGCAGCGAATGTACAGGAGCCAGAAGTTGCCACACATACGCTGCTAAGCAAAAGTAACATGTCACACGGGGGGAGAACACAGGATACTGTCCTCCATGTGATATCACATCCTGCTTCTCCTCCTTCGCCCGACATTATAGGCACTGGAATTGCGCATTGTCTGAACAGCGATGCATAATTCCAGCGGTTATAATGGGGCCTATGGGAGAAAGTGTGCTCAAAAAAAGCGCCAACAATTGACATGATTATTTTTTACACTGCGCTTTCTCCCATAAAAGCGCTGTGTATATTTACGCAGCATCTGCACCCCAGAAGTGAAAGTCCATTCACTTTGCCAGCAGATGCAGGTGCCCTTTAGTAGAATAGCGCAGCGTAAAAAAGCACAAAAAACGCACAGTGTGAACCTCATACACACACATTCTCATACATTCTCACACACACATTCTCACATAGACATTTTCACATAGGGGTACTTCACACACAGCGATATTGCTGCAACGTCACAGGTTTTGTAATGTAGCAGCGATGTCGCCAGCGATGTCGCTGCGTGTGACATCCTGCAAGGATCAGCGATCAGCTCGCTGATCGTCGCGGAATGGCCGGGACCATTTTTTCGTCGTTTGTCTCTTGCTGTCACACATGCATCGCTGTGTGTGACAGGGCCAACGACCAACGATCCCCAGTCTGCGCCCGAGACCCGGAACGATCCTAACGACCGTCGGGTGTCGTCGCAGAACTGGGTGATCGCTGGTAAGATCTGTCTTTCTGGCAGCTCACCAGTGATCACATAGCGATGTGCCAGCGATCCAGACCAGGTCGGATCGTTGGTGGGATCGATGGAGCATTGCTACGTGTAACGGGGCCCATACACACATTCTCTTTCACACACACACTTGCATTCTCATACACACTCTCACACATACACACTCACTCTCACAGATACATACACACTCACTCTCACACATACATACACTCACACACACATACACACTCTCACGTACATTCTGTTACACACACTCACACTTACATTTTCATACACACTCTCGCTCTCACACATTCACACTCACTTTCACACGCACACACTCACATACATACTGTCACACTCACATTCATTCATTCATTCTCTCACACACACTTATATTCTCACATTCACACTCTTATACACACTCTTATACACACATACTCTCACACTCTCTCACACACAATTTCCTAACTTTTAACATGTCGGCGCTATAGTGCAGGAAGGAGCCGCGCTCCCCGCTGTGTTCATCTTCCGGCCTTGACACTGACAAGGCTGTACAGCTCTGTAACATCAATGTAATCCACTGGCCAATGAGAGGCCAGCAGCGTATGACCTCACCTGCAGGCTTCTCATTGGCTGGCAGTTTTCATTGATGTTACAGAGTGGGCGGAGCCTTGTCAGTGCTGCGGACTGAAGGTACCTTTACTTTCAAAGCGTCATGTCAAGGCTCGTCTACAGTTTGCTCATGATCACTTGGAGGACTCTGAGACAGACTGGTTCAAGGTTCTATGGTCTGATGAGACCAAGATCGAGATCTTTGGTGCCAACCACACACATGACGTTTGGAGACTGGATGGCACTGCATATGACCCCAAGAATACCATCCCTACAGTCAAGCATGGTGGTGGCAGCATCATGCTGTGGGGCTGTTTCTCAGCCAAGGGGCCTGGCCATCTGGTCCGCATCCATGGGAAGATGGATAGCACGGCCTACCTGGAGATTTTGGCCAAGAACCTCCGCTCCTCCATCAAGGATCTTAAGATGGGTCGTAATTTCATCTTCCAACAAGACAACGACCCAAAGCACACAGCCAAGAAAACCAAGGCCTGGTTCAAGAGGGAAAAAATCAAGGTGATGGAGTGGCCTAGTCAGTCTCCTGACCTTAACCCAATTGAAAACTTGTGGAAGGAGCTCAAGATTAAAGTCCACATGAGACACCCAAAGAACCTAGATAACTTGGAGAAGATCTGCATGGAGGAGTGGGCCAAGATAACTCCAGAGACCTGTGCCGGCCTGATCAGGTCTTATAAAAGACGATTATTAGCTGTAATTGCAAACAAGGGTTATTCCACAAAATATTAAACCTAGGGGTTGAATAATAATTGACCCACACTTTTATGTTTAAAATTTATTAAAATTCAACTGAGCAACATAACATTTTGGTTTGTAAGATTTATGCTTCTGTTAATAAATCCTACTCTTGTTTACAGTTTTTAGGCTCTAACTTATTTGCATCTTATCAAACCACCTAAATCTGCAGGGGTTTGAAGACTACTTGTAGGCACTGTACCTCTGCCTGTTCAATACATACCAGCCATTTATAAGCCTGCCAGTTATTACAATAGCATAGATAAAAAAGAGAGAAGTTAAAATATAACTTTTAATAAACTCAAATGTTAAAGAGACCTAGTCTTCTAGACTAACAAAAACAGAAAGTCGTGCAAAAGTGACAGTGCAAAATACTGTGTATTGCTGTGAGTAGTCCCCTTTACTCTTTACCAATACCTTGATATTGCACTTCCTGTAGGTAGGCAGACACGACTCGAGACATAAGCCAGTATTCCTAGGTATATGGACGGAATCTGGATTTGACTCTCTTAACCCCTTGGTAAAGAGTAAAGGGGACTACTCACAGCAATACACAGTTTTTTGCATTGTCACTTTTGCACGACTTTCTATTTTTGTTAGTCTAGACAACTAGGTCTTTTTAACATTTGAGTTTATTAAAAGTTATACTTTAACTTCTCTCTTTTTTTTATCTATGCTATTGTTATGATTTGACCTGACCTGTATGAGAACCATTGGTTTGAGCAGGAGGTAACCTGACCCGCTATTGCTATACCTGCTAGTCATTACCTCACACTACCAATCCTTGTTTTAGCAGTCATAATCCAAATACTATGTAATAAATAATCACTACATATAGTTTCTGGATCTTAAAGCAGAGATAATATTTAAAGAGCTTGTCCACTACTAGAACAGCCCCTTCGTAATTGTCTTGTTTCCTCCAGTAAAAATAATTAACCCTACACTCACCTTCTGTGCTGCCACCATTCCAACCTTGCCAGTAACCGTGGCTCAGGGCTCACGTGACCTTGTGACTTCTTGTGAGTCCCACATCCAATAACCGTTGGCTTACTTCTCCCAGCTTTTGGACCTAGGGGCGATCATCAGGTAATTGAATGGCATTCACAGCACTCATATCAGTTGATAGCTCATTTGGTTGTTTTGTATCTTCTCATGTGCAAATGAGCCATATTTGTGAGCATGTTCTCTGAATGAATTGGAAAATAAAATTTCAGTCCTGAAAGGTCAGTTGTATTGATTAGTGAAATGAATGGAGAATTAAGAATTCTGCATCCCAGTCTTGGAAACTTGGAGCAACTCACTAAGACTTAAGCCTACAATCTTACGAGAAAGTGGCAGATACTTACCTTTATTTATTTTAGTCTTCAAGGTATTTTGTGTAAAGGTTTAGACAAGTGATTGGTGTTTTGAGGTGGAGATGGATGATCTGAAAATTGAGCCCATTTGTAGCTTAGTACATCACAAAGCGTTAGTGACAATGACATGCTATCATCTATTGCTAAAAACCAATTTCCCAGGAAACCTATGCAGCAGCATCAGTGTTTTCAAATGTATTTTCATTATGCTGTGTTAGAGTTCAGTCTCGAGCTTGGTAATAATTTTCTGACTCAGTTAAGTCATATTTTCAGCTATTCGTAATTTGAGAATTTTTTTTAATACACATTTTTCATAATCCCCTTTAATCTTGAGCTTCATAATACAAGAAAAGGCAAATTATGGCTGCGTTCACACAGTGTATTTTTTGCATTTACGCAGCGATATTAAGCGCAGCCCTTTTTAGCGCTGCCTAAATGCCGTGAATGCAGCTCTGTTCACGTGTTCCGTCTTTTTGCAGATGCACTTTGTGCTGCAAAGCACATCCGTAAAAAGAATGAACATGTTAATTATTTGCACTTTTTTCAGCGTGTTTTTTACTCACCTAGCCGCCGTTCTCCTTGAGATCTCTTCATACCAGCGTCGTAGGAATTTGCACAGGACCTTAAACAGCACCATGTCACCGGTCACATGGTGCTGCAGGGTCCTAGAGCCTGAGCTTGCTGCTGGCCGGTGGGGGCTCAGAAGACACCGGCGGTCACCGAGGGAGGGCGGTGAGTTAAGTATAAAGCGCAGGGGAGAAGCGCAGGCCAGTTCACACACAGGATGCTCTCTTGGTACAGTTTTGCACCAAAAGCGCATCCTCACAATACACTGTGTGTGAATGCAGCCTAACACAGAAAAAAAACTATTCTGTTGCCATATTTTTAGCCTCATGTACAGTTAGGGCCAGAAATATTTGGACAGTGACACAAGTTTTGTTATTTTAGCTGTTTACAAAAACATATTCAGAAATACAATTATATATATAATATGGGCTGAAAGTGCACACTCCCAGCTGCAATATGAGAGTTTCCACATCCAAATCGGAGAAAGGGTTTAGGAATCATAGCTCTGTAATGCATAGCCTCCTCTTCTTTTTCAAGGGACCAAAAGTAATTGGACAATGGACTCTAAGGGCTGCAATTAACTCTGAAGGCGTCTCCCTCGTTAACCTGTAATCAATGAAGTAGTTAAAAGGTCAGAGGTGGATTCCAGATGTGTGGTTTTGCATTTGGAAGCTGTTGCTGTGACCAGACAACATGCGGTCAAAGGAACTCTCATTTGAGGTGAAGCAGAACATCCTGAGGCTGAAAAAAAAGAAAAAATCCATCAGAGAGATAGCAGACATGCTTGGAGTAGCAAAATCAACAGTTGGGTACCTTCTGAGAAAAAAGGAATTGACTGGTGAGCTTGGGAACTCTAAAAGGCCTGGGCGTCCACGGATGTCAACAGTGGTGGATGATCGCCGCATACTTTATTTGGTGAAGAAGAACCCGTTCACAACATCAACTGAAGTCCAGAACACTCTCAGTGAAGTAGGTGTATCTGTCTCTAAGTCAACAGTAAAGAGAAGACTCCATGACAGTAAATACAAAGGGTTCACATCTAGATGCAAACCATTAATCAATTCCAAAAATAGACAGGCCAGAGTTAAATTTGCTGAAAAACACGTCAAGAAGCCAGCTCAGTTCTGGAAAAGTATTCTATGGACAGATGAGACAAAGATCAACCTGTACCAGAATGATGGGAAGAAAAAAGTTTGGAGAAGAAAGGGAACAGCACATGATCCAAGGCAAACCACATCCTCTGTAAAACATGGTGGAGGCAACGTGATGACATGGGCATGCATGGCTTTCAATGGCACTGGGTCACTTGTGTTTATTGATGACATAACAGCAGACAAGAGTAGCCGGATGAATTCTGAAGTGTACCGGGATATACTTTCAGCCCAGATTCAGCCAAATGCTACAAAGTTGATTGGACGGCGCTTCATAGTACAGATGGACAATGACCCCAAGCATACAGCCAAAGCTACCCAGGAGTTCATGAGTGCAAAAAAGTGGAACATTCTGCAATGGCCAAGTCAATCACCAGATCTTAACCCAATTGAGCATGCATTTCACTTGCTCAAATCCAGACTTAAGACGGAAAGACCCACAAACAAGCAAGACCTGAAGGCTGCGGCTGTAAAGGCCTGGCAAAGCATTAAGAAGGAGGAAACCCAGCGTTTGGTGATGTCCATGGGTTCCAGACTTAAGGCAGTGATTGCCTCCAAAGGATTCGCAACAAAATATTGAAAATAAAAATATTTTGTTTGGGTTATGTTTATTTGTCCTAATACTTTTGACCTCCTAAAATGTGGAGTGTTTGTAAAGAAATGTGTACAATTCCTACATTTTCTATCAGATATTTTTGTTCAACCCTTCAAATTAAACGTTACAATCTGCACTTGAATTCTGTTGTAGAGGTTTCATTTCAAATCCAATGTGGTGGCATGCAGAGCCCAACTCGCGAAAATTGTGTCACTGTCCAAATATTTCTGGCCCGAACTGTAAGATATTGTGTTACAGGATTGAGGTTATTCCTAAGGAATGCTGAATTTACCTTGGGTGCTTTCACTTTGCGTTGTACAAAGTGTTCGGTGGTCCAGTCGGTGCTTACTTCTCAACCCCCAGCAAAACGGGCTTCAGACGTATGCACCAACGGAGCCATTGATTTTAATGGTGCAGACAGAGTCAACATGTGCTCTGTTGTGCACCATTTTCGAGAATATACATCTACTGCAGGCCCATTTGTTCAAATCACGTTTTGCTGGGGGTTCGGACATGTACCCCGACAGGACCACTGAACGTGTGCTAGAACGCAATGTGAAAGTACTACACAGACCTGCCCTCGAGCTGCTCAGCATAATAGTTACTGTACATTGAGACTTCCACAGTGGCACTACATTAATGAAGATGCGAAACAGGATCCAATTCCAGTTCACTCCTGATGTACCTATGAGTAGGCCATCATTTCACTGTATGGGACTAGTGTGATTGGATGAAAACCTGTCTATTGACCACCTTAGAATCCATTGTCTGCTATTCTAGACTACTATTGCCCTGTGCATTTTTTTTTTTAGTTTATTACTATAAGAAAAACGTTTTCTGTCCAAAATCTACCTGGTAATACTGCATGTAATCGTTAACAGATAAAGATTCAGAAAGTGTGCTAAGGGGATTTTTTTTTACATTAATCTGTGGCACTGAGGTGAACTGTTGATGAATGAGTAAGAATATCCGTTTTGTGTCTGCCATGTGAAATGCCTGATCTTCCTCATTTTACTAAGAAATGGTTAATATCACCCCAGTCACAGAAGAACCGCATATTAGTCAGCCTGAAAGTGATTGAGGAGAGCAGAAATTATTCAGTTTATGAGGAAGTCCGTCAAATGATAATACACTGTGTAAGGCGGAGGTCTTCACGCTGATGCTAATGGTAAATATGTAGTTGTTTAGGACACAAATTTTATGGTAATCTAAACTTTGGATATCTTGCAAGCCTCCTGGGGAGTGATGTCAGTGCAGAGCATGGCTGTGGTAAGTCTGGCAGCACTTGTCACAAGTATACAGTTACCGTATATTGTTGGCTTGTCCTAGTGCAACATGACAGATTTGTTTTCTGTCCAGCACATGTATTAGATGCATACAAAATACTGAACCTAAACAATGTGGCAAAATAAGATAATGATGTAAAATGCACGTTTTGTGTCCTTATTGTTCACTCATACATTTTATGCTTTCCTTAAACATTTTTCTTAGATGTGACAATGTATCTTTGAGTTTTGTTTAAATATTAACTGTCATTTTAATTGCTACTTTATAAATCAGTAGTACATTTGAAAATGGGTATCTTTGTAATATATCTTATCTGACACATTTGCTTCTTTCTCTGCCAGAATTGATCAGTCTTTATCAAAATTCTGAGGTAACATCTGTATTCAGTGAAGACTTTGCCATTACTGAGATAGGAGATGGTGCTTGTTACTGATAAGATTCTATGTAGATAAGAGGGGTAAATGGGCAGAGCACTGTCTCTAGCTCCTCCTTGTCCCCTCTAGCTCTTCCCTCTTCATGACATTTGAAATGACTTTGAGTGGTCTCCATGACAGAAAATACCCAATAGTGACACCATTCTAAAAACTGCACCCCTCAAACTGCTGAAAACCATATCCAGCAAGTTCATTAACTCTTCAGGTGCTTCACAGGAACTACTGCAATGCAGAAGGAAAACATCTAAAATGTTACTTTTTTCCATAAAATAAGGTTCCTTTTGCCTCAAATTTACCATTTTCACAAGGGTCATAGGAGAAAGAGGTCCGCAAAATTTGTCTGGCAATACCCCGTATGTGGTAGAAAATGATTTGGTGCAGGGAAGGAGTGCCATTTGACTTTTGAAATGCAGGATTGTCTGGAATTGTTAGCTGATACCATGTCACATTTCCAGAGCCCCTGATGTGCCTAAACCAGGGGTGGGAACTGGGCCATTTGAAAATTCTCTTGGGGGCCATTTGAAAATTTCTACCGGCCTTCAAGGACCACAAAAAATTATCAACTTGAAAATTCTCTTGCTTTATTTGGTTAAACTATCAAGACCCCCTATTGGTGGCTGGGACTCTTCTCTTTGGCTTGGCTATGATGTTCGATGATATTGATCATGTTTCTTCTCAACTGTTTTTCCAGGTTTGCTAGAGCCATAAACATCACAAGCTGAGACTGGGGCATAGAGATCACTGGGGAGCTTGATTTATAGGGCAGTCAGTCGGCAAACTGTGGGTGTCAGCCTGATAACTGTGGTCCCCAGGAATCTGCCCGAGGGCTGCAGAAAAGGTCATCGAGGGCTGCATATGGCCCTGGGGCCTGAAGTTCCCCACCCCTGGCCTAAACAATGGAAGCCCCCACAAATGACCCCACTTTGGAAACTAGACCCCTCAAGTAACTTATCAAGATGTGTGGTGAGCACCTTAAATCCCCAGGTGCTTCACAGCCGTATATTATTGCTGGCATGAGCAGTCCGCTACTCAGAATGGAGACTTAATCCTATAGTTATAAATTACCTGAATGTGATCACTAGACATCTCTTGATTTATCTATATAGACAATTGATTACATCTATTATGTTTCCCCTGATGATCCTCCACCAGTGGGAGGTAAAATTTGTTGGAATTTCAGGATCAATGGAATTAATGTGGTCAGAACCTCTTGACATGATATTTTGCCGGATTCCTAAAGAGGTTAAAAATCACTAGTTATTAATATTACTATAGTGAATGATTTCTGTTGATGGACCACTGACAAAGACCTTATAACAGTGGATAGCACTATCAGACGGACTTATTAGGTCTACCTGGTATAGGTAGAATAATAACGGTAGCTCAGTAGTACAGGTGATTATAAGAAGTCTGTTTCCATGTAATCATGTTGTCAAGTTAACAGCCACTTATTTTCATCCTGCTTCCTGAACTGAAGAAATGGCTCAAATCATCTTGCTCAGATAAGACAGACTGTGAGTTCACTGAAGTGTCATATGACACATCCCATTGTACTCTTTTCAGAGAAGAGGAGTGAGGGATACAGTGAATAAACAAGCAGAAAGAGACACAGTCTGTGTTGAGGTTTCTAACAAATCTTTTACCTCTCCCAGAGCTGGATTCAAATCCAGACAGCTCAGCTCTGCAGTGTGATGTTGCTCTTGCCACTATGCTTTTCTCTGTGAGCTAAAAAATGAATGAAGAGCAAAAATCCCTTATGTCTGAGTGTTGTGCTATATATGGGAGAAATCACAGAATACATACAGTCTTCTCCCATCAGCTCAAAGTGCACTACAAATAAAAAAGCATTCAGAGGAGAAAAACTGAAAAGCAAAGGTAAAAGTCATTTAATGGCCATTATTCATCATCTACATATATGACAATTTATTATGCAGAGTTAATTGAAAGTACAGTTATCGTTACGGGGTTTATTACAATGTTAAAATGTTATATGGCTAGGGCATAAATGTGTCTGGTCAGAATATGCACAATCTGCAAAATATTTCAAAATAAAGGAAATTAAAAAAAAAAAACAGTCAGTCTAAATTGCTGTTTTATAGTACTGCCCTATTGGAAAAAAAAATTCAATATATAAAAATCCTTTGTGATAGCAAAGCAATGTGAAAAATAGACATGTATTTTATATTTTTCTTTACATTTTTCCATAATATTATCAAAAACAATGAAACTCCATGTATCGTGAAAAAAAAGGTAAAAACTATTCAACTAATTAAGCAAGAAATTTTTTTAGAGCCATTAAAAGCCATATGTATGATACAAATAAAAAACATGCACCTTGTCAGGAATGGGGGAAAATGGCCCAGTCCTGAACTGGTAAAACATATACCATAGTCAATGAGCAACGAATGCCACTCTCGTACATCCTTCATCTCCATTTCCCAACCATATCTCTGCCCTAATGTACCTGTATGATTTATTCGTCGTTATTTATGTTCTCGTCCTTGTTCTGTCCTTACACATGTAAAGCGCCATGGAACCAATGGCGCTATATAAATAAATAAATAATAATATACCATATGTCAGGAGCTTAAACTTACAAAAAAAAAAACACTTGATATGAACAACGCCGTATACACTGTTAAATTTATGGTACATGTTGAATTATCTATTGGGTTGTTAGAATCAATGTGAGCTGCATATCAATATTTTTATCTGGAAAAAAAATGAAGTAAACCCTTGACTCGTCCTCTATGATCTCTTTTCTGTGATCTGTTACCGTAATTTATATACTTTTTTTTTTTAACATGAAGCCATCTGATGTTGTTTCAGTCAAACCGACGCTAGTTTCACTCTCAGAAGATGCATGTGAGTCACACTGAGATTACCAAGATGTGGGTACAATTCAGTCATTTTATTTGTGGGATTCCATCTTGCGTGAAAGAGCGAAAAAGAAAACTACAACTTTTCATCTCGTTTCTCAGTGATGAAGAAAAGTCAGCCCTGCGCATGGCTTGTGGGTTTTACTGAATTTGCTATTGTGTTGCCCTTTGTAGGCCAAGTAACACAATTTTCTGCACAATTATACCCAGACACACACAAAAACATAAACCTCTCAATTCCCATGTGAAGTAATTGGGAAAAGTATAGATTTTTTTTTTTTTTTTTTCTTAAATCTATAACCAGTACAAAAGGAACATCTGGTGATAACTATTGTGTATGATTTTCTTCTTCCAGGTTTTGTCAATGCCCCCAGGTACCTCAATGTCCAGTTATTACAGCAGTCTCATGTAGTTATACATTACACTTACTCAACATACACATTTTCTATAAACTATGTGTGATGCTAGTCACTACTTACGGGTAATCCAGAAGGAAGAGTAGTCCGATAAGCCAAGGTCAGATACCAGGGAGACTCATAGTGGATTCCAGGCGTTTACAGAAGCATAGTCAGGTATCAGTCGGGGATCTAGTTTCCGGAAAGGCACATAGAGTAATGAAATCAGAGTCAACTGAGATGTGGTCAGGTGACTGCCTGAGGTCAAGATACCTGGATATCACGTCAAATACAGGGAAAAAGCAGAAGGGTAGTCAAACAGCAGTCTGGGGTCAGTAAACAATGATCAGGACAGACACAGGTATGCAGGCCAACAGCACTACTTGCATAGAATGTAAGACTGGCAGAGTTCTAGGAGAGGTTGCTCCATAAAGTACTTGAGCAGTCACTGGAAAAATTGGACACCTAAGCGCAACCCAGCATCTCCCAGAACCAGGATAGAGGAATTTGCTACAAATCAGCATACGGACAGCCCAGCACATCCAGGTACCAGTGACTGCATAGTCTCTATAGTGTTCTAGATGCACTAGCGAAAGGATCATGATACTTTGCCATGCTGTGTGTTTGACCATACATTAGCCATCACAGGGTAGGGGAGCCCACCACCACCTAAAAGCATCTACCAAGTATGACCACCCCTGTTGCAATCTGCTACGTATCCACCACTGTTCTACATTAGTATCGGACTAGATATCCATGAGCCTAGACTAATTATTAATGGACAGTTATTCCGATGTCGTAATCAACATTGATGTGCAGCAAAGGAGATCTTGTTGACATTAACTTTCAATTGAGACAAAAAAACTTGATCGGTAAAAAACCATCCTCTTCTTTGACAGTAGCACTCAGTTGTGGATAGGCCAGGCCGCACAGACATTAATTACTAGTAGATCCAGTTAGAAAAACCTCAGAATTACCCACATCACTAATGAAATGTTGGTTTTATCTAATTTCAAACCTTTGTTTCAAAGTTATTGTTTCTTTTTTAATTACATATTCTACCTAAATTCTAAAGTAAAAAGGAAAATCTGTTCATCCTAGTTCACAGATGAAGCAACATATTTCCTCTTGCACACTGCAGCACCTGTGTGACTGGCGGACATCTTGTGAAGGTCGCTATGCTCATTTATTCAGAGTGGGATAAAATCAAAGACAGCGATCCCCTTATCTTCTGCCTCTGATTAATTGCCTCATTCAGTTTTGACTTTATTGCAGTTAAACATTAATTCAGCAGGACCTAATAACTTATTCTGTTATGATCTTGCTTTTGCATTAATGACATCGCTGGGTCATTTTTTTCATTATTAAGGCGATGTGAATAATAATAATATAGCATTCTCCAAACCTGCTGCTGGAATGTTACTGCTTATAAGATACCAATAAGTCACCATTTGTCAAAGAGGGGGACCTGTTTTGTAAAGAATGAATTGTATTTTCCTAACCTATTCCTTGATATATGATAAATATGAATGAAACTGACGTCTTCCAATGGTTTTCCAACACAAATCATTGCTTATAGCTGACATTGGTAATTATTGCTACTTATAATTGACTAGCTGGGTGCCCGATGCACATGCATCGGGATTCTAGAAGAGCGAGTCTCTGACTCGCAATGGCCGCTTCGCGGCCAATGCTTCGCGCTGCTAAGGCGACTCGCCATGCCCGCTGCGCGGGCATAGCGAGTCGCCTTAGAACTGCTCGCAATGGCCGCTGCGCGGCCAATGCTTCGGGCGTTTCCACATGACCACGCTGACTCGCAGCGTGAGTGGACTCAGAAGGGGCAAAAAACCCATTCGCAATTATATAATAGATCACTCATGTCTTTGAGAAAAGAAACAAGTTGGTTCATTGCCTGTGATTATTCTAGTGACAGAAAAATATTCAAATTAAAAAATACATACTGTATGTGTTATACTCGACCTTAGAGAGATGTTAAAGGGGTTGTCCACTGCTAAAAAAAAAAATGTAAAAAGGGTTGTACACTACTTTAAATAGAAAAGTTTATACTTGCCTCCCGTGCTGACACAGTTTGAGTGCTTGCAATTCCGGGATCCACGTGAGGTTGGAACGTCACACGCTCTGCACCCAGTCACTGCCGGCTTCTCTTTCCTTGCCTTCTTTCAAATTAGTTAATCAACAGAAAGTGAGAGCAGAGCTGCTACTCACGTCCTGTTGATTAACTCATCTGTCTAAAGGCGAGGCCAAAGGAATGCAGGCCCTGACACTACTAGAACGCCCCCCAGGATGGCAGGTGAGTATAGGCTTTTTTATTTTAACTTGTGGAAACGTGGAATGATAAGGGGTTGTTCTAGAGGTGGACAGCGTTGACAACCTCTTAGAGATCCTGTCACCTCCAAAACGCCTCCTAAGCTAGCAAAACAGGTCCCTGCACCATCCTATCACTAATCTCACACTTCTTTTGTCTCCTAAAAGCATCCTGTGAAAGTGCATAAAAATATTTTAATACTTACTCATTAGTGATTATAATTAGCAGGGGCTATATTCTTTATTCACCAGGGCATGTTGTTTTGCAGCCTCGAGGATCCACCCTCTCTTTGTCTGTGCTGCTGTTATGTGCAGCTGAAGGCAGGACTAATGATTTGCATTCTGTGAGTGATAGAGAGGGGGGATGGCAATGCCTGCACATCACAGCAGCACAGACAGAGAGGGTGGATCCTGGAGCCTGCAAAACAGCCCGCCCTGGTGACTAAAGAATATAGCCCCTGCTAATTATAATCACTAATGAGTATTAAAACGTTTTATGCACTTTCACAGGATGCTTTTAGGAGACAAAAGGAGTGTGAGATTAGTGATTGGATGCTGCAGGGACATGTTTTGCTAGCTTAGGAGGCGTTCTGGAGGTGACAGGATCCCTTTAAGTGATGTACCTCAAGGTCAGATAATAACATTTGGTTGAATCTTTCTGCAAATAAAAATTGTAGGGTCCCAATACGCATTCTTGTCATGATGTACCACTGAATACAATATAATGCTCATTTGTGCATGTCTCATTTTTCACTAGTTAGTAGATGTTGCCTACATATATTTGACTTGTTGGCTAAGCATATAAGCATGCTATTAAGATGGATAGGACTTTTTTTTTCCTGTTACGTAGTTTACAGATCTGATTAATCTGATTGATTTTATATTTTGATAGTTCAAGCATTTCTAAATACGGCGATACCAAATGTTTGTATATTTATTTCTTTGTATACCGTATATACTCGTGTATAAGCCGAGTTTTTCAGCCCAAAAATTGGGCTGAAAAGTCCCCCCCTTGGCTTATACACGGGTCAATACGGTATGTGGTGTTTGGGGGCTGTGTCCGGGTGCTGGGGAGGCTGGAGGAGGCAGGGGGAGGCTGCTGACTGAGCGGCCCGTCACGTGGTGCCGCTCATTAGATATGCACGGCTCCCCCCCGCCCATCACAGCGGCAGGTGGAGCCGTGCATACAGCCCCCAGTGGTAGTATACAGACAGACCCCCTCCTGCTGGCACTCGCCCCCCATATTGTGCAGAGCCCCCCACACTGTGCAGAGCCCCCCCCCGCTGCATCATCTTACCCTCCAGCGTCTTCATCACCGCGGGTCCTCCAGTCCTTGCTCGCTCGCTGTGTTCGGGTCTCACATGACCCGGCGCGATGACGTCATCCCACTGCGACCGCCGGGTCACGTGAGACCGGGAACACAGCGCGCTAGGATGAAGACGCTGGATGGTAAGTTAATGCAGCAGAGGGGCTCTGCACAGTGTGGGGGGCTCTGCACAGTGTGGGGGGCGAGTGCCAGCAGGAGGAGGGCTGCATCACATAGTGCACTGCTCCCCCAGCCGCGGGATGCAGTGCACTATCTGATACAGCCCCCTCCTGCCGGCACTCGCCTGCTGTATGCTACTGGGGGCCTGCTGTATGCTACTGGGGGCCTGCTGTATGCTACTGGGGGCCTGCTGTATACTACTGGGGCCTGTATACCACTGGGAGGGCCTGTATACCACACTGCTGGGGGCTGTATACCTCACTGCTGGGGTCCACCCTCGGCTTATAAGCGAGTCAATAAGTTTTCCCACTTTTTGGGGGCAAAAGTAGGGGGGTCGGCTTATACACGGGTCGGCTTATACACGAGTATATACGGTAGTTTTATTTTCATTGGGGCAAAAGGGGGTGATTTAAAATTTGTTTTTGTTTTTTTCATTACTTTGCCCACTAGGGGACCTCAGTGCTCCACAGTCTGATTGCTTCTTTTATGTTCGGATGGGCAGCAGCCTATCTGAACACAAGGGAAGTGATCACTCCCTGCCGGAGACGTCAGTGGGCCATCACCGGCAGGAAATGATTCAGGACAGCTTCTGGGGTCATCAGATGAGATGGGACCTTTGATCAGCGCGTGAAACAGCGCAATCCCAGCCACGGCGGTATAGATTGCGCTTTCAGTGACTGACAGCGCGATACAAAGAGTTAAAATCGCTGATGCGATCGGTGGTATTAGCTACACATCTCAGCTGATGAGATCAGCTGAGATGTGTGTTGGAGGATGTGAGCTTAGCGTATAAGCTCGCATCAGGGGTCCGGACACTACCAAGGATGTATATATACATCTTTGGTCGTGAATGGATTAAAGCACCACTCCAGCATCTTGTTTTTGTTTTTCTCCGCTAGGGTGGCTCTATAAATGAAGCCTTCCCCCCCACCCGCCTTGTACAGTATCATATTTACTTGCCTTCAAGCGTCTTAACCTTTTACTGACGCCGCTCAGGTCATAAGGCACCATCTTGTGCCCATAACGGCTGTCTGACTAGAAGTGAAAATTTACAGTATGTACTCGAGCATAAGCCGACCCGAGTATAAGCCGAGGCCCCTAATTTTACCCCCCAAAACTGGGGAAACTTATTGACTTGAGTATAAGCCTAGGGTGTGAATTGCAGCAGACTCCCATCCAGGTATATAGCCCATCATCACTTTATATTGTCCCCTTCCACTGTATATGGGACCCTCATCACTGGTATGTAGCCCCTCATCACTGGTATGTAGCCCCTCATCACTGGTATATAGCCCCTCATCACAGTATAAAGCCCCCATCACTAGTATATAGGCCCATCACTGGTATATAGCCCCCATCACTGGAATATAGCATCCCCAACACTGATATATAGCCCCATCACTGGTTTATAGCCCCTCCATCACTGGTATATAGCCCCTATCACTGGAATATAGCATCCCCAACACTGATATATAGCCCCATCACTGGTTTATAGCCCCTCCATCACTGGTATATAGCCCCCATTACAGGTATACATTGACTCCATCACTGATATATAGCCCCTCCATCACTGGTATATGTCCCCCATCACTGGAGTATAGCACTTCCATCACTGGTATATAACCCCCATCACTGGTAATAGCCCCTGCATCACTGGCATATAGTCCCCATTACAGTTATACAGCACCCCATAACTGATATATAGCCCCTCCAACACTGGTATATGGCCCCCATGCTGGCGCTGACAATAAAAAAATAAATGTTTTAACTCTCCCTCCGATGCTTCTATACAGGCACCATGGCGTCTTATCTCTGCTCATCAAGCTTCTAATCATGTAACCAGTACACTCTATCTGCAGCCTGATCCAGCCTTCTCCCAGCCTCCTCCAGCCCCTGGTCAACGCCCCGCTACAGCAAATAGGACTGACTCAAGTATAAGTTGAAAGGGGCACTTTTCAGCACAAAAAGTGTGCTTAAAAACTAGGCTTATACTAAAGTATATATGGTAAATTATAAAAGCTCAATGTAACTCTGAGAGCCAGAATGACGATCCCATAGAGTTGTATTGAAAAATGACCACCAACACGATCCATGAAATCCTGGAGCATGATGGCAGGTCTCTTGGCCTATGGAGCGACGATAGCAGATGAAACCATCAAAAGGTGTGTAGAAGACAGGGTACTTTTTTCATTTATTTATTTTATTGCACCGTTGGGGTGGTGCTTTAAATGTTGTCATAATAGCTACTATTACAACCTCTTGCAGTAGGGTTTCCTATTTAGATGGCCAAATCACTTTTCTTTCTCATGTAATGAATGTCCTCTGGCATTTAGAAGGAATATACCATGCACCAGTGTTTTGTATTGTGTATAAAACATTGCACTGTGTGTATATATTCATATAAATGAGATTAGCTTCTGAGGTGTCTTTTTGTCTAACCTGTCATTAAAAGACAGACCTTCCATTCCTTTAAAGGTGCACAATATCCATTTTAAAATCTTGAGCACTGGGGTCACAGATTTTATCTCTTCTTACGTACCCTAACTTTTGCATCAGCTGCCTGACATTGAGTACTGCTGCGTAGATTACTTGTAACCTTAGTCCTTTTCTTGTTCCCTAAGTATAGTCAATTTAGCTTTCCTAAAGTTTCAGGTTTTGTTTTTCCTTTTTAAAATGATTTGTTGAATATTACTTTCAAACTTACCATATTATGGTTGGTGCTGCCCGAGTGCTTCCAGGCCTGTAGATCTGCTATTGTATTTACTCTGCTTGACAGGACCAGATCCAACGAATTGTCTCATCTCGTTGGTTCACTCATTGAGTTGGGAGAAGCTTGAGAAACCCTGCATTGTGTGAGAAACTGGCCTCAGTGATGAGACTATTGTTTGCAGGATTATGGGGTGTAGGCTGCGTTCAGACGCGGCGCAAGTGCCGTGCATTCCTGCTTTTATGCAGCGCTTTTGAGCGATCGCATAAAAGCAGTGACAAAAAAAGCTTGATACGCCTTCCAGCAAAAGCTATGGCATACTTTTGCACACGAGCTTTCACTGCAAAAACGCACACGCGCAAAAAGAATTGACATGGCAATTCTTTGCGCTTTTTTTTAGCACGCTTTTCCCATAGGCTACATGTTAAATGGCCTCGGGAAAGGTATGCCGGAAAAAGTGCGGCGTCTGCATGCAGTTGCGCTGTTTTACGCTTGCATGCGTGCAAAAAATGGCCACTGCACAATGCACGGCCAAATATGCCGCGTCTGAACGCAGCTTAAGGGTAACCTGTAAATGTTTTTTCAGTGAGAGGTAAAAATAATTACATTTATACAAGATGTGTTTATATTTCCACTGTTGTGCTCTGCTTCTCCTGCACTACACTCCTGAGAACCCATTTGTAATACCCTGGAAATCATAGAAACACAAACAAACAAGGGCAGTGCAACTGGCAAATCTTCTCACCAACAATAGGATCTGTCCCAGAGCCCTCACATCATCACTGCGCTGAAAAAATGTACAACCCACTTAATAACAATTATTAAGGAAGAGGCTTTGTGGAACGTTTCACACTAATTAGAAGGTTTGCTTTGTTGTGGCTTCATTTTGTTGGATTCTTTTCATTAATTGTCTGTTACTTGGTGCTTAAATATGGCTTCTAGTCCATGAGTACTTCATACCATTGTTTAAACCCTGTGAACAAATTCCTAGCTTTAAGAAAGCTGCTTTTTCAGTTCAGGGAATGTCAAGCCCCTACACCCTTTGTACCAGTGCCACCTTTCAACACATCAGTACTGTTAGAGATGAAAACCATGTATTTTCACATATAACAATGCCTAAGTCCTTGGAGTGCAGTTCAACCTTTGAAGGCTCTTCCCCACAGCCAATCCTCTGGGTGCCATCAGCAGGATGTATACACCAGTTATATCTCCTATGTTCTTTGATTGGAGCCAAGTAGACCAATTCATTGTGCACATCTCTTCTACTGATGTGCTGGGTTACTAGCTGTAGAGCAATCTTATTTAACAAAAAAAGTGAAAAGCAAAGGTGGTGCCCTACTTAAACTTAAATCTCTATCCAACTGAAATAATGTTCACAACCTTTCATAGGTCTATGTTTTTTTACTTTTATTTGCAGGTACTCCCATTTGACAGGTCAACTGGAGTTGCTGCTATATGAAACATTTTTCAAACCTGACAAGTGTAATTAAAGCAATGGCATTTTCTTTATACCATGTATAAATTGGTAAGGCTGGTTTCACACTGCGGTCAGATCAGGTCAGGTTTTGTGTTCCAAAACCAGGAGAGGAACTTGCAGAGAAAAAGTATAATTGAAAGAATGACACCTGTTCTAGGTTTTGGAGTCACTCCTGGTTTTGTCACACAAAACCTGACCTGATCTGACCGCAGTGTGAAACCAGCCTTAGTCTTCTGTATCTTTTCCCCAATTGGGCATATGAACAGGCAGTCCTCTTTGGGATTCACTTTCTGCAAGTGAGAGCAGAGAGCCAATGTAAACAAGGGCTCTTAAGGCCCTGTCACACATAAAGAGATTGCAAACGAGATCGCTATTGGGATCGCTGTTGTGTCACGTAATTCGTGACGCAACAGCGATGTTGTTCTGTGTGACACGCACCAACGATCTGGCCCCTGCTGTGAGATCGTTGATTGTTACACACTGCTGTGGGTCATTCCTTCATCGTTGTGCTCCCGCTGGGAATACTACATTGTTGTGTTTGACAAACATAATGAACAACGATCTCAATGCTACGCTATGGAGAGAAAATTCACAACGACCTCGGTATAATTCTGGATCGCTAGTGCGTCGTTTTTCACATCGCTGTTAAGATGCCTGTTTGACATCTTACCAGCGATGTGAAGATGACGCACCAGCGATCTCTGCACATCGTTATCGGGATCGATGATGCGTTGTTATGTGAGACTGGGCCTTTACTTTTGCAAAACCAAAGTCAGTCATCGAAGCATTTAATTCATTTTTTAATGGCCTTCAGCTTGATCTTGAGCCATGACAGCTTAATGGATGAACGATCTGTAAGATCATTCATTTAAATAGCTAGCATTTAATGGTTTATCAATATAGACCCCTAGCAAATCAGGTAATATCTGATTACTACTTGTGACAGAATTGGATGACTATTTTATGTGTATGGGAGCCCTCACAACAGATGAAACAAGGGAAATAAGGATTGAGCCCTTATATTTTCAAACACTTAAACCTTTTGTTCTCTGAGGAAAAAAAAGTTGCCATGAGAGGTGTCTGGCAGCAGCTTACTATCGTCTCACTTTTTAAAACAGATGAACATATAACCAAGCTAACCATGCATGTGCATGAAGAAATCATGAGAAAATGCAGTCGGTTGGAGCAAGCCTTTGCAGGTGCATAGGCATCTTAAAGGGGTTTTCCTAGATCTGTGTGAAAATATATAAAAAAAATCTCCAAAGATTTTGTAATATTGTTAATCGTTGTGTATTTATGTAGCCAAAAAAAAATGTTTTTGCAGGGAAGTACAGCCATTCTCCTCATTTACAATCCTGTTAATGGGCATTTCTTAATCTTCACAAACTACGTTTCCCATCTTTCTTTTGTTTATAGGAGTGCTCCCAACCTTCCAAATTTATATATATTTTTATTTTATGCTTGTGTGAGTTTCTTTTTTTTTTTTCTTTACAAATTACAACTTATTGAATTCAACATTTATATGCAACAATAAAGAAACACAAAAAAACAAATACCGTAAGTGCCAGGATAAATACATCATCATAACACAACTTGATCAGCATTTTCAACCCGAATGCATTGAACAAACCAAAAGAAAAAAGGTGATCATATCCTCAAGTGTGATTGAACAAGATTAAAAGAACCAATATTTTTAACACCTATTCATACATGTAACAATTTTTCTTCTTTTATATCACTAAACATGTCATTTATGAAGTGTTTAAGAAGAATAGTACTTGAAATCAATAGTAGTAATTAGTAATTGAAATATTTATAATTTATAATTAATATGTATATTAGGGCCCTTTCACATCAGCGTTTTTTTAAATCGCGGCAGATTGGGTGAAAAAACCGCATCTGCCGCGATTACAGCATACCGGCTGCACTTGCGGCGCAGTTGCAGTAAACGCCATACAAGGTATAGGCGGACTTGCGGCAGGTGCGGCAAGTGCGGTTTTGGCACTTGCGGCAGGTGCGGCCGCGAAAAAAAACGCGGCTGACAGCATTTTTTTTCGCGGCCGCACCTGCCGCAAGTGCCAAAACCGTACTTGCCGAACCTGCCGCAAGTCCGCCTATACCTTGTATGGCGTTTACCGCAACCGCGCCGCAACCGTGCCGCAAGTGCAGCCGGTATGCGGTAATCGCGGCAGATGCGGTTTTTTCACCGCATCTGCCGCGATTTGAAAAAAACGCTGATGTGAAAGGGCCCTAATATATTATTAATTATAATATTTATAATTGAAATAATAATTGAAATCAATGGCGGGCGTTTTTCTGAACGATGATCACTCAGAATAGCGCTGTGTGTTTATTAACCCTTAATAAGAAAACTATTGAACTTTTAATATAAATTTACTCAATCTTTAAACACACTCACGAACATTGTAGTACACTGAGTCCCTAGATACCTTTGTACACACTATTGTTTGTTCAAGAGTGAACATGTCCAGGTATGTCAGGACATGAAAGCTCTGAAGCTCTGTCTTACTACCTGACTCTGTGGTGTGCAGATACTTAACATGATTGACAGAGATTCTGGCCTGTCATCTGCTCTGCATTCAATGTCTACCCCTGTTCATTCTCAGATTGAGACCTAACAAAGCATTCTCCTTCCTGCTTTTAAGCTGTAACATAAAATAATACAGTAATATCTAAAAATCATGGATTATTTTGTAAATATAGACCCCACACTTTTAGATCACAGACTGAGCAGCTCTGAATTCAAGATTTTCAAATTAACACTAGAATAGTTATATATTTTTAAATATGATCCCATTGTGAATTTTGGTACAGATGTGGCTAAGAGCATAGCAGGCAATTTTTGGAATTTTTAAATTCAACATTTTTTTTTTGAAAATGTGTTTTAAAAGTTTGCGTTTGCATGGGTAAAATATTAACAAAGATACTGTTGTGACATATTTGGTGAAAGCCTATACAGTTCTGAGTAGAATCGTGTTTATTTTGTTTCTCTATCTTATTTCCAGCCTGAGTTATGAGGGGAAATTTAAAGGCAGGCAACACCGAAATTCGCACCTTTTCTGAACTTAGAACATCAATTAAAAAAAATAATCTAGAATTTTTTTCTCTTCACATTTTGCATTGTCTGAAACACTTACCAAATAACAAAATCTTAAGAGTTAAAAATATAGAGGTAAAAATCATTGGTTCACTTGACATGGAATGACCCGATCCGGCACTTGCGACAAGTCAAAAAAAACGCAGCCAAACACGTTTTTTTGACTTGCCGCAAGTGCCGGATTTGCCAGGTCGCGGCAAAAACCGCACTTGCCGCAAGTCCCATAGAGAATAAATTGGGGCTTGCCACAGGCTCGCCGCAAGTCGGCCGTTACTTGGCAGATGCGGTAAATCTGCCGAATCTGCTGTGAATCAGCAAAAACACTGGTGTGAAACCCATTATCTGTGTTATCACAGCAAATGCAGCTTTGGCTTCTACTCACCTCTGCACATTGTCTGTGAGAATTTGCAACTTTCCTTCCCTTCTTCTAGCTGCAGCCCTATGAATAACATATATATTTACTGGGCTGCAGCTCGGAGAAGGAAAAGATTATGTATACATAAACAGTGAGAGACAGATGTACACTGGCTATCAAAATTAGAGAACAACACACAATTTTCTTATTAAGGTCATTGTGTTGTCCTATGTGAAAATATCCCAACATGGGTGAAATACCACTATTTTAAGCTTATTTCATAAATTGAATATATTTTTAAAGCACAATAAAAATGTAAATGAGATTAATTAAAAAGAACACTGATCAAAATTAGAGAACACTTTCAGATCCATGTAAGATTAAAGGTATTAATCTGGCTCCTGGTGCTAATTTCTGTAATTATTTGACAAAACCTATTTAACTGGCCATATAACTTTCTAGTTTGCACTCACTTTGTAAAGAATGGTGTGCTGTTCCAAAGTGACTGAATCCCTCCGGCAGCAGTTTGTCAGGGTGAGCCCTTTGGCCTTCATCTGATCAGCCATAGCAAAAGAAATTGGTGATTCTAAGTCTGAGATTTTTAGGATATTGCATCTTTACAACATCACAAACTCTTTCAAGTCCACCAAGAAGGCTCGTCGCCTTCAAAAGACAAATGCAAAAGAGGACAGGATTAATGCAGAGAATTTCATGGGTAATCATTTCAACACTGCAGCTGGAATACCTCGCCAGTTCAGCAAGGATTTGTCTCGTCATAAAGTTTCATGATGTTTAAGATCATTTGGACTGAAAACCTACTCTGCAGTGACCAAACCTCTCATTAGCAGAAAAAAAAATCAAAATTCTAGACTCACCTTTGGTGAGGAGCATGTTGCATGGACAAAGGAGAAGTGGTCCACAGTTCATTTTAGCGATGACAGCCAGTTTAATTTATTTGGATCTCATGGGAAACACTGTTAGTCAACAAGCTGGTGAAAAACTGAACCCACATTGTGTCAAGAAGTCAGTAAAAAGGTGGTGGAGGAAATGTCATGGTTTGGGCAATGTTTCTTGCTGCTGGGGCTGGACCTCTCATACAGCTACATGGAAAAGTAAATACAAGTGTGTATCAAAACCTTCAACAACATTTGGTTCCCTGTTTGCGTTCAGCACTCAATCAGCCAGCAATCTTAATGCAGGACAATGCACACAGCAAAATATGTAAAGCAGTTCCTTAAAACAGAAAACATTTAAATAATGAAATGGTCAGTCCGGAGTTCTGTTCTAAACCCAATAGAAAACCTCAGGAAAATCCTTGGTAACAAAGTTATGGCCAAGAAACCCACAACAGTCACAGAACTGTGGAAGAGACTGGAGAAGAGTGGACCAAAATCACACCAGAGCAGTGTGAGAGACTTGTCATGTCCTGTGGCCACAGATGTGATGACATCATTCAAAGCAAAGGCCTGTACACATCCTACTGTTCACGAATGTTCCAGCAATCCCGACAATGATGCAACCTGGTATCATTGTCTACGTGGTCGCTGGTGAGATGTCAAACAGTCAGATCTACTGAACGATGCAGCAACGATACATCGACCCGTATAACGACCTCGGCGGTCGTTGGGACCCTGTTAGACAGCAGCTAGTTTGACGACTCAGACCTACGTGGCTGAGATCTGAGTCGCCAACGAGGTCGTTGTTAAGGGCATCAAACACACCGATGCATGCTGCCCAGCGGGAACCAGACGATCAAAATATGGTCTATGCCATTCTGACACGATTGGCGATGTACAGCGGGGACCCGGTCGCTGCTACATGTCAAACATAGCGAGATCGCTGGCAAGGTCGCTGTTACATCACAAAACCTGTGAAGAACAGAAATGTTCGTAATATCCTTATTGGATAAATTGCTGGTGCAATGCATCAAAAACAGTAGGGAAAAAAAGTATTTAGTCAACCACCAATTGTGCAAGGTTCCCACTCAAAACGTTGAGAGAGACCTGTAATATACATCATAGGTAGACCTCAACTATGAGAGAAAACATGAGAAAACAAATCCTGAAAATCACTTTGTCTGATTTGGAAAGAATTATTTTTTCAAATTTTGGTGGAAAATAAGTATTTGGTCAATAATAAAAGTTAATCTCAATACTTTGTTATATATCCTTTGTTGACAGAGGTCAATTGTTTTCCGTTAGTCTTCACAAGGTTGGCACACTGTTGCTGGCATGTTGGCCCATTCCTCCACTCCTGTAGAGCTGTGATGTTTTGGGCCTGTCGCTGGGCAACACAGACTTTCAACTGTCTCCAAAGGTTTTGCATAGGGTTTAGATCTGGAGACTGGCTAGGCCACTCCAGGACCATGAAATGCTTCTTATGCAGCCATTCCTTCGTTGCCCTGGCGGTGTGCTTGCGATCATTGTCATGCTGAAAGACCCAAACACATTTCATCTTCAATGTCCTTGCTGACTGGAGGAAGTTTGCACTCAAAATCTCACAATACATGGCCCCATTCATTCTTTCATATACTCTGATTAGTCATCCTGTTCCGTTGGCAGAGAAACAGCCTCAAAGCATAATGTTGCCACTCCCCATACTTTACAATAGGTATGGTGCTCTTTGGATGCAACTCCGCATTCTTTCTCATCCAAACATGACGTATTGTGTTTCTACCAAACCGTTCTACTTTGGTTTCATTTGACCATATGACATTCTCTTGATATTCTTCTGGATCATCCAAATGCTCTCTAGAAAACTTCAGATGGCCCCTGATATGTATTGCTGAAGAAGGGGGACATGTCTGGCACTGCAGGATCTGAGTCCCTGGCGGCGTAGTGTGTTACTGATGGTAGCCTGTGTAACATTGGTCCCAGCTCTCTGCAGGTCATTCACTAGGTCCCCCCATGTGGTTCTGGGATTTTTGCTCACCGTTCTTTAGATCATTTTGACTCAACGGGGTGAGATTTTGCGTGGAGCCCCAGATTGAGGATGATTATCAGTGGTCTTGTATGTCTTCCATTTTCTTATTATTGCCCCCACAGTTGGATTTCTTCACACCAAGCTGCTTGCCTATTGCAGATTCAATCTATCCAGCCTGGCACAGGGCTACAATTTTGTTTCTGGTGTCCTTTGACAGCTCTTTGGTCTTCACCATAGTAGAGTTTGGAGTGTGACTGTTTGAGGTTGCGGACAGGTGTCTTTTATACTGATAGCAAGTTCAAACAGATGCCAGTACTACAGGTAATGAGTGGAGGACAGAGGAGCCTCTTAAAGAAGAAATTACAGGTCTGTGAGAGCCAGAAATCTTGTTTGTTTGTAGATGACCAAATATTTATTTTCCACTAAAATTTGAAAAACAATTCTTTCCAAATCAGACAACGTGGTTTTCAGTACCGGTATTTGTTTTCTCATTTTGTCTCTTATAGTTGAGGTCTACCTATGATGTCAATTACAGGCCGACCTCATCTTTTTAAGTGGAAGAACTTGCTCAATTGGTGGCTGACTAAATACTTTTTTTTTCCCCACTGTACTGTGCTAGATAATTACGGGTAAAGCTGAACAATAGAACACAAACAAATTACCCTAAAAAGAATTATTAAGCAATTAGATTAAAACAATGTATGACACACAACATATAGAATTATTAGAAAAATGGTGAATGGTGGTTTGCGCCAATACTCACACAACAACTGCCCCTAATATTCCCTATCCTATTCTTCGCATGGCAGACTCATGTCAGTGGATGGGATAGAGACTTAAATAGGATGTATGACCCAGAGCCCACTATGCTCACCAAGTGGTGTATTTCTAAGTGAAAATAACCAAATATTGTGACTTAGTTATTCTGACCCTTGTGCACAACCACTCTCTCTAAAGAGACTTTGGGGTACATGACAATACCAGGATAGGTGCACTGGTGCGAAGAATAGGATGGGGAATATTTGGGATAGTCGTCAGTGAGCGGGGGCACCACTTACCACATAGGGTGACGACCCCTGCTGACAAGGAAGGGTCACATGGGAATCTCCCCTTCCTCCTTTTCCTTCACCATTTTTTTATTCTATATGTTGTGTGTTGTGTTGTGGAAGATATTTAAACTCGCCATATTCTCTGGTTCAGTGTTGATTATATTCAGTTGTACTTGGGTGGTGAGGTCAGTAGTTATGGTGCGTTTCTTCTGGTTTGCTCTTTGCTCTGTTTTTTTGGGTCTTGGCTTTGTCCCTAGCCTTTCCTATTACTTTGTTTGGGCCTGCACTACTTTTACTGTTTGTACTGGTGTGTTTGATCAGAGTGTGACTTGTGTGCCTAGCCACCCCACTATTGTCTCCTGGTAAGGGCTTGCCAAATTCCTCCCTTCCAGGACCAGAACGTGATGTATAGTACCCTGGCACTTAAGGGTGTGCATTAGCATAATGGCTTGCGCAAAGTGTGTTTAGCATACTTTGTTTGCAGGCCAGCAGTTCACTCATCCCATCACTATCCTAGCATTACAAAAACTACATAACTTAAAAGTGATGCTTAGGCTAGCTTCACACCATGGTTTTTCTCTGTCAGGTTCTGTTCGGTGTTTTGCAGGATGCACTAGACAGAACCTGACAGCCCCGGACAAACAGAGCTGGAGGGCATATTTGTCCTCCGATCCTGTTTTGTGCCGATATCAGTGGCTGCCACTGTCCAGTGCTGAAATATCAGCGCAGTGGCTTGCAGGGGAGCTGGCCGCAGTGCTGATGTTTCAGCCATGGAGCTCTCCAGGTGGTCTTTCAGCACCTGGCGTCCGGGAATCGGCACAATCTTTTGCCGGATTTGCTATGGGGTGCTGGATCCGGGAGGATCTGGTTTTCTCAGATTTTTGCATCGGACACGAAAAATGATGCAGACTCCGGTTTTGTGTCCGATGCAAAAATCGGAAAAACCGGATCCTCCTGGCAAACTGGATGCCAAATAGGCACAATCCGGCGCCATAGGGATACATGGGGGGGCAAAATTGGATCCAAAAAAACGTGGTGTGAAACCGGCCTTAAAAAAAACTTGAAGATGCACTGCTACTTAATCTATAAGAAAACTTCTGTGAACATTTTGTATAAAGTGGGTATTTTGCTTTAAGGATTTCAAAGAAATGGGAAGATTATTTCAAGACATAAATGGTAATTGAAGTTTTCTTTAAAATCCTTGCACATTCCTATACTCATGATATAGCTTTCTTGCTTTTGAAGTTAGCCTTGCAGCTGGGTTATGCTCAATAATGAAGCGACCCTGCCAATCAATGCACTCTGTTTTATATTACTTATTACTAAATTGAAAAGGGTGTTTTACAACTTCAATAAAGAGCTGATACGGCATGAGGTACATTTTTTATATAACTCTATGAACTTTGTCATTGAAAACATTATAGCCTTGAATGTGAGAGCACAGAGGAAAGCAATATAATTTGATTACCTATATTAATCAAGTAGAGTACAACATATAAAACCAGTAATGCGAATGTCTGACTGGAGCCAGATAACCGTCTTGTGCATCTTAGGAAGATTTATTTTCAGTAATATAATTCATTTGACATGAACGGATCATCATAATTGCTGTTGCCATGCTTTTCTTTTTTCTTTTTTCTTTTTAAAGGAACTGTCTGCTGGTACTAAAGCGTTGCTGACTAGAAATTAAAAACAAAGATTTGTGCAGAGTAATTGTCCTGGATTTTCATTAAATGTTTAAGCTGGCAGTGTAATTGTGTTTTAAGTGCTGGAGATAGAGGCATTCTGGGACATAGTATGGAACTCTCTGCCACATAATGTTGTAATGAGTGAGTCACTACTAACATTTAAGAAGGGCCTGGATGCCTTTCTTGAAAATTATAATATTACCAGTTATATATACTAGATTCTTTGATAGGGCATTGATCCAGGGATCTAGTCTGATTGCCGTATGTGGAGTCAGGAAGGAATTTTTTCCCCCAATGTGGAGCTTAGTGTTGCCACATGGGTTTTCTTTGCCTTCCATTGGATCAACATGTTAGGCTATGGGTTGAACTAGATGGACTTAAAGTCTTCCTTCAACCTTAAAAACTATGTTATTATGTATAGTTAGGGAATGAGGAGGAATTTACATTAAAAAAGCACTCTGATTAACTTTTTTTATCATAAATCTGTGTACATGTTAAGGTAATGTAGTGTAGTGTAGGTGTATTTGTAATGACCGGAGGTCCTATTAAGATCCAGTGAGTCACAGACTGAGACAGAGGCAGAAATAAACAACAGTATTTTTACTGATATCGGGATCAAAGTATGGTTCAGTAAGGAATGTAAAAGTCTCAAAATCCCCTTAAAATATTACCAATAACAGTTTAACACCCTCAGCGTTAGCCGACATCAATGCACCGATCTCAGAGTTCCCAGGGTATGTAAATCACACTCAGAATCAGGAACAAATTTACCTACACGTTAGACTTATCAAGGATTTAACTTAACTAAAGGCTATGTACATCAACTGTGGGCGGTCTGATGGGATCTCTGAGATGGCACACTCAGTATAACTTATCACAGCTAATAACAATACATTACACTATATCAATGCTGGCTATACACTTAGCACAGGGATACCCGGGTATCTCAAAACTATGGTACCATCAACCTCAAATGTAGCTTTACACCGGTGTATATTCCACGTGGGCTGCAGCAAGTCCAGAAAAAGAAAAAGAAAAACCTTTGGCGCCAAAAAAAAACGTATTGTAAAAAAACAGCAGAATTTGGCAGCTTACCAGCCAATGCCAGATTCACATGTCCAGTACTTTAGTTCTGTAAGCTTGGGGTGCAATCTGTGGAGCACTCTTTACCAGGGCTTGTCAGGACCTTGTCAGGATCCTCCCAATGTGGATGGCACCGGACGCCGGCTCTCCTTTCGCAGTCACTCACGGCCTTCTTGGACGCCAATCACTCGCTCCATCAGGGTGAACATCTCCTCAGCCTCTCCTCGGATGCTGGACACTTGCTCAGTTCAAGATAAAGTCTTTAGTCCACACAACAGGGCTTGCAAACAACTTTAAAGGCCCATGTAGCTTGCACTGGCTCTGCTGTAATCCTTACACTAGTAATTGCCACCGCAGAGAGCGATCAACAACAACAGGAGCAACTGACAGACCCGTCACCAAGGCAACCAGAGATTGTGCTTTCACTTTCCTAGACACAGCAGTCACCATGGAAACCAGAGACTGTGTTTTTCACTTTCCTGGGCCACTACAAAATGGCAGTCTGCTTGGTTTTAGCAGCTTATTAGTTTACTCTCTTACATATTAATACACTCACTGATCATGGTCTACTCCAGTGTCCAGCACCGTTCTGGTTCTCACATGACCACAATTTACACTCTCAGAATCACATCGTGCTCTATGGCCCCAATTCAAGACCAACATTGTTCTTGCTAGTCTTTTTGGAGAGGACGTGCTTAACAATTCAGAACTGTTAGACAAGTGGCATGCACCTCACCACAAATCCTACTACAGATACTCACTATCAATTTAATGTGGAAGCCACCATATACCCATACTCCAGTTTGTATGATCTGGTTAGAAATTGAATGAGAACGTCAAAAGCTGCAAAATTTTAGTGCAGCTTCAAGTTGCATCAAAATTTTGCAGCTTTTTAAGTCAGAATTTGGCGCAAAAGCTTTGATAAATCGTTGCCCTATGTGTGAGCCATACGTCTCTTACAATGTAAGCTTGTGTTCTGATGTTCCATAAGCTTACATTGTAAAAGTCACGATCAGGTCATACAGAGCGTAGTGTGACTTGGAGGGTCTGTAGAGCAGAGAAGTAATTCAGAAGCGGAGCAGAACAGAGCTCAGCATTAATCTACCATTCACACACAGTATTTTTGCAGTGTTTTGTGAGGATTTGTTTTTTTGTGCAGAAACTGCACCAAATAGAGATCCTTACAAAGCGCAGCCCTGTTTGTGAATGTTGGTGCACTCTTTACTCACCTCCCCTCTCACGGTGACTGCCGGCGATGTCTTCTCATCCCAGAGGCTGCAGCGTTCGGTACCTGTAGGACTCTGCAGCCTGTGCATGTGACTGAGTGACATCGCTCAGTCACATGGTCCTCTTGCAGGTTCTGCGGCCTTGGTATGATCGGGACATTGCTGGAGGTCACCAGCGGAGCACGGGGAGGTATCATTGCAGCAAAAAAGCACAAAAAGAATTGACATGCTCATTGTTTTTACTGATCCGTTCTTGAGCCCAAGAACGGATCCATGAAAAGCGCAGTGTGTGAATGCAGAATTGTGAAATGCTTTTTTCTTGGTTGGGACAGCCAACGTCACTGCATTTTCACTGCAATTACAGATCTTTAAGAAATGTATCAAAAATGGTGCAATAACGCACCGTGGGAACGTAGCCTTGGAGCCGGCTGTTAGTCAGTGCCAGGGGCGTGGTTAATGCCGCCGCTCACTATACATGTCTATAGACAGTGAGCTGCTCATCACAAGAGGGGACGTGTTGGACAACCAGGCACAGGCTGCAAGGAATGATAATCTTTTGGTGCTAAAGCAATCATTGCAAGTAAACACCAGCTTGATAACAAAAACACATAACTAAATTATATGTTTTAACCTCCATGCTGAAGACCATGCTGTCTTCAGATTACATTGCAAAAACTTGCTGACAGTTTCCCTTTAAGGTCTGATTCAACTGCATTTTCATGCACAGGTTATTTACTTGTTTGGAACCTCGGTGATTTCATTGTCATTTTCTTCAGTTATTAACATAATTCCATTTTATTGTGTTTCTTATCTAGTTTTTGAATATCATCACTGTGTTAAATTGAAAGATCTGTGCCAATTTCTGGTCATGATGCTTTAGTGTTGTACAAATAGATATATGTACTTGTAGGTTTTTCATGTCTCCTGAGTTAGTCCAAATGTAGGACAGGCAGATTGGAGACTACTACTCCTTAGTGCTCTCTTCTGTATTCCCTGCTCATGGGCACTCAAAAAAATCCACTTCTTGATTGCTACTTCACAACAGGGGCTCCTGAGAGCTCACAGCAAACAGACCAGAAGATGCTTCATTGCCTCTCGAAATGAGCTCTGCCGCTCAGGGCCATCGGCAGCTGACAGAAGTAATACAGAGCGTGTTTCTCTGTTGTTTCCCTCCTAACTTGCTATCATACCTTCTTAGTCCCTGAAAGCTCTTACAGTAAACCCAGTGGCAAATTTATGCTTGGTATTGTAAAGTGCAAGCTGTAAGAAAAATCACTGTTGGTAGCAAAGTATATAAAAAATAATGCATTTCAAGTTTAGATAAAGATTAACAGTGGAAAAGTATTTGTCTTAAAATGCATTGATTATTGTTATCCACTCGTGATTTATTTTTTTACGAAACAGCTGGTACGGTACATGTCAGCAACTATCCAACATTGCTAGACTGTGTTTGTTTGTTTTTTATTATTATTATTCAGAGCTTCAGGATGATAAAAATGTCTAGCTTTACATTGAAAATGACCAATAAAATACCGATCTCATAAGTGTGACTGTATGAGACAAAGATGGTGAAAATCTTTTTGGTTATTATAATCAAAGGAAGGAAGCTGTTATCAGGACAATTCAACCCCAATCGTTTACTGAAGAAAAAAAAAAAAAAATCAATTTCTGAGGTTTGCTACATAACATTTACACTTCTGTCAGATGCATCGGATGAACTGATTAGAGGATGACCTTTCTTAGTATCACCCAATGCTGATGTTTGCATTGTAGCTTTGCAGCATTGTGGTGTTAGGAATGGTGAATTGTTACTTCCACCAAAGATTTGATCGGGTCCAGTGCTATATAACTCCATTTGTAAGCACCAGCATTTTCCTGCTGGCTCCAAAAGGGTACACTGCCTCCCTTAGTTACGAGGACAAGGAAAGGGGTCTGTTCGTTATGGAGGCTGGGCTTTCACACGCAGGTAACCCATCCTTGTCTGAGGAAGCTGCACTTAGTGGAATGATGGAGTGTGTGGGGATGTGGAATGCCTTGTTTCCCACAGGTTTTACTGCCCAGGGGGAACATAGGACCCTGTGTTCCCCGGTTGCCAGGCAATGCAGGATTCTGCTGTGTCTGGTACTAGTGGTGGGATTGTGTCTACCCTGCTATGCAGGTTAGCAGAAAGTGGTTTTCTGGGACATATTTGAGAGGTATTCAACGCCTGATCGTTTACTCCAGCATCAACCCTTTTCCCAGCCCAGGTCAATGCTATCTCATGCAGTTCATGCATGATAGTGGTGGTGAGTGGTACAAACAGTGTTTGTCTTCCTCTATTTGAATTCGATCTTTCTGGTTTGTGCTTTCCCTTCGGTTTTATACAATCTTTGTGTTCTCAGGGAGGAATCTGCTAGGTCCCTGATTATGTACTGACCGCACCACCAGATATCGGCGGCAGCAGCTCAGGAAAGACTTTGTCAAAGTCCACCGCCCATTTACTGAGAGCCATGTAAAGAATAAGCTAACACTTAATTCCTTTACGACCTAGAACTTGCATATACGTCTTAGGGGGCCGCTTTACACACACAGATATCTGTGACCAACTTCTGAACAGATCTCTGGTTACAGTGAAACCATGGACACATTGTTCCATTTTGTGGCTGTGTACAAATAGAGCAATGTGTCCATGATTTCACAACCAGAGATCTGTTCAGAAGTTGGTCACAGAAGTTGGTGTGTGTAAAGCGGCCCTTAGGTTGTATCCATCAATTTGATGCAAGTTCACACGCTTTGTTCGCATCATTCCCTGCACATACCCGCTGATTTGATCAGCCAACATGTGTGTGGATCAGAGACCTGCCTTCCACTTTTAACCTTTTAGATTGTGCTATCAAACTCTGACAGCGCAATCTAACACAGCGTGGTGGGGATTGTGCTATTCCCGGCCAGCATCGGCAACCCCATGATGTGATCACGGGGCACAAATGTGTTGCCATGACAGCGAGGGGTCTGATGAGGAACCCTGTCGCTGTCATGATTCACTTCCTCTGAAAGGTGCCTAAAAAGTGCCTAAAAGTGGAGGAGAAAATGAAAATAGAAAATCGCCGGGTGGTGAAGGGCTTAGAAACTAGTCTTGCTTGTGCAGCTTGCACAAAGTATGTCTGTACTTTTGCTGGTTGGTGCTGGTCTTGCAGTGTCTCTCTCCAATTGAGCGTAACATGGGGTCCTGGATTACAATCCAAGAACAACATCTGCAAGGTGTTTTTGTACATCATCATGTTCCCTCCAGGTTCTCCAGTTTTTTCTAACACTTCAAGGACATACTAATAGGGAATGTAGACTCCGAGCCCCAATGGGGATAGTGTTGATGTCTGTAAAAACCGATCGGTTTTGGTGGGCGGTTTAAACAATCAACTGATGCTGTCAGTTGACACATCAGCTGATCAGGTTGCGTCCAGTCAGCTGATTCAGGTCCTTGCAGCGATCAGACGCCTTCCCGGGACAGTCTGCTGAGGGGTGAGTATTTAATTTTTTATTTGTTAAACTATTGCTTTCTTTTATTTCTCTTTAGCAGTGTATGTACATACACTGCTAAAGCGAAAGTACACACATCACACGGGAACAGGATTATTCCTGCCCCCATGTGATATCACTTCCTCCTTCTCTGAATGACAATACGTATTCTAGCGCCTTTTATAATGGGGCCTACGGAGGAAAGCGCGCGCATTTTTGCGCAAACAATTGACAAGTTGATTATTTTTACGGATGCGCTTACAGCCTCAAAAGTGCATTGGTAAATTACGCAGCATCTGAAAGACAAAAGTGAAAGTCCATTCACTTTGCTGGGAGTGCTGACGCCTATGTGTGGTGGAAAAGCGCAACGTAAAAAAATGCGGCAAAAGCGCTGCGTATGAACGCAGCCTTAATGAAGTACCATATGTAACTTTTCATTCTAAGTCACACAACTGGTTACAGAAAGGAATGGTGACAATATTTATTCATTTCTATAGCACCTTACATACATCAGCAACACTATCCCTATTGGGTTTCACAATCTAAATTCCCTATCAGTATGTCTTTGGAGTGTGGGAGGAAACTGGAGAACCAGGAGGAAACTCATGCAAACACAGGACATGATAAGCAAAATTTTTGTTTTTCATTTGCTCAAAAATTCATGAACTGCGTGTGTTGTGTTGGTAGAGTTGACATAAAAAAATCTGCCAATGACACAAAATAAGAAAAGCACAACTTAAACATAAACGCAAATGATGAATTGTGCCCTTAGTCGTGTGCCAATGCCCTGAAGAAATTAATGTTCTAAGATCTTCACCTTAAACAGCTGCTGATAAAACCTAATTAAAACAATGCCCAAGGCTTTCTAGGAGAAGGATGACGTCGAGTGATTAGTTGTATTAAGGGTTTTTTCACAGTACCTGTATGTATTACTGAACGATTTAACTGTTACCTCCTCATGAATCAAATCATCCAGCCAATAGCACTTATGTGTATAAAACATATAATAAGTTATTGGCCTTCCTTTTGAAAGGAAAAGCCTTACATTTTTGCTTCTAAGACATAAGCATATGGATTGTTTTGACACTTCATAAGCCATACTGTCGGGTGTTTTTTATGTCTTGTTTGATCCACATTATCACAGACACTTACTGTGTGAAATGAAACCTCATAGAAATCTAATTAGAAGCAATGCAAAGGTGCAAAGTTCTGCCATATGGAGGCTTTAGTTCAAACTCCGTACCTGTCTGTTACAAAATTAGAAATTACGACAATTATGTAATAAGAATGAATGAATGGGTTTTATTTGTGAATTGTTATAAGCAGTATTGTAATACTGGTTATGAGAGGACATTTACATATGTAATATGTTTCCAAATATTTAATTTTATTGTCCAACTCATGACTTTAGACACCAACAATGAAAGTATGATATAAATAATAAAAAAAATAACATAAGGGCTGCCTAAGGCTCAATCTGTTCCTCATAGCTTCAGCCTTGCTCACTTCATCCTGTCTGTTGAAAGGCCACAGGGAGGCCCAGGCTCATTTTATCAAACTGTCAAGGAGCTGCTAGAGCTAAGAGAAGCCCTCTCATGCCTGGGGCGAGATCGAGACAGCATTCAATTTCCAGCCCCGTTTCATTTCCGTGTTGCTGCCGGGCAGCTTTGGAGCTGAACTCAGTGGCTCTATGCCATGCAAAAATGGCTTGTGGGACCCTCCAAAGGATAGAGGGCTGAAATTGCTGCTATAAATCAGCATCCCCTCCTGACTTGGCAAGAGCTGGAAGTTCTGGCACTGTGGATCTGCGGCTGCTTTGAGTCCCATTAGCAGGTTTTGCTGTCAGCTTGGCTCCAGATAAAACCCTCCTCTCCTATCATCGTCTAGTACCCCTGCAGACATGAAATCTGTGCCAAGATGAACAATTCTCTCCACCTTTCTGCAATCCAATGCCAAACTTGAGAGGTAAGATCTGGAAAGGAAGGAGGAGAATGTGGGGGAGTGCCTAGATTCAGAAAATATGTAACAAAGGCTGCTAATTACATTCTTTCTCTATAATTTAATGAACAAGAGGTTTGAAAATTGCACAGAAGTACACATAGCTAAATAAAATGCCCATGGGGATGATGTATAGGCCTCATGCCGGACCAGTTACCTGTAGAGAATCCTAACCTTAACATTGTTTTTAAGCTTCTGACACAAGTTTTGTTTATAGACCTACAAGTGGGCTAATAAAATGTAAAATTATAGGTTTGTGTTTAAAATGACAGCTTTGTAAGAGTCTATGACTTATTGCATTTTCTGTATTGAAGAAGCAGCTACCTAGCAACAGCTATTTGGCTAGGATTCTAGCCTCCATTCTTGCTGCTGTGAATTAAGTATAGGGTCTAAGCACTCACACAAAGTAGCACATAGTGAGGTACTTTTCCTTAGAACCTTTTTTGGCCTATTAGATCAGAAAGACAGGGTGGTTAACAATGTGAGCAACCTCTTCTTACTGCAGCACCTCTGGTATCTTTAGTATTATGTCAGATAGACAGAGTTGGCAGCAAGGCGAGCAGTTGGCACCTCTGGTATCTAGAGTATTTGGTCAGCTAGTCAGAGGACAGCAGGGCGAGCAGCCTCTTCTTACCTCAGCCCCTGTGGTATCTACAGTATTAGGCCTCGTTCACACATTGCGTATTTTTGTGCGCTTTTTTTACATGCGCTTTTCAAAATACGCAATGTGTTTTGTGTCTGCCAGCAAAGTGAATGGGAAATTCACTTTGACATGCAGACACTGCGTAAAAATACGCAGTGCTTTTTATGGGTAAAAGCGCAGCTGCGTAAAGAATTGAGATGTCAATTCTTTACGCAGCAGCTCCTGCGTTTTCTCCCTCTGACCTCACAGAGGGGAGGAAGAATCCTGCTTCCTCCTCCCCTATGTGAAATGTGTGACCGCCCCATTAGATTTTGCAGTGTATTAATATACACTGCGAAATCTAAATTGAACAAAGCCAAATGTATGTAAAATAAAAAAGAATCAAATACTTAACTCTCCGACGCCTTTTCGCGGTGTCTGGTGTCGAGGTCAGGCGATGTGTAGTCCTGCCAGGACATGCTGTGATGTCAGAGGGGTCGTTCCTAGCGTTGATTGGCCGCTCGCGGTCATGTGATACATATCACGTCCGCGAGCGGCCAATCCACACAGGGAACGCCCCCTCTGACATCACGTCAGTCTCTTGCAGGACTACACATCGCCTGGCCTCGGAGCCAGACACTGCGAAAAGGCGTCAGAGAGGTAAGTATTCATTCATTATTATTTTACATACATTTGGCTTTGTTTAATTTAGATTTTGCAGTGTATATTAATACACTGCGAAATCTAATGGAGCGGTCACACATGTCACAGAAGGGAGGAGGAAGCAGGATTCTTCCTCCCCTCTGTGACAGCACCTGTGCTCATCACATTCATTTTTTATACAAATACATACCGTATATACTCGTGTATAAGCCGACCCGTGTATAAGCCGACCCCCCTACTTTTGCCCCCAAAACCTGGGAAAATCTATTGACTCGCGTATAAGCCGAGGGTGGACTCCAGCACAGGTATACAACCCCAGCAGTGAGGTATACAGCAGCCTCCCCAGTGGTAGTATACAGCAGCCTCCCCAGTGGTAGTATACAGCAGCAGCCCCAGTGGTAGTATACAGCAGCCCCAGAGGTATATGCAGCCCCAGAGGTATATGCAGCCCCAGAGGTGTATACAGCAGCCCCAATATACAGCAGCCCCAGTGGTATTGCAGCCCCAGTGGTATTGCAGCCCCTATATACAGCAGCCCCAGTGGTATTGCAGCCCCAGAGGTGTATACAGCAGCCCCAATATACAGCAGCCCCAGTGGTATTGCAGCCCCAGTGGTATTGCAGCCCCTATATACAGCAGCCCCAGTGGTATTGCAGCCCCTATATACAGCAGCCCCAGTGGTATTGCAGCCCCAGTGGTATTGCAGCCCCTATATACAGCAGCCCCAGTGGTATTGCAGCCCCAGTGGTATTGCAGCCCCTATATACAGCAGCCCCAGTGGTATTGCAGCCCCAGTGGTATTGCAGCCCCTATATACAGCAGCCCCAGTGGTATTGCAGCCCCAGTAATGCAGGGCCCCTATATACAGCAGTCCCAGTGGTAGTATACAGGCAGCCTCAGTAATGCAGGGCCCCCCCCTCATGCTCCGGTCTCCTGTAAAGCAAGTTATACTTATCAGTGCCCGCTGCCGTCCGCGCCCGCCGCTGCCGACATCCCGATCCTCCGTCTTCATGCATCTTCTTCCTGTTTCCTGTGCGCGTCGCCGGTAATGACGTCACTGCCTGCGACGCGCACAGAGCAGGAAGAAGATGAATGAAGATGGAGGATCGCATGTCGGCAGCGGCGGGCGCGGACGGCAGCGGGCACTGATAAGTATAACTTGCTTTACAGGTGACCGGAGCATGAGGGGGGGGGCCCTGCATTACTGGGGATGCGGGGGCTGCTGTATACTGCTGTATACAGCAGCCCCCGCACTGACTCGCGTATAAGCCGAGGGGGGTACTTTTCAGCCCAATTTTTGGGCTGAAAAACTCGGCTTATACGCGAGTATATACGGTATTTTTTTTTTAATCTGGACAGCCCCTTAGGGATGTGAGAAGAGAATATCGGCATTAAGTAGATCCCAGGCGCTAGTGAATGAAGATCTTCTAGGGATGCAGCCATTTTTTTTTTTTTTTTTTTCAGTAAATATATTTATTGAAATTTTCAACAGTAAAAACAATAGAAAGAACCAGTACAATGTCCAGGACTTAATACAAAGATACATTACGTCCCGAAGAGATCAGCACAGGAGTAGTCAAATAAGGACACTAGCACCTAAAGGGTACATGTTTCCCACCTTAAGAATCACCTCTGGACAAGGACCTTATATAAAGAATACAGAACCTATGAAAAGACAATTGTGGAAATAAGAGAAGAGAAGAGAAAGAGAGAATAAAGGGGTAGGGAGAAGGGGAGTAAGGAGGGGGTGGGGGGTAAAGGAGACCCAGCAATTTAAACGCCCACGAGTTGACAATCACGAATATGTATGCAGCCAAGTAAGGAACCCTGTGCTCTCCTTGAAGGACTGCCAGAGGAACCAGGTGCGTCCCTGTTCATGTGCGGCATCCCCATCACCCGCCACCAGTGACTCGAGACGATGTAATCTATCCATTTCAGCTATCCATTCCACCGTGGAGGGGACCTCATTGGACCTCCAATGCCGGGGAATAACTGCTCTGGCAGCTATTAGGCAGAATCTCAGAATCCCCTTCCTGACGGAAACTATCGAACTGGGTATCAGGGACAGTAGGGCCATTTGGGGAGATGGTTAATGACGGACCCCAGTCATCAAATGAAAGGCATCGAAAACTGAGTTCCAGAAGGGTTGCAGGGGACCGCAGGACCACCAAATATGAAGCATAGAGCCCGTGGCAGAGCCACATCTCCAGCAGGCGACCGAGATCTCAGGGTTAATCCTGTGGAGAAGGGTGGGACACCTGTACCAGCGTGTCAGTAATTTATAATTCCTCTCCTGCGCCTGACTGGACATTGTCATCTTATGTGCAAGAGTAAAGATTGTCAAACTATCGGCCTCAGAAAAGGTGATCCCCAGGTCCCTCTCCCTAGCCTCCATAAATCCAAGCGTGGTAGGGGGAAGTGAATTCAAGACCAGGCCGTAGAGCACCGAAACCACGTGAGAGGGACCCTCGGTAGGGAGCATCAGGGACTCAAATGGCGTCAGCGCCCCCATCGGCACACTGGAAAGAAAGCTTCGCAATTGCAGAAACTCTAGCCAGGACAGCGGTGTCGTAAGACCAGGGCCCCGTAACCCCCGCACGCTGGAGAGCCCCGCAAGCTTATCCTTCACCTGACCCAGTCCCACCCCATCAAGTCATGACCAACACAGATACGTAGATCTATTCATTGCTGGGGGAAAGGCCGGATTGTCCAGCCATTTATTTTTAAGGAGGTATAACCACCTTGCAGAGTCGAGGATCACCCCAAGGCACTGTGCATGCGGGACTGGTGAAAGTGAGCAGCCATTGACTTTGATAGATAGGTCTAGTGGAGGGGTAGAGTGAGATGGGGGAAAGATGATGAATTCTGTTTTGTCCATGTTCAGTTTTAGAAATAGAGCAGAAAAGAAAGATGAAATAGCAGACAGATATTGTGATATTTTGGTTAGTAAGGAGGTGATGTCCGGTCCAGAGAGGTAGATCTGCATGTCACTAGCATAGAGATGATACTGCAAACCATGGGATTCTAAGAGCTTACTCAGGACAAAGGTGAAGATGGAGAAGAGTAGGGGTCCTAGAACTGAGCCTGGAGGAACACCGACGGACAGGGGGCAAGGTGAGGAGGTGGTGTGGGAGAGGGAGACACTGAATGTCCAGTCTGTTAGATACGATGAGATCCAGGACAGGGCCAAGTCTGTGATGCCGAGAGATGAGAGAATTTGTAATAGGAGGGAATGGTCTACAGTGTCAAAGACAGAAGACAGGTCTAGGAGGAGGAGGACGACAGAGTAGTGTCGCTTTCTCTTGGCAGTTAGTAGGTCATTTGTAACTTTAGCTATGGCAGTTTCAGTAGAGTGATGCGGTCGGAAGCTAGATTGTAACCGGTTAAATAGGGAGCAGGAGGAGAGGTGGGAGTACAGTTCAAGATGGACATGCTATTCCAGCAGTTCTGAGGCATAAGGGAGCAGTGATATCGCGTGATAGTTAGACACAGAGGATGGGTCGAGGGAGGACTTTTTGAGGATGGGTGTGATTGAGGCATGTTTGAAGGATGAGGGGAAGGCACCATTTGTAAGCGAAAGGTTGAAGAGATGTGTAAGGGTTGGGATGAAGACTGTGGCGAGGGTGGGGAATGAGGTGGGTCAAGCGTACAAGTGGTGAGATGTGATCTTGACAGAAGAGAGGAGACCTGATCTTCTGACATGGTGGAGAAGCTGGTTTTGGAAGAACAGGGTTTTGCAGTTATGAGGAGGGGCATAGGGGGCTGCGGACCAAAGCTTTCTCTGATGTTATCAATCTTCTGCTTAAAGAGGCAAAGTCTTTCAGCAGTAATGAGAGGAAAGGGAGGAGGTGCTGGGGACGGACGAGAGAAATGAAAGTTTTGAATAGCTGTTTAGGATTGTGAGACAGGAACAATATGAGAGATGAGAACGCCGGCTTCACACATGATTTTAGGGATCCGGGGCTGTCTGGTGTGAACTGGACAGCCCCTGATCCAATTTTGGCACCATAATATTCCTATGGGTCCGGATGGCAGTGATTGCCATCCGGTTTTATGCTGTCCGGAACGATCAGGCACATTTAATTTTTTAGCCCCAGACACCAAATCGGAGCTTGCAGCATTTTTGTGTTCGGGGCAAAAATCGGATCCTCTCTGATCGGGCGCCCCCTAACATGGAACTCTATGGGCGCCGGTTACGACATAAAATCGTTCCGGTGGCCGGCGCTGAACTTCAATACCTGGAGAGCTCTCAGCTGAAATTTCAGCACTGGACAGCGGCAGCAGCTGCACACTGCCGATTCTGGCAGAAAACAGGACTGGAGGGCATATTTGCCCTCTGGTTCTGTTTGTCCGTAGCTGTCAGGCTGTGTCCGGTGCATCCTACAAAACACCGGACATAGCCTGCCAGCTCAAAAAACAAGGTGTGAAGCTGGCCTAAGTTTGTTTACCAGCAGCGAGTGTGGAATTGAGGTTGGCAAGGGACTGCTTGTATGCAACAAAGTGCTCGCCAGAACGGGATCTCTTTCATCTCCGCTCAGCTACCCTGGAGGCCCGTCTCAGTTCTGCGGTCAAGCTGGTGCCTGTTGATTGCCTGTTGATTGTAGGAGTTCTGCTGTGTATGAAGGGGGCAGCCGAATCAAGCCCTGCTGTTATTGTAGTGTTATATAAAGTGGCAGCAGCATCCGTGTCATGTAAGGAAGCTATGTCTTTAAGAGGGAGAAGTGACTCAGAGAATAAGTGTAAATTAAGGTTTATGAGATTTCTGCGAGGATGATTAAGCTGGTGGAGTGGCTGTTGCACACAAGGAGAGGAGAGGGAAGAGAACGTCAGTAGGTTGTGGTCAGCAGGGCCGCATGTCCATTGGACAACGTGAAGGGGCGGCACCTGCACACAGCGGCTTCCTGTTTCATGGCCGCCGGCTGCACCAAGTTACCATCCCCCTCTATTCCCCGGCCGCTAGAGATAGCACCCCCCTCCCTGTTCCTCACCTGCGGTCACCAGCAATAGCACCCCCACCCCCTGCACCTCACCTGCGGCTGCCAGCGATAGACCACCCCACCCGCCGCTCCTCACTTGCGGCCGACAGTGATAGCACACACCTCCACCACCCTCCCCTCTGCTCCTCACCGGCGGCCGACAGCGGTAGCACCCCCCCTACCCCGCTCTTTGCCTCAGGCGGCAGGGAGGCTTAATGCACCCCTGGTGGTCAGACAGGGGGAGGGGTGAGTTAGAGAGGTTAGTAAGGGAACAGAGGAAGGTGAAGATAAGGTCCAGTGTGTGGCCATCTTTGTGAGTGGCTGCGGAGGACCATTGAGTGAGGCCAAATGAGGCAGTCAAAGATAAAAGTTTAGAGGCAGCTGAGGTGGAAGTGTCAATGCGGATGTTGAAGTCACTCATGATGATGATAGCGAGGATGTCAGAAGAAAGGAAATTAAGTAGCCTTGTGGTGAAGTGGTCGAGAAAGGTGGAGATGGGTAACTCTGGGGGTCGGTAGATGACAGCGAGCTGGAGTTTGAAGGGGGAATAGATGCAGAATTTGATGATGAACATTTTAATAGTGGAAGATAGAGTTATGCGTAAGATGGAGATGTGTTTTTATGCAGGACGGAGAGTGTTCATTTCCGATCACTGTCCCGTATTCACATGCCATCAATCACTTTTCCTTTTCTCATTTGCTTGTTTGATTGCACCTTTCTTATGGGCCTAAGTTCATGTTGGGCTGCAGAATATCCCCTCATGCAAGGCTGGTTTCACATTGCGATTTTGTTAAATCCAATGAAAATCGGACAGCATCAGATCCGAATTAGCCCCCATGTTCTCCAATGGGGATCGGATCAGATTTGCACTTAATGGCATCTGATTTGCCTCCGATCCTGTCTGATTTTTTTCAGTAGACTGCTGCGATTTTGGTTTCCGAGTGAAAAATTGAATCAAATCGGATCCGATTCGTTACAATTAAAATAAAATAGTTGTCCATGGGGATCGGATTTTCTGTATTGAGCATGCTCAAACTCCTAAATCGCTCCCAAAACCTCCCCTAGCCCTCCCCCCAGCCCTCCCTCAGTGGGAGGAGTTCCATTTAAATTGGATCCGTCAGAAAATCTGACCGATGGCATCTGATGGCATCTGATTTAGTTAATCCGATGCTGTCCGATTTACAACGGACAGCATCGGATTTAACAAAATCGCAATGTGAAACCAGCCTAAGCAATGCTGTCAATGAAAATTTACAGGCACTAATGATCCCAGTAATGATGGTGCATACCCATATATTTTGCAGATGATTGCAATATATAAATGAAACTTTACCAAACTCCAATCAATATGCTGTCAGTCTGGGACAGGTTTCATGTGGCCGTGACAAATTAACTGTGTTAGGCCCCTTTCACATGGGCGTTTTTGCCCGGATCCAGACAACAAAAACGCATCTGCCGCAAGTGCGGCACACTTGCCGCAAGGCCCATGCATTGTCTTTGGGGCTTGTGGTAAGGTCCGGTTGCGGCCACGAAAAAAAACTCTCTCAGCAGCGGTTTTTGGCGGCTGCAACTTGACGCACCTACCGCACCTTACCGCAAGCCCCATAGACAATGCATGGGGTTTGCCGCAAGTGCGGCTGTTAGGCGGCAGATGTGGTAAATATGCCGCATCTGCCACATTTTGGCAAAACATCAGTGTGAATGCAGCTTTAGGCTGGTTTCACAGTTGCATTTTTTGACTTGCGTCCATATTCGTTCAAATCCTGAAGCATCCTGATCCCTATACTTATAATGGGGCCACAGGTGCATGCGGTAGCATCAGGATTCATCCTCATCCTTCCACATTAGCTTTTTTGACACCCTCTCTGGCCGCATGCCATTGTGATTTTGATGTTCCTTTAAAAGCCTGATGCCTCCGAATAGGTCCAAAAATAGAATTGGGTCCAGCTTCTTCACCTTTTCTGAGTGACCTCACCGCAGTTTCAACTATCCAGCTCACTCTGTTGTGTGTCTGAGCAAAGTCTTACACGGTAAAAGTCTGCCAAGGGGTGATGTAACGTAGAAGAGCTGAAGAATGATGGTGGACACTGGAGAGAGCAGTACATTACATACATACTGTATGTATACACATTTAATAAAAAAAAATTACATATGGCTTGTCTAATTGTTTATACACATTGGTTCAATGTCATTCAGATTCACTGATTGTAGTAGAATGGGGTCAATTAGTTATATTGCAGTCACAAGACTGACCCATTGGCAGAAAGGAGAACCAGACTGGGCCACGTGTTGCCTGTGTTGGATTACAGCATGTCTTACCTGTTGTTCCTGTGAGAGATTTACATCACAAGTCTCTATACAGTTTATTACCTCACTCTTTGTGCATTGCAGGTAGAGGACTGTGAATTGATTCTAAAAGTCACATTAGTGTTATACCTGTGAGGTCTTGAGATTTGCTGATGCTCTAGAATTCTTCTTATCCACCTTACAAGGCACCTTCATTTGTGTCTGTCATGTTCAATATATAAAGCGTCCCAACTTGAACCCGTGAAGGGAGGGTTCTGTTTACAAAATGAGGGGACAATTAGCTTGTGCTTTACAAACATTCTTGGGGGAATTAAAAGGCAATTGGCACAACTAAGCAAGTAATCCTTTTACAAGCTTTTCTGAAGGAGGCCCACTGGGCTGTTTACTGTTTAGTTTTTCCTCTGGGAGTGTTAACAGGGCCCTTTGGAAACTCCAGGTAATTGAGGCTCTTGTCTTTTACTGAGAGCTCCCAGAGCTGTCATCAGTTGCTATTCTGTACATTTCTTTACCTCGATATTTTGACAAGGGCTTTTGTCCTGGTGACAACAGCTGCGTGGGAGGCAGAGCTGAAGGTCTTTTTTCATCTCCTTTGTGCAGGTCTTTTTCTCCATTGTTGACATTCCTCTGGGCAAAGCTTGTGTGCTAACTTGTGTAACTTGTGTTGTTCTCAGACACTTTTTGTGTCCATTAATGAAATACAAGAATCTTCCATCATCTTCTTTATAATGCTATTTACAGCCTAAATCCATGGATTCCCCAGCAAGTCAGGTTGGCAGTAATTTTATGCTTTCAGGCAAAATTATGTTCTTAAAAAAAAATGTTTCCTAATGTTAAGTAGACACATACAGCAGTTTTGTTTTTGCAATTTGTTTATTTTTTCAGAGTCCTGCATACTTAGGTTTCCCTCTTTTGGGAGAGGCGGATGTGAGGCTGGAGGCATTTTTTCCCACTTGCCTATTTACAGGGCTTTGAATACACATTAAAAAATGCACTTGTGAAATGTTAATTTGAAAATGTCAACAAGAAAATGAGACACAATTGTGTATGTGTGTTAAATTCACAATAAATCATTCACTAAAAACTCATGTGAAGTTCGTGATATATGGCCAGCTTTGGACTGCATTCACAGTGCTACAGCCCATTCATTGAAAGGAACATAAATCCTTTATTGCAACTGTTCTAAGTAAACTGATCCAGTAGAAAATCCACATTTGCTTTGTCAGTTCATGTTATGAAACCAGTCATTTGTTTGCTTTCACTGACTAATATGGATGCACTTTTTATGATGGAAAAATGTTATGCCCCTAAACATTATGTGAAACATATGAAGAAACACGATAACCTATTGAATTGCACTCATCCAAATCTTGTTTGTTTAGCTGTAAATACTGTGGTTTGTCCGCACATGAGTTTTACCCTCATTTGTCACATCAGGGTATTGTGTGTAATATCCTACCTTCCCCAGTATAAAGTGACCTGGCTTATTTGGCTGTCAACAGTATTAAAAATAGAAGTTAGAAAGGGTTTTGTCAGTGAAGATTTCAGCTGCGAGAATAGTAATGGCTTTGTCATTGATTAAAGTGTTGTGCCTGTTAATGAGATGTAAACGCTGACATTTGGACCCCCTGTTTTACTATTCTTTTCCATTCATTATGTCTTTCGCGTATCTATAAAAAAAAGTTGTTGTTTTTTTCATTGTCCTTGTTTTTTCATATGTTTTTAATGTGTAAAATTTAAAGTAAAAAATACATTTGTATATCAATGATAATTCTAAGAAAAATGTTTCTTCTATAAAGGAAAATGATGTTATCTACTCATGTAGAAATAAAATGAAAATGTCAGTAAATACCACATTATTATGCTAGAGAATTTGAGATATAGATTTAAAAAATAATGCTTTTACTATACACAGTAATTATTCAAAGTGGTGTCCTGTCTAGAAACCCCATTTTCATATACCCTGTTACAGAACTCTGAGACAATTGAGGTTCCAGATTATCCAATAGCTGTGAAGGACTCGTCCTGCCCCGCATCACACTGAAAATCCAATTGTTTCAATGGGCAATGTGTAATACTTAAAGGGATCCTGCTATGTCCCCAAATGCCATTAGCCTGCTGATATTGGGTCAGTCTGCAGGTTATTATATTTATGCCCAGATTCCTTAATGAAAGCTTAGCTAATGTGAGACAAAGAACTCTATTCCTCCCAAGAGCCACAACTTTCAGTCATAGGCTGAGAGACACACTATGCGAGACTCATGCAAGATACTCGCACGAGTCTCCCATGACTCTCCTCGAATGGTCACCATCTCTCTGGAGAGGAGAGTGTCGGCTGCATCGAAACACAAGTAGCTAACATGCTCCTCTCCAGAGAGACGGTGGCCATTCCAGGTGAGTCATGCAAGACTCATGCGAGTATCTCGCATGTGTCAACCTCAGCTTGTCTTTGGCCTAGAGGCATGCACATAGTGGCTATGGCAATCGCTCACAACATTGTGAGCTGCAGCTGTATGTACGCATCGGCACTTTGACAGCTCGCTCTGCACAGATACATTGAAGAGTGAACTGTCAATCAAATTGCCAACGTATGACAGCCGCTGCTTACAGTGTCCCTTTTACTATTCTATTTATTTACAGATTTAAACTGGTTGCTTAGGGTCCAGCACGAGGACACTTTAGTTCAGATACATTTTTTTCTTTTTTTGAAGTCACTTTTCTTTTTTGTTTTGTGGTGTTTGTCATGTATCAAATCATAATGAAATAAAACCAGGGCTGGATATAAAATGTAACCATGCAGTGGTGCACTTTCACACTGGCCTCATAATGGAAAACAACAATAACAAGTGAGAAAATACCCTAAAATAATAAAAGTGCTAAAGTACAAGAAAATAAATAGGGTACTTTGTGACATTACTTTGATCAAAAAAAGTGTAAGCTGTCCTACCTCGACAAGGCAACCCCATTGGGACAGTCCCTGCCTAAAAATAATACCTTATCACCTGTTTGTGACGTAGAAATGACAAGGATTGGATCAAGCGGGACCTGCGTCCCAATAGAGCACACCATACGATGTGAAGCTACACACTAAATAATGTCCAGCTCAAAGGCAGGACACACCACAGAGTGCATGACACAACAAAACAATGAACCAGGGCTGGAACTAAAATGTAAATATGCAGTGGTGCATGTTCACACTGGCCTCATAATGTGCACCTTTTTCCTTCTTGTTGTTTTTATCTATTATAAGGCCAGTGTGAACATGCACCACTGCATGGGGTTACATTTTAGTTAGTGATAATTGGCAAAATCTTACTTATGTCTACATAATTTTCAAATACTCTATTTATTATGAAGACTCGTGTAAATAATTTTATAAAGATTTTCAGCATTCTAATTGTTTTCTTTGATTCTTTTGATTACAGTGTGACAGTGAAAGTGATATTGACGATAAGGTAAGACTACAATGTATTCTTTGCACTATTCAATTTAGCTGTGGAAACACAGATTTCTAGTTCTAGCATAATTGTATGATGTGATTATATAAACAAGGCTCAGTTCACATCATGTTTGAGCCTTCCATTGCTTACAAGCCGTATTTGATAGCCATCAAATTAAATAATGCAGGCCTAGTGGAAAGGTTTGGCCTATAATATTGTTAGCTTTTCCAGCACAAATCTACTTACATAATCATCCACTTCTGGCGTCCAGTTGTCCTCCTGTTACACGCCATGGCCTCTGCCAGATTGATGGGTGTGCACATATGGCACCCAATGGCGGTAGTGGCCCATTGCGCAGTACCACCAGGGCTGCCGCAGTCGCCCACACCTGCAGCTACTCTAATCCTACAACACACTTTGCTGCCGATCCTAGCCACCACTCCTTTCCTGCCGCACTTGGTAATTTTGCATGCGTGGGTATGCGCACTTACTCAGGTGGCCGCCATCTTTGTAAGCTCAAATAGGTATACCTGGATATGCAAAGATGGCGGCATCATTAGTCTGGGCATGCATGCGCACTCACGCCACCGCCATCTTTGTACACCACAGGGGAGAGAGAGGTAGAACAGAGAGGTGAGAGCACACGGGGCAGAGAGGGATTGGTGTGCAAATATAATGCCCACTGGCAGTACTGGCACATTGCGCAGTACCACCACCACACAAAACTGCAGCCGCCGCCGCTGACACTTCAGCGCTTGCATATGCGTGCATGCATATACCCAGCGCGTATACGTACTTAGGCGGCTGCCATCTTTAGACACCTGGGTATACAAAGATGGCAGTGGGGTGTGTCGGTGAGTGCATGCGCACTTTTGCCGCTGCCAACTTTGGACATGGAGAAAAGAGTGCACACAGGGTAGGGTCAAGCGCACAGGGGGTAGACCGCTCAAAGGAGAGAGCACAGAGGGGAGAAGGCAGCGCTTGGGGAAGAGAGAGCACAGGGGAAAAAGCGCATGGGGGGGACAACCGCTGCGCCCACCACCACAGATCCTGCCCCGATCGTGAAGTCAACACCCTGCCGATGCGATTGCATCGGGCCCCCATCTAGTATTAAATATTGACAATGAACAGCTGAGGCTATAAGATCGCTAAATTCTTTGAAAAAATTATTCCTAGTCTTGGATAAGTGTCAGATTTATTTCCATGGCTCCACTTGTACAGCTACTGCGCAAGGTTATAAAATGGTTATATGCACAAAGCCTAAGCTTTCCCATGTCTTTTCGCTTTACTTTATATAAAGAGGTTGTTTGGGACTGACATATTGATGACCTATGCATTTCCATTAAGGTCTGACACTTGGCACCCTCACCAATCAGATGAAAACTGCTCTAGTGGTTAGAAATAAGCAATATATGGGGTAGAACGCTGCAGCCTTGTATACTGCTGGTGGCCACTCCTGAGTAATTCACTAGTATAGGAGATAAAGAGCCGTGCCCACTAAGCATTGTATGGTGATGCCTTACACTGCTTACCTGGTCAGAGTCAATTTCATGTGACAAGTGGTCATGGTGCTGGGAGTTAGAAGCACACTTATGTCATATTGATGACCTATTCTATTGCTCAGACATTAATATGTTAGTGTGGACAGACTCTTAAGGTACCTGGAGACGTCGCCGGAGATATCACCGGCGATGCATGGGAGCGCGCACGTTTTTGGTGCCCCGCCAGCGTCGCCGTCGCGTGTTTACACACAGCGATAGCTCCGGCAACGCACCGGCGATGTTACAGGCGCCATCGCTGCTGGGGTGTCCAAAAACCCCAGCGGCGATCCTGTAACATGGGAGCCCTCGCCATGTTACATGGGGCGATGTGTAAACAGCTCTGAAGCCAGACGACCACTCTAAAGCGTCGACATCGCCTATTTACATTAGGTGACGCACCCGCAATGTCAGCGGCGATAGGCCACACCCCAGCGTCTCTTATGAAATCGCTGCCGATATGGCCAGGTGTGACGGTACCCTTAAAACTCTTAGTGCACCACACTAGATCTGTAAAATTGTCATCAATCCATCATATGTTATAAAACATTTAATGCAAGCCATGTAATTGTGATATAGTTATTTCATATATTTCTATAATATACAATTCCCCCTACATTATAATTCAATTAGATCCAGTTTTAAATATTTCCTAAGGCACAATATCTACTAATCTGTCATGTATTAACCAATTGCTACAAGTGAATGCCAAGATTTGGAATTAGATATGGTTTGGTGTGAGAAAGGAGCCTTATACGGTTCAGAAACTCGTCAAATAATGAACTGCAATAATTTCTACTCTTCATCCTGTTTGGAGTTCTTCATTTTCCAACAGTGCAGCAACTACATTTTTGGTTTCTTGTACTATTTGCCTATATCAGGAAATAAGCATCAAAAGTCTGTCCATAGGCTTCAAAAGTCTGTCCAGTATAAATTTATGATGTACGCAAAAATATTATCTGATGTAAAGATATACACGTTTGTTCTGATTGAACCACATGTGAGCTGATTTTAGCCAACCAACTTTGATTTGGTCATATATTTGATCAGGAGAAGAAAGATCAGTGTTGCATACCCAGCTGTCTGAGTGAGCTCAGTGACTGATTCACAGTAATCTCAGTCTGTAGCCTGCTATGTACTCTGGTACGAAGACACTGTAGATACCATTTGAAATGGTTTTGTAAAACCCTATTGCAAAACTAGATTTTTAGCTAATTAGACTCCCTAACCTAACACTACCTGTCTCTGCAGCTTCCTACTACATCCCTAGCCAACCTTGTCTGATCTAATTGTGTATTATAATGGTTGTTAAAAAAAGACTTTGTGACTTACATACCCATATGTTAATTTGTCTTCTTGACTACTATATGTAGTCACACTGTGCGGTCTCTCCGGGTTCGTCTTTCCCCCTCACTGCTGGTATCACACGCTAATGGGTGTTCTCCATGGCTCCATTCTCCCCCCTCACTGCTGGTATCACGCCCCAGTGGAAGTTCTCCATGGCTCCATTCTCCCCTCGCTACTGGTATCAGGCCCAGTGGGGGTGATTATTTATTATTATTATTATATTTATTAATTATATTCAGATTTCATACGATTCCATGGCGCTTTACATATGGAAAGGGCAGACAAAGACAAGTACAATATATGCAATATATGTGGACAATGAAGTCATACGGGAACGGGAGGGGAGAGGAACCTGTCCGCAAGGGCTCACAGTCTAATAGGGACAGGAGGGGATATAGTAGGAGGGGTAGTGCCGATCGTGAGATGGTGCGGTGGACCGGGTCTCATTGCAGGTTGTAGGCTTGACGGAAGAGTGGGTCTTCAGGTTTCTTTTGAAGGTTCCCAGGGTAGGTGAGTGTCTGATGTGTTGGGGCAGAAAGTTCCAGAGTAGAGCAGATGCACAGGAGAAATCCTGAACGGTTTTGAGAAGAGGAGATGAGAGGGGAGTAAAGGAAGAGCTCTTGGGAGGATCGCAGGTTGCGTGAGGGTTGGTATCGGGAGACCATGTCAGAGATGTATGGAGGGGACAGGTTGTGGATGGCTTTGTATGTCATGGTTAGTGTTTTAAATTGGGATCTCTGAGAAGTGGGGAGCCAATGTAGGGCTTGGCAGAGGGGGGAGACAAGGGAGTAGCGGGAAGACAGGTGGATAAGTCGGGCAGCAGAGTTTAGGATAGATTGGAGAGGTGCAAGGGAGGTAGCAGGGAGGCCGGTGAGCAGGAGGTTGCAGCAGTCAAGGCGGGAAATGATGAGAGCATGAATAAGTGTTTTGGCAGCGTTGTGGTCAAGGAAAGCGCAAATCCGGGAAATGTTTTTGACTGAAAGTCCGGTCTGTTGGGTAAGAGGAGATCCAGAAGAGTAAGTCAGTGATGCCAAGAGATTCCAGGATCTGAAGTAGAAGGGAATGGTCGATAGTGTCGAAGGCGGCAGATAGGTTGCAGAGGAGGAGGAGGACGGAGTAGTGTCGCTTGCTCTTGGTGGTCAGTAGGTTGTTAGTGACTTTGGTTAGGGCAGTTTTGGTGGAGGTAGGGTCGGAAACTGGATTGTAGGTGGTCAAAGAGGGAGCAGGAGAAGAAGTGGAAGGACAGTTCTGAATGGACATGCTGTTCAAGTAGTTTTGAGGAGAAGGGGAGAAGAAATATGGGGTGAAAGTTAGAAAGAGATGTTGGGTTAAGGGAGGGTTTTTTGAGGATGGGTATGATCAAGGCATGTTTGAAGGCTGAGGGGAAGATGCCAGTTAAGTGATAAATTGAAGAGATGGGTTAGGGTTGGGATGAAGACAGAGGTGAGGTTGGGAATGAGGTGGGATGGGAGCAGGTCGTGGGCGCTGGTGGTAAGGTGTGACTTTGACAGATGGGAGGAGAGCTGATCTTCAGTTATGGGAGAGAAGCGGCTGATGGGGGAGAAGCAGCTGATGGGGGAGAAGCAGCTGATTGAAGGAGAGGGCAGTTTAGGTGAGAGGGGAATCTGTGGGGACAGTGGGTCAAAGCTGTTTCTGATTTTGTCGATCTTCTGCTTGAAGAAGGAGGCAAAGTCTTAAGCAGAGATTAGGGGAGAGGGAGGAGGAGCGGGTGGACGGAGTAAGGAATTGAAGGTTTTAGCAAGATGTTTGGGATTGTGGGACAGGGAGGTTATTAGGGATGAGAAGAAGGCTTGTTTGGTGGCAGCGAGTGCGGACTTGAAGTCAGTGAGGGACTGTTTGAACAACGTGAAGTGCTCAGTGAAGTGAGATTTTTCCATCTCCTCTCGGCGAGCCTGGAAGCCTGTCTCAGATCTTTAGGGAGGGTGGTGTGCCAGCGTGGCCTGTTTGTGCTAGGAACGTTATACGTGAGGGGGGCGGCTGAGTTGAGGGCCGTAATTATTGTGGTTTTATATAGAGTTGTGGCAGCGTCTGTGTCGCGTATGGAAGCTATGTCTGCGAGAGGGAGGAGTGATTCTGATAATGAGTATAGATCAATGTGTTTTAGGTTTCTGTGAGGGTGATGGAGTTTGCGGAGTGGGGGTAGTGTAGTAGGGGAGGAGAGGGAGGAGAAAGTCAATAGATTGATGTCAGAAAGGGGAGGGCTGAGTTTGTGAGGTTAGTGAGGGAGCAGAGGCGGGTGAGGATGAGGTCCAGCGCGTGGCCATCTTTGTGGGTGGCAGAGGAGGACCATTGGGAGAGCCCAAAGGAAGTGGTCAGTGAAAGAAGTTTAGAGGCGATTGGGTGGGAAGTGTTAATGGGGATATTGAAAGAGCCCATAATGATAGTGGGGATGTCTACAGAAAGCAAGTGAAGTAGCCAGGTGGTGAAGTGGTCAAGGAAGGAGGTGATGGATCCAGGAGGGTGGTAGATGAGGGCCAGCTGAAGGTTACAGGGAGAAAAGATGCGGACGGAGTGGGCTTTGAAAGAGGGGAGAGCAGTGGAGGGAGGCAGTCGAATAGGGGTAAAGGAGCAGGTATTGGACAGGAGTATACAAACACCTCAATCATGCTTGTCAGAGGGGCGAGGGTGTGGGAAAGACAGAGTCCGCCATAGGAGAGTGCAGCAGGGGAGGCCAGGTCTCCGTGATGCCAAGGAATGCGAGTTTGTTAGAGATAAAGAGGTCATGAATGAATGGGAGTTTGATGCAGACTGAGCTGGCGTTCCAGAGTGTACCAGATAGAGGAACTGGGGGAGCAGAGGCTGGAGGAATGGATTTAAAATTGTTGAGGTCACGAAGGTTAGTGATGAGTCATGAGTATATGGGGTGGAGGTGACTGTGGGGATGTGGTGGGGGGCCAAGATTAGGAAACATGTCGCCAGCATGTAGGAGGAGCAGGGAGAGGGTTAGGAGGTGGGAGCAGGAGAGCTTACATAGCAGGCGTGTCTGTTTGGAGGTAGGGGATTAAAAGTGAAGGAACAGTTCAGAGCAGTGGGTGAGGTGGCTAGGTAGGATGGATGGTGAGATAAGTACTTCATTGCTGGGTGGAGGGATAAATGGGGGTAGTAGGAAGTGGAGAAGGATGGGAGTGAGTGAAAAGAATTGGAAACATTGTAAAAGGTGAGCAGGGGATGAGAGGTATCAGTGTGTCAGAAGCAGCCAGGGATCAGATGCAGTGGGAGGAGAGGTCTAGTGATGGATAAATGGTCACAAGTCTGAGGTGCAGTCCGGGGATGAGATGCAATCTGGGGATGAGATGCAAGTCCAGGGGTGAGATGGTGCAGCCGGGGTCGAGATGATGCAACTGGGGATAAGATGATGCAGCCAGGGGGTCAGATGTAGCCAGGGGGGGGTCAGATATGGCCAGGGGGCAAGAACAGCAAGGGGGGCCAAATGCAGCCAGGGGGCAGATGCAGTCAGGGAACCATGTGTAGCCAGCCTCCCGTGGGGATGGTGTCGGTGGTTGGGCATCCTCACCTTCTCACCTCTCTGCTCGGTGGCAGCGCTGGAGATCCCGGCGCAGGGGGTGGACAGCCAGTCTGCACGGGGACCTCTGCACCGACATGAGTTCAAACCAGGAGCCCAGCGCAGCTGAGTGGGGCATCGAACGCTGTGTGTCTCCGCAGCAGAGTGGGGCATCGGGGTGCTGTGCGTCCCCGCAGCTGAGTGAGGCATCGAGTGTATTCAGGAGGGCACACCTGATTTCAAATTCATTGTCCTCCTTCCGGGTTTGACGTGCTGGCCGAGCTTCATTTCCGGTCTGATGTGTTGTAGAAGATGTACGGGACGGTTTCAGTATGCACACTCCGCATGCTCTGAAGCCAACCTGTATGCCAATAGTCCCCCACACTGCGCAGGACTGGAAATGATACTTGGTCAGTATGTCATACCCGGAAGGAGGACAATGAATTTGAAATCAGGTGTGCGCTCCTGAATGATCGATCACCCCCACCGGGCTGTGATACCAGCAGTGAAGGGGGGAGAATGGAGCTGTGGAAAATTCCTCCCGGGGCGTGATACCAGCATTGAGGGGAGAGATGGACCTGGAGAGACTGCCCACCGAACTAGGAACGCCCACAGAAAAGAGGAAAATGTAAGTATGAATCACATTTTTTCAACATTTATAATTCAAAATTAGATCAGACAGGGATAGTTAAGGATGTAGTAGAAAGCTGCAAGGACAGATAGTGTTAGGTTAGGGGGTGTACACTAGCTGAAAGGTTCCCTTTAGTAAATGGTACCCAGTCATACGTAGCACCTTTTACAATAAATAGTTTTTGTGTTTATCCTCGTCTTCATCTGTATACATTTTATTATCCATTTTACTCTGGTATTAAATATATGCAGAATGCAAATATTTTGGGTTATACATTTGGGTTATTATTCCAGAAATACCTTTTAGAAGTCACCAATTTTTTTTGAGGTTGTGCAACATTTCTGAAACGTATTAGGGCCACTTTCCACACACACAACTTATCTGTCCAACTTCTGACCAAATTACTGGTTGCAGTGAAATCATTGACACATTGCTCCATTTTGTGGCTGTGTACAAATGGAGCAATGTGTCCATGATTTCACTGCAACCAGTAAGTTGGTCAAAAGTTGGACAGATAAGTTGGTGTGTGGAAAGTGGCCCTTACAGTTTCACCCAAGGGCCAGCCAGCTTCACCAAAATGGGTGTGGCAGGGCATGGCTAAACTGCTAATTCATTAAGTGGTGTATATCTCCTAATAAATTAGGCACAGCTTAATCCTGCACACAGCTTCATTAAGACTGAGGGCCGCTTTACACACACCAACCTCTGAACAGATCTCTGGTTGCAGTGAAATCATGGACACATTGCTCCATTTGTACACAGCCACAAAATGGAACAATGTGTCCATGATTTCACTGCAACCAGAGTTCTGTTCAGAAGTTAGTCACAGAAGTTGGTGTGTGTAAAGCGGCCCTGACATATACAACCCTGGTCTTATTTAATCAGCTCCTTAGTGCTTGGAAATATCCATACAGTGGCCAGATGCAGGTGTATATATAACGTCTCCATACACCTGCTTTTTACTGGGATTTTGGTTTAGGAACTTCAAGTGCAAATTATGATTAGCTATAAGTATGATAACATGGTGTGCCTATTTTTTAATTGCACGGAACCCCTTTAATTTGTGTATTCACATTTCCATTATCTATTCAGCTATTTAAAGACATGCCAATGCGTAAGGGGGGTTATTACCCGACGAAGAAGCATAACAGCTTCTAATAATGACTGGCAGCTATTGGCTGATGTAATGAGGACTGACAATCATTCTTTCTTGAGCCTGGTAGATATGCACAACAACATTCTCAATAATTTATGTGTTGTCACTGCGAATAAACGCCTGATGACATGTGTTTCTAAGACCAGTATGTAACTTAATGATAATACGAAAGCTAATCCTCCAACAGATAAGGCACCGATTCCCAATTTTTTTTAAAAACATTGCATGCTTATATGTCTGGTTATACATATAGATTGATAAGCCACCTGATCAATTATATAGAAGGCATATACACTCATGGCCAAAAGTATTGGCACCCTTGAATCTGTTCCAGATAATGAAGTATCTCTCCCTGGAAATTACTGCAATTACACTTTTTGTTTTGTTTTTTACATATTTTTGCCTTTGTGTGTATTGGAACAACACAAAAAAAAAAAGCTGAAAAGAAGACAAACTTGACATAATTTCAAACACAATAACAAAAATGGGACGGACAAAAATATGTTGCCACACAATAAATTTGTGGACAAAATTGGACCAGTCAAAATTATCAGCTTACTATTTGGCTGCACAGCCTTTGGAATAAACTGCAATCAATCGCTTCTTTAACCATCAACAAGCTTCTTACACCTCTTTGGACCCTCTATTCTTTTTCAAACTGCTCCAGGTCTCTCATATTTGAAGGCCACCTTCTCATGACATCTATTTTAAGATCTCTCCACAGGTGTTCAATGGGATTTAGATCCAGACTAATTTCTTGTCCACTTCAGAACTCTACAGCCCTTTTGTTTCAGCTATTTCTGGATGCTTCCTGAAGTTTGTTTGAGGTTATTGTCCTGCTGGAAGACTAAAGGGGGTGTCACACGCGTCAATATCACCTGCACAATATCGGCTGCACGTGACGTTGCAGCGATATTGACGCGTGTGACATACTGAATCAACCAGCGATAAATCGCTGGTTGATGATCGCCAGGTTTTAGAACCTGCTCTAAAACCTGGCGATTGTCGCCCGGTGGACACGCGGCATCGCTGCGTGTGACACCCGGAGTAGCGATATTCCAGCTCCCAGCGCCTCTCACAAGCGCTGGGAGCTGGTAACTAAGGTAAACTGCGGGTATCTAGGCAGCGCGCGCTGCCTAGATACCCGACGTGTACCTTAGTTACCAGCCTCCTCCGCTCACCGGCTGGTATCTAAGGTACACAGCGGGTAACTAGGGACCCTAGTTACCCGCTGTGTACCTTAGATACCAGCCGGTGAGCGGAGGAGGCTGGTAACTAAGGTACACGTCGGGTATCTAGGCAGCGCGCGCTGCCTAGATACCCGCAGTTTACCTTGGAGACCAGCCTGCTCCCGCTTCCAGCAGCCTGGCAGCGGGAGCAAGACATCGTGGAAACGATATTTAAATCGTTCCCACGATGTTTCTGGTCAATTGATCGCTGGTGAGTCTGTCTGTGTGACAGCTCACCAGCGATCATCTGTCAATGTCGTCAGCGATCATCTCACTGATGACATTGACGCGTGTGATAGGCCCTTAAGGGTACCGTCACACTTGGCGGCGCACTAGCGATACGACCTGGTAGGGATCGCTGGTGCCTCGCAATTGGGATCACTGGTAAGATGTCCAACAGAGATCTCACCAGCGACGCAACAACGATCCGGAATGATAAGGAGGTTGTTGACACCCTGTTTCTCAGACCTGTAGTATTAAGGTCGTTGTCCCTGTCAAACACACTGATGCATACTGCCCAGCGGGACCCCAACAATCAATAAATAGTCCAGGCGACTCTGACACAACCAGCGATCTCACAGCAGGGGCCTGGTCGCTGCTAAGTGTCAAACATAGCGAGATCGCTGTTGAGGTCGCTGTTGCGTCACCAAATTTGTGACTTAGCAGCTATCTTGCTTAGTGTGACAGGGGCTTTAATGCCACGTCACACACTTCAATATTGTTAACGATATCACTGAAACGTCACAGTTTTTTAATCGCTTAAACAATATAGTTTGTGCGTCGTTGCGTGTAACCGAGCGATCTTGCGGTGAAAAATCGTTTGATCGCTCATCCCAGATTTGAGATCCTGACCTCAAATCCATCATGCGTCGTTCAATTAACCAACGTTCAACCTGCTTCATCGTTGTGTGCGACACCGCAATAATCTTGTAAACGACTTCGCCTATTCACAACATTGAACAAGTATCGTTCCTAGGTTGTGCGAACGATAGCTGCTCACCACATCGTTGGCGCCTCGTTCACGATATCTAGACGTGTGACATCTCACCAACGTTCTAGAAAGATTGTCCAAACGATCTCGTTCACGGGAGATCGCTCGTGCGATCGTTAACGATATTGAAGCATGTGACGTGGCCTTTACTGTTGTGCTGGAAGTAAACACAGCTTTCTGACACTGGTCTCTACATTGTGACACAAAACCCGTAATCTTTAGATTTCATGATGCTTTGCATATAGTCAAGGCACCCAGTGGCAGAGGCAACAAAACAACCCCAAAACATCTTAGTACCTACAATCAAATGTAGTGGAGGTTCACTGTTCTTTTCTTTGTAGGCCTCTTTCTATTTTTAGTAAATAATAGAATGGTATGTTTTACCGAAAAGCACTATCTTGGACCCATTTGTTCACAAGATGCTTTCCCAGAAAAGATTTGGGCTTATTTACGTACACTTTGGCAAACTGCAGTCTATCTAGTTTGTGTCTCTGTGTCAGCAGGGGGGTCCTTCTAAGTCTAGTGTAAAAGCATTTAATTTCATTCAAATGTTGATAGTTTGTGCTGACACTGATGCACCCTGACCTGCAGTACACCTTGAATTCTTTGGAACTTGATTGGGGCTGCTTATCCACCATCCCGACTAACCTGCGTTGCAACCTTTTATCAATTTTTCTCTGCCGTCCATATCGAGGGATATTAGCTGCAGTGCCATGAGTTCTAAACTTCTTGACTATCTTGCACACTGTGGAGAGAGGGAACATTGAGATCTCTGGAGATGGACTTGTAACCTTCAGATTGTTGATATTTTTCAACAACTTTGCTACTCAAGTCTTCAGACAGTTATTTTCTCCACTTTCTGTCTTCATGCTTAAGTGTGACACACACACAGACACAGTGCAAAGATTGTCAACTTCTCCCCTTTATATCTGGTTTCAGGTGTGATTTTCATATTGCAACACCTGTTACTTGCCACAGACAAGTTTGAATGAACATCACATGCTTTAAACACAGTTGGTTACAACAATTTTGTCTTATCTATTTTTGGGAATTGTAATACTATGTCCAATTTATCTTTTTTTTTCTCTTTTTTTGTATTCCAATTGACACAAAAAAATGAAACGTGTATAGCAAAGCATGTAGTTGCAATAATTATCTGGGAGAAAAACTTAATTTACTGGAACAATTTCAAAGGTGCCAACACTTTTGGCCATGTCTGTACTAATTCTGTAATTTATCAGCAGGAGACACTGAGTTCATAAGCATTGTCATCTGTACTGAAAATCCTTTTTCAACCAGAGCGTCTCAAACATTTTTTTAAATCACTTTATGCTTCTGGGGTTAAAACCTGTTTTTTAACAATTGAATGGACTGAAAGCAATTGCTCAGAAGACTGTTTAAAAGATCTGCCTGTCATTGTTGAGATGAAGTTGTAAGTGGCATGTAGTTTTATAATACAGCTCTGCTATTAATGATTGTCTAAATTACAGCGGCAGGCCCAGCCAGCTGCATTACATTGGAGACTGACGTCCGCTAGATTAGGTTTGACTTCACCTTGTAGTGGAGAAATTGAAATCTGAACAACATTGATTAGCTTTCAGAATGCAAGATCGGAGGTTACCTTCAGGGGAGGCTGCATTGTGTGTGACTGGTAAGTTAGGCTGCCTTCACACTTGCAGATGGATCTGCAGCGTTTTGCAGATGCATCTGCAAGTGTGAGCATGCTGACCGCGGCCCCTATGTTTATAATAGGGCGCACGCGGTGTGAAAGCTCTCATTCACTCCTATATGTGTACTGTCAGCAGGCGTATGCCTGCTTACAGATCACACTCTCCCGCCCGCGAGCATGGACGCTACATCTCGCGTCCACAGTGCGGACGGGAGTGTGTGATCTGTCAGCAGGCATACGCCTGCTGACAGTACACATATAGGAGTGAATGAGAGCTTTCACACCGCGTGCGCCCTATTATAAACATAGGGGCCGCGGTCAGCATGCTCACACTTGCAGATGCATCTGCAAAACGCTGCAGATCCATCTGCAAGTGTGAAGCCAGCCTTAGTGTCACAAGCAGAGCACACGGTAATAGAATTCCATATTGTGATTACTCTGTTTCCTTGCCTTTCTGCTCTGCAATTGAAGACTTACTCTCCTTCGCTGTGTGTATTGGTGACGGCACAATCTTGACTTTATAGAAATACAGGTTTTGTTTTTTTTTATATGTAACAAAAGACAGGCTTGTCAACCTTCCGTCATCTGAAACATGTCCATTGATTCAAAATATAATAACCGGCCCCACAGTAGTTTTACCTCCCCTTTCCTTATTGTATGTCCCCTTTCCTGATTTTGTTTTTGCCATTGTTTTAGAAAGATAACCCATTTAAAAAAATATGGACGCAACCATGTTATTGACTACATTCTCTGTCGCTTGTTGACAGGTTAATACCAATCCATCTTATAGTAAACACTGCAATGCCTACCGCTACTAGTTACTCAACAAATGGATTTTCTAAGCATTTCTCCAATAATCTGTTAATACTACTCATAGCACAATTTCATGACTGCACATGACTCGTTCTCTTCTAATCACCTTCTCATATCTTGTCCTCCAGAACGGGCAGTGGGATTTTCACTTCACTATTACAGTTCATCCATCATTCTCCCAAGCCTTTGGACAGGCATACAATTTGTCATACAGTATCTTGTCAGTTTCCACAGTAGCACAAAGTTCCATCAAGAAAGTCACATACTGTCACCTAAAGTAATCATTCCTTAAACATGCGACCTCGCCTTTTTAACCTATGTCCTGTATACTAGAAGTCCATACTGCCAGGACACTCTACTCTGATATAGTTTGCACTACTTTGGTAATGCTTACTTATTTGTAAATATGCATGTTTTTTTCATATTATTCCCATTTTGAACTACTGTACATTTAAAAAAAACACAAAAAAAATAAGTAGGTGATGACAATATAAATGTAGTCAGTAATTCTTTATTGGAGCATCATAAAATGGATAGGCTGTGTAAGTTGAAAAACCTACAACCAACTATATAATTCTGTAGTTCTCCATCACTATGCATAATAGCTATTTTATAACATCATCTTAACTTTCATGCAACATCTTTGAAAAATTCCAGGCAGCTGTACCTCACTCAAAGCAGTGTATATAGTGCCTACATCCATATAGCTATGTAAAATATGACCCTCATAGCCACAGAATGGGCCCATAGACGGGTAGGATCATGTTTTCTACAACAAGGATCCATGATCTAGTTCTGTGTTTGATCATTGAAGCTTTGATATATCCTGTATCTTTCTGCATGAACAACTGCAGATAACACTATTAAAAGCCCCCCATTAGACAAATGTTGGCCGAACTTAATGATAATGACGCATTCAACCAACACCTTTCTTCATATGAGGATGACGCTGACTGATCATTGGGGGAGATGAGGATTGCGCATGTAAGATATTGGACTGCTGATTGTTTTTTTTGGGTAAGTCATCAGAACACATATCTCTGTGGCTTCCTCATAGAGAATACAGAAGCACTCCTGTACATGGGAGAGCTGGCCTGTGATGGCGTACAGCCAAATTACTGTCTGAAGCATCATCTGACCGACTGCAATCTAATACGAATGGCCAGCTTCAGCCTGCACAAGGCTCAGTTCATTTCCATAAGGTGAGGAGGTTTTAGAAAGTGCCTTACTATAAAATGCATTGTGATGATGCTGCCATTTTGGCCTCATGTGTTCTAAACATCGCTACAGAAAATATATACTTCCTTTAATAGCAACAACAGCATTAACAGACAGCAATTACCCTTCATTTTCTGGAACGATAAAGTCTCCATTAATTCAAGATTTATGTAGTTATAGCATTTAGCTCAGAAATAACACCGCTGAGAATTGGGTTATACACATGTAATGAGAGAGCTTATGGCATACTTTAGTGAACATTAACATAATAGAGTAATATAAACCATCAACACTTCCACTTATTGTCTCTTACCTGCGTCAGGATGGCAGAGGATAGCAGCCTGAAAATTTATTCTATTTATTGGGTACGCTTGGCAATGTCTACAGCTAATGATTTACAATGATGTAAGAAGCAAGATGGAAAATCTGTTCAGACGGAACATTTTTAGCACCATTTTCCAGACACAATGGCAATCCCACCTTTATCACATTATGAATTTTGGTATGAATTACACAACCCTTTATTTAGATACCAACCTAAGAAATTATGCAAATATGCAAAGCACTCAGAGAGGTATAGGAGGGTTCACTCATATCCTAGAATGTAACAAAATGATAGATTTCCTGCAATTACAGAGGGAATTTAGGGTACCACATTGGGAGTTTTATAAATTTCTCCAGCTCTGACATGTGTATAGAGCATAAGGGCTTATTATAGACTGTCCCCAAAACAAGGTCATCCACAGAACTGTGGAATCCAATAGATCGGGAAGAATAATTTCGGCAATATACCGTATATACTCGTGTATAAGCCGACCCGTGTATAAGCCGACCCCCCCTACTTTTGCCCCAAAAATCTGGAAAAACCTATTGACTCGTGTATAAGCCGAGGGTGGACCCCAGCACAGGTATACAGCCCCCAGCAGTGTGGTATACAGCAGCCCCAGAGGTATATACAGCAGCCCCAGTGGTAGTATACAGCAGCCCCAGTGATAGTATCCAGCAGTCCCAGAGGTATATACAGCCCCAGTGGTAGTATACAGCAGCCCCAGAGGTATATACAGCCCCAGTGGTAGTATACAGCAGCCCCAGAGGTATATACAGCCTCAGTGGTAGTATACAGCAGCCCTAGAGGTATATACAGCCCCATTGTAGTATACAGCAGCCCCAGTGATAGTATCCAGCAGTCCCAGAGGTATATACAGCCCCAGTGGTAGTATACAGCAGCCCCAGAGGTATATACAGCCCCAGTGGTAGTATACAGCAGCCCCAGAGGTATATACAGCCTCAGTGGTAGTATACAGCAGCCCTAGAGGTATATACAGCCCCATTGTAGTATACAGCAGCCCCAGAGGTATATACAGCCCCAGTGGTAGTATACAGCAGCCCCACAGGTATATACAGCCCCAGTGGTAGTATACAGCAGCCCCACAGGTATATACAGCCCCAGTGGTAGTATACAGCAGCCCCACAGGTATATAGAGCCCCAGTGGTAGTATACAGCAGCCCCACAGGTATATAGAGCCCCAGTGGTAGTATACAGCAGCCCCACAGGTATATACAGCCCCAGTGGTAGTATACAGCAGCCCCACAGGTAAATACAGCCCCAGTGGTAGTATACAGCAGCCCCACAGGTAAATATAGCCCCAGTGGTAGTATACAGCAGCCCCACAGGTAAATATAGCCCCAGTGGTAGTATACAGCAGCCCCACAGGTAAATATAGCCCCAGTGGTAGCATACAGCAGCCCCACAGGTAAATATAGCCCCAGTGGTAGCATACAGCAGCCCCACAGGTAAATATAGCCCCAGTGGTAGCATACAGCAGCCCCACAGGTATATACAGCCCCAGTGGTAGTATACAGCAGCCCCACAGGTAAATATAGCCCCAGTGGTAGTATACAGCAGCCCCAGTGGTAGTATCCAGCAGCCCCAGGGGCTGTATACAGCAGCAGCCCCAGGGGCTCTATACAGCAGCAGCCCCAGGGGCTCTATACAGCAGCAGCCCCAGGGGCTCTATACAGCAGCAGCCCCGGAGGTATACAGGCCCCACCATCAAGCTCCACGGACCCCCCCCCTCTTGCGCGGCAGCCTGTAAGGGAAAATCATACTTATCAGTGTCCCGCGCTGTCCCGCCGCTTGCCGACACACGATCCCGGGCTTCAATCCGCGACTTCCGGCTTCCGGCGGTCGCGGGCAATGACGTCATTCCCGCGACCACAGGAAGTGCGGAAGACGCGGAATGAAGCCCGGAATCGTGATGTCGGCAGCGGCGGGACACTGATAAGTATGATTTTCCCTTACAGGCTGCCGCGCAAGGGGGGGGGGGGGTCCGTGGAGCTTCATGGGGGGGGGCCTGTATACCTCCGGGGGCTGCTGCTGCACATACATAGTAGTTACCGTATATACTCGCATATAAGCCGAGGGGGACTTTTCAGCCCAAAATTTGGGCTGAAAAACTCGGCTTATACGCGAGTATATACGGTACCTCTTTATTGAACCTAATTCTGACACAATCCCCCATCTAAATTTAAGAAAAAATGGAAGTGAGACATGGGTCCCATTGCAGAAAATCAATACATGGAGATTTTGGAGAGCCTCCCAGATCTATTCTTAAGTGAATATTGGATATCAGCACAGGCACCCACAGTTCCAGAATTCATAGGGAAAATTAACTGGCTAATAAATCTAGAAAAAAATGTGTATTTAAAATGAAGCTGTATTACAAATTTGATAAAATATGGGCGTCATGGATTGGTGATTCTGGCCTTGCATCCGTGGAGCTAGTGAGCTATAGATTAGGTCTTTTTTTGGGGTAAATATATCTTTATTGAGATTTTTCATATATTTATCAGAATAAACATCTTAGTGTCTGAGAGTAAAGAAAAAAAAAAGGAAAAGGAGCAAGAGAGATACAGCACAATACATCTCTAATAGAAACGACATCAGCCATTTAAATCAATGTTGCAGTGCGAGGCATACTTATATTGAACCTTTGGCTAAGACCGCTCCTCTCTATTTGCCCCACATATATTATGTAGTGCCCCATCTCCAGCGTCAACCAAAAAGAGAAAAATTACAAACTGGTCTCAGACAGCACAAATCGTCTTATGTATTAATATCTAAGTATCTATTTACTTAAAGAATAATATAACCAAGGTCGTCCAGGTATAGATTAAATTAGAAAAGAAAGAAATTAAGAAAAAAGAAAAGTAAGAAAAAGGGATAAGGAGGGAGTAGGATGAAAGATTCAGGGACAAATAGGAGGGATAGGAGGTAAAGCGAGATGCAGCATGTCTCCAAACAGACCAGTAAGGTATGTGAGGTAGGATCCTATAGTCCTTCAAGTGAATAAGTCCCCAAATTCAGGGGCGTCACCAAATAAAATCCATTCCGTCCAGGTAGACACATATGAGTGTTGGGTCTGAGAAAAGTCAGCCGACAATTCCTCATACCTCCGGAGCTTCTCCATTTCCGAATACCACTCTAGAATGGAGGGGGGGTCACGTTCCTTCCAATGTCGAGGAATCACATTGCGTGCTGCAGCGAGGCAAAACCGAAGAATGTCTTTCCTCTGGATCTTCCAAGAACCCGGGAACAGAGAGAGCAGGGCCATCTCGGGGGAGCCTACCATGTCTTTTCCCATGACCAGATTGTAATTACGAAAAACTTAAGTCCAAAGCTCCTGGATCGATGGGCAACCCCACCATATATGCAGCAATGTGCCCGTCTCTCCGCTACATCTCCAACACAAAGGCGAGGTGTCCGGGGAGAATCTATGCAGCCTATCGGGAGTCAGGTACCACCTGTAACGCAACTTAAGGCTCTATTCCAGGACCTCACACGAGCCAGCTAACTTGCGAGCCATAAGGAAACTCCAAGTCTGGAATTACCCTGCCTAGTTCTATCTCCCAAGCCTTCCGATATCCCGAGTTCTCGGTATCTACGGTCCTGGACAGAATCCCATAAAGGACCGAGATTCCTCTCGTGGGGGCCTCATCTGCTACAAAAACCTCTTCCAACCTGGAAAGTGACAATGTCGGGGTCCTTTGGATTGTAAGAGATCCAATAAAGGACCTTAGCTGTAAGTACTCCCACCATTTACGTTTAATGTGTGGGGTAGCTGCCTGAAGCGTCCCAATGGGAGGAAGCTCACCCTCATGTAGGATACGACCAATTCTAATGTCATCTGTTTCATTCCAACCCAGAAGATTCCGGCTGGACATCCCAGGGGGAAAGGCAGGATTGTGAAAAATCGGGGTCAGAGGACTGTAATACTGTGCCTCCTTCAATTCTCTCCTCACCACATGCCATGCCCTTAGCGTTTCTTTCGTAAGGCTGGGTAGTGGGTCCAATGAGTCCAAGGCCTCCCTGGATAGCCACTGTAAGTAGCGAAGGGGTACTAGAATGCCGTCTTGTTCTACCTGCACCCACTGCTTGGTGTCAGCTTTAAAATGCCAATCTATAAGGCGGACCAGGATGGCTGCCAAACAGTATCCACGAATGTCTGGGAGACCTGCCCCTCCCCTCTCCCCGGGCGCAGTCAAGGTCTTCAAGCTTACTCGTGCCCGTTTGCCGTTCCAAATTAAATGTGAAATTGCTGATATGAGTGCACGGAAGAAAGCACCATTAGGCCACATGGGTACTGCCTGAAAAATATAAAGGAACCTTGGAAGAATGTCCATTCCCACGACATGGATCCTCCCCAGCCATGACAATTTCATGGGTCTATAAATCTCCAGTAGAGCCCCCACTTTGTCTAGAATGGCTTGCTGGTTTAATTGGAAAATGTTGGACATGTCAGTTGGGAGACTCACGCCTAGGTATACGATATGGCCCTTCCTCCACCTAAAGGGAAAGTCTAGGTCTTTTTTTTTTCAAGTATTTGCCCTCTAAAATTATTGGACATGACAGGCATGATTTTGGAGTTGGATTATGATCTTGGTTAAATTACTTAAATGCTTTGCTGCTGAGAGCATTAACACAATGTATGTACCCATCTTTCTACTATATCTTTGATTGAGCTTTACCTCATGTTTTATGTATGCTATTGGGAGCTGTTGGGGTTGAGAGGGGTGGATTGGAATAAAGGGACTGCACTATTATTGTTTTTATTCAAAAAATATATATATGCAAAGCCCTCAGAGCTTTGAGTTACCTGGGTACTCCCATCTTTATAGACTTCTCTCCTTTTGCACTTTGATTTGACCATAGGCTATTCTCACCAGAGATCTTCCACAGCTGCTCACTAAGGCCGGTGTCACACTGCGGTCAGGTTCGGTTCGGGGCTGTCAGGGATGAACCTGACAGCCCCGAACTGCATCAGCGCTCAGAACTGGTGGGCTAATTTGCCCTCCGTTCCGGTGTCCAGCCACACGCAGCTGCCACCGCTGATAGGTCAGGATTGCGGCTAAGCTGGCATCAGGACTGGTGTTCCAACTGATTCAACTCTAACCAACCCAATCCCTTATTACTGGACAGGAACCATGGCCATCTTTATTTCTTATTGCCTCCTTTAATGTCACATTAATTTGTCAGGCAAATAAAAACCCAGTTCCACTACCTGTTCAGGGTTTAGCACTTTCTGAAGCCCTCTATATTGGGTCATAATTAGTTTTCACAAAAAATTCAAGCACAATTAGGTTTGGTTCAGACTGTTGTATTTCATGGCCCGTATTATTGGCTGGATTGCCCAGACTAAGGACAGGTTTCCTGATTAAATTCACAGCCTGATATATACCGGAAAGGAGGCCTGTGGTCAGTGCTGGTTTCAGACGGGCTGTGAAATATGACCGTCTGAACCTGGCCTTAGATTGAGAGATCAGGCCAAGTCATTTAATATATGGTCTTGCTTGATGACCTAAATGATTGCTCGCTTTACCTTCATTAAACTCTATAAACTCGCCACGTCTTTTTTTAAAACTAGACAGCTTCTTTAATATATTGTGGATAAAATAAGATGAGATATAGAGTAAAGTCATATACATGCCATATATTAATTATAATATATTGGCCCTATTTTAAACTGTTAGGCTGCTTTCACATCAGTGGTAATCGCTGATCGCGGCAGTTGCGGTGAAAAAAACACATCTGCCGCAATTGCTGCATAACGGCCGCACTTGCGGTTCACCTGCGGCAAGCCATATGCAATGTCTATGGGGCTTGCTGCAGGTGCGGCACAGTTGCGGTTTCGGCAGATGCGGCCACGAAAAAAAACGCGATCAGCCACGGTTTTCTCGCAGCAGCATCTACCGCAAGTGCCAAAACCGCACTTGCCGTAACTGCCGCACATTTACCGCAAGCCCCATAGACATTGCATGGGGCTTGCCGCAAGTGCTACCGTTATGCGGTAATCGTGGCAGTTGCAGATTTTTTGCCGCGATCAGCTATTATCGCTGATGTGAAAGCAGACTTAGGGCCCTTTCACCTCGCGGCAGATGCGGTGAAAAAACCGCATCTGCCGCGATTACCGCATACCGGCTGCACTTGCGGCGCGGTTGCGGTAAACGCCATACAAGGTTTAGGCGGACTTGCGGCAAGTGCGGTTTTGGCACTTGCGGCAGATGCGGCCGCGAAAAAAAATGCTGTCAGCTGCGTTTTTTTTCGCGGCCGCACCTGCCGCAAGTGCCAAAACCGCACTTGCCGCACCTGCCGCAAGTCCGCCTATACCTTGTATGGCATTTACCGCAACCGTGCCGCAAGTGCAGCCGGTATGCGGTAATCGCGGCAGATGCGTTTTTTTCACCGCATCTGCCGCGATTTGAAAAAAACACTGATGTGAAAGGGCCCTTATTTGGTTTTCTTCTTTTTAGAAATGCTCCAGTTTCTAAGAAGGAGCAGAAAATAAATCACTTATAATAGATTACAAATAATTGGAGCTTTGAAAAAAAGTCTTCTTTTATAAAGAGGAGATCATACGTAATCATCCATTGCCGGTTTGGTGAGATCTTACTGGCACAGTACTGGAGCTTGGGAGCTTTCCTGTTTTTCTTTCCTTTTATTCTTGTAATATTTTCTCTGAGATAGCCAATCACTATCACATAATGCAAAAGTCAAATGTTACAGAGGACAGTATTGAGCTTCTATGGGCTCCCACCTGTCGGCAACTGAGATATTGACTCTCAAAGGACAACTCCATAAGTATCATCTAATATGGTATATAAAGCTGAATGTATGTGTGTGTGTGTGTGTGTGTGTGTGTGTTATGTATATATGTCCACTAAAGGAATTTGCACCATGGCTTCTACAATCATGACCTTTTGCACCGCCACCTCATTTGACTCGGGGAACGTCATAGACTGTTTTGAGGGGAAAATGTTATCTTGCTCTTTAGTCATTCACCGAAAAAAGTCTTAATTACTGTTTGTGTGTGTGTGACCCAATAGATACTGCCTTGGCCGCTTAGACAGTTGGTCTGGATATTTATCAGGTGACCTATAACAAACAATCACAGCTCAGCTTCTGTTTTGTTTTGTTTTTTTTACTACAGGCAACTAAGAACATTCCTAGTATAACACAATTTATGCATGTCTGTAAAACATTCAGGAAAGTTGCTGAAGACAAGGACATCTGGAAAATGCCGTACACTAAGGCTATGTTCACACGCAGCGCTTTTTGCCGCGTATTCGGCAGTGGCGCTTTTTTGCACGCAAACCTGTAACATTTCCAATCGCCTGGAGATTTGGACAAAGTACATAATTAATCTCTGTGAGGACCAGGGCAAATTAAGACTAGCCAGGACCCCAGGCTGTTTAAAAGACATAGGCACCCCCCAACTCCAAGTATTATGTGGCATGTCGCATGATCAACTTTTAAAAGATCATGTGATAGGTCACGGGATTAGCACACAGGGACAGATCCATAGAGGAAAAAGAATAGTAGCATGCGTAGCCATCTAGCCCCCAGCATACAGCAGGGGGGCTCACACAGCCCCCCAGTATACAGCAGGAGGCCGAACACAGCCCTCAGTATACAGCAGAAAGCCGCACACAGCCCCCAATATACACCAGGAGCCTATTTACTTAATGACTTTTATGTGCAAAATAATTTTTTGTTAAACCATTTTATTTTCTTACAGCTAAGAACAGAAACTTACTATCCCGGGCAACGCCGGGTGCTACAGCTAGTTGACTAATAAAGTATAAAAAAAATTATTGGGCCCAGTTTTTTACAACTCTTTAGTCTTTTCACCTTGAGTAACTAGGGAAACAAAAATACTCAGATTGAATGTAAAGTTCGGCAAAGGTTCTTAATACAATGGGGTAAGTCTAGTCAAGAAATAGGTCCTTGCAGTCTCTGTGACTATATCGGTATCCATATATCATCAATACTTGTCAAGAAAGATTAAATCCTGACGTTCTATAGCGTTGTAAATAATCACAAATTGTCACCAACATTGACCACCGCTATGGAGTAACTATGGCTGGATCTACTAGAACAAATCGCCATCCTGTTGTGCCCCATAAATACTTACACAACGTGTAATAGACAAGAAAACTAATGGATGAAATGTGAATTTTCAGTGCAATGTTTCTATAAAAAAAAAGGCATGAAGTATTGGCACTACACAGTGAATAAGAATGGGTTAACGCCTGCCGTCTGCTAGAAGGTTTTTTGCTTCAGCATTTGACAGCAGCTCTGCGATGTGCTCTAGTGATCCCGACAGCTGACGGGGGAAGCAAAGCGCGGCCTTCATGTGCAATAATAAAGAGCCCACCCGCAGACGCCATGACAGGCTTAATGGCTTTTCATAGAGAAACGGACAGACTTAATGTTTGGACCGTAGCGATCATTCGTTCTGATCTTCTTAATGAAATTAGATTAGGCGCACCTGGGAAATTGCTGAGACGGCACATTGCTTTCATCACCTTCTTTAATTTAAAAGCAATTTGCAGGGAAAATATTCTCCGAAGTAAAGAGACGTGAAGAGAGAGAAAAATCTGATGCAGAGCAGAATAGAGACAAAAAGGCAGGAAAGTGAGCAGAAGGGCTGAAGCCAGGGAGTGAATCACAGAGAACAAGTGCAGGCTACAGATGGGGATTAAGAGTTTGTGAAGAATATACAGTAAGAAGACAACATATGGAAATAGTGCATATGGTTAAATGTAATTCTACATGCACAGCGATTGAGCCTTCCATGAAGCGGTGTACACTCCTGACAAATGCCTCTGACATGCCTCTATATAGGCTTCATTGGCATCTGTTGCCTTTTAGATCTTCCGTTGCTTCGTGCAATGATTGACACAGAGAAGGGCCACTGTTCAAGAACAGTCATAGACTCCTTGCAATCCAATACTTCTGTATATGACAAAAGCTGCTCACTGCTTGGGATCTCTTTGCAGCTGCACAGGTTGCACCATCAATGTGTCCACTTCTGGCTTGGGCTATATTTTTGGGATGGCTCTCTGTATAGCGAAGTGCTAGTCCTCTCTGCTTTTTTAAGGCCCCTTTCACATAGGCGTTTTTCTGAAAATGCAGCAGATCTGGCAGATTTGCCGCAACAGCCGCACTTTCATCACCGATCCGGCAAGCCCCATGCATTGTCTATGGGACTTGCGGCAAGTGCGGTTTTGCCAGTTGCGACTGCGAAAAAAACACTGCTGACCGTGTTTTTTTTTCGCAACTGCAACTGCCCCAACCAGCAAAACCGCACTTGCCTTACCCAACCGCAAGCACCATAGACAAAACATGGGGCTTGCCGGATCAGTGCCGCAAGGGCAGTCGTTAGGCAGAAGATACAGCAGATGCAGTAAAACTGCCGCATTTGCTGCATTTTCAAAAAACGCCTATGTGAAAGCAGCCTTATACAGTTGATTAAAAAGCTATGGGGATAATGGTCCTTTGATATGTTTTCTATATTTGCTGGTAGCTTTTCTTAGTTTATACGATTAGGACATTATGTTCCTTGAAGCTGCAAAGAAATGCCGTGTGTTGATCACCAAGATGTGTCTGTGATGACACCAGTTTTGGTATTGTGTGTATAAGGCTGCCTTCACACTTGCAGATGGATCTGCAGCGTTTTGCAGATGCATCTGCAAGTGTGAGCATGCTGACCGCGGCCCCTATGTTTATAATAGGGCGCACGCGGTGTGAAAGCTCTCATTCACTCCTATATGTGTACTGTCAGCAGGCGTATGCCTGCTTACAGATCACACTCTCCCGCCCGCAGCATGGACGCTACATCTCGCGTCCACAGTGCGGACGGGAGTGTGTGATCTGTCAGCAGGCATACGCCTGCTGACAGTACACATATAGGAGTGAATGAGAGCTTTCACACCGCGTGCGCCCTATTATAAACATAGGGGCCGCGGTCAGCATGCTCACACTTGCAGATGCATCTGCAAAACGCTGCAGATCCATCTGCAAGTGTGAAGCCAGCCTTATAGCTGCATGCAGTAGGCAGCATTGCAGATACTTATCTTTCTTGATGGCTGAGAATCAATATATCCTGTTCACTGGAAAAGGTGGGTGGGGAATGGCGTCAGGACAGATACTCGAGCAGCAAGCTATGTGCCAGAGCAGGAGTTCAGCGAGAGTGCAGGCTTATTGAGGAACATTAATGCTAATTAGAAACAGCCCGTGGAAATTAAGTGCTGCTGCGATTAGCCACCAAATTTATGCTTCTGTGCATCTCCAGATCTCATCACTGTTTAAAATGATTTTAATTGTGCCTGCAGAGCTGTAGAAAATCAGAGGGATCATTTTATGAGTATTTCCTCCTGATATCTTCTGCTGAAATAAAAAAGAGAGCCGCTGGTCAACAGCATGGACTGCTTGATTGGGGGCAGAGTCCCTCTATGGCTGCAGATATAGCGATATTAAGTATCTAATAGATATGAGATATTACATTGATAAACATGGATTGCACTTTTTTTTTTTAATTTCAACTTTTATTGCGTTTTAACACTAAATGATTCCACAAGCAAAAAATGCAGTTTACAGATTACCACGCTAAATGCTTGATACATCTTGGGTATGTGAATTCAGCCCAAATAAATCTACTATAAAGGAACAAGTAACATGAAAAGGAAAAATAAAGAAAAATTAAGGAAGGAGAGGAGAAAATGAGAGGAGATGGGTACAATATATTTTACTTTTTTTAAAATAAAATTTAATATAATTATTGCACTGTGCGCAATGCATTTTTTTTAATTAATCTATTTAACACACTATGATGGCAGGTTGGTTGCCATACACATTTGTGTATAGCAACCCTCCAGAGACATCGGTACAGATTGTGGAAGCACAGTCTGACTGAGAGAGCATCTGTGATTGACTATTGCACTCAGACAGCGCTCCCACAATCTGTACCGGTGTCTACGGTGTGTTGCCATACACAAATGTGTATGGCAACCAACCTGCTGTGATCGTGTGTTAAATAAATACAAAAAAAAAAACATAGGACATTGCAGTATTTTTAGTCTAGCCCAGTGAAAGTGGACAGCTGTGAGCTGCCACCCTCTGCTACTTAATTTTACCTTTGCTTGCAAAAAAAATGCGTAGGGCTCCTCCCTATTTTTAATTGCCAGCCAAGATAAAACTAGGTACCTGAGGGCTGGTATTCTCAGCGGGGTGATGGTTCATTGTTTAAGGGCCCCCCAATGCTAAGGAATTGCAGCCCACATGCAAAATGGCACATTCATCGTAGCACCATTTCCAGGCACTTTACCATGCTCTTCCAGCAGCCCTGGTGGGTGTGACATGCTGGGTAATTGGGGGTTAATATCAGCTTTGTATTGCCAGCTGGTAATAAGCCCTGAGATTCTCAAGTTATACCCAGCCATTAAGAATCTCAAGAAAAAAGATATAGAAAAAAAGGTGCAACACAGAGACAAATTATTTTATTAGAAATAAAAACAGACACTTAGGGTATGTGCACACGTTGGCGGGTTAGGGTCGTCGGCGGCTGGGCGGACCCGCCAGGAAGCTCTGCAGTCGTCCACCGGCTTCCTGTCGGGTATGTGCAGCGGGTGTAGGGCGGGTGCAGGACGGGTGCACAGCGGGTTAGCGGCGGCGCTTATGCAGCGGCTGGAAGCAGTACATGATTCTGCTTGCAGCCGCTGCATAACCGGCCGGTTTATTGAACATGCACATTCGTTGCTAACCCGCTGGGAACCCAGCGGGTTAGCAACAGATGAGCATGTGTAAACCGCCGGTGTGTGCACAGCGGGTGTCGGTTTCCATAGGTTTTAATGTTAATCCAAAAGCCGGTTTGGATTAACATAAATTTACATAAAACTTATGGAAACCGACCGGCGGTTTACACAGCTAAACCGACCCTAACCCGGCATGTGTGCACATACCCTTAGTGACTCCATCTTTATTACCCCCTCCACCGCCATGCCCCTCCACGATACTAGTCTTCTCTTTTCTTGACACATGCAGCTCTGTTACATCAGAGACCGCAGAGATGAAGCATCCTCTCCTCGTGGCCTCTGATCACTGAATGATTGAGCCACAGGGATGGCGGGGAGGTTACCCAAGGACAGCGTTGTGGTTACTATGGCAATGGTATACTCGGATAACGTCCTCGCTTGCGTCTGCAAACATAAGAATTTTACCCTGTTGTCTGCATAGAGCAGAATGCTAAACAGGGCGAGATGTGGCACCTGCGCGGGTCGGAGAGAAATCTGTTAGGATTGAAAGAATATCAAGCCAAAATTGAGTGTTGTTGGCCAATTACGTGTTTTTAAAAGATGTTTTCTGGCCACTGCTTATTAATGTCTAATCCAATGGTAGTACTTAGTGGAAGATTGGTGAAGGTCCCCCGCACTATTATTTGATTCGGCAGTACTCCTTTCAGTGTGTAGTGGCTGATCCCAAATACCTATGGTCAGTTCCTATTCTTTTGAATTTGATAAATCAACAATAAAGATCATCAGTATGTTTAATAACACATCGATATCTGTGATCAGATCATCCATTTAAAGTCAAGTTTTTATGGAAAATATTTTTGTTTAATTTTTTTTTTTTAATTTTCCATATCACTATATTTACAAGGCAAAAGGCAACAACGCATGAATGTTGCAATTTTCACCCTGCAATTTAGATGACGGGAAATCGCTTCTTGTCAGCAGCAGAATGCTCAGGATTATGTATATATACAGTTGACAACCTGTGCATTTCAGTATTGTTTCTGGACAGCAGCTCAGGATTTCTACTTTACAGCTGCATGTGACAGTGGTGGCACTTTTTTTTTCTCTCTAGGGTGTCCATTTAAGCAAATACCGTATATACTCGTGTATAAGCCGAGTTTTTCAGCCCAAAAATTGGGCTGAAAAGTCCCCCCCTCGGCTTATACGCAAGTCACTGTATACTGTATACACTGTATACAGTATACAGGCCGCCCGCCCCCATCAGTATACAGGGCCCCCTTCCCTTACTGCCGCAATCCTGTAAAAGAATACATTATTATACTTATCCCTGCCACTGTCCCGCTGCCGCTGTCCCACCGCCGCTATCGCGCTCCTCCGGCTTCATCCGGCTTCTTCCTGCTTCCTCCGGTGGGCGCAGGCAATGACGTCATTGTCTGTGCGCCAGAGGAGGAAGCCGGAAGACGCTGGATGAAGCCGGAGGAGCGCGATAGCGGCGGCGGGACAGCGGCAGGGATAAGTATAATAATGTATTCTTTTACAGGATTGTGGCAGTAAGGGGTGGGCCCTGTATACTGATGGGGGGGGGGGGCTGTATACTGATGGGGAGGGGGCCTGTATACTGATGGGGAGGGGGCCTGTATACTGATGGGGAGGGGGCCTGTATATACACTGGGGGCTGCTCTGTATACTACCAATGGGGCTGCTGCTGTATACTACCAATGGGGCTGCTGTATATACCTCTGGGGCTGCTGTATATACCACTGGGGCTGCTGTATACTACCACTGGGGCTGCTGCTGTATACTACCACTGGGGCTGCTGCTGTATACTACCACTGGGGCTGCTGCTGTATATACCACTGGGGCTGCTGCTGTATATACCACTGGGGCTGCTGCTGTATACTACCACTGGGGCTGCTGTATATACCACTGGGGTTGCTGCTGTATACTACCACTGGGGCTGCTGTATACTACCACTGGGGTTGCTGCTGTATACTACCACTGGGGTTGCTGCTGTATACTACCACTGGGGTTGCTTCTGTATACTACCTCTGGGGCTGCTGTATATACCTCTGGGGCTGCTGTATATACCTCTGGGGCTGCTGTATATACCACTGGGACTGCTGCTGTATATACCACTGGGACTGCTGCTGTATACGACACTGCTGGGGGCTGTATACTTGTGCTGGGGTCCACCCTCAGCTTATACACGAGTCAATAGGTTTTCCCAGGTTTTGGGGGCAAAAGTAGGGGGGTCGGCTTATACATGGGTCGGCTTATACACGAGTATATACGGTAACTATCATCCTCATTGAAATGCTTCGGCAGAACCAGTTCTTTGAAATTCAGCCAGAATAATATGATCCTAATATTTGCAGGACACACTGAATGATTTTTTAATTACTGTGAACATTATAGTCATGTGTAGCATAAATGTAAGTGTTTTTATAATTTAGCTCTGATTCTGTTTTTCATTCTTTCCCTCAATATGTCTAATTAGACAAAGATTAAATAAACACCAAGACCTCAAAAGTCTCCCTCCAGCTCAGAGTCTGTGACAGATGTAATCCATATGGGGACATGAGTTGGGGTTTCCTCCTAATTTTTCATATTTGCTTTTATATGATGATGTAATTCTAATGCTCTTTATTCACTCATTATGGTCCTAACGGTAATTGCTTGCAGGTTTGCTTGGAAGCAATAAAACAAAGATTTGAATGTTTTGCTTCCTCAGGTTAGAAGGGCTCCCCAGGCATTTTATGTATTGGCAGGGGCTGGCTGGAGCCTCTATACCCGGGTGGCAGATTTCCATTGCCGGCCCCGACTTGAGGAGCGGGGGGGGGGGGGGGATGCTGTCAGCCTGACTTGAGGACCGGGGGGGGGGGTGCTGTTGTCAGCCTGACTTGGGGGGAGGGGGGGGTGCTGTCCACAGCCCTTACCTCATCCCGGACCTCCAGCGTCATGTGCTATCGCCGCGCCGGCCGACTCCCGCGGCCCGTTTCTGTAGGGGGCGGCCCGAAATGTGGACTATACCACCAGCCCAGGGGGCACCTGCCACCTGGGCCAGCCCGCCCCTGTGTATTGGAGTGTCTGTAAAGGCCCTGTTACACGTTTCAACATCGTTCCCAACATCGCTCAAGAGTGATGTCAGGAACGATGTTAAAACAACATCGTTGTTGCGTGTCAACGCACGATTCAACAACGATAGTTGTTCAAGTCGGAGTTGACAGGTTTTCCTGCATGCAACTTAAGCAACCTGCGGCATCGTTCGGTGTGACACCGCAATAGCGATGTCATGGCCAACTTTGCCCATTCACAGCAGTGAGCAGGGATCATTTGCAGTGTTTGCGAATGATCCCTGCTCACAACATCGTTGCTGAGTTGTCCACGATATCTATACGTGTGACATCTCATCAATGATGTCAGCAATGACCGCGCACACCCGAGATCGTTGCCGACATCGTTTCAACGTTGAAGCGTGTGACGGTACCTTTAGCAGCATCTTTTGTGTTGTTCATGTCAATTACAGTTGTAAGTTCCATTACAGATGAAGTTCCCAGTATAAAAATACTATATACGGTACTAATAGCCCAGTGAAATGTGTTGTTTCTTCCATTATAAACATCTAGAAATTTTAATTCATATTTCTTAATTTAAATAATAATAATATTTATTCTTTTATGTAATGTTCTTTATTTACGACAGTAAGTTAAATTATACAACACCTGATGGATGGGCTTTTCAGTGGAAATTCTCAGTTTACTTCAGTAAAGTAGTACAGCTAGAGGCCACCAATACACATTATATCAGATTGTCTGATCATTATCACTTCCAACCTGCCCACGGTTGTGCCCTTTTGAATTGCTCAGGTTTCTTGTTTTACACTATGCTGTACTTATTAGTGCACCTCTAATGAAAAGTCTTACCCTAAAATATTAATAGTATAATATGACATGGGGTTTGTACATTTGTATCTGGCCATATTAGTAAACTAACTTTAGGCATGATCTACATTTGTTAAAGTAATTCTGTCTCTCACATGTCACGTGAGTGGTCTGAAAATGTGTACTCACAGAATTTAGTGCCGCCTTGACCTCTTGGGATTTCCTCCTACAGGAGGGTATGTCCCAGACTTCTTCTTTTGCAAACACTGGAAAAGAAATGGGAGCACAATAGGGGTTAACGTTACATAAAGATAAGCATAAGTGGGTATGGTTTTGCTCAGCTAGAATGGTTGTGAGAGTCACAACCAATATGATCGCATATGGTGTCCAACTGATGTCTAAAGTCACGGCTTGCAGCAGTCCCCACCAAATAGGAATCCAACATTAGAGAAATAGGGGTTAAACACCACGCTACCGTGTAAATAAAATGGTTAAAACATTAACTTTACGTGATCTTTATTTTCTAAGCGTTTCAGGGTCAGAGGCCCTTCTTTTTTTCCTGAAGAAGGGGCCCTGACCCTGAAATGTGTAGAATATAAGGCTGCATACTCATGTACCTGAGTGAAGCCGCGGGTGGCCGCAGGGAGACCGCAGCCGCCCTGTACTCACCGTATGCGGTGGATGCAGGGTTGCTTCTCCCTGCAGTCACCCGATGACAGCTGCTTCCGACTCCGCAGCATGAAATGAACATGCGGAGGAGGAGCGGACTGCCGGCAACCCGCACTGCAGCTCCTAACACACTGCGGTCGGGTTAAGCATAGTGGGGATGGGATTTCTATGCTTGTACTGTACTATGCAGCGTTTTGGACGCAGCGGCAAGATCGTGTGCACACACCCTAAAGATCACGTAAACTTTGATTTAACCATTTTATTTACCATAGTAGCTCGGTGTTTAAAGAGGACCTGTCACCAAACCAGGCATGGTGATCTAATTACAGTACTGGATGCAGCATGTCTGCAGCATTCAGACAAGGGGTCCCCCAGCACTTGAGCAGCCCTGTACCCCGAGATAATACACTTAGAAAACTTACATGCTACAGCCACTAAGGAGGTGGCTAGGGGCTGCAGGCAAGGGCAGATTCACACTCCCTGCCTGTGTAATCTGCCCACCGCTGCCAATCATTCTGTCCCTGTCTGCAGCATTTAAACAGAGGTTTTTTTTTCCCCCTCTTCTGTTTAGCCCCGCCCCTCAGGGGGCGGGGCTAACAGACTTTCTGGGAGAGAGAGAAAAAAAAACTCTGTTTAAATGCTGCAGACAGGGACAGAATGATTGGCAGCGGTGGGCAGATTACACAGGCAGGGGGTGTGAATCTGCCCTTCGGCTCCAGCCCCTAGCCACCTCCTTAGTGGCTGTAGCATGTAAGTTTTCTAAGTGTATTATCTCGGGGTACAGGGCTGCTCAAGTGCTGGGGACCCCTTGTCTGCATGCTGCAGACATGCTGCATCCAGTGCTGTAATTAGATCACCATGCCTGGTTTGGTGACAGGTCCTCTTTAAACCCTTTCTGTTTCTCTTGTGTTAGACTTCTTTTAGTGCTGTCACAAAGATGTAGCCAAAGTTCACTGTGCCACACTTATGGTGGTAGCGTTTATAGAAAGGTTGTTTTAAGATATTAGAGCACTTGTTATATGTATGCAGTTAACATAAAGAACATAAATCCAAAAGATTGGTAATGACAAGTGTCTGAATGTGTTTTCTGTTGTTTTTTTTTATAATTGTTAAAATAGGTGAATGGTAGAGAAATTGTGCAAGTCTGCAATTTTCTTACTATTTCTTTCTGCCTTCATTCATTCCTCTACTGTTTTTTACTGGACACTGAATATGTACAGTTTTTACAAGCTCTTTCCAGTAGAACTTGTAAGCACTGCACAAGGAATGTCTGGCATTGCTGGAGACATGATCTCATCTAATTTTCGATTCTGCAGAGACAAGACTGCCATATATAGCGGTATCATAGCACACAGTTCCAGGCCAGCATTGCAATGATGCTGTTGGCCTGATCAATGACTTAACTATGAGCATCTGTCCCCTCAGTAACCAGGGAGACTGGAGGGCCAAGGAGTAGGGCCAAGGAGGTCCAGTCATCAAGACAAAATGGAATAAGGCTGGCTTCACACTTGCAGATGGATCTGCAGCGTTTTGCAGATGCATCTGCAAGTGTGAGCATGCTGACCGCGGCCCCTATGTTTATAATAGGGCGCACGGGTCTGAACGCTCTCATTCACTCCTATATGTGTACTGTCAGCAGGCGTATGCCTGCTGACAGATCACACACTCCCGCCCGCAGCATGGACGCTACATCTCGCGTCCACAGTGCGGACGGGAGAGTGTGATCTGTAAGCAGGCATACGCCTGCTGACAGTACACATATAGGAGTGAATGAGAGCGTTCAGACCCGGTGCGCCCTATTATAAACATAGGGGCCGCGGTCAGCATGCTCACACTTGCAGATGCATCTGCAAAACGCTGCAGATCCATCTGCAAGTGTGAAGGCAGCCTAAACCCTTTAAACCTGACATCTTGCTGGACTTGTTTACTTTACATTGGCATTGCCTATTGTTATCTTGTACTTATTGGTTTCAACCATACTGTCTACTTGCTTGGGTTGATTAACTTGGTCAGCCCCATAGTAATGTCCAAAAAGAACTGAGTGAGAAATAGTTGAGCCTATCTTGTAGTTTCATATTATGTTACTTAGATGGAGATCTAATTTGTTCATCTTTGCAAACCATCTTGATGTATGAAACAACAACAATTCTAAATTCTAAAATGTTGTGATTATTACATTTCTTAGATGAAGATTGTGTATTCGCTTTATATTCCATGTCAGGGTGGATGTATAATCTTTAATCTGTTATGAAAGTTTTTGTTTACCAGATATTGAAATTAGCGTTTTAGGAGTCCAGTAAGATCCTGAAAAAGCTGATATGTTTTCAAAGAGTCCAAGCGTATTTGACCCACCCAGCCTGACAGCTGCAGCTTGTACTGAGCAGATTGAGATTTCAGCAGCAAGGGGGAAACTTGAGAAGTTGTCATGATAGGTGGATGGAGATAAGAGGATAACTTTCAAAGGCTCTGAAATTTTGTTCCTGATAAAGAAAAAATAAGTAATAAAATGTGGCATGTACAATACACTTGGCACTTAATTTTTTTCAATTCTCGCATTGATTACATGTTTTTTAAGGTTACTAAAAGTATGATACCGATCTGAATAAGGGCTGATAGAATGGAAGGTGTGGGAGAGAAGTCAATTAAAGGCATAGCTTTACATCAAAGATATTTCTTGCAGCTGTAAATAAATAACGGCACACTTCCCAATGTCTATCAAGATAGCGGCGGTGTGTAAAACAGAATTAGCTGCTGTTAATAAGAGAATCCTTTTAATTACTACAACACTTCAATCCTGTAATCCTCCCACAGCAGAGGTGTAAAGTGCTTTAAACAGTGGCGCTTCCATGATGGCTATGAAAACAACACTTACCCCAGCCATCTCCTTTAATGACCAAATTGCTGTTGACTATGTAAACAAAAACATCCCAATTTTGTGTAGGTCCCCCTGCAGGGAGCTTCCTTGACAGGAGCTGTGAATTAGCTGCAGGCACTGTTCTTGTTTCTTTGTGAAACATGACCCTGGGCAGTGACCTTTCTGCTGCCTGTCAGTCACAAGCCAGACTGGCTCCCTGTTAACCTGCTCCTTACATGTCCACTGCCAAGTCTGCTCCAGTGGCCTTGTCTACTGTACTATGCAAGGCAAGGAGTTTCTAGAAACGGTAATGAACTTCATAGTTTATATGTAAACTTTAATTATTTTATATTGTCACTTTTTTTGCTACATTTAGAAGATTATTAAACATTGAGTTTTCTCCTTCAAAATTCTATTACCCTGTTATTTGGGAGGATACTAGGTATAACTGGTCAGACTGCATTCAGTACTCTTGAAAATCTGGATGAAAATCCTGTTGGTTCTATAATAAAAATCATATTGGTTATCAATGAACTGTACTAGAAATAGATATTACCGTGAAACTGTCGTGAAAGCAGACTTATATTAGGATTTTCTATACTGATGATATAAATGTTTTGTAGATACTTTTTTTGATTCAGTGAGATTGTTGTCTTTGATGTTATAGGGATCATGTAATACATGGTTGTAAATTCAGTTGTATGGGTGTAAAACAATGACAGCAGAGGCTCCTCCAGCAGTTAGCTGACCACAGTGTACCCGTGTGTAATATGTGTTCTCATTGGCCAACGTGCCCATTTGATGGCTGCAATGTAACAAGTCAGGATGTCTTAAGCATTTAGGGTGAGTGCCCACGATCAGTGTTCTCACCGTTTTGGACGCAGTGTGTGTTCACTGTGTCCACAACGCTGCATTGTACAGTACAAGCACAGAGGAGATGGATTTATAGTAGTCTCATGCCCACTGTGCTTCTTTTTTTTCGCAACATAAACTGACATGCGGAGCAGCTTTCCGAGTCGCAACATATCAAATTATTCTTGCAGAGACGCGAGTTGTTGTGAGCAGGAGAACACAGCGAAAATCCGTTGCACCTAGAATTGTGATTGTGGACATGGACACTGTGTTCTGCCACTGCACAGAACACTAGCATCTCTGCAAGAGAAAACATGCTGCGTCCAGAACATCCTGATCATGGGCACTTAGCCTTAGTACTGCTCACTGCTACATACCTCTTAGGCTTTATGCCCACTGTGCGTTTGTGCTGCGTTTCTGCGGCAAAAGCACATCACCCACAGCTTTACCATTAAAGTAAGTGTGATTTTCAAAAAGCTGTGCCCACTTGTACCTTTAGTTGTTGTGTTTTGGCTGCCAAAAATGCATGTGTTTACAAACATCCCTGTGAGTTAATGTGGAGGTTTTTGGGCTGGGTTTTCCATTTGACAGCCATTCTAATCAGATGGAAACCGCAGCACTAGAAACCGCAGCATAAACGCATTTGTGGTGTGTTTTCCCAAAGACAGCTGTGTTTGTTCAGCTGAAAACACAGCATAACTGTAGCACAAAAAATAATTCCAGTGGGCACATAGCCTTATGGTGTTCATTTGTCTTCACTCTGATACAATAGAGCAGTCTCTTCTCTCAGGGACAGAAAGTCATTCAAGTAATTTGTTAATTGATTTGTTGTTTATCAGTAAACAGGCTGAATGACACTGAACACTTTAATAAGTGGTTGAGTGCTTTGCCTTGGGGCATATGATTTAACACCCACCTGCAGTGCTTTGCCTTGTGCTCTTTTCTTCAAAGCACTTGCCACAATAGCGATCAGTAAGCCCCATTACAAGCACAGATATGGGGAAACACTGTGGGTAATAGATAGCTTCATGACATTTGCTAAAACTACCAATATCTCAACCATTGTCCACACAATATAAAAAAAACTTAGCAAAGCTGAGGTGTGCTGGGCATAAAAGGAATCCTCTCCTTGTATCCTGGTCGTATCCTCTGTGTCCTTTGCAAACCACTGAGCCTCTTTACTCCAGTCCTCAAGGGCCGCAACACTGTATGTTTTCAGGATTTCCTTTGTGTTACTCAGGTGATAATACAATCACCTGCACTGGTGATGATTACAGCCCCTGTGCAATGCTAAGGAAATCCTGAACGCCTGCACTGTTGGTAGCCCTTGAGGACTGGAGTTCCCCACCCCTGCTTTAAGGCTTAAACCCAATTGACAGTTCAGTTGGAGCATGGACTACATCAACACATTACAGAGACCCCCACAATCCAAAGAATGGGCTGTGTGAAGATCCAGCAGTATGGTGGCTTAGTGCTTAACCGTTGGTAATTTGCCAAATATTAGTTTGTTACATTCCTTTTTTCCTCATTCACTTTACAGTTTGCTAATTAATTTTAAAAAATAAACTATTTTTGAAAGCAGCATTTTTTTTTCTTTTTTCTTCACCGGACCAAAACATTTGCTCTGTACTGTGTATACCTGTCCCCTTCACAAAATATTAGTAGACATCTGCAATTTGTTAGAGTACTGTTAATTCTGCCTAACATTAATTTATGTGCTTTATTATTAGAGTTATGGCTTTAAAGGGAATCTGTCATAAGGTTCTTGCCACCTAATCTGAAAGCAGCCTAATGTAGGGTCAGAGATCCTGATTAATCAGCTTGAAATTATCATTGGATGACTATTTTGCCTGCTGCCATGTAGTCCAGCATATTCACAAACTGCTAAATCTACAGCAGTGAAAAAACTAATTTTATCAAAATGACAGCTATCAGTGTCTGTCTATAACAGAGGTCCCCAAACTCCAGGCCTCAAGGGCCACCAACAGTGCAGGATTTCCTTAGTATTGCACAGGTGTTAATGTGATCATCTGCACAGGTGATGATTCCAACTCCTGTGCAATACCAAGGAGATCCTGAAGACATGCACTGTTGGCGGCCCTTGCCTGGAGTTGGGGACCCCTGGTCTATATACATTATGCTGCTCTCCAGTGGAATGGCAAAAGCCTTGTGACAGATTTCCTTTAAAGGGGTTGTTTGGAAGTGAAATCCTTTTTTTTCCAGGCATGGGTGTTATTTTTTTCTTAAATAATTGGAGGCATATTCCTCTTTCAGTAGACCTGTGAATCTAGCATACGTGGCTCCGGAGATCTGCGTCTGCTCCAGAATTGGTGTCTGCTATATCCCCAAGTCATATGACTGCTGTAGCTTGTGATTCACTTCAACAGTAAGGTGACTAGAAGATGTCATCATTGGATGTTTTCCTGATGGCACACTCTTCGAGTCATATGACCACTGTAAGGGTCCTATGACTTCTGAGCAGACACCACTTCTGGAGCGGGTGCAGACTGTGCTCCATCCATGAGGGCACTGGTATGTGAGATTGTCATGATTTTTATCCTTTTAAAACCTTTCATCTTTGGAAAAATACATTTGTTCGTTGTAGGACAACACCTTTAGGCTATGTTTACTCACTGCATTTTTGCTGAGTTTGTGCGCTCAGTTTTTAACTTTGTTTTATGCTAATCGAAACCTGTGTTTTTGATTCCCACCGATGTAATTCAGGGAAATGTTATCCATACACATCGGTTTAATTACTTTGCAGGAACTGAAACCTGGACAGGTTTTGCTGAGTTTTGAAAATATTGAGCATGGCAATTGTTTTCTGCATTTTTGCAATGTTCTATAGCACAAACGTAGGCTACGGTAGCACGATTTTGTGTTGTCAGGCTCTGTCCGGTGTTTTGCAGGAAGTACCAGACCCTGTTTTCTGCTGGAATCAGCGGATGCTGCTGTCCAAGTGCTGAAATTTCAGCATAGCAGCTGGAGGGAGCTCTCCAGGTGCTGAAATTCAGCGTCGAAAGCAGCCGCCGCTCTTTCAGCACCCGGTGTCCAGGAATCAGTCTGATTTTTTTTTTGTCGAATCCGGTGCCCATAGACTCCCATGCTATGGGTGCTGGGTCCAGGAGGATCCAATTTTGTCAGATTTTTGCCCAGGACACACAAAAATGCTGCAAGCTCTGATTTTGTGTCTGGGACACAAAAAAACCCCCCACGAAATCTGCTGGATCCTCCCGGACAGCACAAAACCGTATAGCAAATCACTGCCATCTGGTCCCATAGGGAGACGATAGGGGCAAAATCAGATCCTGAAAATCGTGGTGTGAAGCCGGCCTTAGAAAAAAACGTAGCAAGTTAAAAACACAGGGAAAAAAAGCAGGTTTCCTCCCGCCAAGAAATCTGCATTTACTATAAACCCCTAAGGTTTTTCTGCAGCAAAACCTTAGGTATGTGAACATAGCCTTATGCTGGATTTACTCTGCATGATCATTAGCATTATTAGAAATGTTGATATCCTGTAATCTGGCAGTGTTCACAGGCTGCCAATCACTCGAGGAACAAGCAAAATGTTCATTCGTCAGGTGGAATGATTTTTAAAACTTTAAAAAATCATTGTTGTCATTGCATCGTCCAAGCTATTTAACCATCTCTTCAATATCCTTAGCTTTGCTTGCTGACTTCTGTTAATGACGTTTTTTGTCTACTCATGCAGGGTATTTTTATAGACTTGTTTTATTTATAGCGTGCACCTCCTCTAGCTGCTTAATACACAGCCCCAAAACCTAGCAGCAGTCTCTGCCCCCTCCCTATCCCCCATTTCTCTCTCCACCCCTCCTTCCCGTTCCTGCTCTCTCCAAAGAGTTGTCAGAAAATTCGTTCCACATCTGTAGAGAGAAAGAGAGGTGTAAACTGCCAAGAAGTGTTTTTAATGATGGCTGGAGATAAAAGCTGCCAGATGGCAAGCACTGCTGGGGCTGCGGTTGGTATTTAACTGCTTTTTTATTGGAAAAATATGGGGTGAAAAATTGTGTGGGACTCATTAGGCAGCCTGCTGTGATTGTGATCAGCCCTGCCAATCTGTTCAGAATGGCACTGTTCCAAGCAGCCACACATTTTTAGCAGTGTCTTATAATCGACATCTTGGAGCGGGTTCCAATTTTTTTTCTTTGCTTTCCTGTCTTCCTTTAAGTCGCATGTGCCTTCTCGCCTTACTTTACCTGCCACTCAGAAAGACATATGTACTCCTGTTTTTTCTTTAGACTGATCGGGGCTATTCTACTGTTTATTTCTCTTTTCAATTGGAATTCCTTTCCCAGCGAACGGGTTGTGCACATCTTTGCTTTTATTTGTCTAAATGTTCATATTTCCATCTTCTCATTTTCGAGAGCAGAAAAGATGAAGGCACTGTTAGTCACTTTACATTTCGGTGGAATTGCAATGCCCCAGGATAATATCGGTGCTTCTTAGCTGTGCCAGCTTATCTACCCTTTAAATGCCATTCGTTAGAGGTGAACTGCATGTCCAAAGTCAGGCCTGTCCATAGAAACAGAATGAGGCACACAGTAGGTTGTTGTAGCATTAAAATGTGCATTTTCTAACCCAGGAACAACGCCTCCCTCGGTCATCCCAGGAGAGTGCTAAGATTATGAAGGAATTCTCTGAGGCCATTACTGGGAAGAGGGAAAAGGCTTCGCTACAGACAGCTTAATGGACTAATTTGTAACTCGAAGAGCAGGAGAAATGAGTTGCTGGCTGCGTTTTAATTTGACAGCGAGAGGCAGAACGAATGTGAAATGGGTTGACAGAGCAGGAGGATCTCTGAGAGGGAGCACCAGCGTGGCATTGGGGGTAGGGCGGCTTCCACACCAGGCAGGAGGAGAAATCTGACTGTATATTTTAACCCGTTCCATCAAACTGCCAGAAATGACAATATTTTTTCCAATGCCGAGCAACAATTATAAGGCATAATGCAATCTACACTTTTATATTTATCTACAGTTCAGAAATGTGTTAATTTATGCCCTAGTAAATGCAGTGCCCTGGCTACAGATGCATCTTAAGGTCATAAATCGCCTCTCGGAGTCTATGTATTTTGAATTGTAAAGCTGGTGGAGGACTTCACACATTCTTGCCCCTCATACACACACAGATGATCGACTGATCCCGCTAAAATAGACCGTTTCAGCCGACATAAATTCCTTTTCACTGTCGTATTATAAGGAACCGAGAATGACTTGTCTTTGCAGCACATTATATATCGTAATAATCGAATGATCCTCATAAATGGCGAAAGAATAGGAGAAAAACCTCCTTCAGAGTTGGCATTCTATTCTTGTGAAATGTCCTTTCTCTGAATGTCTTGGACTGCATAGATAACATTTATGTAGAGAGTCTAATTCTTCTGGGGTCACCATGGTAACTATTGAAATGTTTTACAATTCCAAAGTGAAAGGACAATGACAGTGAAGTAGAAGTGAGATATGTTGGTTGAGATGATCAGCGCAGTGGTGCCGAAATGTTACAAATAATGGCAGTGCTTTATACAATGCATAAATACTGGGTTTCTATGCCTGTTCTTCAGGGACCTAGTACGTTGCAATAGAAACTGCTCCCAACATATAGAACAAAGACATGAGAGTAGTAAGATTGTGTGCCTTACACCCAGTCTTTAGGACGTGTTTTTTTTCATCACTTTATGCTGCTATTAGTATACATGACATTAAACAGACATTTTTCCATGAAAAAGTGATAGAAATTGTACCTTGTATGCAGGACTTTGGAGTCCGAGCCGGTACCCTTTTTGGGTGGAGATGGAGTTTTAGTCAGATTCAGGAAAATTAAGGAGTCGGATGTGTCGCTTACTGACTTAACAACCATGGTTGTGGAGTAGAGTCCATTTTGGTGGAGTTGGAGTCAGATGTTTGGCCCTGCCTATATGACTAATGGTAGGTTTACACTCTAGGATATCCTGAGCGATATCCTTGAAACGTCACAGATATGTGATCATTGAAAATATATCATTCGGGCGTCATTGAGTGTAAACGAACGATATAGGATGAAAAGATCGTTGGATCGTTCATCCTAGATTTGAGATCCTGACCTCAAATCTATCGTTCGTCGTACAATTAACACTACTACAGGAAGTAGCATCGTTCAGTGTGACTCCTTTAGGCTGCCTTCACATTTGCGTATGTGAACGCAGCTTATGCTGCGTTCCCATACGCAGTCAAACGCATGCGCACTGCGTTCCTATGTTTAACATAGGAACGCATAGTGCTTGCGTTTGCTGCGTTCGGGTGCGGATGCGGACGATATCTGCTCCTTCCGGTGTCCAGCGTCCGCACCCGGGACGCAGCATGTTGCATTTTTTGTGTGCTCGGGGACCTTGGAAAATCAGCAAGCGTCCCCAAGCGCACAAAACATGCATTGTTTTCAATGGGACCGCAGTGTTCTGCGCTTGACAGCGCAGAAGAACGCTCCGGACCCATTGAAAAATCTCCCGGTGGCCGCCGGTGATGTCACAGGAGCTCACCGACGGCCACCGGGAGATCAGCTCAGCCTCTGCTGATCTCCTCCTCCCCGCCGCCGGTAATCTGCTAGCGATGTCGGCGGGGAGAAACAGCTGATTTGACAGCTGTTTGAATCTTCCCGCGCCGACATCTCCTCTCGGTGTCGACGCGGGAGATTCAAACAGCTGTCAAATCCGCTGTTTCTCCCCGCCGACATGTCCCGGAGCTTACCGGCGGCCGGGAGGCGGAGATCTCCGGCGCTGATCTCCGCCCCCGGACACCGCTGATTGGCTGCCAGCCTGCACAGTGATGTGTCCGCAGGCGGACATTCTCCGCTGAGGACACATCATTAGACCCTGCTTTTCACTGTGTTTGTGTCTGCATGCTACCAGCAGGCAGACACAAACGCTAATGTGAAGGTAGCCTAATGAACGATATTGTTCATAAAGCTCCTATTCCTGCCGCTTTATTACATTGCTCACTCCTTCCTCTCCTATTTAACAGTTGCGCTGCCGCATAGGATATCATTAACAATATCCTTGTGTGTGACAGCGCACTAACGATGTCTGAACGATCACGGTCACGTGATCGTTTCAAGGATATCGCTAACGATATCCTAGTGTGTAAACCCACCATAAAGCAAATACATCCTTATATCTAATTCTTTAATTGGAAGCTGAAACTGGCAATTATTACACTGCAAATATGTTATAGTGTGTGATTGTGTGGCTGTGCATACGCAATAAAGCTGTGCAGCCTGTGTCCTCAGAAGGGCACTTTACTACACAAAAGCAAGGAGACCACTGATCTGAGGTAGCAGACTGTTTCGTAGCAGATGTCTGACATCAGAAGTGAAGTCAGTTAGCATTTAGCAGACAGGGAGGTGCCAATAATGTTAGTAACTCAGGAGGCATCATTTTGGTAAGTGCATTCTCCCACCCACTGCACTTAACAACTAATTTGCACCCTACACAAAAAGGGATTTATCAAAATTCAGCTAATGGAATGACAATCTAAAGATAGCTATGAGTTCAACCTCCCTTTGCTGGCATACAAGTGCATAAAAATTTTGTAGTGTGAGTCAAACAGATTAACTTGTTATATATGCAATAATTGTAGGGGGTTTTCTGGGAACAATCGTTCACTTAACCATTTCCATTTCCAGCATAATTTTTCTACACAGGTGGCTATTTGTTCGATAACAATGTATTTGTTGGGCTTTGTGAAAGAGGATTCAATCTTAGGGTGCGTTCACAGAACTGTGTGAATATCTGTTTGATTTTTGTATTATTTTTCATTTCTTAATCAGACAGCACACAGACCCATTGAATATGTCTTAAGGGCCTGTTTCATGCTACGATATCGTTAACAATATAATTGGTATGTCACGGGTTTGGGGCGAAGCAATGACGTCGTTGCGATGACACGTAGAATCAACCAACGATAAGTTCGTTGAGCGGAGGTTGGTGAACCGGACCATAAATCAGCCGATCATCGTTCGTTCAATCTGCAGCGTCTGTGTGTGTGTGACACCTTGATAACGATGCCGTTAACGACTTCGCCTATTCAGAACTGGAGGATATAGGCAACCAAACGACCGCAAGTATCATTTGCTTGTCGCGGAATTGTTGCTGTGTCTTTCTCGATATCAATTCGTGTGACACCTCACTAGCTATCATTGAACGTCGTTCCAGCAATGTAGGTCAAGTCGGATTGTTGGTTGGTTCACCCACACATTGAAGCATGTAACCCGGGCTTTAGTCTGATTTTCAATATGAGATCAGAATAGCCCGTGCTCCGAGTTTCACAGGTGTCATTCTTCACCCGTGCTTTTCTTGGATATGTGAATGGATTTTCGGCACCATGGACCCAAGTGCACTTAGACATATCTCACGGACGTCTGACACAAGCTTTAGGATCGTCACTTGTGTAAAGGACCTTTCATTGTGTACAGCACATTTCATCACTATTTTCTCCTTAGCCTAAGCTTCAAAGTAGTTCTAGATACCACTGCCTCTCTAAGCCCTCAATGTGTTGGAAACACTGACATAATTGTGCTCATCCTAGATCATTGACAGGCTATATATAATACATCTATAATGCATGGAATCCATCTTTTATTAATAACTCTGAAATTGAGTTAGAAAATGGTCATTGCAAGGTAAAGTCACTTGTCACGTGTAGGTATCTGAAAAGTTTATTACTATTCAGACCCATTAGACAGGCCAATAATCTAGGATTGAGGTTTCATAGCAATGCTTGTAGTGGCTTGGCTAAATAGGCGAGCAATATCCCGATGAACAAGCAGAATGCTCGTACATTGGGTGAAATGATTTGTACACAGGCGTTAGAAGCATTATTATCGGTAGCACATCATCCTGTGTAAACTACTGATGTGTACAACTGTATACAGCTGAAGGGCCACAATCCGCTCCTGTGAATAGGCCATTACTGAATGGTCAACAAGTGTGATGCTGTAAAGTCTATAGTCCTTATTTATCTACAGCTCTGACAGCTGTCACTGACAAGACCCAGGGATTGATTGCTATAAGTGAATGCGTCTTGTCCCCCCTTTCATTCATCACTACCCCTTGGGTTCTTTCCTTCATCTGGTGTATGTATGGGATGTCTAAATCCTCTATACAAATTGGTGATCTCCAGGAAGTCCCACTGGGGCCTATTACTGCCTGCAGGGCAGGGAACATCATTAATAGCACTGTCAGCCAAGGCCGCCAGTTAAATTAATCCATCTCCTTCATTAGCACAGCCGGGCGGGGTTGGCTTTGTCTGAAGGGAAGAAGAGCACTGTGATCTGGAAGCAAAACTGTGGTGGAGCATTCAGCCTTTCCATTCAGAATAGTCTTCTGCAGACAGATTGGGTTATACATCATCCAGAATATAGCTGGCCATACACTGGTGATTGCACACCGCAGTATGGTGAATGGTTGCTATGTTTTAATTTTACACAATATCTTCTTACATCACATGAAATCTCGCCAGCAGTGCACAGATTGATGTCTTGTTCTGTGACCAGGGCAGAAGCAGGAAATGTTTTCTCAACAGTTGGAGCATGATCACTGCTGCTGGTCTGTCTTTTGTCAGACGTGTCTTACCAATTATGCCAAGACCTGCACCTGGGCTTGACAAGAAAAAAAACAACGGTTCAGAGTTTTTCACAGATGTTCATTTTCATTCAGCTTTTGTCACATTTATTACATGTCATAATAAAATGAACAACAATCAGCAACTAGTGCTATAATCATTAGTGTATGGGCAGCTCTAGGCTACAACATGAGGATTACAGGCTTTTCTTGAATTTAGAGCTTATCCATAGACTATCAATATCTCATCATGTGAATAATGGGATTGAGCTGTATTATCGGCCATAAGCACATGTACAGTGTATGATAAATGGTGAAGGTGAAAGGTGCTAAAGCTAATGTCCTTCATTCAGTTGATTGGCTAGGGTGCTGGAAGTTGCACCCGCATACTTCTCTCCTCAATATTGTAATTGCAACATCAGGAAAAAATAAGTTGGAAACTTATTTTATTGGAAATGTTTGGTAGATATGTTAAAAATATGAAAAATGATGAGAAATTGGAAACAACATTTTCAAAAAATTCCAATTTGATGATTTACACGCTCACATGCACTGTGGCAGAACATTCCTCAGACAAACATTTAAAGGGATTATGCGTGATTTATAATAAAAAAATAAAAAAAGCTGCCACCTTCCTGCCTGTCATACCTAGCACCATTCACAGCCGACAGAGTGATTTTGCCGCTGACATCACGTCAACAGAGGGGTGGCTTCTCCCCCCTCTATCGACGAACGTCAGAGCCAATGTCGTGATGATTGACAGCCAGTTCCCCCAATCAGGTAGCGGGGAGCCGACTGTCAATCATCTTAAGACAATCTGTCCGCCTCTTACACAGTACAGAGCAGAAAAGCTGCCTCTGCTCTGTTTATCCCGCCATGCTGTCCCCGGCAGGATGGCAGAGATGGACGGCAGTGAATTGTGGCGGACACAACAGGCAGCTAGGTGGCAACTACCTGCCTGTTAGTCCTTAGGCACTTTTTTTTTTTTTAATCCCAGATAACTCTTTAATAAATCACCAGGCTTTTGTTATGTAATCAAATTGCAGCATGAGGTATGAGTCGAGACACTGATTTCAGTGGTGTCACTTATTAGGCTGTGCACTGTTATTTCAGTGCAATCAGTGTTTTCTTAGGAGAGTATCACTGCTCATGTGCCTCCTTGTCCAGTTCTACACCCCAGCAATTTGCAGCTTGCTGTCAATATACATTGTACAAAGAAAGCTGCTAATCAGTATTGTGTGAGGGGTCAACTTTTTGAGCACTGCTACATCTACACAATCTACGGCACCCTGTACACTGATACATCAGTGGAGGTCTCTTGACCTACACTATACTGCACTTAGTTGAGATAGCAAAAACCTTCGACAGGTTCCCTTTTAATGGTCTCATTGATGTCTTGCCAAGTGGTGTAAGTATGAGGATTTCTTTGTATGTCACTAATACTCAGTATTCTGTGATTTCCATAAAGCCACGTCTCTTTCTTGGTTGTGCAATTTCAGTGTTGAAGAGTGTATATTTATAGTCAAACTTAAGGATAGACCTTGAATATTCAAGGCCAAGAAAATATCTTTAATTATATCAAATGTACTTCAATCTGTTGGAAACATCTCCTTGGACATTGTCAGAATTGTGATTTCCGTAAACTGTATCCCCAATTGTGGCTAAATATTTCTTGTATATTATCTTTATATAAAGACACATGAAACATCTCATATACTTACATATAATTTGTGAAGAATTTCCAATTTCTTGCTGAAAGTATTTATTATAACTTTACAAGGAATGAGGCACCATGATGGCAAACCACAGACATCTTGTTTTACAGCAGGAGGAGTTTGAGTGCATGGATGCATTTTTATGTAGGAAGTTTTACTGATCCTCGCTCCTTCTGTGCATATGAGTCCAGTGAGCAGTACCATGTAGTTGAAGTGTTTCCTATATGGACCTACATTGCAGAGATACATTAATCACTGATTAGGACCACCTCTGACAGGTCTTCAACCAGTATTTTATTACTAAATGCCCTCACTGCCTAATGGCGGGTTTACACGTTGCGATATCGGCGTCCAATTTCAATGAAAAGTCACGTGGTTCGATCGTTGGACCCGATATCGTTCCTGCGTTGTATGGTGTGAACGTCCAATACGATGCAGGAACGATGTCAATGCGATATCGGTGATTGAATGAGCGTGCTATTCAATGCTCCGATATTGAATGGAGATTGGAGCCGGATCGTCCTGTTTGACAGCCCAATTCCGATGTGAAGTTCTACGTCACCCATTCACTCCCATGTTAAATGGTCGTTCCTGGGTTGGGGGGCGTAGACATCGCACGGACGTTGGATTCAGAAATCGCAACGTGTAAACCTCCGATGCAAGCGGGAGAAACGAGCACTAAATGCGCGCTTCCGCGCCATTGAATTGCGATATCGCAACGATATTGAAACGTGTAAACCCACCATTACCAGCCCTATATTGTGTTTTACAACTAATTGCATGTTAAAAAAAAAAGTCTTCATAAACCCTTTTTTTAATATGCTAAGTAGGCTTTTGACTAGTTTCCCCAGATTAGCTGGCCCTCTCAGCATGTTATCAGGTCCCTGTGGGCCATTAGCTTCCCCAGACTAGCTGGCCCTCTCAGCATGTTATCAGATCTCTGTGGGTGTGATAACATGATTTGCAAGAGCCGCTGCCATCACCAGTTCTCGGCAATTCTTGGCTTTCTTCTCCAGCATCATTTTGCTTTGAAGCCAGATGAATGTGTCCCAGCTTCAGTGCGGCGTACTGCACATCCCAGTCAGAAGTCAATAGTCAAAAAACTAATTAGCATATTAAAAATAGGGTTTATAAAGACTTTTTTTGCGATTAGGCATAAAACACAAAGGGCGGGTTATGAAAGGTATTTAGTAGTAATTATACAAATACTGGTGCGTTGAAGAAGGGTCTGTGGAGTTGGAGTCAGTGCCCATTTTGGTTAAGATGGTAAAAAATGGACTGCCTCAGACTCCTAAAATATATATTAAATTGGTTACAGTAGTTCAATGCAGAATGTGCTGAATATTATTAATTATTATTGTGTTCTATCTAAATATTTTGATTATTGTGTCTTAATAATGATTAAAGCCTGATGTTTACATTGTACTACAATAAATTTATCACTTAAACATGAGTCGTATGACGGAGTCTGAGTTAAGGTCCCATTTCACGGCAAGACATCGCTGATACGTCAAGGGTTTGGAGGCGTACCAGTGATGTCGTTGCAACCTCGTTGCGTGTGACTCTGGCAAGTTGCTACGATAAATCGTTAGATTGGAGTTGACAGGTTTCCCAACATGTTGTAAAACCTGACGATATCAACTCCAGCAACCTGCTGCATCGTTTTGTGTGACACCGCGATAACTATGTCGTGGACGACTTCACCCATTCACAGCAATGAGCAGGGATCGTTCGTGGGGTTTGCGAACGATACCTGCTCACAACATCGTTGGTGAGTTGTCCAAGATATATAGACGTGTGACATCTCACCAGCGATGTTGAAATGATGTCAAAAACGACCGCACGCCCCCGAGATCGTTGCCGACATCGTTTCAATGTCGTGCCATGTAACGGTACCTTTAGAGAAATTTAGGAGTTGTAGCTGGTTGTTTGGCTAAAGGTACCGTTACACGTTTCAATGTCTTTAAAGAGGACCTGACACCAAACCAGGCATGGTGATCTAATTACAGCACTGGATGCAGCATGTCTGCAGCATGCAGGCAAGGGGTCACCCAGCACTTGAGCAGCCCTGTACCCCGAGATAATACACTTAGAAAACTTACATGCTACAGCCACTAAGGAGGTGGCTAGGGGCTGCAGCCAAGTGCAGATTCACACCCCCTGCATGTGTAATCTGCCCACCGCTGCCAATCATTCTCTCCCTGTCTGCAGCATTTAAACAGAGGGTTTTTTTCCTCTCCCGTTTAGCCCCGCCCCTCAGGGGGCGGGGCTAACAGACTGTCTGAGAGAGAGAAAAAAAAACCTGTTTAAATGCTGTAGACAGGGAGAGAATGATTGGCAGCGGTGGGCAGATTAAACATGCAGGGGTGTGAATCTGCCCTTGGCTGCAGCTCCTAGCCACCTCCTTAGTGTCTGTAGCATGTAAGTTTTCTAACTGTATTATCTCGGGGTACAGGGCTGCTCAATTGCTGGGGGACCCCTTGTCTGCATGCTGCAGACGTGCTGTATCCAGTGCTGTAATTAGATCACCATGCCTGGTTTGGTGACAGGTCCTCTTTAAGATATCACCAACGATCTCAGTCGTTAGGACATCGTTTTGATTCGTTGGTGAGATGTCAAACATATAGATATCGTGGGTGATGCATCAACGATGTGACGAGCAGCTATCATACGAACAACCCAGCGAACGATCCTTGTTCACTGTTGTGAATAGGAGAAGTCGTTACTGAGATAGTTATCGCGGTGTCACACACAATGATGCAGCAGGTTGGCTAATCGAGGATCGTTTGATTCGGGAACATGTTCTCAAATCTGCGATCAATGATCCAACAAATTATCGTAGTCATATCTCTGTGTAACACGCAACAACGTAGCAACAATGTCATTTGCACGACTCCAAACCCTTGACGTTTGAGCAATATCGTTCACGATCTCGTACCGTGTAACTGGGCCTTTACAGACTCCACAGCTCTGGGTTGAAGTGCATGGGGGACCTGTCAAGTTCCCTTTGAAGCATAACCGTCGTTTTAATTTTGTACTTCCTAAGGCAATAGTACACAAGAAAATAAACAACTTTATAATATATCTTATTGTGCAAACTTGCTTCTTCTCTGGCAGCATTAATGAATCATTATGAGCATTCTCAATTTTGCGGTAAAATTTGTATTCAGAGAAGATTTTCCTATTACTGAGAAAGGAGATGGCAGGTGTTAGGGCGCTTTCACATTGGCGTTTCCCGCCGCAGTGTAGTGCGGTGGGTGAACGCGAGCAGACCGCATGCATCGTCCATCCCCATGTTTAACATGGGGACGCACGGTGTATGCAGTGCCCTGCGGATGGCCGCGTTCACGTCCGCATGCGCTGATTCTCGGCGCTCAGAAACGCAACATGTTGCATTTTCTGTGCGGCCGAGAATGTATGATTTGTACACATTGCTCTGCAGGCGTACAAATCATACATGGAGGGCAATGAGACCGCACGGCCATCCGCAGGACACCGCAGACACTCTGCGGATCACATTGGAATCCATTCTCTCAACGCCCGGGCTCTGAGAGAATGGAGCTGCTTCGGGTCCCCTGTCTCCCCTCTTGACAGCCGGGCTCATCAGGCAATGCCTTCTAGGGGCATTTTCATGTGACCGCATGCAGACCCATCACTGTTGTGTCCACATGAAAATGTCTGCGTTCGGCACTGCAGATGCGTATGCAGTCCATACGCTGCGGTGCCGAACGCCAGTGTGAAGGCGCCCTTACTGATGATTCTATGATGGGAAGAGGAGGAGGAGCTTTAGGCAGAGGGAGCAGCTTTAGGCAGGGGAGAGGAAGGATCTTTAGGCAGAGGGAGCAGCTTTAGGCAGGGGAGAGGGAGGAGCTTTAGGCAGAGGGAGGATCTTTAGGCAGGGGAGAGGGAGGAGCTTTAGGCAGAGGGAGGATCTTTAGGCAGAGGGAGCAGCTTTAGGCAGGGGAGAGGGAGGAGCTTAAGGCAGAGGGAGCAGCTTTAGGCAGGGGAGAGGGAGGAGCTTTAGGCAGAATGAGGAGCTAGAGGCAAAGCTCCGTCCCCTCCTTATTTTACAGATTTTACCTAAGAATTGACAACTTTGATAATGACTGATCAATTCTGTCAGAGAAAAAAACAACTTTGATAATAAATATTACAGAGTTGTGTTTTTCTTGTGTACATTGATTTATTAAATAATAATGATGGTTTTGTCTTAAGCACAAAATGAGTAGAGATGTACAAATTACATGTTCCACATTACTTTTCGCACAACCTATCAATCAGTTTACTCTATTATAGGATGCCGGCCGATCGGGTTGTATGTTCAGTATGATGGGTTCCTTCTTAGCAAGCTTTAACAGCACATTCACATGTCTAAATACATATAATGTAGAATGCCTCAATCATATAAGCTGGCTATTAATCTGATAATGTTTATTTCCAGAGATATGTTATACTTAACTGTTGCCAATATACTATTTTCCACTCTGTAATGAAAAGGCAGCAACACCATAAATCAGAAGGTAACAATATTTTAGTTACCCACTCCCACAAAAATACTTAAAAGGCAACAAAAACTGATCTGGGTGTGTATTTTGTGGCATGTACAGACAGACATGGATCTATACTGGTAAAGTACAGGAAGGGTTGTGCCCGTAACATGTGTTGAAGGCTTTTCTACATCAAAGTGTGCGCCTTCCTGGCCTCATTTCCCCTAAAATCTTACTGCTTGTCTCCTTTCCCTCCACAAGACCAGCTATAAACAAGTAATTGTTTTCCTGAAGGAAGTAAGATAAAATGCATAGCTTTATTTCTGAGCCAAATCCTCAGCAGGAGGAAATGCATATACACATTAATCCACATACAGCCCAAAGCCTCTGTCCGAACAAGCTTTTCACATAGCTTACAGAACCGCTCTTACTGCTGCCAATAAACACAAATGTCAGCATTGTATTTACACATACTACAGAGGTTGGAAAATAGCTTAATTTCCTCATAGATTGAAGGACTTTTACTGCTGGGATTTATCCTTTTTTCCACAAACGTTTTCCAGCAGTTTCATGTAGAAGCTTTATGGTACCGTCACACGTCACGATATCGCGTAGGATATTGCATACAAGTCACGGGAGCGCACTCACACGGAGATTTGGATCGTGATTTGAGTGTAGATGTGTCACGTTGAGAAATAGTTTACAACATTGTGGCGATTCTGGGGTGAGATCGTGTATAGCGGTCGTTAGGATTCCTTGTTTTCACAGCGCTGAATGGGAGAAATCGTGGAACACATCCTTATCGCGATGTCACACCGCACGATGCATCAGATGGCCTGATTTGAGAACATGTTCTCAAATCTGCAATGTGCGATCTCACGATGTCTCACACTGATATCGCGGTGTCACACGCTACGACGCACTTACTACATCGTTCCGATGTAGCAGCCACACCTCCAAACACATGACTTCTAGCGATATCCTACATGATATCACGATGAGTGACGGTACCATTAGGGTATACTCACTCACATTGCTTTTTGCTGCAGCAAAATCTGCCCTCGGCAGTTAAAAAAAAAGCTGCTTCTAAAAAGCAGGTGTTAGTGTTTTTGCTGCATTTTTATAGTGTCATTTGTCTACAGTGCATGTTTAATAAAGTTAGTTTCATTCATCACAAAAGCAGCAACAAAATGCAGTTGCTTTTTTGCACATTTGACATGCTGCTTTTTTCAAAACCGCAGCATTTCTCCATTTCCAAGTGTCTGTGAGAGTTCTGAAATCTCAGCTTTTGCTAGCACTGTAAAAAGAAGCTTTTATTTTGCTCAAAACCAATGAAAAAAAATCAGGCAAAAAAATGTAGTAACACTTACTACATCTGCATTGCGCAGAAGTGTTACTAATTGTTTGTGAATACACTAGTCTAGTAGGCTATATATTCTGGATCGCTATCAATACTATATAGCCGAGGTTCTGGCCTGGTGAGCCACGTGTGCAGTTTTGGGGAATGGTTATCAACAAATTCTTTTTCACTCATTTATTTTTTTCTTATGCATTTTCTCTAGACATAGTTATTTCCTCTACTGGAAGACAATGAAAAGTTTAAATCATATTTTATGTATACATTCATCTTTCTTGAAAACAATGCCATATGACTACTTGTGAGCTTTTATATCTAAAATACAGGTGTATCAATAAGGCTGGCTTCACACTGCGGTCAGGTCAGGTCAGGTTTTGTGTTCCAAAACCAGGAGTGACTCCAAAACCTAGAACAGGTGTCAATCTTTCAATTACCGTATATACTCGTGTATAAGCCGAGTTTTTCAGCCCAAAATTTTGGCTGAAAAGTCTCCCCCTCGGCTTATACACGAGTCAATACGGGTGGGGGCTGTGGAGGCTGGAGGAGGCAGGGGGAGGCTGCTGTATGAGCGGCCCCGTCAAGTGGGGCCGCTCATTATATATGCACTGCTTCCCCCTGTCAATCAGCGGCAGGGGGAAGCAGTTCATATATGCCCCCAAATGCTGGCACTCTCCCCCCTTGTAAGGGCCCCCCCTGCTGGTTATATTACCATCCCGGTCTTCTGATCAGCGCCGCTCCTCGGTGCTCCGTCCGTCCAGCTACATCCGGGATCCCTGGCCGTCGCAGGCATATGACGTCATCGTGCGACGGCCGGAGATCCCGGATGCAGCGAGGACGGAGCATGAAGAACGGAGCACCGAGGAGCGACGCTGATCAGAAGACCGGGATGGTAAGATAAGCAGATGGGGGGTGAGTGCCAGCATTTGGGGGCAGCTGGATACCCCCAGGGGGCTGCTGGATACCCCTTGGGGGCTGCTGGGTACCCCTTGGGGGCTGCTGGATACCCCCTGGGGGCTGCTGGGTACCCCCAGGGGGCTGCTGGGTACCCCCAGAGGGCTGCTGTATACCCCCAGGACTGCTGTATATACTGCTGGGGCCTGTATACCACTGGGCTGCTGTATACTACTGCTGGGGCTGCTATATGCTATCACTGGGGCTGCTATATACTACCACTGGGGCTGCTGGGACTGCTATATACTACCACTGGGGCTGCTGGGGCTGCTATATACTACCACTGGGGCTGCTGGGGCTGCTATATACTACCACTGGGGCTGCTGGGGATGCTATATACTACCACTGGGGCTGCTATATACTACCACTGGGGCTGCTATATACTACCACTGGGGCTGCTGTATACTACCACTGAGGAGGCCTGTATACCACACTGCTGGGGGCTGTATACCTGTGCTGGGGTCCACCCTCGGCTTATACACGAGTCAATAGGTTTTTCCAGATTTTTGGGGCAAAAGTAGGGGGGTCGGCTTATACATGGGTCGGCTTATACACGAGTATATACGGTATACTTTTTCTCTGCAAGTTCCTCTCCTGGTTTTGGAACATAAAACCTGACCTGACCGCAGTGTGAAGCCAGCCTAAGGTGGCCGTCACACTCATCAATATCGTGAGCGATATTGTTAGCGATCACGTGCTAACGATATCGCTCACATCGCTGGTGAGCTGTCACACAGACAGACTCACCAGCGATGTGGAGCAGCGAGATCGCTGGTAACTATGGTACACATCGGGTTACTAGGCGCCGCGCGGCACTTAGTAACCCCATGTTTACCATAGATACCATCTCCCAGCATAGGCTCTGCCGCTGGGAGATCGTTCATCGTGGTGTCATACACCACGATGAAGCAGATTGAACAAGCGTTTATCGCTTGATATGAGCTCCGGCTCTCATATCTGCGATGTCACGATCAAGCGATTTTACATTGTAAAATCGCTTGATTGCACGCAGCAATGCACAAACGATATCGCTTAAGCGATCAAAAAGCAGATCGCTTAAGCGATATCGTGCAGGACATTGAAGCGTGTGACGGCCGCCTAAGAAAAATATATTTTCTTTGTTGTCATACCTATAGAGGCGCAATAACATGCTAAGTGCAATGACTGGTCAGTGGAACTAACGCCCCTTCCACTAGTGAAAGCCCTATTTTGCATATCCGAAACAGATTTTAGAAATACTTTTTCTAAAGATCAGTTTATGTATGCTACTACATAAAGGGACTGTTAGGCAGGGAATATATATATGGTCACAGAACTATTCACAGTTCTGAGTGCACAGGGAGGGACCTTACAGGTTCCCTTTAATAGGATAAACATTTTTTGGCATATGTGAATTAAAAAAATATCAAGATGTTATATTGTTTAAATCAAAATAGTCCTCTGACTCAGAGCATGAAACCTGTCATCACTTATGGTAACACTTCTCTGCAGTGTTTTAACCTCAACAACAATTGTAAGAGATTGTTGATATTGCTGCTCTTGACAAAGCTGATAACATTGCATTAATAAAGGAGCATGTTGTAACCCGTGCCTTAATAAGTGAAACACCATCAAATAAAAAGGCTGTGGCCTTAAACCTCTACTTTGTAACATGTCGGTTTTTATTAAATTGCCACTTTATAATAGGGGTGTAGAAGCAGTCATATAAAGTAGAAGCCCCAAACAAGAGTTTGACATTAGAAGGCGATACGTTTCTGATCATCTGGGGTAGCTCTCCAGTCTCGAAAAAGGGAATGCTTCATAGGGTAGCCCCAAGTAATTTTCCTCCTCTATCTTATCCATTTAGTGCCATAAGGGCCTGTTACACGCTACGATATCATTAACGATATCGTTGCAACGTCACAGCTGTTAGGGCGTTGCAGCGACGTCGTTGCGTGTGACATAGTTACGACCAACGATAAATCTACGATCAACTATCGACTTATGAACAGGACCATAAATCTGTCGTCCGTCGTTCTTTGGACTTGCAGCATCGTTGTTTGTGACACCTTTACAACGATCTCGTTAGCGATTTCGGCTATTAAGAAACTCAGCACGCAGGCTTGCATTGGCGTTGTATTTTGCGCGCCCCCTCTGCACTGATTGATGATCATTAGTGTGTTCCGATTGGCTGTTGTTGGTTCAAAAAAGTCAACATATTTGCGGATCCGATTTGCAAGAAATGAGGCACCAGCGGTATGGGCTGATAACTGGGCTGGTTCGTGCTTGGTTCTGGACAGCCATTGCAATCGCCAAGTATTTCTAGAGGCGCTTAGCTTCCCGCAAGCTCACTAAAACATGTTGTTTAGTTTCCGATGTTTTAATGGAAGCACATATATATATACATATATACGTATACTAGATGGTGGCCCGATTCAAACGCATCGGGTATTCTAGAATATATATGTAGTTTATTTATAAAGATTTAAAAATAATGCAGTGAATACATAGGATTTTCCCCAATCAGCGACGTGGCTTCGTTCAATATATCTGCACGTGTGACACCTCACCAGCGATCAGTAAGGTACCGTCACACTTGGCGACGCTCCAGTGATCCCGACACACGATGCGAGCTGGTAGGGATCGCTGTAGGGTCTGTACGTGGTCGCTGGTGAGAATGTTACACTGAGCGAGATCACTAGCGCCGGTCGGGGTACTTCTGCTTCGAGCAGCCGGGAGATGACCGGCTAATGCCAGTCATACCCCGGCTGCGTCGTCGCTGACCTCCGTGACAGGATCAGCGATCTCACAGCGGGAGCCTGGTTGCTGCTGCATGTCACACTGAGCAAGATCGCTAACGCCGGTCGGGATACTTCCGCTACGAGCACGCAATGGCTGTGTCGCCGCTGACCTCCGTGCAGCAGGAGATGACCCGCAGCTGGCGCTGCTGATCTCCTGACGGTAGTGGTGGCGTGCGTGGTTCAAACCCCGCGCCAATTTGCGGCTGGCCTGCGCCTGTCGCTGATTTGTTCCGGACGGCCATGACCAATCAGCGACGCGGGATTTCCGTTACAGACAGGATTGGACGATTATATAGTAGGATGTGTGTTTGTCAAAGCGTTATTAAGTGTGTGATAAATTTCTTTGTCAAAATTTCAGATCTCTATAAATATATAAAGCATGTCCTATATTTTGTGAAAGTATTACTGATGACGCTTCACTTCAGGCAGGGAGCAGAGGCTGTGGCTGTGACTGCACTGGGATTCTCAAGCAAAGCATCATCAGAAAGGAAGAGAAGAAAAAAATTGAAAAGGAGTTAGTATAGTTAGCAAACAGTCGGTAATTTTTAATTCAAATATATTATCAAATAGTTTAGATTATGGTACAAAATACATAGGAATTTCAGAGGAAAATTGCTTTAGACTTAAGACCACCCACCATAAGATGGAGCTAATGCTAAGTGTTCGCTTTATTCATTATCTATAGGATTTCTGTAATCATTGATTGCTGTACTTGGCTATCTTCACTATCCCATGGACAATAAAATAGGATAACTTGAATATGCTGCCGATTCTCCATTCTAAAGCCAGCGTCACACATGTCAATGTCATCAGCGATCTGATCGCTGGCGACATTAACGGCTAATCGCTGGTGAGCTGTCACACAGGCAGACTCCCCAGCGATCATTTTACCAGCGACATCGTGGAAATGATTTAAATATCGTTTACATGACGTCTGCAGGCTGGTATCCATGGTAAACTGCGGGTAACTAGGCAGCGTTGGTTGATGCGCCCTGTCACACACGTCAATATCGCTGCAACGTCACGTGCAGCAGCGATATTGACGCGTGTGACGGCCACTTAACAGGCATTTCAGAACCCTGTTTCTGGGATCAGAATGGGTTCCACCAGTCGAACCCCCAATGATCAGCATGTTATCGCCTGCCCAGTGGATTGGATGGGTATAAGTTCACATACTAATGGTTCCATAGAACATTTAGTTTAATATTAAGAGAAACTTCACAAATCGTCACACTTATTCTGCTTCTTGAAATGTTGTAATTTTAGACAGTCAAATGTGTTGTAAATTTGCTTATTTGCTGGAAAAAAATACCATGCCATGATTGGACATACCTTTTGGCTGTGCCCCCACGATGAGCTTTTGACGTTGCATGTTTTTGCCATGTCAAAAACACAATGTCTTAAAGTTCCAGCAAAGTAGATGGGATTTATAGAAATCTCGTGCCAACTGTGCTTTTTTACTGAACGTAACCTGATGTGTGGTGCATGTTTTAAATCTGCAACATGTCGATTTCCCTTGCAGCTGACACTGAGTTTTATGTGCAGATTTTCCTCATAGACTTTCATTAAGGCCCCATTACACGTAGCGATATCGTTAACTATATCGCCGCAACGTCACAGGTTTTGTGACGTTGCAGTGACCTCGCTAGCGATATCGCTTCATATATTTATATAGCGCCATTGATTCCATGGTGCTTTACATGTGTAAGAGCAGACGAGAACAAGAACATAAAAAACGACAATTAAATAGTACAGGTACAGTAGGACAGAGATCCTGTCCTTGAGGGCTCACAGTCTATAGGGGATGGGTGGGAGACAGTAGGAGGGGCAGAGGTGGGGGTGAGGTGGTGCAGCGGATTAGGTCTCAGTGTGGGTTGTAGGCTTGAAGGAAGAGATGGTTCTTCAGGTTTTTCTTGAAGGTTCCCATGGGAGGGGAGTGTCTGATGTGGTGTGGGAGAGAGTTCCAGAGTTTGGCAGATGCACAAGAGAAGTCTTGTATGCGGTTGTGGGAGGTGTAGATGCGGGGGGGAGAAGAGGAGGAGCTCTTGAGAGGAGCACAGATTGCGTGAGGGGAGGTATTGGGAGACCAAGTCGGAAATGTATGGAGGGGACAGGTTGTGGATGGCTTTGTATGTCAGGGTTTTGAACTAAGATCTCTGGGAAGTGGGGAGCCAGTGAAGGGCTTGGCAGAGGGAGGAGACAGGGGAGTAGTGGGGTGACTGGTGGATGAGTTGGGCAGCGGAATTGAGGATGGTTCAGAGAGGTGCAAGGGGGAAGTTGCGGGGAGGCCGGTGAGCAGGAGGTTGCAGTAGTCGAGGCGGGAGATGATGAGGGCATGGACAAGTGTTTTGGCAGTGTCATGGTCAAGGAAGGAGCGGATTCGGGAAATATTTTTGAGCTGCAGTTGGCAGGCGATGGTGAGGGCTTGGATGTGGGGCTTGAAGGTGAGGGAAGAGTCAAGGATTACCCTGAGACACTTGGCGTGGGGGGACGGGTGAGAGTGTGCAGTCATTGACAGTGATGGATAGGTCGGCTGGGGGGAAGACGATGAACTCTGTTTTGTCCATGTTGAGCTTGAGGAAGCGAGCAGAGAAAAAGGATGAGATGGCAGACAGGCATTGCGGAATTTTGGATAGTAGGGAGGTGATGTCAGGGCCGGACAGGTAGAGCTGGGTGTTATCGGCGTAGAGGTGGTATTGAAGGGTGTGGGACTCAATGAGTTGGCCTAGGCCGAGGGTGTAGATGGAGAAGAGTAGTGGTCCTAGGACCGAGCCTTGGGGAACTCCAACAGATAGGGGGTAGGGTGAAGAGGAGGTGTGGGAGTGGGTGATGCTGAAGGTCAGGTCTGTTAGGTAAGAGGAGATCCAGGAGAGGGCTAGGTCAGTGATGGCAAGAGTGACACGTAGTGAGATCGCTGATAGTTACGGATTGGCCTGGACCATTTTTTCATAGTTTGTCTTCCGCTGGGCATGTTGCATCGGGATTTGTGACAGGGAAAACACCATGCTATGCCCGTGACAACAGTGACAGATCCCAACAACCGTCAGGCGGTCGCCGCATCAGTGAGTAGATCTGCCTGTGTGGCATCTCTCACTTAGCGACATTCCAGTGATCCCTGCCAGGTCGTATCGTTGTCGGGATCGCTGGAATGTTGCTAGGTGTAACGGGGCCTTTAGAGGCAGAAAAACTGTAGGTAAAAAATGCATGAGAGTCTAGTCCAAAATGGACTAAAAAGCATGTAATGCATAGATGCAGTTTTGTCAAATACCAAGAAGTCTAAAAAACAAAGCAGATTTATTTAAAACTGACCTACCAACATGAGACAAAAGCTGCATCGTCAAAAAGGTGATAAACCAAATTAGGTTACTCACCTAAAACGTGAGTAGCCTAATTTGTGGGAATATTGTGGGAATATGGCCTCATGGTTTCAGTACTGCTTACTAGAAAAGCTTTTCACCAACATCCTCGGACTGAACCCTTATTTAGAGCATCTGAGGCTTTCTCCCATATTTAACATGCTGTTGTATTCAGAGATAAAATGCAGCTCTCTGAAGGATCTAGAAATTTGTACAGTGAGGCTGTTTCCAGTCCGCACATTTTATCAAAAGGCTGTGTGCACAAATCAAGTATTTACTGCAGACATTTCTGCATTAAAAATGTGCCTCATCTCTTGCAAATAAAAACCTGCATTTTTTTTCATGCATTTTTGATGCATGTTTTCCCAATTAGTGAGTGAATAATGTTACAAAATGCTGAGAGTTGGCATGCTGCAGATTTGAAACGGTTTCAAATTCTCAAGAGAAAAATAAGCAACAAGTGCAATAGACTTCTGATATGTCATTCACCGTCCTTGGACAATAAAATGCTGCCTTTTTCGCGGCAAAAACATGTAGAAAATGTTACGTGTAAACAAACTGATGCACTTGTATAAATATGGACAAATAAGCATTATATCCTTTTTCTGCAATATGTGTAAAGGCCACTTTACACACACAGATATTTGTGACCAACTTCTGAACAGATCTCTGGTTGCAGTGAAATCATTGTTCCATTTTGTGGCTGTGTACAAATGGAACAATGTGTCCATGATTTCACTGCAACCAGAGATCTGTTCAGAAGTTGGACACAGATATCTCTGTGTGTAAAGTGGCCTTCAGACCAAAGAACTAAACCGATCTATATAAGAGTCTCTGCCCTCTCCAGATGTGTAGAAAAGGGAGAATGCATCAAATGAGAGCCATATGGATGCTGAGAATTTATAGTTTTGCCATTGTTAACACCAGAGGCTTGTCCTTCCTGTCTGGTTAGTGGAGGAAGGATACAAAATTGGTCTCACAACATATCCAGACCCAACGTGTCTGAGAGATAGGGCTTTCAGTCATTTAGCTAAGGAAATAGCAAAAGATTTATTAATAACCTCGGGTGGCTTAAATAACTCTAGTGATTTCCATATGTGACCCAGAGAACAACTCTCCTTTGGCCGATTACACTTCAAACTTTTGCTGACCTTGTTGGTTTTAACTGTTCTCCAGGATAATTCCCAAAGGCGGTCCTAGTAAAAATAACAAGACAAAGATATCTAGAGAGCCTGTGGTACAACACGTGGAACCTTACCTTTGACCCTTCCAGGACATGGTGTGCTCTATATCATACTAAATCATGTGTCTCCTGCACAAATTCTGAAATGCAAGTGTTACCATATAGCTCTTTCCCTATTGCTGGCCAAATTAGAACATTTTTTGCATAATAGTGCAACATAGGACAATGGGTGTATGCCTGATTGTCAGATGAAGTTACTATATTTGTAAAGCCATTTATGACATTTGAGACTGAGGGGTGCATAGATTGATTAGATCATGACTCCATTGCATGGGCATGGCAAAAATAAAAATTCCAAATCCAGATTTTTTATTTTTTTTTAGGATAGGTCATTTATAGCTGCAGCAACGTTCTGTATGCTGGTGTTATATGCTGCATTTTATCATTTTAAAAAGTCTAATGCAATATTTGATGCAATTTGTTAAACCAGCGCTAGAAATGGATTAAAGGCAATCTATCGAAAAGTTTGCTCTGTAGCCTGAGATCAGCATAATGTAGGGATAGAGATCCCAATTCCAGAAATGTGTCACTTACTGATCTGCTGGATGCAGTTGTGATACAAATAGCCTTCTCTGCTGGAGACCAAGTAGTGCTCTGAATGCTGAGCCCTGTATTACCCCATCAAAATCACTGATTGGCAGAAAGCTGTGGGGTGGGGTTGGGTTACACAGAGCAATACAAGCCGGTTTCACACATCCGTGCCTCCAGCATGTGAGTGGTCCGTGCCCGACACATGCCGGAGGCACGGACATATGTGGACACACCATCCCCTATGGACCCATGCACACGTCCGTGTTTCCACATGGACCGTGTCTCCGTGTGGAGCACATACGTGTCCGTGTGCTCCACACGGCAACTTGTCCGTTTTTATGCAGAGCCACGGACCGCATTTACGTCCAAACGTCCTGCACACGGATGTTCACACTATGACATCCGTGTGCACGGACCACGGACAAAAGTGAAAAACCTGAAAAGAAAGAATTTCATACTCACCTCGCTCCAGCGGTGTCTGCTCCTCTCACTTCCGTTGCCACTCATTAGGCTCATGAACATTCACTTCACTGAGCCCTAGAGTGGCCCGGAAGAGAGAGGAACTGTCAGCGCTGGAGGGAGGTGAGTATGCTAGTGACATGCTGTCCATGTGCTATCCACGGCCCCACGGATAGCATACGGACTGCACACGTCTGTGACACGTGTGCACGCCCCACCCCCAAACGGCCATGTTTCACACGTTCGTGGTGACATGAATGTGTAAGGCTGCCTTCAGATTTGCAGATGCATCTGCAGCATTTTGCAGATGCATCTGCATGCAGACCGCGGCCCCTATGTTTATAATGGAGCGCACGGCGGTCTGCAGATGCTTGCAGACCGCCGTGCGCTCTCATTGCCCGCCATTAGTGATCTGTGCGCAGGCGGATGCCTGCGCACAAATCACACACTCTCGCCCGCACCACGGACGCAACATTTCGCGTCCCTGGTGCGGACGAGAGTGTGTGATCTGTACGCAGGCATCCGCCTGCGCACAGATCACTAATGGCGGGCAATGAGAGCGCACGGCGGTCTGCAAGCATCTGCAGACCGCCGTGCGCTCCATTATAAACATAGGGGCCGCGGTCTGCATGCAGATGCTTGCAGATGCATCTGCAAAATGCTGCAGATGCATCTGCAAGTCTGAAGGCAGCCTAAAACCGGCCTCAGAGAGACAACTAGTTATCTAGTGATAATGTGCTTCTGATAAAAACACTGATTTTATTGAAACTACAACCCAGTAATTGACACATCCATGGGATCAGGGTCTCTGTCTTTACATTATACTGCTCCTAGATTAGATGGCAAAAGCCTGGTGACATATTCCCTTAAACTGGATGGACACTGAGCCAGCCTCAGTGTGCCAAAACCAGGAGAGGACCTTGCAGAGAAAAAGTATAAGGGTATGTGCACATCAGTCGTTTTGTGGGCTGCTTTTGGACGGTTTCCGCTCAGTTTTATGTTAATTTATGTTAATCCTACCCTCCGGTTGGATTAACATGCTAGTCAATGGATTTTAGAAAACTCTGTCTACATTACAACGTTTTTCTTCTGGTCGTTTTCAGTCAAAACTGAGTTTTTTCACCGGTTTCCAAAAATAGAGCAAGTGACTTCTTTCCTCCGTTTTTCCACCGGTTTCAGCTGAACAAGTGCACTAAAAACTCAGTTTTAAAACCGCTCAGAAAAACCGCCGACAAAAAGCTGTAAAACCGGGCGGAAAACGAGCAAAAAACGAGGGACACTGCTGAGCACAGAAAACTCAGTTTCTGCCAGTGTCCTCCGGTTCCCGGTCGGTCTGCAGAAATGCAGAACCGACTGATGTGCACATAGCCTAATTGAAAGATTGACACCTGTTCTGAGTTTTGGAGACACTCCGGGTTTTGGCACACAAACTGGATGGAACCTGATCAGGGAAAAAACTGCAGTATGAAACCAGCCTGACCAGAAATAAAACATATAAAGAAATGGACTACAGACAACAGTATGGTTTATGCTGGCTCCAGGAGGGGGTGACAGCAGGTATGATTCATCTTAATATATTTACACAATCAATCCCCTGGTTAAAGACCACCAGTTGTCTGGACTGACAACCCCTTAAAGGCAAGGTGTACATTTAACTCAAACCACAGGATTGAAAGTATTGTATATCCACCCTAAAACAGTTTGTGGCCAATGAAGCTTGGCTATTGGCAGCTTTAGGGTATGTGCACATCAGTCGTTTGTGCATCTTTGCAGACCGACCGGGAACCGGTGGAGAATGGCAGATACTGAGTTTTCTGAACTCGCTAGTGTCCCTGGTTTTGTTAGCGTTTTGCTAACGATTTGCGATCGGGTTAGTAGCGTTTGTACAGCGTGTTCTTGGCGATTTTTCCCGGCGTGTTCCTTAGCGATTTCCAGACTGGTCTTTGCTGCACTTGTTCAGCTGGACCCGCTGGAAAAACGCTAAAAAGAAGTCGCTTGCTCTATCTTTGAGAACCGGTCGGAAACCGGTGAATAAACTGAAATCGTCAAGAAGAAAAACGTTGTAATGTAGACAGCGTTTTCTAAACTCCATTGACTAGCATGTTAATCCTACCGGTGGGTAGGATTAACATAAATTAACATAAAACTCAGCGGGAACCGCCGACGGAAAACGTGCAAAACCAGCCCACAAACCGACTGATGTGCACATACCCTTAGAGGGAGGAGATAATTCTGCAAAGAAGAACATGGAATTTTAGGATAAGTAGTGAAAATCTATTGCATGTTATCATGGTTGGTGATTAGTTCTGGTACAAAGTAGCCTGTGTCTGGAGCACTGAGGTTTGTCTGACTGCTGCATTTAAGCCCTCAAGTCTACTAAGCAATATGCTTTCCCCTCTATCTCCTCTTTTGCTCCCAGCATATAATCAGGTTTCACTTCTTGCTGACTGTATTGATCTCCAGCTCTGGAAGATGCAAATTACCCCAGCTGCCAGGATTCAGGGTGTTTTATCATCAATGCAGAGTAATTATCTTTGGCTGCACTGATATTGGATTGTTAAGCCGGGGATAATGCACCAGGTAAAGACATTTAGAAAGCAGTCCACAAGGGGATTTGTGTAAATTTGATGGATAGAGTGAGAGAAGTGCTGCTGACATGTAAGCCCCAGGGAACATATAAGGCTTCAAAGGGGTACACACCGCGTATATACTGGAAATATAGATATGCCTGAGGCCTGTCTATTCCTAATGTGTAAAGAGGATTGTAAAGCCACCATACATGTTTCCTTGTGGCTATAACATACATTTGAATCCAGACTTTATTGACAATGTGGTTTATAGAGTTTTTTTTAATGTTCTCATGTTTTAGGTGGGCTCTAATAATAGTCTAATATAAAGAGGGGATTTTGACCTTCTAGTGATGAGAAAAGTTTCCTACCCAAAACCTTTACCTGCCCCTTTAAAAAAAACAACACATAAATGTCTAAAATAATTTTTAAAATTATTTACATGAATTGTAAAAAACAAGCTTGTTCATATAAATTCATAATGAAAGGGGTTGGCCCAAGATCAAGACTCATCCCATATCTATCTTAAAAGTGTGTGATCTACTGTGGTTCGACTCCTAGAGGGACCTACACTGATTAAAGGGAACAAACCTGTAGGTTTTAGTGCTATAAAGTGAAGCCAGTGCCTTACAGGCACTGGGGGTACTGAGTGCAATCATACCTTTACTTGAATGATTGCATGTATGATTGAAGAGAAACCTGTTATCAAACACCTGGAACACAGTGCAGCACATCAGCATAAGTGCAGCACAGCATCACTATGAGGCTTTGGGTTCTTTTTATTACTCCACTGTGGGTTCTAAGCCAAGCCCTCCCCCCTCAATCCCTCCCTGTCACTATATACGTATATACTATGCAGTGGCACAGGACGTCTGACATTATGCATGTTGATAGCCAATGTCAGGCTTCTATGTGCTCATCACTCCCTTTCACTATAGTCTCCGACTACTCACTGCTTGTCACTGCTTCTCTTCGCCCAGGCCACAAAAGACCCCGCTCCCTCCAGGCTGTGCATATCCCCGTCTCATCTCCTCACAGACCACGGGAAGATGCAGGATAGAAGTACAGGAGAGCTCACCGCTATTGTCATCACAGTCACAGTAGTGGGTATTGTCCCGGTCTCCTATCCTGCATCTTCACGTGGTCTGTGACTGTACCTTTACACGCCGCCACTGTGGCTAGCAACAGGTATCCACCGCACGTGCACGTTTTTAATGGTGGATACCAATCGCTGATGCCGCATATACACGCCGCCATTACGTTCTCCACTGAAGGTTTTTTTGTTCCTCGGAAGTGCCGACAGGTGCCGCGGCTAACTTCCTGTGAAATACCTTCCCTGCTTTACACGCCGCTACCACAAAGGAACATGGGCGTACATATTTTGCGCCGTAAGTACATAGGCGTGACAGAGTTGTGTATTCCGTGATGCATAAGCGTTGATTGGACAACGCAATAGCGTCATGATTGGGCAGCCTGCGCAGGAAGGCTGGCTATTACATGACGCCATTGCAATTGTGGACTGTGAATGGATAGCTCTTTAATTATGGCGCCCTGTGAATGAACAGCCAATGGTTACACAGTAGCCCCCACCAATGATCGCTGATGGGGAGTGGTATCCATGACACCGTGGCACGCCCCTGGGAGTTCACTAGGCGACGCAACATCCATGCCTGTGCCCCGTTTACATGCCACTACCATGGCAATTGTGCCTTTCTGTTTTTGACCACGGCTCAGCAACAGGTAACTGAGTCAACTGCAGGACGCCGGGAGGAACTGCCCTATTTACACGCCGCCATTTCGTAGCAATTTCATGGCAACAGGCACAATTATCCCCAGTGCCCGGCAGTTGGTACCTTCCTGTGGTGATGTGTAAAGGGGCCCTGAGGAAACCATGGCCGCGCACAGACTTGAGTGAGCGAGGTCTTCTCCTGTTACCCGGGAGAGCAGAAGCAGTGCCAAGCAGTGAGAAGCCGGAGACTAAAGCTGGAGAGAGTGATGAGCACATAGAAGCCTGACATTGTGCTTTCAACATGACAGACGTCCTGTGCCATTGCCTGGTATGTACTGATATAGAGGGAGGGGGGTTGGCTAAGAGCCCACAAGTAAGTAATAAAAAGAAACCCAACCATCATAGTGATGTTGTGCTGCACACATGCTAATTTGCTGCACTGTTTTCCCGATGTTTGATAACACTTTTTTTCTGCAATCATACATGTAATCATTAAATATATGATTGTACACAGTATCCCAGTCCCTGTAAAGCACTGGCTTCACTTTACAGACCTATAACCTGCTGGGTGGTTCCCTTTAAGAGAATGAATAGGGATACGTTTTCCTGCCTTGTAGCAATCCAATGTTTGTTTGCCACTCCAACCATTGCCCATGAGATTGCTGGAGATAGGCGAGCACTGCTCTCTACTATATCTTTCAGTAAGGGCCACGTCACACACACAGATATATGTGCAGATATTGTTGGCAGATCTCTGGTTGCAGTGAAATCATGGACATCTTGTTCCATTTTGTGGCTGTATAAAAATGGATTAATGTGTCCATAATTTCACTGCAACCAGAGATCTGTGAACAATATCTGCACAAATATCTGTGTGTGTGACGTGGGCTTAATATAGATTTTGAAGAAGAGTGTCATTGTGCATGCATGATCACTGCTCTGTTTAAAAAGGAAACTCAGGATTGACTAGTTGCCCAGCAGTCATACATTTATTACAGATTCACAGGGTCAATCTTTAGTATACCCCTTTACATGAGACTCTGATGGACTATGTTTAGGGAGGGGCCTGAGGAGACCGTGCATCACAATGAGTCAAAGAACATCCAATTACGTATGCTACCATTACAAATCTGTATTGGTAAGGCTGGTTTCACACTGCAGTTTTTTTGCCTGATCAGGTTCCATCCGGTTTGTGTGCGAAAACCAGGAGAGGAACTTGCAGAGAAAAAGTATAATTGAAAGACAGACACCTGTTCTGAGTTTTGGAGACACTCCTGGTTTTGGCACACAAACCGGATGGAACCTGATCAGGGAAAAAACTGCAGCGTGAAACCAGCCTTAGCCCAGCTTCACACCACGGTGTGATCAGGTTCGGGGCTGTCCGATGTGAACCTGACAGCCCTGGACCTGATTTTATGGCTATGCAGCCCTATGATGCCGGACAAGGCCAGATGGCAGCTATTTTGCCCTCTGGTTTTGTCCCTGTCCAGCAGCATCAGGTTGCATTCATTTTTGTGTCCGATGCAAAAATCTGCACAAATCGGATCCTCCCGGATCTGGCGCCCCCTAGCATGGGAGTCTATGACGCCGGATCCGACATAAAATCGGATGCTGCTCCTGGACGCCAGCTGCTGAAGTTTACTTCAGCAGTTGGAGAGCTCCCCTGCCTGAGATTTTCAGGACTGCAGCTAGCTCCCCGTGATCATGAAATTTCAGCAGCTGCAGGTGCGATCTGCCGATTCCAGCAGAAAACAGGGCTCCGACTCTGTGTGTCCGGGGCATTCAGGTTCTGTCTGGTGTTTCTTGCAAAACACTAGACAGAACCTGAAACACCACAACCGTTGTGTGAAGCTGGCCTTAGCCGAAACAATTAAGCTTACAAACTATGGCATGTGAAAGATGTCTTCGCAAAATACGAAGGAATCATTTCCAGTTCTTATTTTAAATCACCACTAGTTTTTAGCTTACACATACTGATTCAATTTACTGACTAAAATACTGCTATGTGAAAATGGCTTAGATCACTTATCTGTGATGCTCAGTTAGGGCCGCTTCACACTGCGGCATGATCCGGTCCGGTGTGCAGCGCACGCAGTTCCCTCTGCTGATAAGTCAGGACCGTGGGCGGCTGCAGCTGCGTGCGCTGCACATCGGACGGGAGGGCATAATAGCCCCCCAGTCCTGTGTGCTGATCCGGTCCGCGGCTGTCTGGGTCCTCCCGGACAGCACCGGACCGGATCATGCCGCACTGTGAAGCGGCCCTTAAATGGCATTTACCATAGTGGTAGCATTTTAAATGCACAGCAGTCTAAATGGAATTGCAGCTGCAGAGAGAAAATGCATGATATCCTCCCTGCAGCTGCTCACTTCCAGTGACCAGGGTGGTGCAGGGGAAATCAGCGCTCACTGTCATTATTCCCCCTTTACCTTGACTGAGTTCATGCTCTGCACAAATTCTATCAAGGGGGAGTGATTGCAGTGAGCTGACTGCCCTGGTGCCACCCTGATGACTGTAAGCAAGTGCCTGAAACCTCATTTTCTCTTTGCACTCCCAATAAATCTTCTACATGTGTTGGAAAATGTTATTAACCTGAAGTTGTCACTATGGCTGCAGGTACATAGTATTTTTTTTTTTTTTTGCTGACAGATTTCTCTCAAAGTCGTACTCCACTACCTATAGTTGGGACCCGGTTATATGTATAAGTAGCTAGGAAAGAATTCCAGCAATATAGTCCAGCTCCTGTCATTTAGTGCAGACGCTTCGCCCTGTCATATTTTGGATCATCACGATTGCAGTTAACCTGTTAATTCACATGCATTAGTCACAAATGTAAAGGCGCACGCTGCTTGTGAGTAAATTCTTTATGCCCTATTCACATCATGTTTTTTTTCCGCTGCATTTAAAACGTTCTATTATGCATTATATGGTGCTTCACAATGGAATACCTTGCAGTATACTGACATACACCTTCCAGAAGGAGGCACAAAGGACACGACTTCGGATGATTAATGGACCCTATATAGATGTTTTGCAAATATTAACCCAGCAGTGAGGCCATCAAAACTCAATCTGTTGATAGTTTTAATAGATGATTAAAATAAGGTCACCCAGGAAAACTGCCATCGTCTTCACATATGTACCATTGTACTTCTGCCATCTTATTTCCATCATGTAGCATATCATTTTATATGATTGGCTTTGCTCTAAATCTAAGATTTTTGACTAGTATAATGCAGGTAATGACTAAAAACTGCACTGATATTATTACATTTACATTACTCTTGTATATACTCTGTGTGGTTTGCATTGCAAAGGTTCAGCACATTCGCATTGTGCTTGGCACAGGATGTCTCCACTGGCAGAGATATGAAGGAGTTAATGCTGACATATCTTCCCAGGCACCCAGTAGCACAAAAACACAAATGAACACTGATGCTGTGAAATGACAGGAGAGAAAGTCCACAGTTAATGCATTCAGGAGACAATGGCATGATTTGATTCCCCAGGATCCATACATACTGCTGTTATTTAGAAGGATTTTGCTGCCCCAGGCAAAAGCAATCAAACTGGAGGCAGCGCCCTCCCAGATCCTTGTTCCCTTTAATTGGAGACACAGCCCGGGATGCCCGCAGGCAACTGCCAGTGTTTAAATGCAGCGTGTGCTGCGGAGGAATGTTCTAGAGAACAAAGCCGAGCACGCTCCTTTGTGTTCTTGTTTTATTACATTTTTCCCTTCTGTAGTGTTTGAAGGAGGATGGAAGGAAGGGTGGTGTAGATTCATTATTACAGTACAACATATAAGAACTATGGAGGTTTGGGCTTCTCTCTGCATGTTCGTACATTAATACCAGTGACGCTGCCTTACATTTGCTCATACATTACAGGCGCCATTATTTCTCATGTTCTGGTTTGCAGTAGTTTGATATTGTATATTTTATCATTAATGTTCACACCGCTGTACGTATGTACAGATAGCTGTGAAAATCCATTATTGATGGCGTGTCACCGGAATCTATTTCTTTTAGGTCAGCTGCTCTTGGGAGTCGTACTTAATAGGAAAAATGTGTTTTATTTAGCATGCAAGTGATATAAATGTCAAAGGCTACCTCCGAAGTGTGCTGGAAAATTCAGTTTACCTATCTGTCTGGCTTGAAAAAGACCTATAAGGGCCTTTTCACATCAGTGGTAAGTATCATCGCAGCAATTGTCTACGTGGCAATGTCTATGGGGCTCGCGGCAGGTGCAGTTTCGGCACTTCCGGCAGATGCGGGCACGAAAAAAACTTGTTGTTTTTTTTTTGCGGCCGCATCTGCCGAAACCGCAACTATACCGCACCTGCCGCAAGCCCCATAGACATTGCACGGGGCTTGCCGCAGGTGAACCACAAGTGTGGCCATTATGCGGTAATCGCGTCAGATGCGCTTTTTTCACCGCCACTGCCGCGATCAGCGATTACCGCTGATGTGAAAGGGCCCTAACAGGGGTAGGGGTAGTACTTTTTAGTCTTGCACCACCTTCCCTCGCCTGTCTTGATTTAGTATGTGCTGCTTACACCATTGAAGCTGATAGTAATCCAGACATTTGGACTGCCACATGTATTTGCAGGATGCATACCCTGGACAGAGCCTTCACATTTGTTTGAGACACTTTCATACTGATGTTATAATAATACCATTATTTTTTGCACCCTTATTCTGGTACAGCATCTGGATCATCCATGGCTCGTTAGAACTGAAGTTTCAGCACCGTGGCAGCGTAAAGTTGAAAATATTTTCAGCAGATTTGTTTAAACCAGAAGTCAATCTACGAGGAAAGAAGCATAAAACCTTCATCTGCATTTGTTTCCTGTTCAGTTCCCTGGGCGTTGTTTAAAAATTGCCACAAAAACTGCAAGTTTGATACCAGCCTAAGGGTGCATTCACACAGTGAAACAGATTAGCTTCAGAATCTGTCAAAAACAGCCTTTGAATACTGTTTGATGTGGATTTTAAAACCGAGCAGCTTAAAAATCCATGTGGAAAAATCCAGTCAATTCATCTGAATGTTTTTGTTTTGTGCAAGACCCATTTAGATGAATAGAGGACAGTTACGGACATTTCTGTGTGAATGCACCCTAAAGTGGCCCTTATGCTGGTTTCACATTGCGTATAGTTTCCGGTCCGTGGGATCCCACTTTTTGCAGGACCCCACGGACAGGAACGGACACCACAGGAGATGACCTATTTCAGTGTGCGGGGCCGTGTGATTATCACGGATCCGGACACAGAAAGATGACAGGAGGCAGCAGGGCATTTTCATTTCCGCAATGTTTATACATACATTGCGGAAGTGAAATTTAGTAAAAGAAAGGGTTAAAAAAAAAAAAAAAAAAAAAAAAGTATGCTCACCTGTCCAGCGAGTCCCCTGACGCTTCCAGCAAGCAGCAAGAAAGGACCTGTGGTTACGTCACAACCCGCTAGCGTCATCAGGTCACATGACCGCAGTTACCATGGTAAGCGGTCATGTGACCCGATCAACTGATCGGGTTGTGATATAATCGCAGGTCCTGTAGTCACCCGGAGCTTGCTGAAGACGTCTAGGGATTTCTGGAAAGGTGGAAATATAATTTTTTTATTTTTTACCCTTTCCATGTAATAAATTTCACTTCCGCAATGTATGTATATACATTGCAGAAGTGAAATTAGATGGTAAGGAGCAGTTTTAGTGTACTGAGCATGCTAAGTACACTAAAATTGGGTCTGAGGAACGATCAGCTGTTTCCCCGGACCCGTGCTCCATAGGCCCCCATGTTAGTGGCCGCGGATCGGGTCAGATCCAAATCGGATCTGACAAAATCTGATGGTAATTAGGCCAGATCCAATCCGTGGCCCATAGGAACACATGGGGGCCAAATCGGATCCGTGGCGGTCAGTTTTACAACAGATAGCCATGGATCCCAGAAATACGCAGTGTGAAACCAGCCTTACAGATAGGATAGAAGTAGGTTAATAGTTGAATGAATAAAGATCAACAATAATTTACACCAAATTTACTGTTTATGACACATGCACACACTGAGTATTTGGTGAGCTTGTTTACTTTAGTATTTGTAAGCCAAAGCCAAGATTTCAACAATTAGACGAAGGGTAAAAAAAAAAAACTTTCTTTTATACTTAACTCCTGGTTTTGGCTACAAATACTGATGTAAAAAACATAGCAAATACTCAGTGTAGACATGGCCTTATGATTTACCCTAGGGGAATGACTCCAAAGGCCCCGTTATACGGCACAACATCGTCAACGACATCACTGATACGTCACAGGTTTGGAGACATACCAGCGACGTCGTTGTGTGTGACTCTGGCAAGTTGCTACGATAAATCGTTGGATCGGATTTGACAGGTTTACCAACATGTTGTAAAACCTGACAATATCAGCTCAAGCAATCTGCTGCATTGTTCTGTGTGACACCATGATAACGATGTCGTGGACGTCTTTGCCCATTCACAGCAATGAGCAGGGATCGTTCGTGGGATTTACATGCTCACAACATTGTTGGTGAGTTGTCCACGATATCTAAACGTGTGACATCTCACCAGCGATGTTGAAATGATGTCAAAAACTACTGCACGCCCACAAGATCATTGCCGACATCGTTTCAACGTCGTGCCGTCTGACGGTACCTTAAGACTTGATGAAAAACCATGTTGCCCATTTGTCAGCGGATCAACAGCCTGTTAAAAAACCATGATTATCAGAAAATGAGCTTTCCTAGGACCACTCCTTAAGGGTATGTCACACGCGTCAATATCGCCTGCACGATCACGGCTGCACGTGACGTTGCAGCGATATTGACGCGTGTGACATACTGAATCAACCAGCGATAAATCGCTGGTTGATGATCGCCAGGTTTTAGAATCTGTTCTAAAACCTGGCGATGGTCGCCCGGTGGACACGCAGCATCACTGCGTGTGACACTGGGAGTAGCGATATTCCAGCTCCCAGCGCCTCTCACAAGCGCTGGGAGCTGGTATCCAAGGTAAACTGCGGGTATCTAGGCAGCGCGTGCTGCCTAGATACCCGATGTGTACCTTAGTTACCAGCCTCCTCCGCTCACCGGCTGGTATCTAAGGTACACAGCGGGTAACTAGGGTCCCTAGATACCAGCCAGTGAGCGGAGGAGGCTGGTAACTAAGGTACACATCAGGTATCTAGGCAGCGCGCGCTGCCTAGATACCCGCAGTTTACCTTGGAGACCAGCCTGCTCCCGCTTCCAGCAGGATGGCAGCTGGAGCAAGACATCGTGGAAACGATATTTAAATCGTTTCCACGATGTCTCTGGTCCATTGATCGCTGGTGAGTCTGCCTGTGTGACAGCTCACCAGCGATCATCCGTCAATGTCGTCAGCGATCATCTCACTGACGACATTGACGCGTGTGACACCCCCTTTAGGGTATATGCAGACGATCCAGAGGCACTGTGTCGTGGACGCAGTGTCTCCGGACCTCAGGGAAGCTGGCAATCTCCATAGGCGAACGCAGCCGCCCTGTGCCCACTTTCTGCGTTGGGGGCATCGTGGCTTTTCCCTGCATTCACCCCCCGAGATCGCATCCGACTCAGCAGCAATAAATTGACATGCTGTGGAGTTATGGCAGCCCGCACCACAGTGAGATAACACTGTACACAATAGAAGCAAAGTGAGCATGGGATTTCTAGAAATTCAATCCCCTCTGCTTGTATTGTTGAACGCAGCGATAATATGCTGCTAATACTGATCATGTGCATGCAGCCTTAATTGTAATTGTGCAGTGGAAATAAACCTTAAAGCTACATACACGTTAAATGTCAACTCAACTACTCTTTGGCTGACATCTATCTTTCTCGACTCCACCATGCTTAGGCTGGCTTCACACCATGGAGTGATCCGGTCTGGGACTGTCCGGGATGACCCTTACAGCCCTGGACCGGATCAGATCAGCACACAGAACCGGAGGGCCAAATGTGCCCTCCGGTCCTGTGTGCAGCCGGATGGCAGTAATTGCAGCCGCAGCTGCTGATTTTTCAAGACCGCGGCTAGCATGGAGCTGGCCGCGGTCCTGAAACAACAGCGGCGTGCAGCCGCCAGTGTCCGGGGCTCCCATGTTAGGGAGCGCCGGATTGCCCCGGCTCCGGGAGAATCCGGCAGAATCCAGGATCCGGCAAATTGGGGAGACTGATGCAAGTATCATTTTTGTGTCCGGAGCGAATAATCCGTATTCTCCCGGATTGTCCCGGAGTGATGAAACCGGATGGCAGAGGGCTGCCATGGGGCCAAAAACCGGTCCGGGGCTGTCTGGTTTACACCGGACAGCCCCAGACCGGATCACACCGTCCGGTCACAGCATGGTGTGATCCGGTCCAGGGCTGTCTAGTGTGAACCAGACAGCCCTGGACCGGTTTTTGGCCCCATAGCAGCCTATGGAGCCAGATGGCTCTCTGCCATCCGGTTTCATCACTCCGGGACAATCCGGGAGAATGCGGATTATGCTCTCCGGACACAAAAATTATGCTTGCATCATTTTTTTTTGTCCGGGGAGAAAAATCTCCCCAATTTGCTGGATCCCAGATTCGGCCCGATTCTCCCAGAGCCGGGGCAATCCGGTGCTCCTTAACATGGGAGCCTATGGGGCCGGATTGCCCCGGACCTGGAGGATCCACGCCGCTGTTTCAGGACCGCGGCTAGTTCCATGCTAGGCGCGTTCTTGATTACAGCCATCCGGCTGCACACAGGACCGGAGGGCACATTTGACCCTCCGGTTCTGTGTGCTGATCCAGTCCAGGGCTGTCAAGGTCATCCCGGACAGCCCCGGACCGGATCACACCGTGGTGTGAAGCCAGCCTTAGAAATGCTGGGCATAGCCGAACATTCCTGTGTTGTCTATGATTGAGGCACTTTCAGAATCATCTGGCAGCAGTTTAACTCCATGCCATTTAAAAAATAAATAAAAGCTACCCATTCCTCATGTCTCTAGCAATCAACACTAATGAGATTAGCTGGCACCACCAATATGAAGGGGGGTTTACACGTTGCGATATCGGTGTCCAATTTCAATGAAAAGTCACGTGGTTCGATCGTTGGAGCCGATATCTTTCCTGCGTTGTATGGTGTGAACGTCCAATACGATGCAGGAACGATGTCAATGCGATATCGGTGATTGAATGAGCGTGCTATTCAATGCTCCGATATTGAATGGAGATTGGAGCCGGATCGTGCTGTGTGACAGCCCAACTACGATGTGAAGTTCAACGTCACCCATTCACTCCCATGTTAAATGGTCGTTCCTGGGTTGGGGGGCGTAGACATCGTACAGACGTTGGATTCTTAAATCGCAACGTGTAAACATCCGATGCGATGCGGGAGAAACGTGCACTAAATGCGTGCTCCCGCGCCATTGAATTGCTATATCGCAACGATATTGAAACGTGTAAACCCACCCTTAGGAACAAGATTCACAATGAACAGACACCATACCAAAAAGTACAAGGAAGGTGCATGTATAGGAGTGGAAGATTCTCATAAAAATAAATCTTTATTATTTTATACAAAAACACAAAATTTACAAACAATTATAATAGCACTAAGCCATGTTCACACATTGTAATCGGAATACATTTTTTGTTTCAATTTTCCAAAATCTCAAAGAACATTGATTTATCGTGATTTTGGAAGGTGATACCTGAGAAAAATGCCGCACAATTTCATTGTATAAATATGGGTTTAGGTTCCTAAACATGTGCATGTCCAAAACCTGACAAAGTGAAAAACACACAATATTGCAATGATAACAATAGAAGGCAGCAGATACAATGTGTTGACAGTGCACTCTGCTAATTATCCAAATATAAACCATAATATAAATGCAGTAGAGGAATCCTAATGCCTAGGATAACTCTACAGGCAAGTAATGCATGCAGATAGTCACTCTTGGCTATCTACCTAAGGCCCCTTTCACATCAGCGGTAAACGCTGATTGCGGCAGTTGCAGTGAAAAAAAACGCAATTGCCACGATTACCGCATAACGGCCCCGATCGTGGCACACTTGCTGCAAGCCCCATACAATGTCTATGGGGCTTGCGTTAAGTGTGCGGCAAGTACGGTTTCGGCAGGTGCGGCCGCGAAAAAACCGCGGCATACCACGTTTTTTTTCGCTGTCGTACCTGCCGCAAGTGCCGAAACCGCAACTACACCGCACCTACTGCAAGCCCCATAGACATTGCATGGGGCTTGCTGCAGATGAAACCGCAAGTGTGGCCGTTATGAGGTAATCACGGCAGTTGCGTTTTTTTCAGCGCAACTGCCGCGATCAGTGCAAAACGCGGATGTGAAAGCAGCCTAACTTATGCAGGACAGAATTCTGTCCTCTAACAGCCAAAATACTACCAATGCGCCATAACATTACAAGCTAAGAAGATAATTTTAAGGGTATGTGCACACAACGTCTTTTTAAAGGCAGATTTTGCTGTGAAAAATGCTTGAAAATGTGCTACCAAAACATTCAAAAGATTGCACTTTGTGTTAAAAATTACTTGCTGTTCATATGTTCAGGCTGTTGGGCATCTTTAAACCATTTCAGGATTCCAAAGACAGCAAGCATTAAAAGAAGTGATCTGACCATTTTAAGGTGTCTTCTGCTCTGCTGTGAAGTATTTGAGCATTTAGGCAATACTCACCCATGGGGCAGTCCAGTCTAATGGAAATCACTGGTCTTGATCCGGCCCCTCTTCTCTTCTTGCAATCTTCATCCTTCTGCCCCGTTTCATTGGCTAACACGTCCTTTATCCACACACGGTCTTCCATCACGCTCCAGCCAAGGCATGCTTCTTTCTGCCCTGTCAAGGGCAGAGCAAAGCACTGTAGTGCACATGCAAGAAGAAAGGTCAAATAGCGTCAGCGCATGCACGTTACAATACTTTGCTTTAACTTCGGCAAAGCTGACAGAATGCACCTGTGCTGCTGGAGCATAATGGAAGCCACTGTGTAAATGACATAGGATTGTTCATCCACACAATGCAAGAAGGAGACCATGGATTGGAAGAAGAAAGGAGGCTCGCTGTACCCAGCCTCTGTGAAAATGACAAACTAATGAAAAAAATAAATAAAGGACAACCCCTTTAAGGCCTCCATACACATTGAACTAATGTTAGCCGAACTTGCCGATATGTTGATTGGGCATATCCTATTTTGGACTGCAGACTGCATTGTTCTCCCGGCGACTTTCTCATAGAGAACACTGGAGTAGTTTTGTGAATGTCAGTTTGACTGACAGCCATCTAATATGCATGGCCAGCTATAGATATCCATTGCGACTGTGGCCCTGTAGCCACATTGAATAGTAAAATGTGTAGAAATAGGTTAAGTTTGTAAGAGATGTTAACCAGGGTTTCTAAACAGAACACTTGTCAAAACTTCATTGTTTCTTATGTTTAGGATACTCCATGATCTGTTATTGCTCTGCTTTTCTGAAATCATCCAAACCTGTGGTTTTCCAAGGGTGCCTGGGGCTGTACAAGGTGCAGTGATAAAGTACAGATCTGCAGACAAAGATTAGAAGGGGAAAAACACCATCTGGAAAACTAATTGTTGGTTCAGTACAAAACCTTGATAACCCCTAAGCAAACAAATCCAGGCCTGCTGATCTATATCTTTACACAAAATACTTAATCTGGCTGCCAAAACCTCACAGCTGGGTACATCAGGTATTCTACCCTTGCTGACAGATGGAAAGTGTGCAAGTAGATGGTAAAATGTGCATTCAGTTATGTAGATTTAATCTAGTTAGGCCGGCTTCACACCACGATTTTCTGCTGTCAGGTTGTGTCTTGTGTTTTGCAGGATGCATCAGACAGAACCTGACAGCCCCGGACAAAACAGAAGCGGAGGGCAGATATGCCCTCCGATCCTGATTTCTGCCGGAATCAGTGGCTGCTGCTGTCTTAAGTGCTGAAATTTTAGCATAGCGGCTGGAGGGAGCTCTCCAGGTGCTGAAATTTCAGTCGGGGAGCTCTCCAGGTGCTGAAATTCAGCACCCGGGGATCGGTCCGATGTTATGTCAGATCCAGCACCCATAGACTTCCATGTTATGGGGCACCGTATCCGGAAGGATTCGATTTTGTCTGATTTTTGCCCCGGACACAAAAAATGCTGCAAGCTCCGTTTTTTGTGTTCAGGGCAGAAAATGAAATCCCCGAATTCAGCCAGACAGACAGCAAAATGGATGTCAAATAGCTGCCATCCGGCCCCCTAGGGATATAATAGGGGCCAAATCGGATCCGGGGCTGACCGGTTCAAACTGGACAGCCCCGAATCCAAAAAATCTTGGTGTGAAGCCGGCTTTATAAGAATTATCTGCTGCACACTACACATTGCAAGATATAGGTATACTAGGTATAGCTTAATGGCCGGCTTTAGACTGGACAAACTCTTAATAAGTGCACATGGCAAACCCATATGCACTTTATATGCGTCTTGTAAGGATCCTTCTACATGAGCAGATAAGCTATCCTTAACAGAGACAATCAACTATACAGGATGTCGCTCAGTGATCACTAAGGTCCATTTTCACCTGGCAATGGACAAGAGGGGTTGGATATGAACAACTGACCATATTATTGTTTGCTCTTGTCATTGTCAGCAGCACTTTCCTGTTTACACAAAGAGATGTGCTGATGACTAATGGTAGTTTTTAGAGCCACAGGTATATTAGAAGACAAATCATGAGTGTTTGCTTCTTTGTCAGCTCATTGTATCATCATATTTACACAGGACAGTTTTTCAGAATGAGAGTTCCTATGAATGTTTAAAAGGGTTTTCAAACACTTTATTTTTTTCCTGTAGGTGTAAATGGAGGGTAGGCATTACAACAGGTTTACATGTAAATCTGTGAAATACGTGATTCAGACACAACCTCTAACTGAAGATGCCCTATAACAAGGCAGATGGAGACAATGTGGACTCTCTCTTACTTACTATGATCCAATAGTATCCATATTTTTAAGTGTGCATAAGAACAATTGACCACAGTTTTGTGCAGTTCTGAAAAGAACACCTCAGAACAGAGGCCAGACGCAGTCCATAGTAACTCTGCTGTCCCCTGAAACTTTCCATGGATCATCACCATCACTCAGTGTCACAGCAAGGCATCCAGAGTTTGCAGCATCTGTTAGATATGGTATAAACCCCAAAGTTTCATTATTTCTTTATCTGTTCCTTATACTGTGCACCAAACATATATGGGCTTTAAAAATATATTTCCATTATCTCTGTCTTAGGCGGCCGTCACACGCTGAGATATCTCTAGCGATATTGTAAGCGATCACGTGCACGCGCGATCGCTTACAATATCGCTCACATCGCTGGTGAGCTGTCACACAGACAGACTCACCAGCGATGTGGAGCTGCGATCTCGCTGGTAACTATGGTACACATCGGGTAACTAGGCGCCGCGCGTCGCTTAGTTACCCGACGTGTACCATAGTTACCATCTCCCAGCATAGGCTCTGCGCTGGGAGATCGCTCATCGTGGTGTTATAGACCACGATGAAGCAGATCGTGACATCGTTCATCGCTAGATCTGAGCTCCGGAGCTCAGATCAGCGATGTCACGATCAAGCGATTTCACATCGTAAATCGCTTGATTACATGCAACGATTTCTTGCCCGATATCGCTTAAGCGATCAAAAAGGAGATCGCTTAAACGATATCGGGCAAGAAATCGTTCCGTGTGACGGCCGCCTTACATGTATTTATCTATCATCGGTCTATAAATCTGTCTATCATATAGCTTATGTATTCATCCATCCACTGATAGATGGATGAATACATAAATCTATCTATCCTATCTGTCACATAGGATGGTATATCAGGGGCTGGATTGTAGTATGAGCATGGGGCAGGCAGCCAAGCCCCATCCCCATACAGAAGTGTGAGGGAGCTGGAATGTAGGATGATCCTGCAGCTCCCAGCATTCACACCCCCGACACACCTCCTGCTGTCTGCTGCAGCATGAAACTGACATGCTGAAATGTTATGCCCCCTGGGGGGATCAGAGCAGAGGACCAGGTATGATTTTATTGAAAAATAAGTGATCTATAGATCCTAGAACTGCAGTGTACAACTCTGCTTCATCATGTAGCATGGCAGGGACTGTAATAAAAAGTTTTCTCTGACCCTTAACACATACTTTTCGTTTCAGGTGTCTTTCTAGAATAAGCTGACTTGTGTTGTTGTATATCGGCATTATCACCACTTTTGAGGCGTCAGACTTCTGAATCATACATTTTTATTGGTGTTTTTCCACAGATATACTATAATGGGTACGTGTTCTATGCGTCTGTTCTTATGCAAAGAAACATACAAAATGAAGTGTCCCAAGTCACAGATTAGAATTATCCATATAGGTCTGTGAAAATCACTGTGCACACTGTAGCCGTGTGCTGCCTGTTTAGAACATTGCAATGGATAGCACAAACTTTGCAGCTTTATATTTTCATACTAGAAAATCACTGGTGGTAAAAACTGAAACACTGATGAAAATCAGAGCAAGAAAACAACAAATAAATCTGACCTCTTTTGTGTACGAGTTCTTATGGTGGGTTTACACGCTAGGATATAGTTAGCGATATCATTGGAACGATCACGTGACCGTGATCGCTCCGACATCGTTAGTGCGCTGTCACACACAAGGACATCGTTTACGTTTTATCCTATGCGGCAGCGCAACTGTTAAATAGGAGAGGAAGGAGTGAGCGATGTAATAAAGCGGCAGGAATAGATTTATGAGCGATATCGTTCATAAAGGTGTCACACTGAACGATGCTTCCTGAAGAAGCGTTAATTGGACGACGAACGATAGATCTGAGGTCAGGATCTCAAATCTAGGATGAACGATCCAACGATCTTTTCATCCTATATCGTTCCTTTACACGCAACGACCCCCAAATGATATCTTTTCAACGATCACAAATCTGTGACGTTTCAAGGATATCGTTCAGGATATCCTAGCGTGTAAACCCACCATTAGACTTCATGCCCACTGGGCTTTTGTGCTCTGGTGTAGGTGATCTGATTTTGGTGCATTTTCTACAGACAAACCGGATTCTCTTTGTCATGCTTTTTTGTAAAAAAAAAAAACAACACCTCATCTGTTTGTGTTTCTTTCTCCATTTTTTTAGTGCTGCGCTTTTGCTTTTTAAAGCAAAACAGAAGTACTATTCTATAAAGGCGCTGCAGTCCTGACCTATCAGCAGCGGGAACTGCGTGCGGCTGCACATCAGACCGGAGGGCATATTAGCCCTCCGGTTCTGTGTGCTGATCCAGTCCAGGACTGTCAGGTTCATCCCTGACAGCCCCGGACTGGATCACACCGCAGTGTGAAGGCACCCTAATGGCCAGTTTACGCGTCCCGATATCGGCGTCCAACTCCGATAAAAAGTCACGTGGTTCGTGCGTTGGCCCCGATATCATTTGTGCGTTGTATGGTATAAATGTCCAATACGATGCACGAATGATGCCAAAACGATATCGGGGATCAAATGAACCTGCTCTCCAACGGCCCAATATTGGATGGACGATGTGGCCGGATCGTGCTGTGTGACAGCCCAACAACGATGTGTAGTACAACTTCCCCTATTCTCTCCCATGTTAAATGGTCGTTCCTGGGTCACCCCTACAAGGGGGCGTACACATCGCAGTGGCGTTGCCTGCCGATATCGCGCTGTGTAACATCTCCTATGCGATCTTGGAATTCTGCCCAGAAAGCGCGCTCACACGTCGTTGTATCCAACATCGGACCAATGTTGGGACGTGTAAAGTGGCCATGACACACACAGATAATTGTGCAGAGATTGTTCCCAGATCTCTGGTTGCAGTGAAATCATTGTTCCATTTTGTGGCCGTGTACAAATGTAACAATGTGTCCATGATTTCACTGCAACCAGAGATCTGTGAACAATCTCTGCACAATTATGTGTGTAACTGGGCCCTTTAATCAGTCGATGATCGTACATTCAACTTGCAGCATCGGCTAGTGTGACACCTTGATAACGATGTTAACGATTTCGCCTATTCAGAACTTAGGCCCCCTTCACACTGCATGATTTTGCTGATCAGTGTCCATCAGTTTGTGTGCCAAAACCAGGAGAGGAACTTGCAGAGAAAAACTAGAATTGAAAGATGCAAATTATTATTATTATTTATTTATATAGTGCCATTAGGTTCCATGGCGCTTTACATGAGGATTTGCATATTTCCTAGAGGAGGGATGTGGCTTTAAATCTCCTTACCTACTTAACTGTTTTATGGTTGCAGGAAAACTCCTCTCCATAAGGTAGATATCACGTTCCCAGACCTCGTCTTAGCCCACTCACACAGCCAGATCAGAATATCCCACACACTACACTGATGAGGGGCAGTTACCCCGAAACGCTAGTGATGGGCAGTCTGGCTCTTTTTGGTGATCCGGTTCTCATGGTTCCGCTCACCAAAAAGAGCCAGCTCTTTTGTTATCCTAAATGGCGCCCTATTAAATCTGTTTTCACCCCAGGCAAACACAGATATAACATTGCGGTGATCTCTTGCAATAAGTGAAACCCCGCCCACTGAAAAATGGGCCAATTAAATTGAAGAGTGGGTGGGGTTTGTTCCAGAGCACGCCCGGACTATGCCAAGTGAGAGCCATTAAAAAAAAATTTGTGGCTCTTGCTAGAGAGCTGGCTCCTGTCAGTCACAGCAAGGAGCCAACTCTTTGTGTCGGATCGTTCACGAACGACATCACTACGAAGCGCAACATCTGTAGTTTGGGGTTCTGATCTGGCACAAATCCCTTAGGCATATTAAAAAGCTTGTTGGAAAGCGACTGACTTTGAGGAGCTACTTAAAGGTGGCACTGGAGTTCATCCACTTCCTTACTGAAATGCAAATTTGCATATTTCCTAGAGGAGGGATTTGGCTTTAAATCTCCTTACCTACTTAACGGTCTTATGGTTGCAGGAAAACTCCTCTCCATAAGGCCGGTTTCACACATCCGTGTCACCGCGGACGTGTGGAACAAGGCTGTTTGGGGGCGGGGCATAGACTCATGTGTCACAGACGTGTGCTGTCCGTGGATCCACGGGTAACACACGGACAGCCTGTCACCCGCATACTTACCTCGCTCCAGTTCCGCTGCTCCTCTCACTTCCAGTCCGCTCTTGGGCTCAGTGAAGTGAATATTCATGAGCCTAATGAGCTGCATAGAAAGTGAGAGGAACTGTCAGTGCTGGAGTGAGGGGAGTATAAAATTCTTTATTTGTAGGGTTGTCACTTTTGTCCGTGGTCCATGCACACGGATGTCACATGGATGACATCCATGTCCATGGACGTTTCACGGCGAAAGCTGTCCATGTGTTCGCCAAAAAACGGACTTGTCGCCATGTGGAGAACACGGACACGCATGTGCTCCACACGGAGACACGGTCCGTGCGGAAAAACGGAAAAGTGAATTTGCCCATAGGGGAACATGCATCCCCGTATGTCTGTGCCTCCGGATGTGTTGGAACGGACCACACACGTGCCGAAGGCACGGATATGTGAAACCGGCCTAAAGTAGATAGCAAGTTCCCAGACCTAGTATTGAAAGATTGACACCTGTTCTGAGTTTTGGAGACACTCCTGGTTTTGCCACACAAACACTGATGGACACTGATCAGTGAAATCATGCAGTGTGAAGGGGGCCATAGCAATATAGTCATCCAAACAACTAATATAGTCTGCTTGTTGCAGAGTCGTTGCTGCATCGTTAAAAATATCTGTACGTGTGGCACTTCATTAGCGATAATTGAACGTCGTTCAAGCGATCTAGGTCAAGTTGCGTGTGATCCGATCCGTGGCTGTCCGCTTGAGGCAGACAGGACTGGGGGGCTATTATGACCTCCAGTCCTGTGTGCAGCGCTTGCAGCTGCAGCCGCTGACAGGTCAGGACCGCGGCGCCCGCGGTCCTCACCTATCAGCAGTGGGAACTGCGTACGGCTGCACACCAGACTAGAGGGCATATAAGCCCTCCAGTCCTGTGTGCTAATCCGGTCCGCGGCTGTCTGCCTCAAGCGGACAGCCACAGATCGGATCACACACGCAGTGTGAAGCCCGGCCTTACTCTCCTGCAAAATTGCCAATCTGACCAACTTCAGGCTGGTTTCACAAAGTCGTTATTGGAATCCATGTGAACCCAGCTTAAACTGGATGCACCTGCATCCATTTTCGGCCCCATTGACTTTCAATTGGTCCACAGGAACTTGTGGGTCCATCCAGTTCTTTCCATTTCCCCCTGATATGGGTGTCCACATTTTTTTCACTGAGACCAAAGTCGCAAGGTGTTGCGATTTTGGTGTCAGTGTCAAAAACTGTGTACACCCGGATCTGGGCCAATCCGGATTGAATTAAAATGTGGCTCTATGTTACCCAGATCCAGCTGGATCCAGACACCGGATCCAGGTTTTTGAACTGCACATGCCCAGAACGCTGTTCTAAATGACATACCCCATAGGGCAGTGTTTCCCAACTCCAGTCCTCAAGGCACACCAACAGGTCATGTTTTCAGGATTTCCTTATCATTAGACAGATGATGGAATTATCCCCTGTGCAAGTGATTAAACTAACACCTGTGCAATCCTAAGGAAATCCTGAAAACATGACCTGTTGGTGTGCCTTGAGGACTGGAGTTGGGAAACACTGCCATAGGGGGTGTGAGTTTTCACCTGATCCTGCGGACAAAAGTACAGAGCCGGATGCAACGGGATGCTCCCACACTAGTATTATCACTTATCTGTGTATCCAGTTGCATCATTGCAGGGGGATGCAAGTTTCACCCGCATACCTACGGTTTAAAAAAAAAATGGCCGTGTGAAACCAGCTTCATTGTTGCCTCTTCTCACGCCCCAGCCCTATGAGAATGTGGGTGCTGCACTCTCTCACTCCTTTAGCGCCTCAGTAGGAGCCTGATGTGATTGGTGCTGGGCGATTGCAGCAGCTGCCCCACGCTCCTCTCCTCCCTCCTCTGTTGCTATCATCACAAGACTCCTTTCTGAATCTCAGAAAACTGCTGGGAAAAGCAATTTTCATTTCTAAATGCTATTTGTATATGAAACTGATACGTTCAACAGAAAAATAGATGTATATGCATTCGTTTTTTGGGAGAGCAGGGACTTGGCTAGGTATGCTAGATGTGGGGGAGGGGGGAGTAGGAGATAGATGATAGATATATCTTATATTATATATATATGTATATGCGGCTGAAGGGGGATTATGCTATATGTTGAGGAGGGGGGAGCTTACATATTCACCCCTCCCCACATGGCTATATAGGCTAATATATAGAGCTGTATGTGGGTGAGGTGAGCTAGGCTATATATAAACTTGGTGTGGGGGAGGGGAGCTAGGCTATATATGCTGTGTGTGGGGGAGAGGAGCTATTTTAGGCCTCATTCACATGTCCGTGCCGCCGCGATGTATACAGTACATGCTGACACATGCCAGAGGCATGGACATATGGGGACACATGTTCCCCTATGGCCCCCTTCACATGTCCATAATTTCACATGGGTCCTTTTTTATGTGGAGGCGTGGATTGCTTTTGCCCTGAAACGTCCATGCACACAAATGACATCTGTGTGCACGGACCACGGACTGGAGTATGAACAGGTGAAATGTCTATGTAGATCAGCAGTGGGGTGGGCCCTGGGAGTCAGTCCCTCCTGTGGCCCTAGGTATCCAGTCCGACATGGAAAAAGTACAGCTAGGATCATGTCGGGAGTTTAGGGGGGGGGTTGTATTGTTATACGAAAAGAAAAATAAAACTCCTAAGAGACCTGAATCTGCACATGACAGACAGTTGGTGATGGGCACACTCCATGGAATATAGTCCACTTTTTTTTCGCCCTCTTTAGGGTGTTCGGGAAGAGAAGTGCAGCATGTTGCCCTGTTCTCTGGTCACTATGGGAAGTTTCCAGTGGCCCCTGGAGTTGGTTGTACTGGCAGGCCCTATACACCCAGCCTGACTGTAGGGGGACATTAGGGTGTTCGGGGAAGAGAAGTGCACCCAGCCTGACTGTAGGGGACATTAGGGTGTTCGGGGAAGAGAAGTGCACCCAGCCTGACTGTAGGGGACATTAGGGTGTTCGGGGGTTAGAGAAGTGCACCCAGCCTGACTGTAGGGGACATTAGGGTGTTCGGGGAAGAGAAGTGCACCCAGCCTGACTGTAGGGGACATTAGGGTGTTCGGGGAAGAGAAGTGCACCCAGCCTGACTGTAGGGGACATTAGGGTGTTCGGGGAAGAGAAGTGCACCCAGCCTGACTGTAGGGGACATTAGGGTGTTCGGGGAAGAGAAGTGCACCCAGTCTGACTGTAGGGGACATTAGGGTGTTCGGGGAAGAGAAGTGCACCCAGCCTGACTGTAGGGGACATTAGGGTGTTCGGGGGTTAGAGAAGTGCACCCAGCCTGACTGTAGGGGACATTAGGGTGTTCGGGGAAGAGAAGTGCACCCAGCCTGACTGTAGGGGACATTAGGGTGTTCGGGGAAGAGAAGTGCACCCAGCCTGACTGTAGGGGACATTAGGGTGTTCGGGGAAGAGAAGTGCACCCAGCCTGACTGTAGGGGACATTAGGGTGTTCGGGGGTTAGAGAAGTGCACCCAGCCTGACTGTAGGGGACATTAGGGTGTTCGGGGAAGAGAAGTGCACCCAGCCTGACTGTAGGGGACATTAGGGTGTTCGGGGAAGAGAAGTGCACCCAGCCTGACTGTAGGGGACATTAGGGTGTTCGGGGAAGAGAAGTGCACCCAGCCTGACTGTAGGGGACATTAGGGTGTTCGGGGAAGAGAAGTGCACCCAGCCTGACTGTAGGGGACATTAGGGTGTTCGGGGAAGAGAAGTGCACCCAGCCTGACTGTAGGGGACATTAGGGTGTTCGGGGAAGAGAAGTGCACCCAGCCTGACTGTAGGGGACATTAGGGTGTTCGGGAAGAGAAGTGCACCCAGCCTGACTGTAGGGGACATTAGGGTGTTCGGGGAAGAGAAGTGCAGCATGTTGCCCCTGTTCTCCGGTCACTATGGGAAGTTTCCAGTGGCCCCTGGAGCCTGACTGTAGGGGACATTAGGGTGTGCTGACACTGTTGGACTCTATGGGAGCACACTTCAATGGTCTCCATTTCCATTAGCAGACGAGATAGCCGTGTAGACGGTGTGAGGACCGCTCTCCTAAGTATTCCCCTACTGGGCTCAGTTCACACTCTCATACATTCAATGCCGCCTATCCCCATGGAAAGCACATGGCGTGTGTGCTGGTGACTGTCTCCAGTGGCCGGTGTGGAGCCAGCACTGCTCACAGCGCTGACTGCCGGCACACAGGCAGTTAATGGCAGCCGATCCAGCCTGTGAGACTGCTCATGCCTGCCTCTAGAGTGCACTCGTGTTCTCCGGGCTGGATTGGTCGGGTCTGGAGGAGTCTGCCGGGAGCCGCACGCCTTGCAGTCGCTGTGATCTCGCTCGCTGGCTCAGTGGAGCGGCTCCTCTCCTGCAGACGGGAGCATGGACCCCGCACACAGTGGATGGCCGTGTGTGGATATGTAACTGCTGGCTCTCCCGGCCACGGGTCTGGATGGACGGCTGATTGGACCGACACTTGTGCTCGCTTTTTGGGGATTTACTGTTTGGGATTTACCCTTTCGCCTCTGGATCGCTTTCTGGATTATTGCAGCCGCCTGTGATCCCCGGAGCGCCGGACTAGACGGTAAGGAAAGGCAGCGGTGATGTGCGGGCACACCGGGGAGGGGGAGGGGGAGGGGAGGCACAGGCACCGGTGATGTGCGGGCACACCGGGGAGGGGGAAGGGAGGCACAGGCACCGGGGAGGGGGAAGGGAGGCACAGGCACCGGGGAGGGGGAAGGGAGGCACAGGCACCGGGGAGGGGGAAGGGAGGCACAGGCACCGGTGATGTGCGGGCACACCGGGGAGGGGGAAGGGAGGCACAGGCACCGGTGATGTGCGGGCACACCGGGGAGGGGGAAGGGAGGCACAGGCACCGGTGATGTGCGGGCACACCGGGGAGGGGGAAGGGAGGCACAGGCACCGGGGAGGGGGAAGGGAGGCACAGGCACCGGTGATGTGCGGGCACACCGGGGAGGGGGAAGGGAGGCACCGGTGATGTGCGGGCACACCGGGGAGGGGGAAGGGAGGCACCGGGGATGGGGGGCATGCTCAGCCTCCCCCTGTGCCCCTGGCCGGACCTCACAGCACGGCTGCCAGTGTACCCAGTGCTCCACAGATGGCGGGCTCTCCACACGGACAAGCTGTGTAAACCTTCTTGTTTCTTGAAGTTCCAAGTTTAAGGGAAAGCAGCAAATAAGTAAAATCCTGCGGGATGTGAGTAATTGAGCGAGCAGCCATCCCTGGCCGGGTGCCAGAGGGTTAGTGGGTTGGCAGAGCCGAGCACTCCAGATGAAGCTCTGTTTGGCACATCGTCTGCTCACTTAACCCCTGTAATATCAGGAGGGCTGGCTGTGTGCTCAGGGTGGAGGGACAGGCATGTCTTCTTCATCTGTACCATAAGTCTGCTGCATAGGAGCATTACATAGTGTGTGTGCTATAGAAGCTGTGATATTCTTACCTCTCCTGGAGTCAGGATGTAAACCTAATGTATCCCTCAATTGCCTGGCTGCACAACATAAGCCTTCATTCTTCAATTAAACCTGACCATACACAGGACAGCCTGTCCTAACAAGGATTCCAGTAGAAAGGAAAGGCACAGCTGTGATATATAGTATATACACTGATCATGAAACCTCTGCATGTGACCAGCAGTCAGGTTCATTTGCTGTTGATCACCTCTCTACATCCGTCCTCTGCACAGTCCCCCAGGTACACGGCCATCTGTCTGTCATGTCTAATGAAACAGCGGGGGGAATGAACACTTGCATGATTAATGGGGTTTCCAAATAAAATTGCTATTACAAGTACTGAGTGCTGATCGATTTGCTATATTGTTGATTGGCGTTGTTTCTGCAGTATATCTGCCAATGTTAAAGGACATGAAATAAAATGTTGGTTTCCCTAAATCGTGTTCTTGCAATGTACAGTTGATCACGGCTGTACATATTCTAACAGCAGAAAACAATGGCAGTACTCCCTTATGAATTACCAGCTTGCCTTTATTCACCCAAGCAATGCAGGGCTCTGTTCTCCATCTCAGGCTGAGACATTGCATGGGTGAATAGCAATGATCTTGTCCATTTAATCCAAGCAATTACTGCCATTATTTCTGTTACTCGGGTCACACTGACATATCCCACCACCTAGAATGGTAAAAATAAGAAAATGGGCTGATGCTAAGCTAAGGAATCAGCGAACAACATATGGAAAAGCTGGACTCTGTTTTCTAATGTATAACTTCCATATGTTTGCAATCTCACATATCCTACAAGTTTAAGTAAATTCTTATCTTTCCAACCCATCTAAAATAACTTCTGGTTATCTCTTTGAAAGGTAATGATTAACCCTTGTTATCTCAACGGGGAATGCTTGTAGTATTGCTGTACTGTGTTCTGTTGGAAAACAGGGATGACATTGGTTTTGTCCTCTATAAACAGCCCCAAAGTCCCATACATTCATTCTTTTACATATTCTCCATCTGGTAGCAATTACACTTTTTTTTTTTTTAAACAAATTGTCATGAACCGCAGTGGTGAACGCTGTATGATCGTGTATGTTCCTTATACTCAACTAACCCGTGATCAGCTACGAATAATATTCCTTATATATTTAAATAGCCCATGATCAGCCATGTATTATATATATCCTTGGCTGTTTGCTTTCAGTATTCCTGAGCCAGCATGAAATGTGGCTGTGTAACTGCTCTCTGGCTTTTGAGGGTTAAACTGATCCTCTTTTAGCCAGCACTGCTAATCCCTTTATATCCCCTCTCCTGTGCAGATTACCCAGCAAGGAATAATTAGCAGCTTATAGTTCACCTGTCACAAGCAATAACTCGAGCCTTGATTTACTGACAGGTCTGGCATGTGGGTGATCATCTTTCTCCAGCCCTACTATAACACTTCCAAGTCTTTGAGAGACCGGCTCCTTTGGGCACTTGAAGGACTCACAAAATGCTTATTAAGAAATGGATCTATCCTAACACGCTCATATTTATTGAATGTGTCAGCTCACCTCGTGTTATTTTGCCATCCATGTTTTACCATTTTTGGCAATTTTTAACACTTTGAATAATAATTTATTCCCCCCCTGTTAATAAATGTAGATAATGCCAATACTACCAATGGTCTGATGAAGGTGTCTACATTCCATGACCAGCTTCTTGGCATGGCTAATAAACCAGGGATCAGATATAGTTTGTAGATGAACTGTCCTACCCTCTATCCACAGAGTAGCACTAAAGATAAACTCCTCAAGTCTTATTTTTCCAGATAAACTGAAAATTGTCATGCTTTTTTGGAGAAAAATGATTTCTGTAGTAGTTCCCAAAAAATAGGGAGATTGGTATGTCTGAAATACATTGATGGGCAAAATAAAAAGTAAATCCATTTCTCACTTGGCTCATGACGTCCTAGGCATTTGATTTGTGATGGTCGTGCAGGTTCTGTACCTTACTGCTGTGATATGTGAAGATGGTGTCATCTCATCTAAAGCTGTGAGTAGTAATAGAAGAGAATTTAGCGGGGGTCTTGGTTACATCACGGGGCAGTGCGCGTTTGTCATGACTGCGCCATTTTGCAGCAATCTGTAGAGGGCTGTGTGCTGTGATGCTCTGTTGTGAGGCATCTTCTATTCTCTTTAATAGAAAAAGTACAATAACCCTTGCAGCTATCCCACTATTTCTTACCGTGGTTTGTTTTCACCTTTGGAAGTGATATTATAGAGAGCACTGATTTTTTATTTATATTTTTCTTCGTGGATCTCTTGTGATTTTAGCCACCATGTTTTGTTTGTCTTGAATCTGATTTATGTTTTATGGAGTATTTTTTATTTTTTTTTAATTGTGTTTTTTTGGGTTGCATGTCTATTTTACCTCTGTGTATTGATCTTTCTATTAAAGTAATATGGTATCTATCCCATAATTATCCCTCTACATTGTGTAAACCTTCTAGGACATTGGTGTGATATTGTTGCTTGTAGTTAGTGTAAGATCATCACTGATCATATAATATATCATTTTATCTCTGCAAAACTAAGTTCTCAATATTTAATCTTTCAGAACTAGCTACTATTTCCTCATTTATCATCTTTTCTCTGATTCTACCCTTAAATACAGTATGCTGTGCCATCTGCCAGCGTGGAGCTGGTGGCAGGGTCAGTAGTCTGTAACAGATGTCCAGCAAACACATTTTATTTTTATGTATTTTCTGGCCCATTTTTGCCAAAAAGATATTTTGCAGTTCTCAGTAGTATAAGGCTGTGTGCATGGTGTTTTCTCCAACAGACATCATTCAGAAAGCTAGAAATAGTGTTTTTGTTGAGGGTTGTTTATATTGCCCTTTACATGGCAGCCCCGCCACAAGGAAAGACAGACCGTGCTCTTCATGCTGTTTTACATTTTATGCTGCTGAATTTTCCATTCCATGTTTAAAACATCCCAATCACCTCCCAAAATATAATGCGATAACTATGTTTGGTTTATGCATTTTACCTCTTCCCATCATTTAAATCCTCTCCCAGGGGAAGGAGAGCCTGGCACACTGAAATATTGGCTGCTTAAAATGCAGGCACTTTTACAAGGATTTAATGTCCTTGGGAGCTGAGGTGTAGCCGTTTTATAGCGCAGTGTTGTGTTCTGGCAGACTACTAGAGCCACAAAGTCACTTAAAAATGATGTGCTGTAAAATGAAATCTTCCTAGTAGATTCCTAGAAGCTGGCCTTTTAATTAATGTGCCAGGTGCATGTTGCCACACAGATGTACATTGTGAGCTTCTGGAAAACCTCCGATCCAGCCATTATATTGTGGTGTGTGACTCTACAATCTGCCATCTAACATTTTCTGCTACGAGTTCTGCACCTTCTGCGTAGCTTATTTCTTGACTTTATTTATTGGCTACTAATGATAGTAAAATGTCACTTGGCTTAATAAATACGCACATTACCGGGAACAAATATAACTTGCAGCTATGTACTGGTTAGGCTTTATTCACTCCTGCATCGGTTCAACCAGGCGCCATTATGCTGGGTTGGATCCATCACGATGGACACTGGCCACAACTGACGGAAGCCTTTTTATTTACTGTTTTGTTGTACCGCTTGTTCTATTATTTCCATCTTCAGCTCTAACCAAGCTTCTGACAAAATGTCTTCATATCTGAGAGTAGCATTTAGATAACCATAATATATCGGCACCTCTGCATACATGTTATGGCCTCACGCCCATGTTTGTGTAATGATTTGTTTCTGGCTCAGTGCACAGTGGGAAAAGCTTTCCTCAGCATACAGTCTTCCTAAAGGGACCTATGGTGGACCGATGCCATAGCATCCCTGAAGACTTTGGCCACTGTCAACAATATATCAACAGTGTATACATCCGACCGGTTTTTCTTTAGTCAGGCAGATTTCTGTGATTCCCATCTAGGCTCTTCTTCATGATGTCCCAATTTACGTCATTAATTGAGGCCATGGTACCTTGCTGAATCCTTTTTTTTTTTCTTTATGAACAATCCACAAACTCCTCTTCACAGCTATGTGCTATTGAAGTACCAGTTATACTTTATATATTTTTTTTGCCCCTTCTCTAGGTTTTGACAATTACATTTTGATTAAATAATGTAGTAGGAAAACCGGGCACTGGCTAATAACTGAGGGTAGCGTCAGCTTGCTTCAGCTTATTGTGGACAAAAACCGGCGTTGCTCAGCTTTAGTGGAGAGAAACAATCAAAGTGAAGGAAAAGCGACACTTACCGGCAAATTTTTTTGCAAAGTGGAACTTTAATCCAGGTGACTCTAGGTTATATTTTGCAGGCAGGGATCAACAGGGTGGGACAAAGGTCACCCTTTCACGCGGTTACGCTTTGACGGGTCCTATACCATATATAGGTAAAGGACCCGTCGAAGCGTAACCGCGAAACGCGGTGACCGTCCCACCCTGTTGATCCCTGCCTGCACAATGTAACCTTGATTCACCTGGAATAAGGGCCACTTTACACACGGCCACTTTACACACACCAACTTATCTGTCCAACTTCTGACCAACTTGCTGGTTGCAGTGAAATCATGGACACATTGCTCCATTTTGTGACTGTGTACAATGGAACAATGTGTCCATGATTTCACTGCAACCAGTAAGTTGGTCAGAAGTTGGACAGATAAGTTCGTGTGTGTAAAGTGGCCTTAAAGTTCCACTCTGCAATACACTTTTGGCGGTGAGTGACTCTTTTCCTTCACTACATTTTGATTAAATATGTGACATGTAAGGGTATCGTTACATGTCGCAACATTGCTTGATATTTCACTGGCAATTTGCTGGTTGCAGTGAAATCATGGACACATTGTTACATTTGTAGACGGCAACAAAATAGAACAATGTGTCCATGATTTCACTGCAACCAGCAAATTGCAAATGCAATGTTGTGACGTGTAACGGTACCCTAAGGGTTGTCCAGAGTTGGCGAAAAAAAAGGATCAACTTGTTATTGGTTTTTGATAGCGATAGAAAAACATTCTTTCCAATGCAACCGTTTTAACATTTATTACAGGTAGTTTGTTGCCAATGTTTTTTCTAGATTTAATGTGAAAGCTCTGTTTTGCTATGGACAATAGTGATATGTGGAGGGCATAGCCAGCATGTATTGGTCGCGGCAGTGCAGCTGTGAAGTATGTTTCATTTTAATCAGTTGACCTTTTTAGACTGAAGAGCATTTTGCTGAATTCTTTGCAATTACGAGAACAAGGCTTCTTTTTTCCCAAGCTGTGGCCAAGTGTCTGCATGGAATTTGTGTCATTGTGTTTTCATGCCTGTTGCCCTTTGAAAAAAATAATGTTAACAAAGGTTTATTTTCTGGGGGGGTACTTTTTATCTTTCAAGCAAAAGCAGTGCTTAAGGCAACAACATGATGCATGTTTATCACGGTCACTGCTCTGTTGGAGGGCTGCCAAGCGGCTTACTTATCCTCACTGATTTATGGCGCTATATCACTGACCTGTAGGTGTGCCCCATGATATGTCGTGTGTGTGTGTGTGTGTGTGTGTGTGTGTGTGTGTTGCTCACAAATGTCACACTTCCACCTGCTGGCCAGATTCTTCTCCACTATATTCTTGGCAATGTATTAATAAGGTGTTTATAGACAACGTGCACACAGTGTGTTTTTTGGTGCAGTTTTGTCACATCTGCATGCCTATCCTTTTGTCAGTAATGTGTATGAGAATTCTGAAGTTTTGTGCACACATTGCTTATTTTTTACTTGCATATTTAGTTGCAGAAAAATTCTACAGCATATCAATTCCTGGTGCAGTTTTACCTGCTTTTTTCAGCCCTTTCACCCATTGACTTCATTATAAAAAATGCAGCAAATTCACACCACGTTTTTGTTGCGTTTTTTCTGCCAGAACATGCAGAACATTTCTGCACCAAATTCTCAGTGTGTGCACATACCCTTATATTTAAACATTGCCAATGGAAATCTTATCAGCCAGAATAAAACCTTGTAGTTCTGTAGAAAGTTACCAATGGTTCCATGGTGTGTGCCTCTCAAATATTGATGTATAGCAGCCATCTCTAGATCCTTTGACTGTACTGAACAGTACATTAGAGCAATCTTTTATACATTGCAATTGTTATGCAGTAAAAGGGGAACTCCAGAGAGAGAAAGGGAGGGGGAGAGCCAAAGAGCAGGTATGATTTTATTGAATTATAAGCGATCTATAGATCATAGAACTGCAGTGTACAGTTCAGCTTCAACATGTAGGAGGGCAAGGACTATACTAAAAACCTTTCTCTCCCCGGAGTTCCCCTTTAAAGAGGACTAACCTGCAGGTTTTAGGTATATAAAGTAAGGCCACTACCTTACTAGCACTGGGATACTGAGTACAATCATACCTTTACTTCAATGATTACATGTATGATTGCTGAGATAAATGCTGTAGAAGACCTTAGAAAGTGTGCAGCAGGGGGACAGTGTGCACCAATTAGCATAAGAGGGGCTGGGTTTCTATGTATACTAGCTCTGCTCACTCTAAACTGAATCCTTCCTCTCCCTCTATCTCCCTGCTTGACTGATTATCCCAAAGAGTGGAAGGCCCCCCTGCAAACAACTCCCCCCTTGGTCTCTACACATCATGATTTGTGTCCTCACAGATATGGAGAGATCCCTGCTGTTGTCTGTTGTCATCACAGATGGGGATCTGTCTATGGAGCATGCTGAGAGTTGTAGTGTCTGTGGTTGTGCAGACTGTGTGATGAAGCATGCTGGGAGTTGTAGTGTAACTGGCTTAGGATCTTCAGATCTGGAGACACTACAACTCTGAGCATGCTCCATCACACAGTCTGCAGATGCAGACAGTACAATCCCCAGATTGCTCCATAGATAAATGCCCATTTGTGATGACAATAGCAGGGATCTGTCCAGGTCTGTGAGAGGAGACCAGTCGGGACTAGGGATGGATGAACATCTTTTTTTTTTTTTTTTGCCCCCCGTGTTCAAGAATGGGGATGCTGCGCCAAAGGAAGGATAGGGTTAATCTCCTCTTCAATTAGTATATCTGCGGGGTCTACATCATCTCCCCCAGGTGGGCCGCAGTGCCGGGCTTTCGGGGTCAGTCGTGACTGGCTGTAAAAGGCGAACACATTCAGCGATAAGCTAAGGGGCGGCCCAGAAGTGACGCAGCGACGTGTCACACCAGAAATAGAAATCTTCGTGGTGTGACGCATCACTGCGTCACTTCCCAGCTGCCCCTTAGCATATCGCTGAATGTGGTTGGCTATTGTATTCGGTCACATGACAATTGACCCTGGAAGCCTGGCGCGGCGCAGCGACACACCTGGGAGAGATGATGCATACCCAGCATTTATACTAATTGAAGATGAGATTAATCCTATCCTTCCTTTAGTGCAGCATCCCCGGTCCCGAACACGGGGGAGGAGGGGGGGGGAGCTGTTCACCAATCCCTAATCAGAATGTGTAGAAACTGGTTAGAGTGGGGGCTTCTCTTGTTGTTGAGATCATAGTCAAGCAGGGAGATGGAGGGAGAGGGAGAGGGGGATGATTTTGCTTCTTGAAAACAGGTTCAGTAATACAAAGAAACCCAGCCTGTCTTATGCTAATTGCTGCACACTCCCTCGCATGCTGCACACTTTCTAAGGACTCCTATAACATTTATCTCAGCAATCATACATGTAATCATTGAAGTAAAGGTATGATTGCACTGGTTGTAAGGTAGTGGCCTCACTTTATAGACCTAAAACCTGCTGGTTGGTCCTCTTTAAGTGCTATAAAATTCAGCACCCAGTAGCTAAAATCTCAATAAATCAGTCTCCACTGCAGAAGCACAAGACAGTATTGATACTTTTCTATGTCTTTTTTGAGAATCCAGGATATTTACAGATTGGTACCAACATGTTTTCTTCAGAATGACAGCATATGGTATTACTGTATAGGTCTGTGTATAGAGCATTGAATCCAGTTTGCATATGGTGGATGTGCAGGAGCTTTTTAGTATTTGGTGTAGCTTTAGGGTACCGTCACACTTGGCGACGCACCAGCGATCCCGACAACGATACGACCTGGTAGGGATCGCTGGTACGTTATGTTGTCCCTGGTGAGATATCAAACAGTAAGATCTCACCGGCGATGCAGCAACGATCCGGAATGATAGAGGTCGTTGGGACCCTGTTTCTCAGAACTGTAGTATTGAGGTTGTTGTCCCTGTCAAACACACCCATGCATACTGCCCAGCGGGACCCCAACGATCAAAAAATGGTCCAGGCGACTGTGATCCGACCAGCGATCTCCCAGCAAGGGACCTGGTCGCTGCTAAGTGTCAAACATAGCGAGATCGCTGGCAAGGTTGCTGTTGCTTCACCAAACTAGTGACTTAGCTGCGATCTCAGTAGCGATCTCGCTTAGTGTGACGGGGGCTTTAGAGCATGTGTTATTCCTGGATCTCCTGATAAAACCATCTGGTCAGACCTCAAGAGGGCTATCTTTGTCTGTTAGTCACACATGTGCTACAAGGTGACAATCCATTTAATCTGTTCACTGCAACTCTAGAGCAGGATGGAGCGCTCATTCTTCTCACACCTGTTACATTGCCTGTACTGTACAGTGCTAGAACGCAAACTGTTGGGCAGCAAATGCCACTTTGATCTCTGGCGGTCAGACCAAAGGTTCATTTACAGGGTTGTCCATTAAACACGGGGTACAGTGACACAAACAGATTAACAAGCTATTAGATGCAGACTCTCCATACCCTTTCATACATCTTTTACATGCCAAAGACATTAAGAGCAGCCATGTGAAGGGCGCACTTACATTTCTTCCGTGGATACAGGCAAGCTTTAGAAATTTGTTCAGTCTTGCTGTACTTGGCTTTGGCAATCCGAAAGTACCGTACATATATCAAGTCACTACGCTCATAATAAAATTAGGGTAAAAGAAATCTTGCTAATTTTAATAGTAACAATTAGCAACTCCAAACTACAGACTGAACACAAAAATACAAATGGAATTTTGCATGCAAAAAGTCTTTTTGCGCATCTCCTACATTAAAAACAGCTATAAGGCCAAAGATTAACCAGCAGACATAACCAGATCATTTTGTTATGCAAGCACTTTGGGTGTGTAAAGTGTAACAGTTAGGCCCCTTTCACATCACGATTTTTGTGGATCTGTGGCTATCCGTTGTAAAACGGATAGCCAGAGATACGATTTGTCCCCCATGTATCCCTATGGGCACGGATTGGTGCTTAATAGCCATCTGTGTCTGCAGATCCGATTGTGTCCGCTCTTTCATGTCCCCAAAATCGGAGACTGCTCCGATTTTGGGCACATCAGACGCAATGTAACAGAATCGGATCCAACTGTGTTCGATTTAAATAACATGGGGGTTTATGGAGCTCGGATCCGGGAAAAAACAGGATCGTTTCCGGATCAGATTTTAGTGTACTGAGCATGCTCAGTACACTACAACTGCTCCGTTCAGTGTATTTCACTTTAGCAGTGTATCTACATACACTGCTAAAGTGAAATTAAATAAAGCAATGTGTTAAAAATAAAAAATCCTCACCTATCCGCTGGTTGTCCGGGAACCGAGATGAAGACGTCCGAATGTTTCCAGGACCTTAACATGTGAGTGGCCAGTAGTGATCAGGTGGTGTGTCAAGTCACATATTACATGATCGATACCCTCCAATCACAGATCTTTAAGGTCCTGGCAGCAATCGGACGTCTTCTCTTCAGGTCCCGGACAGGTACGCATTTATTTTTTTTTATTTTTAATACATTTTTTTCTCTTTTATTTTGCTTTCACAGTGTATGTAGATACACTGGGAAAGCAAAACTTCAGTCCCGACATGTTACACGGGGGGAGGAACACAGGATTTTTCCTCCCCCCGTGTGACATCACAGCCCCAACACCACTTGCCTGCGCTTTGCAGGCTTGAGCTCCTCCCAGCTCTCTCTGTGTCTGGATTCATCAAAATTACGGATACGGACACAGAAATGGCATCCAGAGATCACATCCGGGCTTGTCCATTCCTGTCCGTGGGGTTTTGCAAAATACAGGATCCACACGGACAGGAAAAATCGTGATGTGAAAGGGGCCTTAATAGTAAAGCTCGCTTCACACCATGTTTTTGGGGATCCAGGTCTATCCGTTTTGAAATGAATAGGCAGGGATCCGGTTTTGCATCTCATGTATCCCTATGGGCAAGGATTGGTCATATATGGCCATCCGTGTGTGAATTCAGTGGGAATTCGTCTCTCTCTGTCTCTCTCTGTCTCTCTCTGTCTCTCTCTGTCTCTCTCTTGTCTCTCTCTGTCTCTCTCTGTCTCTCTCTGTCTCTCTCTGTCTCTCTCTGTCTCTCTCTGTCTCTCTCTGTCTCTCTCTGTCCTCTCTCTGTCCTCTCTCTGTCTCTCTCTGTCTCTTTTTCTCTCTGTCTCTCTCTGTCTCTCTCTGTCTCTCTCTGTCTCTCTCTGTCTCTCTCGCTCTCTCTGTCTCTCTCTGTCTCTCTCTGTCTCTCTCTGTCTCTCTCCTGTCTCTCCCGTCTCTCCCAGTCTCTCCCAGTCTCTCCCAGTCTCTCCCAGTCTCTCCCTCTGTTTGTCTTTTGCAGTGTACAATGACTTGTGGTGCCATTTTTTTTTTTAAACCTGCTTTGCTTGTCTTGTGAGTGTGCTGCGTTTATATACAGATTTTCCTGAATGTAGTTTAGAATAGTGCTGTATTTAGAAGTTTCAAATTAACAGGAAGTATTAAAACAAGCACTTTATTTAAACAGAATAACAAAAAGAGACACTTTCAGTGTTAAACTGATAACATAAAAAAAAGTACTGAACCTCAATAGCGTTCAGCGCATAAACTGGAACTATACTTGATAAAGCCTAGGGAAATGCAGCTGACTATACCTCGAGTATAAGCCCACCTGGTATAATGAGACCCCTAATTGTTACCCCGAATCTGGTATATACCACCCATCACTTGTAATATTCCTATATGTGGAAATAGCCCCCCTCCTGGTATATAGCCCCCCATCACTGGTATATAGCCCCCATCATGGAAATGGCACCCCCATCCTGGTATATTAGCCCATACTGATTACCCCCATCATAGTATATCTCCCATGCTCCGCACACATGAATAATAAAGCACCCTGATATCCACCTCGTACATGTACCACCCTTCTCCATCATGGTATATGCCCCCTGCCTGGAGCACCCCTCACTGGTTAGCCCATTACTGGATACCCCACTCATAGAATGCTCCATGCTGCCGCACACCATGAATAATAAAGCATTGATCATTCTCACCTCTGTCGCATGTTACCACTGCGTTCTCCATCCTGTGGTCTTGCTGCTTTGCCGCGACATGTGACCGACGCAGCATGAATGATCACTTAGCTCTCTGCTGTCCCCCCCCATAGATGAATATGCATGTCACAGCACAGGAGATCTGTGTGTGTGTGTGTGGGGGGGGGGGGGGGGGGAGGGGCTGTATTCTCCTCTCTGCTCTGTGTGCAGCATCACAAGAGGTGAACTACAGCACAGAAACTGTCACAGCACAGTAGGGTATCTGCTTTACAGAAACAAATACAGTCTAGAAAAGGCAGACCTGCAGTAGCTCTTCCTCCATGGTGACATCACCTCAACAGACCTGGAAGTGAAACCTGACACCGCACTGTTAGCAAAGGAAGGAGAGAGCTGCTGAGAGGGAGGAGAAAACTGCTGAGAGAGAGGAGAGGGAGTGCATAATTACATGACCATTTAAACAGCACAGGACTAATCGTCTCTGCTTATAGTGGGACAGGACTAATGCAGCAGCTCTCTGCAGGGTCTGGCAATGGTGATAACATGCAAACTACAAACAGTAGTATGAACAATAATGATTTTACATGTTTTTAAAAGGTCTGCCCAGGCACTATTCAAGGGTAATATTAGAAAAATGACTTGACAGTGTCCCTTTAAATGCACAGTGGGCATTTCATGAATTACATCCACTGAACTTGAACTGGTCAATAATTTGTTTACATAGCGCCATTAATAGCACATTACATACATCAGCAACACTCCCCAATGTGGTTCACAATCTAAACATCTTATCAGTATGTCTTTGGAGTGTGGGAGGAAACCGGAGCACCCTGAGGAAACCCACACAAGATGGAGGGAGAATATGCAAACTCCTTGCAGATGTTGTCCTTGGTGGGATTTGAAACTAGGACACAGTCACCAAACTGTGCTAATCACTGAGCCACTGTGCTGTCTAATAAATGCAGCAGATTTTACATAAGTTCATTTCCTATGCCGTCTCCTCTTGTCTCTCACTGAAAATAAAGCCCACCAACCATGGTCCTGAAGGGCCAATGTTCATGGGTCACATATAAGTGTGCTATTGAATGGAAAATATCTGTTGTTTTTATTCCTTGTAAGAATTATTGCCCATTGGTAGTTTGATATTGCTACATGGTAAACAATTGAAACATTCTGGGATTGACAGGCTCATGACAGTGTCACTAATTAGTAAGTCACTCTAAGTGCCCCGTTACACGTAGCGACGCACCAGCAATCCCAACAACGATCCGACCTGGTCGGGATCGTTGGTGCGTCGCTCCATGGTCGCTGGTGAGATGTCATAAAGGCAGACTTGCCAGCGATCCCCATTCTGCGATCGACACCCGACGGTCGTTGGGATCGTTCAGGGTCTCGGGCGCAGACTGGGGATCTCTGGTAAGTCTGCCTGTCACACACAGCGATGCAGCCTGGCCAGCGGGAGATCGCCGATCGAAAAATTGTCCAGGCCATTCGTTACCGATCTCCCAGCGAGGGGCCGATCGCTGGTGCGTGTCACACACAGCCATATTGTTGGCGAGGTCGCTGCTACGTCACAAAACCTGTGACGTTGCAGCAATACCTGTGTGTGAAGTACCCCTAAGGGTTTGCTCACACAAACTTTTAACTCGAACAAGTACTATCAATTTCTTTTTGCGTATGTGTGTGATAATATATATATTTTATATATATATATATATTATTATTATACATAATATACAAAAAAAGATTAACAGTACATGTTTAATTTAAAAGTTTCCGCGAGCAAGCCCTTGGAGTGACTTGCTAGTTGACTGTCATGAGACATGTCAATATATATTAGCACTTAGACCACTGTTCAATGGGGCCATGCTGATTTTGTTCTCTATCTTCTCCAGTCAGTGTGCTACTGTTCACTATATGCTGACACTCAGATCATACCCTGATCGGAGTGATATTGTGATAATCCAAGCAATTCTTTCAGCTGATAGAATATATGGTTGTGTGACCACCCCCCAGCCGGAGGTTGAAATCGGAGGTCTGTTAAACACAGTCCATGTGCACGCCCTTGATACATGGAGTGGATGCTGGTCTCGCAACCCAAACTCAACAGTTTCATAGGCTCACATGAGGCTGATTAGTTTGTTTTGAGAGAACGCAGCCTAGTACGTACATACTATGTTTTTACACATATCTAACTTAGGTTCAGTTTATGGCCAGTCCCCTTCGAAAATCTATTTACCTGAAGCTAAATGTTTAATTTCCAGGTAAATAGTGTTACATTGCTGCTCTACTACTGTTCTAAAAGTGTGACTACAGGAAAAAAATGAACTTATTTCTTCCTGGTAGCCGCCAGTTTTCAACCATGAGAGCCCACAGGACAGCTACAGTCAACAGTTACACATCCATTCACTACATTTGTGGCCAAAAGTATTGACACCCCTGCAATTCTGTCAGATAATACTAAGTTTCTTCCTGAAAATGTTGCAATCACAAATTCTTTGGTATTATTATCTTCATTTAATTTGTCTTCAATGAAAAAAACAAAAGAGAATGAAGCAAAAAGCAAAACATTGATAACTTCACACAAAACTCCAAAAATGGCCCAGACAAAAGTATTGGCACCCTCAGCTTAATACTTGGTTGCACAACCTTTAGCCAAAATAACTGCGATCAACCGCTTCTGGTAACCATCAATGAGTTTCTTACAATGCTCTGCTGGAATTTTAGACCATTCTTCTTTGGCAAACTGCTCCAGGTCCCTGATATTTGAAGGGTGCCTTCTCCAAACTGCCATTTTTAGATCTCTCCACAGGTGTTCTATGGGATTCAGGTCTGGACTCATTGCTGGCCACCTTAGAAGTCTCCAGTGCTTTCTCTCAAACCATTTTCTAGTGCTTTTTGAAGTGTTTTGGGTCATTGTCCTGCTGGAAGACCCATGACCTCTGAGGGAGATCCAGGTTTCTCATACTGGGCCCTACATTATGCTGCAAAATTTGTTGGTAGTCTTCAGACTTCATAATGCCATACACACGGTCAAGCAGTCCAGTGCCAGAGGCTGCAAAGCAACCCTAAAACATCAGGAAACCTCTGCCATGTTTGACTATAAGGACCGTGTTCTTTTCTTTGAATGCCTCTTTTTCTTCTGTAAACTCTGTTGATACCTTTGCCCAAAAAGCTCTACTTTTGTCTCATCTGACCAGAGAACATTCTTCCAAAACGTTTCAGGCTTTCTCAGGTAAGTTTTGGCAAACTCCAGCCTGGCTTTTTTATGTCTTGGGGTAAGAAGTGTGGTCTTCCTGGGTATCCTACCATACAGTCCCTTTTCATTCAGACGCTGATGGATAGTACGGGTTGACACTGTTGTACCCTCGGACTGCAGGGCAGCTTGAACTTGTTTGGATGTTAGTCGAGGTTCTTTATCCACCATCCGCACAATCTTGCGTTGAAATCTCTCGTCAATTTTTCTTTTCCGTCCACATCTAGGGAGGTTAGCCACAGTGCCATGGGCTTTAAACATCTTGATGACACTGCGCACGGTAGACACAGGAACATTCAGGTCTTTGGAGATGGACTTGTAGCTTTGAGATTGCTCATGCTTCCTCACATTTTTTTTTCTCAAGTCCTCAGTTCTTTGGTCTTCTTTCTTTTCTCCATGCTCAATGTGGTACACACAAGGACACAGGACAGAGGTTGAGTCAACTTTAATCCATGTCAACTGGCTGCAAGTGTGATTTAGTTATTGCCAACATCTGTTAGTTGCCACAGGTAAGTTATAAGTGCTGTTAATTACACAAATTAGAGAAGCATCACATGATTTTTCTTAGGGTCCTGTCACACGCGTCAATGTCGTCAGCGATCTGATCGCTGACGACATTGACGGCTGATCGCTGGTGAGCTGTCACACAGACAGACTCACCAGCGATCAATTGACCAGTGACATCATGGAAACGATTTAAATATCGTTTCCACGATGTCCTGCTCCCGCTGCCAGCCTGCTGGAAGCGGGAGCAGCCTGGTCTCCAAGGTACACTGCGGGTAACTAGGCAGCGCGCGCTGCCTAGATACCCGACGTGTACCTTAGTTACCAGCCTCCTCCGCTCACCGGGTGAGCGGAGGAGGCTGGTAACTAAGGTACACGTCGGGTATCTAGGCAGCGCGCGCTGCCTAGTTACCCGCAGTGTACCTTGGATACCAGCTCCCAGCGCTTGTGACAGGCGCTGGGAGCTGGAATATCGCTACTCCCGGTGTCACACGCAGCGATGCTGCGTGTCCACCGGGCGACAATCGCCAGGTTTTAGGACTGATTCTAAAACCTGGCGATCATCAACCAGCGATTTATCGCTGGTTGATTCACTATGTCACACGCGTCAATATCGCTGCAACGTCACGTGCAGCCGATATCGTGCAGGCGATATTGACGCGTGTGACAGGCCCTTAACAGTGCCAATACTTTTGTCCACCCCCTTCTTTATGTTTGGTGTGGATTATATTATATCCAATTTGGCTTTAGGACAATTCTTTTTGTGTTTTTTCATTGAAGACAAATTAAATGAAGATAATAATACCAAAGAATTTGTGATTGCAATCATTTTCAGGAAGAAACTGAGTAGTATCTGACAGAATTGCAGGGGTGTCAATACTTTTGGCCACAACTGTATATTGTGAATGACTGCTGAAAGCCTTGTTTGACAGCTTGCAATGAAGTTCATCTGATTACTTGGACACATGGATGCAGTTCTAAAAAGTGTGTATTTGGGTCAGTGAAGGTCTAAGGGTTCATGTGCAGGCTGAGAAAATGAACAGCACACAGACGTTTCACAGTAGTGTGTAAATGTTACCTTAGGCCAGATGCACATATCATCTGAGATTCATGTACTGTGATACATGAACCAACTGCGAGTCTTGAGACCTGAACTTGGCAGCTTGGGCTCCTTTCACATCAGCGGTAATAGCAGCAGTTGCGGTGAAAAAACGTAACTGCCGCGGTTACCGCATAACAGCCGCACTTGCGGTTCACGTGCGGCTAACCTCATGCAATGTCTATGGGGCTTGCGGCAGGTGCAGCAAGTGCGGTATAGTTGCGATTTCGGCAGATGCGGCCGCGAAAAAAACGCGGTCAGCCGCGTTTTTTTTTCCGCGGTCGCAAGTGCCGAAGCCGCACACTTACCGCAAGCCCCATAGACATTGCATGTTATGTTATGCGGCCGTTATGCGGTAACCGCGGCAGTTGCTGTTTTTTCACCGCAACTTCCGCGATCAGCGATTACCGCTGATGGGAAAGGGGCCTTAGTAGGATTATGCAAGAATTTAAGTTCAGGTCAGGAGACCCACAACGTCCAATGTGGCTTGTACAGGGTCCGTGAAACACTGATGAGTGGATTTGTTCTTAAAGAGGACCTGTCACCCCCCTTTTGCTTGACAAACTGAATGCTGCATGTCTGTTGCATTCAGGGAAGAAGTCCCCCATGTCTGTAGCCCCCCTGTAAGGTTTAAAAAAGACTTTAAAAACCTGGCTTATGGCACAATCCTCCCTGCCTCCTCTTTGTGTGTTCTGCCCTCTCTGTGTCTGTCGCTGCTCCTCTTGTTCTGGGTATGCCCTCCTCTTCTGCGCCTGCTCTGTGTGAAGTCAGAAGCAGAAGAGGAGGCAGACCCAGAACAAGAGGAGGCAGCGGCAGACACATAGAGGTGGTGGAACATACAAGGAGGTGGCAGGGAGGATTCTGCCAGGACCTCTTAATAAGAACCCACCCAGGCGACCTCTTAATTGTAAAGTTTTTAAAGTCTTTTTTTATGTTTTTTAAAGCTTACAGGGGGGCTAGAGACATGGGGGACCCCTTCCCTGAATGCAGCACACACGCTGCATTCAGTGCTGCATTGTTTGCCAAGCACCAGGGGGTGACAGGTTCTCTTTTATCCTAGTATTTGAAGAGCTTCCTGAAGAATTCATCTGGTCTTCCCAGTGACTATGTTCTGCTGGGGTTCCAGTGTCAGTCAAAGTCAGTGACAGCAGTGAATTGCGTGCATTGATTTGTCTTCTCCTTCCTTTGTCCTGGACAAATCTACTGGAACAAATGATCCTCAAATGGAATGGAGATCATTATCCGGTTTCAGGCTAGAGCCCCAGGGTATCTCGCAAAGGAACATCATTCACCTCACTGCACCAGGAGGGTTAAAGTCCGGGACCGAATCCAAACAGCTCAGAGCATCTGGAATGACATACTTTCGAAAATAGGCATATCTGATTTTATCGGTTTTACAAAAACATGTCTTTTATTCCTGTCATTATTTTATTTAGATTTCTCTGCCAGGTAGAAGCATGGAATGGTTTATCTGTGCTCATCTAGAAAACAAATATTACACAGATTTGCTGAAAGGAATTTTATTCTTTTATCTGAGGTGTTCCTCTAAGATCCTTATCTGTGCGAAATTAATTAGATTTAGGTTCCATTTATATGTTGTAGTTGGTTCAGCAGATTGCTGTGTTTTTACTGTGGAATCTATATCAAATGTGTATTCCTCCTCACAAAATTCCCCTCAAGTGCAGGTGCACATGACATCTGATGGTTTTTTTTTTTAGGCTTTTAAATAGCGAGCCATCTAAAATAAGAGTGTGCTACTGTTATCTGCTTTTGACTTTCAGGGTCTGTAGAGGTTTAAGTAACATGATGAAACATATACACAGCAAGTTATTTTGACATTGCTGTGCGCTCATTACACAATTATTGATCACTTTTTCAGGCAAAATCTGCTTGAAAAATGTTACTTTTTTGCCAGCATAATTTGCAAAAATATTTCTAAAAATGAAAGTATTAGGTCCTGTTCTGTAGCTGCGTTTTCTGCTGCAGCTTTGTCACCTTTTGTCACACAAAACTGCATGTGGATCCTTTCCCCAGCAAAGTCTTCTGAAATGATGTGCCAACAATGCTTTTTTTTTCCTTGCAGTTTAGGTGCAGTTTGTGGTCAGGAATGAGCATGTCATTTGTTTGCTGCGTTTTGTAGCCCTCCCTGCTATTGACAATAGTGAAAAAACGTTTGTCCACAGACTGCACCTAAGGCTAAATTCAAAGTGTAACTGTAAAGGGGATGTCACACGCGTCGATATCGCTGTCAATGTCGCTCGTATGTCACGGATTTTTCAGTCGCTCAAGCGACGTAAAAGTGACGCAGGAGCGACATTGAAGCGTGTGACCAAGCGATGCAACCAGCGATATCTCGCTGATCGCCGATCGCAGGTTTCACTGCCAGATGTAAAATCTGTCGCTCATCGCTCAGTAGACCTTGTGCATCGCTGCGTGTGACACTAAACTCAGCAACGTATTTTCTATTTTGACATCGTACAAGCGACTAAATAAAATCGCTCGCAAGATGGCGACATCACCGCATCGCTGGGTCATATTGACGCGTGTGACATCTTACCTGCGATAATTCCACATCGCTCAGGCGATTAATAATTTGTGACGCATGAGCGATATCGCGGGCGACGTTGACACGTGTGACAGGCCCTTAAAGGGATCCTGTCACTCCCAAAACACCTCTAAAGCTATTAAAAGCTGTCCCTAGAGCATAGTAACACTTACCCTACACTCCTTTTAGCTCCTAAATGCACCAAGTGAAATTGAAGATAAATGTTATTACAGTACCTCATTAGGGATGATAATGAGTGACTATGCTATTCATAGTCACCCTGGCAGGCTCTCGCACTTCATGTTATCACGCCTCCATAGGCGTGATCTTCTAATCAGATTAAAATGCGCGCCTTCCCGCCGCTCTGTGCTGTCTCGGCCGGCCTGTAGTCGGGCTGGGTGACGCGAATCGCGTCATTTCCGGTGCGGGGTGACGTATGTACACCCGCGCCGCTGTTAGCTTCAAGACCCGCACTGTGCATGCGCAGTGCGCGTTTTGAAGCTAACAAAGCGGCGCGGGTGTACTACGTCACCCGGCGCCGGAAATGACGCGATTCGCGTCACCCAGCCCGACTACAGGCCGGCCGAGACAGCACAGAGCGGCGGGGAGGCGCGCATTTTAATCTGATTAGAAGATCACGCCTATGGAGGCGTGATAACATGAAGTGGGAGAGCCTGCCAGGGTGACTATGAATAGCATAGTCACTCATTATCATCCCTAATGAGGTACTGTAATAACATTTATCTTCAATTTCACTTGGTGCATTTAGGAGCTAAAAGGAGTGTAGGGTAAGTGTTACTATGCTCTAGGGACAGCTTTTAATAGCTTTAGAGGTGTTTTGGGGGTGAGAGGATCCCTTTAAGAGATACGAAGATAGGGTCTTATCAATAAAATGTACACAGTTTAATTGTAGCTGCTTACCTGATTAAGTTGTGTGACCCACAACCAGTATACAAGGAATGTAACAGCTGCTGCAAAATCCACAAAACCATGTGTACAACACGGTCATATAAGAAAACAAATGGATATATACGTGGACGATCCCTGCTGCCATGAAATGATGAAGACCAAAGAGTCCTCAGAATATACATTGGCAGCTTTTTTTCAGCGTGTTTCGGAGCGTCCACCTTGCTTCTTCCTCAGGAAACAACCAAGTACCTTGAAACTTTTTAAAGTGTTAAAAAAACGGATCCTCACAAAACATAGCCTTGTGTGTGAACATGTGTGGCGTTATCTGCTGCACTAAACCTGCCTTCCCGCGCTCACACAGTGATCTCCTGCGATGTTCTCCTTCCTGGAGGCTGCAGTGTTCGATGCCTCGAGGAACCCTGCACTTATGACTAAGTGAGAACATGGCTCAAGGCTGTCAGATTTATCACCTCTGGCCCACTCCTTGAAACACTGGAGCTGCTGAAGTGCTGCGGGAAACATTGTGAAGTTGGGGAGAAATCAGGAGACCTAGATGGAAAGCACCACTTTAGGGGTGCAATAAAACTAAACACTGGCTTAGTGTTTTAAGAGTGGCATTTTATTGTTTTACTGAGTACATTTGAGTAGTCATTTTCAGATTGTCAATTTAGGATTTTTCTTTTTTGTAATCCAATGAGATTATCTGACATTGATCCTTTGTGGTAGGGGGAATGGGAGGAGTGCAGCCATATATACAGAGGGGCGTTGTGTTTTGCTGTGATATGTATATACAGATTTACACAGCATATTGAGCTATAACATAGGTTACCTTTCTATATAAGATGGTATAAAGAGAAAAAAAAAGTGGTCAGGTAACTGTTTAAAAAAAAATAAAATAAAAAGTATAAATTGAAGTGCTCATCTTTGTGCTTGGATTGGAACAGTGTCATTGTAAACGTCAATACAGGACTGCGCTGCTGCCAGTGTCCAATTGTATTGGTACAGCTGCCACTCTGCACTAGTAGTGGCACGCGATGGTGCAAGGTTTTGAGGATCTGCTTAGACCTCTGTGTCTTGGACAATGAACGGTGCTTGCATACAAGACAAATAGCCCCAGATGTCAGTGAAAGAAGATATTGAAATGTGCCTCTAAGTTCCAGCACTCCCAAAGCCCGTTTTTATCAACTTATGTAACTACCGTTTTAGGACGCACTTTTTTGTTTCCCCAAAATTCAGGGGAGAACGGGGGGTGCGTCTTAAATCCCTATATTAAAAAAAAAAAAATTACTTTCCTGGGGTGGTGGATTGCAAAGCCCAGAGCTGCGAGGGAGTCGCAGCAGCTTTCCGGTGGCAGCCACCATTATTATTACCCAGCATGCATTGCCGAGAGGCTTTGCATGCTCTCTCTTGTGTCCAGACTTCAAGAAAACGGTCACAGTCTGCATATGCGCCGCATCCGTAGCCATTTTCTCCAGGCCCCTTCCACGACAGCATAGGAGGTTGCCTCTCCACGCCCTAATTGGGACAGGAAGCACAAGAGAGGTTAAAAGGCCCCTCCCACCTCCCACAAGCCAGTGTCTTTCCTGTCCTCATGGGGCATGGAGAGGTTTTTTCTCTGTGCTGTGGCGGCCAGCGAGCTTCAGCATACCTTTTTTTTCCTTTTGATGCTGGGCAGTCTTGGTCGGGCTTGGCTCTTCCTCTACTGCTCCCATGGTGTTATGCTATGGGACCACTGCCTGGCCCTCCGGATCCCCGGTGGGGGTGATGCGGGCTATGGTCTCCCTGGTCGGCGGCCTCCTCTGCTGGGGGAGCCTGCCGGCTGCTTCCCGCGCATGTGCGCGTTGTCCCGCGCGGCCGGAAGTGACGCCGTGGGCGGGACTTCCGGTCAGGTGCTCTCCCGACGGGAGAGCGGCGCTTGCGGGTCCCGGCGTCGGGACTCGGCGGGGCAGCGTGCGGGCACGTCTCCCCTGGGGCGGCCTGCCCAGGACCCGGCGCGGGAGGTGGGGAACCCTTCTTGGACACTGGGAGGGGCAGGCCTTCCTGGTTGTAGGCTGCCCTGAAACCGGCTGAACCACGGTAAGTCTGGTGCGGTGGTGCTCTTGTTAGGCACAACCCAGTGTTCCCCCCTGCCTCAGAGCTGGGGGGGGGTCCTGATGGTCCGGCGGTCGGTTCTTTGTCCTCTGGGTTGTTCTGGAGAGACGACACTGTCCCTGGGAATGCTTTTGCATGCCAGCTGGGAGGAACTTCCCATTTTTGTGGGATGTCGCGGTGTCAGAGCTGCGCGGACGACATGGGTCTCCCTTGCCTGGGTAGTCCAGAGCGCGGGCTTCCCTGTCCTCCCTCGCCCCAGAGGCTCCTAAGCCAGGCCTTCTTCCCCCTAAGGGAAGCTCCTGGCTGCCCTTCTGGCTGTGGATTCTCTGGTCAGCCGCTAATATGCCCTCTGTGGCAGCCTCTGCTTCCTGACAGGCTGGGCTTGGACAATTCCTCGTTACCATGGAGGTCTTGTTTGGGGCTGTTCGGAGCACTAGGGGGCGAGAAGAGCGAGTCCTCTCCTCCGTCTGGTCGAGCGGTTTGCTGGGCTTACATATGCTAAGCTGCCTGTTTTTCCGGTTCATTCCTCCTTTTTTTGGAGGACTGGGATTGCCGGTGTACCATTTCCAGAGTGATCTCAGTCGCAGATTTCTCCTGAGTTCCCCTGGTTTGTCCCACGTGGTGGATGTGAGGGGGTGCAGCCACTCTCCTTTTGTACATAGGAGCTCTCTGTGGCGCAGTTGGTACTCCAACTGAATGAAAGCCTGATCGGTTCTGTTAGCATCCTCTCTTTGCTGGCCTGCTGGTCCGATCGATTGAGTGCCTTCTGAAGTATGCGTGGGAGGCCTCCTCCGCCTGCTTTCGGGCGACTTTCGCTTCTTGTGTGCTAGATCCCTCCTTAACTGGCTGGATCTGTGGGTTTGCCATGTTTCCCTAGGCATCCTTGGGAAGCTCTCCTTGCTTCCTTTCCCTTGGCCTGGCAGCTCCCTATGGGGGGTTCTCGGTTTCTGCAGGCCGGCTGTGTGGCGGTCGGTGTGGAGTGGGGTTCCCACTTCCGAACTGCTGCTGGGCTCGATCCCCTTAACAGTTGATTTGGTGTTCAGGCTGGCTTTGGTGGAGATCCTGGGGAAGGCGCCTGTCCACGGGGCTCTTGCGGTGCACGAGCCCCCCTGGTCACAGACCTTTTGTTCTTCGGTGCCTCAGTACTCCCAGCCCCACGGGACTGGGTATTCCGGATGGAGTTCCCAGGTGGGTAGAGGGGACCATGTCCTTGTCCCTTCTCCGTTTGCAGCAGCAACAGCCTGCCTACGGGTGACTCGTGTCAGCAGCCATAGTAAACCCATTGTGCATGCCCTTGACACTCTGTTAATGCTAAGTAGCAGGAGCCTCGGTCAAGGGCTGGATGGGAGACCTCATGTGAGACCCCATGGGAATCTCCATGAGTTCTGGTGAGGGAGGGGAAGTAGACTCGCGGCCTTCTCCCCTCTTGGCGGCAGATTTTGTTGGCAGTCGATGGTAGGGGTCCTTTCGGTTCCTCTTCAAGTTCGGGTCTCCAGGTTCCCGGCCTGCCTTCGCGGGGCGCGCACGGTATTCTTTATGCAAGGGTGAGGGTTTCCGGCTTGCATACGCCTCATTTCCTACCCTTGGAGTGGTGTTAGGTCTACTCCTGCCTCTTCTTGGTCAGGGTGCCATCTGGGGCCTCCCGGGTCCTTCTCTGCCTGACACGCTCAACCTGCATGTCAGGTACGCGCGTTCTGGATGGTGTCTTTTCTCTCAGCGATTCCGTTGATGGGCGACACCTCCAGATGGCTACAACCGATTTGATGGGCGCTTGCTTCCCCGTTCCCTTCATCCTTGGCGCCGGACGTTCTTCCTCTTCGAACTTCCAGTTCACTGTCCTTCCCTTCGGGCTCTCCTTGACTCCCTGAATTTTCTCGGAGCTGTTGACGATGTCAGTTGACATTGTACACCCATTGTGCATGCCCTTGCCTTTCTGTTGAAGCTAGGCAGCAGTAGCCTTGGTCTCTGGCTGGATAGGAGTCCTCATGAGAGGAATGGGAGTCTCTATGGGTTTCCCAATAGGAATCTCAGTAGGAGAGCCTGGGGCACTTTCTTGGGGAACCTTTGGCGGCATTGACTTTCTAAGGCGGTGGTGGCCTCCTGCCTGGAGCCACGACGGTCGTCCGTTGTCTCTCTCCCTTCGGTCGCCACTTCCGGCTCTGGGATCCTCATCGTCCGGCATTCCATCTGTCTTGTGGCTCGGGCCCGCTCTCGAGCCTTCCCGCCCACATCCTGTCTCAATGGGACGGATTCCTTTGTCCCGGACTTCCGGGTTTCGCCTCCTCTGGTGGTTGACCCTCTCGGCCTGTTGCCAGGGGTTTCCTTGGTTCAGTCTCCGGGTCATCCCTCTGACTTTGGCCGCCGGCCGGGTTCAGGGATTATGGGGTCGTGCCATTTGTCCCGGTCCTCCTTTTCTCGGGGGCTGAGGGGGTCGCGGAATCCCTCCTTGCTGCTCGAGGTCTGCATGGCATCTCTCGTTCTGGGGTCTTCAGTTGTTGTCGCCTCAGTGACTCCCCTCCGTCATCGGGGGGGCCGGGGTCCTGCGCCCTGTTTCGGGGTCCTCCCAGTTCTTCCTCTGGGCTGAGCTGTTCCTGTTTTTTCCTTCGCCTGTTCCCCTGATGAGGTCATTGCGCCTTCTGGCGTTTTTCCTCCGCCGCCTGTTTTTCCGCCCAGGAGTGTGAAACTTGGACCAGGTGAGTTCTACTCTCTGGTGGCATGCTTGGGTCACTGGCCTTCGTCCTGTTCACTTCCCGCCTATTTCCCTTCAGGCAGGTCCTCTGAGGAAGTTCGGGAACGGCGATGTTCTAACCATCCTTGTGGCTCCTCGGTGGCCGAGGAGAGGCTGGTTTCGCCCTGAGTATATCTTTCAATCTCGAGGGTCCGGTCGTGTTGGGCCCTGACCCCTCCTTACTGTTTCTGGGTTCGTTTGTCCTCCAGATCTTCGGTGGCTCAGCTTCGCTGATTGGCTTCTGGGCCCCTGTACTGAGGCCTCCGGGCCTGTCTGGACGATTCGTGACTGCCTTGCCAGGGTCCGTTGGCCGGTCCCTTCTGCACACTGCGGTGGGGCTGCGATTCTTCTCTTGGTATGGGTCTCGTCCTTCCAGATGTCTCGCGCTTTCTGTTTTTTTTCTCCAGGTGGGTTGGTCCTGGCGCCTGCCACATTGTGGGCTGGTTTCGGCGGCCCGCTCTTGGGGGCAGTTGGGCATCTCTTCCCTGGGTTCGCCGTTTTTTTTGGTGGCTGCTTCCGGACTTTGTCCGCGAGGGGTCCTTGCTCCTGCCTGGGCTCTCGTTGTGGTCCTGTTTGGCCTGTCACGTTCTCCCTCGGGGCCGCTCTCTTCCAGTGCTGTCCGCTTGTTGTCTCACAAGACTCCTTTTCTTGTGGCATTCCTGTCTGCTCGACGGGTCGGGATGCTTCTGGCTTGTCCTTCCAGCACCCATAGTTCTCTGTCCGTGCTGACGGCATTGTCCCTCAGCTGGTCCCTTACTTCTTCCCCATGGGGGTCTTGATGTTCATTCCTTCCTGATCGCAGGACCGGGCTTGGTTGTCTTGGGGTGGTGATACCCTGGCGCATAGTTCCCTACCTTTTTTCTTGTGCCCTTTGCCCGTCAGGTGAGCTCGTCCGGGGCTTTGATTCCCGTGGCCCCCTGGCCCACCCGGGCCCTTCCTGTTCTGGCCTCGCCTGGCAGGTTCTGTCACCTTCCGGGTTTTCCTGCCCTTCCGCCTGTGCTTCCGCAGTCTTCGGGGCACGTTGAGCAGGGGCTTTGCCGTAGCAGCTCTGCGAGGCGGCTGCGTGGTCCTCCCTGCGTACCTTCCCGACTCCTCATCGTCTGGATCTGGGATCCCCCGGGGATTTGGCTTTTTGCAGGATGTCCTGCAGGCTGTGATTCCCCCCCTAGGTATCAATTCGTTGGTATTCCTCCTATGCTGTCGTGGAAGGGGCCTGGAGAAAACAGAATTATTCTTACCGTTAATTCCTTTTCTTGGGCCCTTCCACGACAGCACTTATTACCCTCCCTATATTCCTTGTTTTTCCTGGAATGTGTTCCTATTCCTCCTGCTATGGTTCTTTGTAAGACACTGGCTTGTGGGAGGTGGGAGGGGCCTTTTAACCTCTCTTGTGCTTCCTGTCCCAATTAGGGCGTGGAGAGGCAACCTCCTATGCTGTCGTGGAAGGGCCCAAGAAAAGGAATTAACGGTAAGAATAATTCTGTTTTCTGGCAGCCTGAACAAGAGCGAGCATGTAAAGCCTCTCGGCAATGCATGCTGGGTAATAATGGCGGCGGCCACCGGAAAACTGCCGCAACTCCCCAGCAGTTCCAGGCTTTGCCCCCACACTCTCGTGGACCCGTGAAGCCACTGCATGTATCCCCGCAACACCTTTCCCCCTGCCAGCTCTGTAAGCCATGGAGGGTTGTGTACAGATGGGGGGTATATGTACCAGGATGGGGGGACATATATACACTGTATGTCCCTTGTCCTGATATATATGTGCCCATTCTGATATCTGTGCCCCATTCTGGTATATATACTTCATGTCCCCCATCCTGGTATATATCAGGATGGGAGACATGTATATCAGAAGCGTGCACATATATATACAAGGATGGGGCACACACACAACAGAATGGGGACATATATACTGGGATGGGGGCCATATATACCAAGATGGAAACATATATATACCAGGATAGGGGGGTGGGAGGTCATGTACAAGGATGAGGGGGACATGTATAGGGATTGCAAGATGGACCCCACTGAAAATGAAAAAAATTTTTCTCTTCCTTCACCAAATTTGGGGGTGCGTCTTATAAAACAAAAACTACAGTAATTATTCCGTTTTCTGATACTGTCTGAATACATTTTTACTTGATGCGATTGCCCTTAATTGTGTAAGAAATGGCCATCCAAATGCACGCTCATTGCATAAAAATGTAAGCTAAATGATGTAATAAGAATAATTATTGTCAGGTTAAAGGGGGATTCCTCTCTTTTATCGCATATTTGGTATCTGCTTCTTTTTGGAGCAATTGAAGCTCCACTTCAGAATTCTTTTTATTTTTTTCGGCACTGGAGTGGCACTTTAAATCTAAGTCTCTTGCCCCTCATATTATACTCGCCCTCTGCCACTTTCATGCTGTTTTCCATGCCGCTCTGATCCCAAAGTGTTTTATTGCGACTGTAACTTCTGACTGTCCAGAAGTCAGAATTTATGTCACAAGTTCCTAATGCATCTGGAGTCAGTACGAGGCAAGCTCAAGGCTCTCGGAGATGTATTGAATTTTGACCCTTGGCAGCCTCCGGCAGGTCACAGATCGCTGGAGCCCACCAGCAGCAACGCTGGAAACTGTTGAAGGGGACAGGGGTTTTACATTTAAAGCACCACTCAAGTGGTTCAGTAATTAAAAAATAAACCGCTGAAGTTGTGCTTTAACTTTGTGGCTGTATCATGTAGATTAAGTGAGGTTGTGAAGCGTCAGCGTGGAGGAAACATGGAGAGATCCTCTAAAGCTTTCTAACTGGAATGTTCCACTCTTGTATGGCTGCGTGCACACGATCAGTGTTCGCAGCTTATAGACGCAAGCATGTTTGCACTGAGTTCATAACATTGCATTGTACAGTACAAGTACAACAATCTCATCCCCACTATGCTTCTTTCCTACACTGCTTTAACGGACATGTGGGGCCACCCTGCTCCAAACGCAGATCCTGGGCACAGGGCACCTGAATTCTTTTGCGGTTAGCACCGGCTTCCCGCAAAGGAGGAGACACTGCATTCAGGACTCAATGTCTCCTGATCGTGTTCACATACCCTTAGGGTTCTGTGGTAATTGTTGCACCTGTTCATCTCAAGAACAGACTGGCTTGCTTAGCATTAAGTGAATAAAGTGTTGCTTTTGCTTCTGGATTTTACATCTGCTGTTATATTGTATAAATCCCCTGGATTATGCATGACCATATTCCAGAACTGCAGGCTAAGAACTGTCTGTTTTTGAGAAATAGCTACTGTACTTTGCTGTCCATCTCCCGTTGACATCATCCTATTGACTTACAGAGGAGCCTTGCTTGTGAGCACATTGAGGATGCAAATTTAAAGGATATGTACACTTAAACAACTTAATTTATTGTTCAAATATAGCACAAATGGGGAAAAATAGTGTGCAATTTTTCATAGTTTAAATTTTTTTCCTGCTTTGTGTCTACAGATTTAATAAATTTGTTTCTCTGTAGCATGGGTCCCCAACCTGTAGCTAGGCAGCCACATGTGGCTCGCAGGCTTGTGGTGTGTGGCACGCGCCTGCCTTCCAGCTTGGTGTATTAGCAATTGGCCATGAAGTGCAGGTTTCCAGATTGTGACTTTTGAGTAGCCCACATAGAAGAGCAGAACTGAATAGAGGTAAGGTAGGAACCCTGGATCTTGCTATACTGTTTGTGTGATTTCTGTGTAAGGGTATGTGCACATCAGTGGTTTTGTGGGCTGTTTCTTAGCGTTTTCCGTCGGCGGTTTCCGCTGAGTTTTATGTTAATTTATGTTAATCTTAGCCACCGGTAGGATTAACATGCTAGTCAATGGAGTTTAGAAAACGCTGTCTACATTAAAAAGTTTTTTTTATTGTAGTTTTCAGTTTATTCACCGGTTTTCCACCGGTTTTCAAAGATAGAGCAAGTGACTTCTTTTCAGCGTTTTTCCAGCGGTTCCAGCTGAACAAGTGCACCAAAGACCAGTCTGGAACTCGCTAAGAAAAACGCCGGGGAAATCGCCAAGAACACGCTGTCCAAACGCTACTAACCCGATCGCAAATCGTTAGCAAAACGCTAACAAAATGAGGGACACTGCCGAGTTCAGAAAACTCAGTATCTGCCATTCTCCACCGATTCCCGGTCGGTCTGCAAAGATGCAGAAATGACTGATGTGCACATACCCTAAAAGCCTTGGCTTTCATCATACAGGTATTGTGGACTCTGGGTGTCACTACTGTGTGGGTTGATGTGGCTCTCGGGGTCAGAGAGGTTAGGTACCTCTGCTCTATGATAACAGACTACCAATCTGTCATACTACTATTGATGTAATACTTTTTGCCGAGACACAAAATATTGACTGCAGGATCAGACTACACATACAGGAGTTGTAGGCCCAATGTGTCAAATGATAGTCCCTCATTTTATAAACTGAGTCAGAATAAGACCTCACACTACTTTAGTATAATTTCAGTAAAATGCTGCGCATGCCCTGCAGTCAGTAGCGTAGCTGGCGGGGGGGCAGGGGGGACAAGGGGGGCAAGCGCCCCGGGCCCCCTGGCATGAGGGGCCCATTGGGGCTGAGAGCAGTGGCGTAACAACCGCGGTTGCAGGGGTCGCAGCCGCCCCCTGCGCCCGCCGATTGCAGTGCCGGGTGCCCTCTTCACATGAATGTGCGTCCTGGAGGACACACATCCCTTTGACAGCGCAGCAGATAGGGCCTGTGTGTCAGGGAAAGGAGGGGAGGGGGGAGCTTCCTGCTGCTGCTCCCGCCCCTCTGCTCCTGCTCCTCTGTCCTGCCGGCTTCCTGGCTTGCGCTCCACTGTGCTGCCTCCTCCCACTTCCTGCTTGATGCATAGTGGAACGCAGGCCGGCGGCACCTTTCCCTCCTTCTCCTGAGGCTTGAATCCTCAGACTCTGCTTACCTCCCCTGGCTCTCTTGCTGCTCTGGCGGGCTCCTCTTGCAAACTAAGGGGGTGGTCATAAGACTGCCCATAATACTGCCCTATATGGTATAAAAGGCTGCACATAATACTGCCGTATGTGGGATAAAAGGCTGCACATAATACTGCCCTATATGGGATAAAAGGCAGCACATAATACTGCCCTATATGGGATAAAAGGCTGCACATAATACTGCCCTATATGTATAAAAGGCTGCACAAAATACTGCCCTATATGTATAAAAGGCTGCACTTAATACTGCCCTATGTGGGCATTAGGTTGTATGTGTGATTATTGCTGGTCACCTGGGCTGGGGCCCACTCATGATGTTTCGCCCCCTTGTGTTGAACCCCTAGCTACGCCTCTGCCTGCAGTGTATGTATCCTTATCAATGTATACACCTGTAATAGAGAACAGTGATCTATATCGTCCATGGGATTCCATTGTTTAAAGAAAAAGGTGTGGTATCAAACGAAAGCCTAAAGGACCCAGTTTGGGGTTTTGGTAAGATATTGTGGCCCTATGGTGGTATTCTTAGCCTATGTACTAGAAGTTTTATTTTTGGTGTATATGCTAAGCTGACCTGATGAGAACAAGGCTTTAGGGGAAATAATCATTCCCCTCAAACAAAACTAAAATGAATAAACTATCCACTGTAACATTAGATGATGTAGATTTTTATGTTTTAAATCGGTAGAAAATTTACTGTGCCCAAAAGGCTGTTGGATCTTTTTAAAGGCCCTGTTACACAGTACGATAACGTTAACGATGTCGCTTAAACGTTACTGGTTTAGAGTCGTTCAAGCTACATCATTACTACCTCATTGCATGTGACTCTGAGATATGACTACGATAAATCGTTGGATCGCTGAATCCAGATTTGAGAACATGTCAAATTCGAGGATCAACGATCAGCCAACCTGCTGCGTCGTTCTGACACCGCGATAACGATGTCGTTAACAATTTCCATTATTCTCAACAATGAAGAAGTATCGTTCGCTGGGTTGTGCGAACGATACCTGCTTGCCGCATAGTTAGTGCGTTGTGCACCATATCTAGATGTGTGACATCTCACCAACAATGTCAAAACAATGTCTTAATGATCTCATGAATGCGCGGTCGTTAAGGATATTGTTTTAACATCGTGCCGTGTAATGGTACCTTTAAGTGAACCTGATAGCTGATACATGTTGCCCAATCCAGGGGTGCCATGTATCAGACTGCGGCCACATAATGTCACGTTGTAGTGTTTCCGAGACAAAACATGGTCTCAATAGCTGCCGGGAATCGAGCAGTACTGGAGACTAGTCTGCTTCTCCGTAGTGACGTGTTTCTCTCTGCAAGCACACGTGAGAAGAAGCCTCCGCGGATGTGCCTGCCCGATTTACCTCCCTTACTACTCACTCCCCGGATGATATTAAACAATGTTTTTCCATAAAACTCCACAGCATTTCAGAGTTGGGGTGGGTTCACACGCTGCGTATTTGCTGTGTATTTTTGCACAAGTGCTCTTGCAGTTTTTGTAGCTAAAACCAGGAGTGGCTGTTTAAAACCAGCAGTGGGATATTAAATACAGAAGTGGAGCACTTGTTTCTATTAGACTTTTCCTCTGATTGTTACACTGCTGGTTTTGGCTACAAAAACTGCAACAGCATTCGCGTAAAAATACGCAGCAAATACGCAGTGTGTGAACGCACCCTCAGGCTGCGTGCACACGATCTGGATTAGCTTTTTGGACGCTATTACCACTGCATCCAAAACGCTGCTTTTTACAGTACCAGCACAGTGGATGGGATTTCAAGAAACCCCATGCTCACTATGCTTTTCCCCAACTGCAGTGTGTTTTCAGCTGCGCTTCTGCAACATGTTAATTTTATACTGTTGAGTCGGGAGCGATCTCCTGCGGGTGCATGCAGGAAGAAGCTGCCCTTACATCCAATGCAGATTGTGGGCACAAAGCAGCTGCGTTCTCCCTGCATTCACCCCCAGCTACCCTCAGGTCTGGAGGCACTGCATCCCAAACTCAGTGCCTCTGGATCATGTGCACATACTCTTATGGTGGGTTTACACGTTGCGATATCGGCGTCCAACTCCGACCAAAAGTCACGTGGTTCGCAAGTTGGAGCCGATATCGTTTGCGCGTTGTACGGTGTGAACGTACAACGCGATGCAGGAACGATGGCAAAATGATATCGGAGGTCGAATGAGCGTGTTATTCAACCACCCGATATCGGATGCCGGTTGTAGCCGCATCGTCCCGTCTGACAGCCCAACTCCGATGTGTACTGTCACGTCACCCATTCACTCCCATGTTAAATGGTCGTTCATGGGTTGGGGGGGGGTGTACACATCGTCGGGACGTTGTATCCCGCTATCGGGCTGTCTAAACCGGCGATGCGATGCAGGGAAAAGCGCGGTCAAAAAGTGCGCTCCCGCGTCGTTGGCTACGTTATCGGGCCGATATCGCGACGTGTAAACCCACCATTAAACATACAGGGCTGAAATCATATAGTCAGTGCCTGAGCATGCTGCGGATCAGTCATCATGTACCAACAGTCATGGGAATGATTGGCTACTACAAAAATGGTTTCCTAAAGTGTTATGTCAAAGAAAACAAATTGTTCCCTTTCCACAAGATAGGGATAATTTGCAGATTGCTGGGGATTCAACTGCTGGGACCCTCAGTGATCCGGAGATCAGGCAATCTTAGCCTCTGCTCAATTTATTTATCAGACTTCATGGAGATTGCACATACGCACCTCAGCTCTATTCATTATGGAGCCACATGCTAATAGTTCTAAAGCCCTGATCTTAGTCACTGAGGTCCCCTGGAAAAAACAACTTATTTTTGTTTTTTTGGGGTATGTAGGAATGGGGGTATAATTCTTTTAAAGTAAGGTAATATGCAGGACTGTGAAGTCCGTAAGCCAAACATCCAACTCAGATTTCACAGCCCTGGTGCCCACATAGTCTTTTTTGGAGCAGAAACTTGGTGGAAACTCCAAACCCCCCTAAAAGTCAAAACTCTTGAAAATGTAAACCTCTGCAAAAAAGCTCAAAGTGCCATACCATGAGGGCATATTTCGTCCTGCTGCAGAAATTCACAATGCCTTTGAGTTTCCATAGAACTAGTTCACTGAGAACTGAGTGCCTTTCGGATCTGTGGCACATAAGTGATATGGCATATGTGTTCCAATTCTTAAGTGGGCATTTTCTCTAATGACAAGAGATTAGGAAATTGCAATTTAATCACTGACACCTTGGAGAAAACATTTGCTCTGAAGCAGAGTTCTAATTTTGTTTGCTTAAAGCACCACTACAGCAGAATTTTTATTGTTTGTGTTTTTATTTTAAATTGCAGTGCTGGAGTAGTGTGGTAAATCTTGTGTTATACTCACTCTTCTATTGCTGCCTCTTCTCCGTTCAGTCTCCGGCAAATTGTGACCTGCTGGCAGCCCAATTGCTTCATGGAGTGTATTGGAGGTTACAACTTTATGTAACTCTATGAGGACCTCGTTCTGGCTCTCATAGTGATTGGGAACTTGTGATGTTACTTCTGAGTTCCAGCCTATCAAAAGTTATGAGCAGAAGATATAGCGGCATCAGTAAAAAGTGAAGCCGCCATTAGGTGAGTATAGTAAAGGGAAATGGGTTTAAGATTTAAAGCACCACTCCAATGCTGGAAAAAAAAAACCTCTGGATTGTTGTGTTAAGCTACTTGGTGGACTTTGATATCGCAACATATTTTCTAAAATGCTTGCCATTTATAGAGGGGTCATGAGCAGACATTATTGCATTAGTTTAGCCTCCATTATAAAATATCTTTTTATCCCATGTTTTGTCAGCAGCAAATGATATTAAATAAGAGAAACTGCTGAGTTCTTGGTGCACAATATACCATATATTGTAATGAGCAAAAAAAAAATGTCCAGAGCCCTTATGTCAGGGAAGTATAATTTGGCTGATTCTGGTGCCAGATTGTTCTCTTGAGATGTGGCTTGAGACAGAGGCACTGGGAGGGAGAGGATAGAAAATACGATCTGTTTGGGCTGTCTGACTCTAGAAAGCCCTGAATGCTCATTAACGAAGACATTATTGGTGCAGAAATTAGGTTGAGGATGACAGGAAATTGGAGCCAGGAGACACCACAAAAGTACTGGCATCTATTCCTTCAAATACCGGTTGTTTGCCTTCCCTTTTGTCTGAATAAAAGTAATTGTAGTAAAAGTAACGTAGTTTGATTAGTTTAATTAGGCAATAAAAAGTACTTTTGAAGAAAAATGTAGCCTTTTTTTTTTTTTTTCCTTTTAATTTAGCGGTTTTATTTTTTATGCTTTGAGTGCTTGAACTTGGAGTGAAATTAAAGAAAAATATTTTTTAAATATTTTCCCTTCCTTTATCTGTGGCACTTGTCTCAGATATTGCTGCAGAAATTCTTGCATTATATCTATATTTTTCTATATTCTCTTTACTCCTGATGAACCTATTTAGGGGGAAATGCATCAAGCTATATAATATACTGGGTAGGGGCCTGATCTTTATAATTTTATTATCTCAACTGAACTCATAATACCGTGTTAAAGTTTTTTGTTTTTTATCTCACCTATCTACACATACTTGTGTTCCTGTTCAGCTCATGCCCTTATCCAACACTGAATGAATGATCCTGATGAATTTACTGAACCTATTGGTTTTGTGTGTGTGTGTGTGTGTGTGTGTGTGTGTATGTATGTATGTGTATATATATTATAATAAAAATATGTGGACCCATGCGGTCATCACTGGTGTTTTTACACTTACCTTTGTTTATATTATTCAACTGGCCTACTTAGGCTACCTTTGGTATCCCTTAAGGGTGTGTGCCCACATACCGGGTTTGTGCCGGTGGGCGGCTGGGCGGACCCGCCAGGAAGCTCTGCAGGCGTCCACCGGCTTCCTGGCGGGTATGTGTGGCGGGTGCTGCGGGCGGGTGCACAGCGGGTTAGTGGCAGCGGTTCTGCAGCGGCTGGAAGCAGCACATGATTCTGCTTGCAGCCGCTGCAGAACCGGCCGGTTTATAGGACATGCACATTCGTTGCTAACCCGCTGGGAACCCAGCGGGTTAGCAACAGATGAGCATGTGTACACCATGTGTGTGCACAGCGGGTGTCGGTTTACATAGGTTTTAATGTTAATCCAAACGCCGGTTTGGATTAACATAAATTTACATAAAACTTATGTAAACCGACCGGCGGTTTACACATCTAAACCGACCCTAACCCGGCATGTGGGCACACACCCTTACTGGTTAATGATAAGCAGCCATCTGTGTTCATGTCACTCGCCCTCCCTTACCTCCTATTAGAGTGTGTCTGGGTCAGTGAGGGTCGCACAGTGGGGGTGCCACTTGTGGTATCACTAACCCCTGCGGTCAGTAGGATATATTATGAGGGAATTTTTAGATGAAAATCCCTCCCATTTCCTTCCTACCATTTTCATCAGGATATTTGTTTTATATGTACAGGTTGCTGAATTGGGATCAATGGTATTTTAGTTACCCTTTAGACCTTTACATAGATTCAATTAAAGTAAACTTTTAATAGTGTATATTCTGTGAGTCTCCTATATTCCTAGATGTAAATAGCCCAGAAATGAATTCCCATTGTCTCCACTGGAAAGCCAGGTTGCTGTTTATATATCTGTAGACTTTTTATGTTCCGATTTCAAAAGCGCTTTAATACACATTGGAATAATCTGAATATAGATGTCTGGAAGTTCAAACTGTAAATCTGCAGCAAAATTGCGATTGTCTGCAATAAATGCTGTCAAACTGGCCTTAGATTTATTTTGCTTAAAAAAGCCTTTTGTTAACCTTCAGTTAGTTGCACCAAAATACTACACTGTTAGTTGCGTGGGGTCTCTGTGGCACAGTAGTCTACGCCCCATGTCACGATGCACTGAGGATCAGTGGGGTGCCCAAGCTAGGAACCTAAAGAAATGGACTTTTACCTACCATATGTACTTATGGAAATATAACTCCAGTGGTCACCACTCACTTAACCACAATCTTCAATCTCTCCCTCTCTACTGGCATCTTCCCCTCCTCCTTCAAACACTCTATTATTACTCCACTACTAAAGAAAACATCCCTTGACCCATCGTGCACAAATAACTACAGACCTGTCTCCAATCTCCCCTTCATCTCAAAACTCCTGGAGCGCCTGGTCTACACCCGCCTCACCCATTACCTCCGCCACTCACTCTCTTTTAGATCCATTGCAGTCTGGCTTCCGCCCCTTACACTCGACAGAAACTGCCCTTATCAAAGTGACCAATGACCTTCTGACAGCAAAACGTAATGGTGACCACTCTCTGCTTATTCTCCTTGATCTCTCTGCGGCTTTTGACACTGTTGACCACCATCTCCTTCTCTTTATGCTGCACTCCATTGGTATAAAGGACACGGCTCTCTCCTGGTTCTCTTCCTATCTTTCTGACCGTTCTTTCAGTGTATCATTCTCTTGCTCCACTTCCTCCCCTCTTCCCCTCCTTGGCCCTCTTCTCTTTTCTCTCTACACAGCCCCGATCGGACAAACCATCAGCAGATTTGGCTTCCAGTACCATCTCTATGCTGAAGACACACAACTATACACTTCAGCCCCTGACCTTACTCCCGCTCTAATAAAGAACACCAATGACTGTCTAACCGCAGTCTCCAATATCATGTCCGCTCTCTATCTGAAACTCAACCTTTCCAAAACTGAACTACTTCTGCTCCCACCCTCTGCCAACCTCCCTAAACCTGACATCTCTCTCTCTCGGTGTGCGGCACCACGATAACGCCTAGTCAGCAGGCTCGCTATCTCGGTGTTTTGATGGACACTGATCTCTCCTTCACCCCATATATACAATCTCTCACCCGCTCCTGTCGCCTGCACCTGAAAAATATCTCCAGAATTCGCCCTTTCCTCACCATGGAAACAACTAAAACCCTCACTGTGGCCCTGATTCATTCCCGCCTTGACTACTGTAATTCTTAATTAGCTGGCCTCCCCCACATTAAGCTTTCCCCTCTCCAGTCTATCCTCAATGCAGCAGCCAGGATCACCTATCTAGCAAACCATTACTCAGATGTTTCTGCTCTGTGCCAGTCACTACATTGGCTACCTGTACACTATAGAATCCAATTCAAATTGCTTGTTGTTACCCACAAAGCTATTCATGGTGCGGCACCTCCTTACCTCTCCACCCTCATCTCTGTCTACCACCCCACCCGTCCCCATCGCTCTGAATGTGACCTCAGACTAACATCGGCATTAATCCGAACCTCCCATTCCCGACTCCAAGACTTCTCTCGGGAATGCTCTACCCCAAGAAATTAGGACCATCCACAACCTGCATAGCTTCAGACGCTCCCTAAAAACACACCTCTTCAGGGCGGCCTATCCTTCTCCCTGACAGTAGTCACTTAGACGTAAGATATTCATTGTTATAAGCCCCTGTACTTTGTGTTCCCATCCAGTCTTAGATTGTAAGCTCCTTCGAGCAGGGTCACCTTAATTTTTTGCCTATTTATTGTATTTCCTAAGTTGATTCTATGTTTATTGTATGTAACTACTGTTCTGTATTACCATTCTGTACCGTATATTTTTCTTATATGTACCATTGTACTGTAAAGCGCTGCGGAATATGTTGGCGCTATACAAATAAAGTATTATTATTATTATTATAACCAAAACACACACACTGGATCCAGTAGACCCCACATGTCTAATTAAAAGTCAATGGACCCTAAAGGCCCCATACACATTCAATAGTTGTTTGCCCATTTACACGAACAAGAATGTGGTCATTTAAAAGGGGTTGTTCACTTCTCCCATATAAAAAAAAAAAAAAAACATGCTCGCCTCCCAGACGGGCATCCGCTCTCTAATGTTTGAGCTGTCTCTTCTGGCAATCTTGTCACATTATGTGACCGCTACAGCCATTCAACATACCGGCAGAGCCGAAGTCCTTTCTGCTTGAATAAAGAAGAGGCCACTGATTAGCTGCAGGGGCCATGTAGCAGATGTGTCTTCTGCCATAGACACTGAACTGACATGGGAGGAGTGGCACGGGTCTGGAAGTTCCAGTGGCCAAATCCTTGACTTCCCTGACATTATCAGGCTCATTACACCAACTGAACTGCATGTATATGTAAATGACCTGCTGCTTCATAGCTGGCACTCTGGGTTGTGGCTTGTGAGTCTTCGCTTACATGCTAGCAAAGATGTCCCCGTGCATCCACAGGACCATAGCAGACAATCACTGGCCCTAGCTATATACCGCATAATACGGCAGGGGCCAGTCTGCTCTAGCTATGTGAATGGGCCAGAGTATCATCCCTGCAGCCACATATGGATATCAACAGAGACCCCCAGCACTTAATGCAGTTTAACAGGTGAGGTGTTAATTATTTTGATAATTTATACCATTCCTTCTCTGGTTAGATTTGTAATGGATCTTTGAGAATCTCTTGAAATATTGCTATTTTATTAAAGCCAGAGACACACTTAGCTGGACACATGATAGATAGTTACACGAGTCTCTCATGCCTCACCTGGCACTGCCGCCGGCTCTCTGGACATGAGCGTGTCAGCTGCTTGTGTTGCTGACACATTCCTGTCCAGAGAGACGGCAGCCGTGCCAGGTGAGGCATGCGAGCCTCGTGTGAGAATCTTGCATGTGTCCTGCTCAGTGCTTCTCTGGCTCAAGATTTACAATGTCTATTGTTTTTTCTTTCATTTATTATAAATTTACTGGTAAATTATCTATTAAATGCAAAGAATCCTTCTCCTTTGCTCCTGACAATCTCCTCACTCACATTACTAGCCTTAATAAATATTGCTACATACAATATGGTTGCTGCTTGATGTCACTTTGATGTAGCAAAAAGCACATGAAATCCTATTCCTCCGTTCTCCTTTTTACATTTTCTTCTCCCTCTGAAGATCTTTTGTGAACCTGCGGCAGAATCTCCCCTGGCAGCACATCACAGGCCCTGTGTGAACAGCTAGGATAAAGGGCACGTTCACTTTACCTAGCAGGGAAGCAGAAAATAATTTTGTGAGGAAGTGGGGTGAATTGTCTACCCCCCAGGAAACAATAATGCAACCTGCTAGAGAAGAAAGGCCACAACAAGTGGGCAGCACAGACTGCTTTGGAGTTGCATACAACCCGTGACCTGTGTTTTTTATATAGACTGTATTGACTGTTTTGGTCACTGCCATGATATTTTCTGCTGGTTACAAGCTACTGCAAGCTATTCTGACTTTGATTACTATTCTTCTTGAATTTGAGATCTTATTACCTTATCTTTATTGTACACAACCTGTTAACCTGTGTATGTTGTGAACCTGGCTTTTTCTTCCTATCTGTATGGCTCCCACCATGTAATGTTCTTCTAGACCCTCCTCCTACCTCTCTTCCTTATTCCTATGTTCCCAGCATGGCTCAGGACCACTTTACATGCTTGAGCTGCTGCAGCCATTGAAAGATTCAGCAGGGTTGCCATCCCCTGTGGAGATTGAGGGCATTTGACATTGCTCCCTTCCCAGCAGGCAGCAATCTACTCCTGTCAGAGGAAGCCACCATGCAGTGCAGAATCAGAGAGATTAGCCTGGGCCTCCATTCTTTCATCTCTGAGGGAGTTTTCCTCAGTCTGCAAATCTGCAGCTTCCAGCAGTACTAACATAGATCCTGTTTTAATGATTGATTGTGCATACCGTGTTTTTTGGAAGCATTATCAATGATTCAAAGAGAGCCTATAGATGAAAAGTAATTTCCAAAGATATGACATGACTGTTTTGTGTTCTTTTATGTGTAACATTTCCCTCTGACATATTTTGATGCTTCCTTGGCTACATATAAAACATGGATAATACATTTGAACGATGTTTAACCCTTAAATGCTAGGTAATAGTGCACATCTTAGGCTATGTGCACACTGGGTATTTTTGATCCGGTTTTTGTGCTGCTTATTTGCACTAAAAAATGGATCAATTTTTGTCAGGCCTGCAAATTCTGAGACTTCTGACACGCTGTGCTGACTGGTGCGTTTTTTCCTGATCAGGTTTGGTGCCAAAACCTGATCGGGTTCAGTAGTACCATGTCAATCAATCAGGATTAGCTGCAATACTCACATCACCTCCGAACCCACAGCGAGCTCTGGTGATTTCTTCCTCCCAGCCACAGGGGCAGCAGCTCCTGCGGGTATCGTCCAATCAGAGGCAGCTCCTGCACCCCATGTAACCCGGCCTGTCAGATGGTGCGCAGGATCTGGAAGTGTCTGTCAGTCGTGTATGTCGGTCCACGTTTCCCCTTTGTGCTGCGTTTGTATGTGCATAAGTGCAGCTGCAAAAGTGATCTGTTTGTGCTGCTTTTTCTTTTGAAAGCCTAATGAGGCTTTCATGTGGCATTTTCCTGAGCACAAACAGATCAATTTTTTGTGTGTACACCTAGTCTAAGCTGTTCACAAGTCAACTGCTTATAAAGGACATTAAGGGTTCGCTTACATATAAAATAAAACAGTACGATTTTCATCCAGAAAAGTTGGATGAGTGAAATTCTCTTATGGCCGCTTTTACACGTCCCAACATTGTTTCGATGTTGGATACAACTGCACAGGAGCACGCACATTTTTGGCAGTAAACCAAGATCGCATAGGAGCTGTCACACAGGGAGATATCGGCAGGCAACACAACTGCGATGTATACGCCCCCTTTTACGAGCGAACCAGGGAACGACCGACCATTTAACATGGGAGTGAATAGGGGAAGTTGTGCTCCAAATCGTTGTTGGGCTGTCACACAGCACGATCCTGCTAGATCGTCCTTCCAATTTCGGGCAGTTGTAGAGCCTGCACAATTCTTCCCCGATATCGTTTTGGCATCGTTCTTGCATGAAATTGTACATTCACACCACACAAAGCACGAACCACGTGACTTTTTATCGTTGTTGGACGACTATATCGGGATGTGTAAAGCGGCCATTAGTGTTCTGCATGTCTTGCAATTGTGCAGTGTTCTCCCCCCCTCCAAACTAGCGTTCATATGACATGCATATGCAATATATTTTTTTCTCACTATTCGTTATTCTGCAATCATTTTACCAGACCTGTATAAGTGTATGCTTAGATATAGAGGAGGTAGTCCATTATACACTGCTCAAAAAAAATAAAGGGAGCACTAAAATACCACATCCTAGTTCTCGATGAATGAAATATTCCAGCTGAAATCCTTTATTCATTACATAATAGAATGCATTGAGAACAATTAAAACATCAAAATGACCAATGTAAATCAAAATTAATCCCTTCCCTTCACCACCCAACCTATTTTGGCCTTCCTGATCTTGTCATTTTTGTCAATTCTGACCATTGTCCTTTTATGAGGTAATAACTCTGGAACGCTTCAACTGATCCTAGCAATTCTGAGATTTTTTTCGTGACATGTTGGGCTTGTTAGTAGTAAACCTAGTTTAATAATTTTTGTTTATTTGTGAAAAAAAAAGAATAAATTGATTAAAATATTGAACATTCTGCAATTTTCAGATTTTGAATTTTTATTCTGTTAAACCAGAGTTATATGACAAAAAAAATAGTTAATAAATAACCTCTCCTACATGTCTACTTCACATCAGCACAATGTTTGGGAAAAAAAAAATTGTTAGGAAGTTATAAGGGTTCAAAATTAATCAGCAATTTCTCATTTTTCCAGCCAAATTTACAAAACCATTTTTTTTTTGGGACCACATAACATTTGAAGTTCCTTTTGAGGGGTGTACATGACAGAAAACACCCACAAGTTATTATTATTATTTATTTATATAGCGCCATTAGGCTCCATGGCGCTTTACACTAAATCTAGGCGATCAGGATGTACAGGTACAGGGGGGGCAGGGACCCTGTCCACGAGGGCTCACAGTCTATGAGGGTGACACAATTCCAAAAACTGCACCCCTCAAGCTACTGAAAACTACAATCAAGAAGATTATTAACCCTTCAGGTGCTTCACCGGAACTAAAGCAACATGGTAGGAAAAAATGAACATTTTAATTTTTTCAACAAAAATGTTCTTTTAGCCTCAATTTTTTAATTTTTATGTGGGCAACAAAATAAAATGGATCCTAAAATGTGTTTCTCCTGAGTAGACAGATATCTCAATGTGGTCATAAACCACTATTTTGGCGCACGGCAGGGCTCAGAAGGGAAGGAGCGCTATTTGACTTTTTGAATGGAAAATGATCTCCTATTGTTAGTGGATACCATGTCGCGCATGGAGAGCTCCCTGTGTGCCTAAACATTAAAGGTGCTCCACAAGTGACCCCATTTTGGAAACTAGACCCTCCAAGGAATTTATCTATATGCATATGTGAGCACTCTCCATCCCCAGGGGCTTCCCAAATTGATCCGTAAAAATAAAAGTTGTTTTTTTTTTTTTTTGTTTGTTTTTTATTTTTTTTAATTTTTTTTTTCTTTCCCCACAAACATTCTATTTTAGCCTCAATTTTTTCATTTTCACATGGGCAAGAGGATAAAATAGATTCTAAAATTTGTTGGGCAATTTCTCCTGAGTACACCGATACCTCATATGTGGTCATAAACCACTGTTTGGGTGCACGGCAGGGCTCGGAAGGGAAGGAGCGCCATTTGACTTTTGGAGCTAATATTCCAATCAAAAAGTCAAATGGAGCTCCTTCCCCTCTGAGCCCTGACGCGTGCCCAAACAGTGGTTTATGACCACATATGAGGTATTGGTGTACTCAGGAGAAATTGCCCAACAAATTTTAGGATGTATTGTATCCTGTTGCCCATGTGAAAATGAAAAAAATTAAGGCTAAAAGAAAACATTTGTTGGAAAAAAAGTACATTTTAATTTTTACGGATCAATTTGTGAAGTTCCTGGGGGTTCAAAGCGTTCACTATGCATCTAGATAAGTTCCTTGGATGGGGGGGTGGGTTCGTTTCCAAAATGGGGTCACTTGTGGGGGAGCTCCAATGTTTAGGCACACTGGGGCTCTCCATGCGTGACATGGTGTCCTCTAACAATTGGAGTTAATTTTCCATTCAAATTGCAAGCGGACATCATGTCGCTGTGTGCCACCAGCACAATAGCAACTGGAAGAGTCGGGGTACAGCATCAGAAAATGGCACCTCTAAAGAATGCACTATTTGTGGTGTGGCTGTGTGTTGCTAGTCGCAGAGTTTGGGGCCCGCAATGTTTGTGTCTCCACGCTGAGGATTCCAGCTGCCAAGTTGTACCTGACTGGCAGCCAAAAATACAGCAAAGCTCCATGTCGTTTTATTTGTAGAAATATTTAAAAAAAAAAAAAAAAAAAAATGACGTGGGGCTTCGCCATATTTTTGGTTCAGCCAGGTACAACTTGACAGCCACGGACTACCGCCCACTCCCAGCTGCCTCGTTGTACCTGGCTGGCAACCAAAAATACAGCGAAGCCCAACCTTTTTTTTTTATTGATCTAATTTGAGGAAAAAAAAACTGTTGGGCTCCGCCATATTTTTGGTCTAGCCAGGTACAACTAGGCGGCTGTGGGCAAGCATTCTGGGCCCCCCATGCTGGGAATTGCAGCCGCCACAGAAAATGGCACATTCATTGAAGCCCCATTTTCTGGCCCTGTACCCAGACTCTTCCAGTTGCTCTGGTGCCGGTGGTAAACTGGGTAATAAAGGGGTTAATGCCAGCATTTTTATTGGCAGCTGACATTAAGCCCGAAATTCATAATGTCCGGCCAGTGTTGGACCCAGCCATTAGGAATCTATAGTAAATAAAATACACCACACTGAGAAAAATATTTTATTAGTAAAAAAAAACACGGAACACAAATTGAGACTTCATCTTTATTATTCCATACCGACCGACGTAGTCCACAATGATGGTCCTACGCCACGACACTTGATTGCTTCTACTACATCCAGAGACTGCAGCAAGGGATCAAGTGTCCTCTTCCTACAGTCTCTGGGGTTACACTGATGGTGCAATGTATGGCAATGATCTGCCATACCGTGTACCATGACTCTGGCCCCAGAGACTACAACAAGGGATCAAGTGTCCACTTGTTGTAGCCTCTGGAGTCAGAGTCATTGTGCGTGGTACGACAGATCATTGCCATACAGTGCACCATGACTCTGACCACAGAGACTACAACAAGTAGACACTTGATCCCTTGTTGTAGTCTCTAGGGTCAGTCATGATGCAATGATCTGCCATACCGTGCACCATGATTGTGACCCCAGAGAGTACAACAAGGGATTAAGTGTCCACTTGTTGTAGTCTCTGTAGTCAGAGTCATGGTGCGTGGTACAGCAGATCATTGCCATACAGTGCGCGATGACTCTGACCCCAGAGACTACAATAAGTGGAAACTAATCCCTTGTACCAGATCCATAGAATTTCCATCCACACACACAGGCGGGCTCTCTCTCCATCCACCCATGCACCTATCCATTCACCCATGCATCCATCTATCCATCCATCCATGCACCCACCCATCCATTCATACTCCCCTCACTGCAAAGATTGTCGGGAGAGGAGGAGGAGCCTGGGAGAGGAGGAGGGGCTCCACGGCGATCAGAGGAGAGGGGGCTGACAGCCACTGGGATCGGAGGTGCACGGGGGACAGAGTAGCACAGGGAAGATGAAGGGGGGCACAGGGATTGGAGGTGGCTTGGGGCAGGGGAGATCAGGACCGGTGCTGGAGGGGGCTGAGAGGGGGGAGGTCACCTGCCGGTCACACTGCCCCTCCACACCTGATTGGAGAGCTAGCGTCACATGGACGCTAGCTCCAATCAGATCAGGGAGGGGAGCTGACACAAGAGGTCACCCTGCTCCATCCAATGTCTGGTGCTACTGCAGCTTCGGCCATGGCTGGATTGTAAGATTTCACCAAGTTTTATTGGTGAAATATTACAATTGCTCTAATTGGCAGGTTCACTTTCAACTGCCAATCAGCGATTCTAGCCATAGGGGGTGGGGGGTAAAGCCACCCACCCTGGGGAAAACTACAGGTCAATATGTTCCTGGAACCACCGGTGACGGTTCACCGATGCTGCAGGAACGTGATCCCGCCTTGACGTTGCACAATGTCATGGGTGCACCGGAATCGGGAAGGGGTTAATATCCTATGGAGGTCTGGATTTGGAATGATACTCAAAATCAAATTACATGCTGATCCAACTTCAGTAGAGAAGCCTCAAGACAAGTAGATGAGGCTTAAGGCCCCGTTACACTTAACGATGTCCCAGTGATCCAACCAACGATGGGGGTTGCTGGGACATCGTTATGTGATCGCTGGTGAGCTGTCAAACAGGCAGACTCCCCAGCAATAAGGACTAGTGAGAACGCTGGTATCCAGGGTAAACAGCGGGTAACTAAGCAGAGCACTGCACTTGGTTACCCAATGTTTACCCTGGTTACCTGTTCCTAGCGCTTGCTGTGCGGCGCTGGGAGGTCATTCATCGTTGGTCACATGCGCTGATGCTGGCTACCCAGCGGGAGACCAACGATAAATTTATGGTCCAGTCCATTCTTGCACGATCAAAGAACTTATCCTTGGCCATTGATACGTGTCACACGCTATTATGTCGTTTCAACATCGCTGCAATGTCACCAAACCGAAGACGTTGCAACGATATCGTAGTGTGTAACGAGGCCTTTACTGTTCTTGGCTTTCATGTGCCTGCATGACCTCCCTTCAACACCTGGGCATGCTTCTGATTAGGCGATGGATGTTCTCCTGAGGGATCTCCTCCCAGACCTGGATTAAATAATGCAGAAACTGCTGGCACACCACATGAGGCCTAGTATTGTCATGCATCAGAAGGAACCCAGAGCTCAATGTGCCTGCATATGGTCTCACAATGGATCTGAGGTTCTCATCCTGGTACCTATTGGCAGTCATGGTACCCCTGGCTAGCACATGGAGGGCTATGCGGCCCTCCAAGGAAATGCCTCCCCCCCACACCATTACTGACCCACTGCCAAGCTGGTTGAGCTTGAGGATGTTGCAGAAAGAACGCAAGGCTGTGGAGTCAGTAAGCCAAAGCACCAACTCCTCAATATTCCTAACTCCGACTCCACAACTCCAACTCCTTCATACATGGGCTCATGTTTTAAGTGATAAATTTATTGTGGTACAATTTGAACATCAGGCTTTAATCATTATTATGATACAATAATCAAAAACATAATTCATAATAATATTCAGCACATACTGAGTTGAACTACTGTACCCAATCTGTTATATATTTTAGAAGTCGGTCCATTTTCTAATGACTCCAACTCCAGCAAAATGGGCACCGACTCCACAGCCCTGGCAGAACGTTCTCCACGGCGTCTCCAGACTCTGCGCTCGGTGGGAATTTTCCATTAAAAGCACAGGGCGCCAGTGTTTAATCTGCCAATCTTGGTATTTTCTGGCAAATGCTAATTGCCCTTTACGGCGTTGGGCTGTAAGCGCAACACCCACTTGTGGACGTCAGCCCTCCTATCACCCTCACGGAGTCTGTTTCACAGGGTACCGTTACATGTTGCAATATCGTTCCGATATCGCATACAATTTCACGGGAGCGCGCACATTTTTGCCACTTGTCCAAGATCGCGTAGGAGATGTCACACAGGGAGATATCAGCAGGCAACGCTACTAGGATGCTTTATGCAACTTTTGTGCGCTGGGTATGAGCAACCCAGGGACCGAGCATTAACATTGTAGTGAATAGGGGAAGTTGCAACCAAGATCGTAGTTGCACCGTCACACAGCACGATCATACCACATCACATATGCAATATTGTACGGTTGAAGGGCTTGCACAATCTTCTTGCAATATCATAGCTGGGATTTTTTTTCCCGTCGCATTGCCCTGTTATACGACACAACGCACCAACAATCAACTGCAACGACCAAACCACCTGACTTTTTCTCGATGTTGCATTGCGATATTGCGACTTGTAACGGTACCCTCACAGTTTGAGCAGACACGTGGATGTTATTGTTCTCCTGGAGGTCATTTTGCAAGGCTCTGACACTGCTCCTCCTCTCCCTCCTTGCTGCTCGCTTGTTACCTACAGCCTCCTCAATGTCTCCTGGAGTACTGACCTGTCATCTAGTATCCGCTTCCTGCTCTGTACACTGTGCTGTAAGACACAGTTAACCTTTTAGCCATAGCTCACATTGATGTGCCATCCTGGATGAGCTGCACTGCTGGAGCTACTTCTGTGGGTTGTAGACATCAACTCATGGGTGAGGCGACGACTCAATTGCAGTATTGCTTGCAATTTCACTGGCAATTTTCTGGTTGCAGTGAAATCGTGGACACATTGTTCCATTTGTACATGGCAACAAAATAGAACAATGTGTCCATGATTTCACTGCAACCAGCAAATTGGCAGTGAAATTGCAAGCAATATTGCCGCGTGTGACTGTACCTTTACACCGACTCCACGACTCCGACTCCCACATATATTGCTTGTATTTAAGTGATAAGTATATTTTAGTAGTACAATGTGAACATCAGACAATCATTTTTATGATACAAAAATCAAGATATTTAGATAGAACATAAAGTATATTTATTGCAATACAACTTTAGAACACAAACTGTAATAATTTATGAATATATAATATAGATTACACACACATATATATATACATACACACACACACACACACACACACACACACACACTATGTAAGTGGCAAAAAAAAAACTTTTCAACAAAAACATACTAAAAAACATATGTGCAGCTTATGAATTTGTTCTAAGAAATAGAATCAACTCCCATCAGATCCTCCTTCATAGATGACTTCAAATCTGACCTAATAATTTTAAGGCTAGAGAACAACCTCTCTACACTAACTTGAGTTGGAGGCAAAGCCGTAACCACATGGGCAAATCTCTAACAATCTCTGGGTAAAAGAATTGCCTCAAGCAGTCAGTTTTGATGAACGGTTGAATATTTCTATTTCTTTGAGAGCAAGTGAAAAATGTTGCTGAAAAATGGTCAATCTGCATGCTGTAGGAGACAGAGTGAAATCTTTGCCTGCTCCAGGTCATCCAAATACTTGTCAAAGTTAAACTCCTCATCTGATGAGGATAAAGATATGGCAGCAGTAGAACTGTCTTTTCCCCAAGTCCTCTTGCGCCTGGCAGTCCTGTAGGCCACTCATCCTAACTGCTACCTCAGTCAGAGCTTCTTTTCCTTTAGTAAGCTGTTGATCATCAAGCAGTATACAATGATTTGAGTCCACATAAACAGCTGCCAGAAGAATTTTATTTTCCAATAGCTGTGTCTCTCCATTTCATTGAAGCAGAAATGCCATCTGCGATCAAACCTCCTCTTTGGGACAGGCAAAACAGCAAGTTCTTCCACTCCCTTATGAAAATGCCAGGAGTTAAATCCTCAGCTTGTAATTTTTTAGTCACGGTAAATGGGTGATTAATAGAGATGAGCAAGTACTAAAATACTCGGGTGCTCGATGCTCTGGCCGAGCATCCCAAGATACTCGTGTACTCGGCCAGAGCACCGAGCCGAATGTAAGTCAATTAGTGACACGCTCCGCCCACAGACTTCCAGCTATAAAACTAGCGTTTCTGGGAAAAGGCGGGAGGGTGGGCTTTTTCAAATCGCTGCAGCATACAACACATTGCTGTGCCCCCCAGAGGGATCCTAACAATCAATCTGCTCTCTGTGAGGTGCCAGCTCACTGTGTGCACTGAAGGGAGCAGTGTATTTGTGTCAGATCGATAATTATTAGCGAGGAGTCCGAGCATCTCGGCGGTGCTCGCCGAGCATCCCGAGTAGCGGGATACTCGTGCGAGTAACAAGTAGCGCCAAGCATACTTGCTCATCCCTAGTGATTAAAGCGAACCTGTCACCCCCCCCGGGCATCAAAAGCTATAATAGCCACCTTCTGCAGCACTAAGGCTGCATTCTGAGAAGGTGGCTATAGGCTTTTGATGCCCTTTATAGTATGAAATATTAAGTTAGGTAAATGCTCACTCTTCTGAAGACCGGGAGGCGGGGTTTCACGCTCCTCCAGCCCGCCCCCTCTTGTCAATCATTGTGCGCGCCTGCTGCTGCCTCCCCTCAGTGTGGAAAATGAACGCGCGTCTCCGTTCTCATGCACGGAGCCGCGCATGCGCTGTGCGCCCGGTGTCGACTTCCTGGACACCGGGCGCACAGCGCATGCGCGGCTCCATACAGGAGAATGGAGACGCGCGTTCATTTTCCACAGTGAGGGGAGGCAGCAGCAGGCGCGCACAATGATTGACAAGAGGGGGCGGGCCGGAGGAGCGTGAAACCCCGCCTCCCGGTCTTCGGTCTTCAGAAGAGTGAGCATTTACCTAACTTAATATTTCATACTATAAAGGGCATCAAAAGCCTATAGCCACCTTCTCAGAATGCAGCCTTAGTGCTGCAGAAGGTGGCTATTATAGCTTTTGATGCCCGGGGGGGGGGTGACAGGTTCACTTTAAGCAATTCCTTCAATTCAGCCACCTGTGTCCATTGACATTCATTTAGAGTTACCTGAGGGTTCGCCATATCTATAAGAAACTATTTTAGTTCAAGGAATCGATCAATCATTAAATATATGCTGCCCCACCGAGTGGCTTGATCGACAATTGCCCCTTTCCCAGCACGTCTCTTCAAGATGGAATCAATTTTAGGGATTCTGGCGGCAATAGCCAATTTCCTCACTTTTCCAATCAGATTTCCAGCATGTCCCTCTTGCAGACTATCCCTTTTATTGCCAGCTGCAGTGTGTGCGCAACACAACGCATGTGATGAATATGAAAGTGTTTTGAAGCGACTTCAACAAGATAATCTAATTCTAAAGTATCATTTTGCTGTTCTTCTGTAGTAATATCTGTTTGTTCCTCAGTTACATGGTCTACAGTACTGTGGCCTAGCATCTCAAACATACTGATCCTGAATTTTCTTCCAGCTGTTGTTCCTTACTCTCATTCATCAGTTTAAATGTACTTATCATGTTTGAAGCATTGTCCGTTACAATAGCAAGAACCTGTCCTTTTTTGAGTTTGTAATCTTGCAGAATTTTTTCCACTAAAGCCTGGAGAAACTGGCTGGTGTCATGAGCTTTAGTATCTTTTTCTGCCAGTTTCTTGGTACCAATGTCTTTGATTTCAAAATAGTTGACGTGACGTGACGTGTGCAGGCATCCATTTTAAGAAACATGATGCGTCTTTTGGAGTCTTTTTTTTTTTAAGATCTTCCTTTTGTTTAAGGGCTTCTTCAATCGCTAATTTTCTAATACTTTCTCTTTCCAGAGAAAAACCAAGAGTGCGGGCCATTTCTCCATTAAGAGCTGTAAAAGCTGGTTGTGCAAAGAATGATAATGGTACACCGTCCTTCACAACAAGCTGTATGAGCTGTCTTTTAACCATATCTGCTGTCATTGTTACAGTAACTTTGTCACTTACAAAATAACTTGTTAATGATGTTTGAGATGCTCTTTTCTTTTCCATTGCCTGGTGGGAAGTTCTGAGCACTGGTCTCTTGGTGCTGCTGTTATCTTTTTCAGTCACAGCTGTGAAAATTTCTGGGTGGAAGCATTGTAAATGTCTTTTTAGATTGGAAGCTCTTGTTAGGAGCATTTTTATCACTGCCTGAGTATATGCTGATGGTGGGAAAACTTGCAGAATCGACAGTGTATCAAATACTTATTTTAGATAGAAATAAAACAAACTTTGCATAAATCAATAGTACAGATGACAAATATAAAGTTTGTAAAATATGTTATTAGATAAGTTTGCTTTGATTTTCCAATCTCAGGCTTTTCTTAGGGTACAGCTCACTAAATGTTTCACAGCAGATTGCTTCACAGTCTATGAAGAGGTGAGGAGGGAGGGAGAAAGTTTGTTGTGTATCATACTCCAGGAACAAAAAAACATAACACAAAGCTAATAAGTTGTTGATTCGGTTTCTATACCTATTCAAGTCCTCATAGAAGTCCTCATCAATCCTGTTGCTGTATTTTCCTTGTATATTGTTTGTATATTGTATAGAAGCTAGCCTCCCAAAGTACATGAGCTCAGAGGAAAAACTAACAAACATCAAGCGTACAGAGAGAACATACAGTATACTGGACTATTGATTCATGCACAGTTCATTGAAAGTTTAAAGTGAATCTGAACCCACAAACTGACCCCCCCCCCCCCTGTATCTTTAGACCTGTCCCTGCACCCCCTCTTATCATTTCTAGCCATCCCTTTTGCAGAAAAAAATCGATTTTGTAAAGTAGAGAAAAAGTTATTTACCTCATCCTGTGTGAGTTCTCCGTTTCTGAGGAAGCCGCAATAGGCACGCCTGTCTGATGCTCCCTTGTAATTATGCACGCCCCTCTCTGCTTGCTGCCTTGCATAGAGCCTGGCCGCGTCATGAAAGGGGTGGGGCTAAAATCGTGTCATACCGGAGCCCCGCCCCCTTTCATGACGCGGCCAGGCTCATAGCAAGCAGAGAGGGGCGTGCATAATTACAAGGGAGCAGCAGACAGGCGTGTCTATTGCGGCTTCCTCAGAAACAGAGAACTCACACAGGACAAGGTAAATATAACTTTTTCTCTACTTTACAAAATCTTTTTTTTCTGCAAAAGGGATGGCTAGAAATGATAAGAGGGGGTGCAGGGACAGGTCTAAAGATGTGGGGGGGTCGGGTTGTGGATTTAGGATCAGTTTAAATATGCTTTAAGAAGTATTGACCTTAATCTTGTTATCCTGTTCACTCTAGCAATTCTGAGATGAGTGCAGGCCTTCCTTCTTTCTGAGTGTTTACTTTTTATCTTTGCCTGTAGAGCAGGAGCTTCACTGGTGTTGAAGTGCAGTACAGACTTAACTCAGCTAAGACAAAGCCTAGATCCTTAGGCTACATTCACACAGCTTTTTTGCTCCATTTTTCCCACATCTGTGTTTTTTTTTCAAGTGAAATGCAGTGACTCTGGGCATCCCAGCAAAGTCTATGGGTTTCATAATATGACATTCAGACACAACGTTTTGTGAGGATCTGTTTTTGTGCTCAAAAACAGATCCTTCCAAAGAATGAGCATGTCAGTTTGTGTAGCTTTTTTTCAAATCTGCTTTTGCTATTGAAACCATTATCTACGAGCTCAAAAAACGCATCACCCTTTAGGTTTTAAAAAGCTGATCTGCGTTTGCAGCTGAAAAACGTATCCTCAAACGCAGCAAAAACGTTGTGTGTGAATGTAGCCTTAGATCAGGAATAGAACAGCCATTTATAGGACATAACTTTCCCAAATTTTTAAGAATAAATATTCAGCACATTCTGCATTGAACTACTTTTCCCAATTTTATTATATATTTTAGGAGTTTGTCCATTTTATACCGATTCTGACTCCACAGCACTGTGGGTGAGAGCAATGACAAAATGCAAGTGTGACCAAAGCAACAGCCAAAAAGGATGAGAACAGAGAAATGGTCTGTGGTCACCGCCTGCAGTACTGCTCCTATATTGGGGTTGTCTTGCTAATTTCTTATCATTTCTACCTGTTAACTGTTCTATTTGCACAACAGCAAGAAAAATTGATTCACAATCGACGTCGTTTTTGTTCTCTATTTTTGTTGAGCAGTGTATTATTGACTGCACACACTCCAAACATAATAAAGTGATTGTCCAGTTATGGCATAAAGCGTATACCATAAATGTTCTATAACTGTGAGTTCTGCCATGATTCAGACATGTATGTCTCTTCATTTTATTTGTAAAGGAGCACCAAAAAGGCCCACTGTTTTTGTTTGGCAAGTTTTAAGGTTTACCATAGAAATGAATGGCAAGTGTAGGAAACCTATTACCCATGGCTGAACTGCAATACCAGCCTCGGCCTATGAACAAGTATGGCACTTTGTTGGAAAAAAGTATCTATTTTTTTTGTAATCTTGTACAGTCCCTTAAATAGTCGCTACACACTGGACCAAACGGAGCTAGGATTACCATCATCATCTGATGAATTGTTCTACATACCATTTGATCAGTTCACATAAACCATAGTTTCCTCTCCATCTTACTTCTCTGTTGGATTTCTGTCTATACATCGTTTTGTACATTTATAAACCTTGGTGATCCAGACTTGGTATGAGGAACAAGAATAAGGGAGGAAAATATAAAATCTTCAATCCAGGCGCGTCCAGCACTTAGGCAGTTACATTATGTGAAATGTTTATCCTTTCTTCTGAAGCTGAAAGAAAATTGAGAAGCTCATTTTCTAGCCCAGTTGGAATCCTTGATATGATTTCCCTGCACTATGGGCTTGGTTTTCAGTTCAAATCATTCTTTAACCCATTCAGCACTAGAAAGGCTTGTGCAATGGTACTAAAACTGGGCAAATCTTTAGAATGCAGTCACCAGACTTTTTTGCTACTAAAACCTGCCCATCACCTTTAACATCATATGAATGGGGTTCCTGTAACCCCTTAATATCCTCAGACGTGCCTCTGCATTCCTGAGACGTTTACCTGTCTTGTGTTGTATGCTAATTTTGGGATACAGTCTGATGGGTGTTTACAACTTGTTATACGCCGCCCCCCTCCCTTCAAACGCCGCTTTTTCTACCTACAAGTTAGTAGATGACGTGTCTACGTTAACCACATTATGTCAGAAGTCTTCGCGCCTGCACAGTGTAATATTACTGTTCAATAGGATACAGTGAGGCGCACCTGCGCAGGAGTACGACTTCAGACACACTGTGGATGACGTTGATATTATCCACTTGTATTTAGCAGAGTTACCGTTTGATGGGAGCGGAACAGCGATGATCGCAATTTGGAAACTACCATCAGAGCAGATAGCGCAATTTGCATACAAGAATAAAACTCTTTCTGAGGTATGCAGGAGCTCATCTGAGAATATAAAAATAAGTTGCCGTAACTTCATTCACATGGAGTTAGGCTGGGTTCACATTAGCGTTTGGAACGCAGCGTAACAGAACGCAGCCAAACGCATACGTGTTGCATTCATATGTTTAACATGGGAACGCATACCATAGTAGCTGCGTCTGGCTGCATTCGGATGTGCATAATTTGTGTGCCCTCCTCCACCCCCTGAACGCAACATGTTGCATTTTTTGTGTGTTCACGGGCGCTTGTTTTATCAGCAAGCGACCACAAGCGCACAAAAAAAATGCATGGATCTCAATGGATCCGCAGTGTCCTCCGCATGACAGCGCAGGAGAACGCTGCAGATCTAATTGAAATCACTCGCGGTGGCCAATCAGCGATTTTGGCAGCAGCCGGGAGGAGATCTCTGACGCTGATATCTGCCTCCCAGCCGCCGCTGAGATCGCTGATTAGCTGGCTGGGCACCATACTGATGTGAACGCATGCGGAGAATCTCTGCTGCGCCCACATCAGTATGGCAGTGTTTGCCCTGCATTTGCGTCTGCATATCCTACGCATGCAGACACAAACGCAAATGTGAAGGCAGCCTTAGATGTGATGGGTATGGTTTATTGGGAAAAAAAACATGACCGGTTCTCTGTGAGGCAGTTGTGCTACTTTCATGATGTGAAAAAAAGGAATATTTTATAGCACATGAAATATTTACACAATAATTTGCAGTATTTCCTTTTTTTTTTTTTTTTTGTCTCTTTTGAAATGGCAAAAAATAATTCAGTCCATGAAAAACATTGTAAAATCAGAGCAAATCTAAGCCAGCCCCAAAAGTTGTTGAAGACTTAGGCTATGTTCACACACGTAAGCTTTTGCTGCAGCAAAAACGTAGCAAAACCTTAGGGTTTTCTAGTAAATCCAGATTTCTTGGTAGAAAAAAACCTGGGTGTTTTGTGGGTTATTTTTTGCTGCATTTTTGCCTATAGAACATTGCAAAAATGAAGAAAAAAATTGCCATGCCCATGCTTTTGAAAATGCAGCAAAACCTGTGCAGGTTTCAGTTTTTGTAAAGAAATAAAACCAATGTGTATACACAGCTTTTCCCTGAATCACGTACAGGTGCATCTCATTGAATTAGAATATCAAAAAGTTTATTTCAGTAATTCAATACATACAGTGAAAAGCATATTTTATATACAGTCAAATGATCTATTTGAAGTGTTTATTTCTGTTAATGTTGATGATTACGGCTTATAGCCAATCAAAGGTCATTATCTCAGAAAAGTTAAGTATGGAGGATGAACTGCATGAGAGATAAAATATGACTTAAATAGGTATTCGAGGTTTCACCTTGTATGGTTGCGAGAATCACAACCACTATGAGGGTATGTGCCCAGAGGACTCTTTTTTTAAGCAGTCCTGAACGCAGCAAAACCTGAGTATCCTAGAGTCCTTGACAGGAGATTAGCTATGATCTTGTCTGTGTTTTCTGTGCGTTTTTTTTTTTGCACGTTTTTACTGCGTTTTTGATGCTGCCTTTTTCACCCTGCGTTTTTTCCATTGACTGAAGAAAAAACGCAGGAAAATAATTAACATGTCAATTCTTTCCCATCCGCACCAAAAACACAGGTATTTGTCAGTTCTTGACACTTGCAAAACCAATGTGTGGGCACAGCGTTTCTGTGAAACACATTGGTTTTTCTGGGAATCAAAACCGCTGGAACAAATTAGTATAAATTACCATAAAACCAATGGTAACCTGCATGCAGAAAACGCACCAAAAACTCAGCAAAAACGTCCCGTGGGCACTCGCCCTAAAAGGATATCACAGCTGTTGCAGTCTCCAGCGTGGTGCATATAGAGTAGGGAGGGATGAAGGGTTAAAAACGACACTGCCATATTTCACAAGACATCAAAGAGTGAATAAAATATTGATTTATTACTCAACGCGTTTCAGTCCTCCCTGGCCCCTTCCTCAGGACAAATCAATGCAATATTGCCATGTTTCTGGGCATTTCTGGGAGTCTTGAATAACGTTAACTAATAAATCAATATAATATTTACTGATATTTGAGAGGCAGAATAGCGGGGCACCGATCACTTAAGATCCAAAGTAGCGGTATCAGCAGTGTCAACTGCAGCAGAACTGGGGGTGCACAGTCTTGTAACAGCCTGAGAGGTAAAATCACATTGAAGAAAGAGGCACTCACTCGGTGATAGTTGTTCCTCAATGGACGACTTTAATCAGCATTAGGGTACAGGGTGCTGGGAGGGGGTGTCGGAGGTGCAGACGACAGCACCATTTCGGTTCAACTGATCCTTCGGCTGGTCTTGGCTCCAAGACCAGCCGAAGGATCAGTTGATCCGAAACGGTGCTGTCATCTGCACCTCCGACACCCCTGTCCCCAGTACCCTGTACCCTAATGCTGATTAAAGTCGTCAATTGAAGAACAGCTGTCACCGGGTGAGTGGCTCTTTCTTCAATGTGAATATAATATTTACCCTTTGATGTCTCGTGGAATACGGCAGCACAATGTTTAACTCTTCATCCTCCCTACTTTAATTTTCTGAGATCATGACATTTGGGTTTTCATTGGCTGCAAGCCATGATCATCAACACTAACAGAAATAAACACTTGAAATAGATCACTCTGTAATGACTCTCTATATCGTATTTTTTGCTTCATAAGACACCTGATTATAAGACTCGCCCCCCAAATTTGGTGAAGGAAAAGAGAGAAAAAAACTTTTAATTTTAAATGGGGTCCATCTTATAATGCCAGTGTGTGTCTTACAAGCAGTATATGTGTCCCCCCATCCTGGTATATATGTCCCCCCATCCTGGTACATGAGCCCCCTGTGACGGTACATAGTTCCTGTGATGGTACATAGCACCCCCATCCTGGATATGTCCCACATAGATGGTATACATAGCCCCTCATTCTGCATATGGCCCCCAGTGGTGGCACATAGATCTCCAACCTGCATATGGCCCCCAGTGATGGTACAAACCCCCACATTCTGGCTATGGCCCCCCAGTGATGATACCTAGCCCCCCACCTTGGATATGGCCCCCCATCCTGCACTCACTCCTCCAGGCTGGATATGGCTTCCCTGTCCTGCATTCACCCTGCAGTCTCAATATGGCCTCCCATCTGCACTCATTCCTGCAGTCTGGATATGCCCTCCATCCCCCGGCCTGCACTCACCCCTCCAGGCTGACTATGGCCACCCCTGTCCTGCAGTCACCCCTCCAGTATGGATATGGCCCCCGTCACTCCATATGTCCCCATGCTGACGCGCACCCTGTAAAATAATAAATTGCTGATAGTTTACCGTTCCAATGCTCCGGGCTCACAGGTCGCCGCTTTCATCCACTCTCTGTGCAGCCTGGCATCTTTTGATCATGTGGCCAGGGCACACAGATAATGTCATCGGGGGAACAAAAGTGTATTTTATAGTTTGAAAAGTATGGTGTTTTACGTTTTGTTAGAATATCAAAAAGTTAATTTTATTCAGTAATTCAAATTCATTGAGATGCACCTATTGGTGGGAATCTAAAACATAGGTTTAGATTAGCATAAATTTGCATAAAACCAAGGTAAAAACTGAGCAGAAAAACGCAGTGTGTGAACATAGCCTTAGTTTTTTTTTTTATAGAAATAAAGGCTAAAAGGTTGTACATTTCCATCCATTTTTTCCATTGCTACTTATGTAGAGCCGTACTGTTGCATTTTCTTTGTGTACCTATTTATTGTTGCTGTGAAGTGTCTTGATCCACACTGTTGAATATGACATCGGTTTGTCTGCCTCTTGAAAAAGTGGGGAATTACCAATAATGTGTTTTTTTAACAAATAACCATTACTATAAGTTATCCAAGTGTGGACAAAATTGTGTGTGAGATTTTAAGAAAAATATGAAGCATAAATCATCTAGAAATGTTGTGGATGTCCATGCTTAATGCAAATAGTGAAATGTTGCCTATCTATTTCTTTCTAACCATACCTGCAGCCCTATATACTGCTACAGACCAAAATCTGCAGCAGTATATATCAGAAATACAGCAAGAAAATGTATCCTACAGGGATTGAAGTTTTGTCTAATAAACGAGGAATCTTACTGGGAAATCCTTTTAAGAACAGTTTGAGATCACCTAATTAGGTGAACCACAGAAATGTGATGATTAAAGGGAACCAACCACCCCAAATGACCCCCCCCCGGACTATTAATATCGTTCCCTACACCCAGCACATACATGTGCTGCAAGGATTTTTGCTAAAAAAACTGTTTTTTAAAAGTTAAGATAATGCTTTATAAAGATTATAACGAAGGGACGGGTGGGCGTTACTTAGCTGGGGCTAAAGCCAAGTTCCAGCTGCCAGTCCTCCTCCTCTCTCCCCTCGCAGCATTGAAGTCCAGCCCTTTCTTGTCGTCACAGCCTGGTGCACGGGATCTCATGCCCGTGCACACGTCATCAGCTACAGCCGGGTCGCGAGCACACGCTCTGACTTCCACCGCTGAGCGCAGGAAGTCAGAGCGCGTGCTCGCGACCCGGCTGTAGCTGATGACGTGTGCACGGGCATGACATCCCGTGCACCAGGCTGTGCCGACAAGAAAGGGCTGGACTTCAATGCTGCGAGGGGAGATAGGAGGATGACTGGCAGCTGGAACTCGGCTTTAGCCCCAGCTAAGTAACGCCCACCCGTCCCTTCGTTATAATCTTTATAAAGCATTATCTTAACTTTTAAAAAACAGTTTTTTTAGCAAAAAACCTTGCAGCACATGTATGTGCTGGGTGTAGGGAACGATATTAATAGTCCGGGGGGGTCATTTGGGGTGGTTGGTTCCCTTTAAGCTTAAGGTACCGTTACACGCTTAAATGTTGTAACGATCTCACCAACGATTTCACGGGAGTGCGGTCGTTAGGACATCGTTTAGAGACCGTTGGTGAGCTGTCACACGTCTAGATATCGTGAACGACGCACCAACGATGTGGCGAGCAGCTGTCCGCACAACCCAGCTAACGATACTTGTTCACTGTTGTGAATAGGCAAAGTTGTTAATGAGATCGTATCGCTGTGTTACACACAACGATGCAACAGGTTGGCTGAATGACGATCGTCTGATTTTAGAAACATATTCTCAAATATGCGATCAGCGATTAAACAATTTATCATAGTCTTACCTCAGTGTCACACACAACGACGTACTAACTATGTTGTTTGTACGACTCCAAACCCGTGACGTTTCAGCGATATCGTTCACAATATCCTACCATGTAACGGTACCTTTAACATTAATTACCAACCAAACAATAAGACACAGCGCTGCTTAACAAAATACAAAAGAAATTAGTTTTTATGCATCTTACTCAATACCAGAAAAATAATTCAAGAGATGGATACATTTGCAAGTGCTGTTTGTTAGTCACCAATTGAGAATAACAACCAAGCATTATAATTACACAAGTTGAAGTTCGAAAACAGAGGTACTTCATGGAGGTGGACACAGAACAGGTGAGACCAAAATGTAAGATAAGAATGGGTATAGAGATAACTACCAATAAAACTGCCTCTATGAGTAAAAAATGGTACACTAACGACCAAATTACCAAAAGTTAATGAGCTCTAGTGTTCTTAGAGAGTTATATTAGAACACATGCAGCATCTAAATTTATACAGCATGACAAAAGCACATGTCCACAGTACCAGTAGTGTACCTAATGTCAATACAGGGACAGAGTTATCACAGACCAGTCACTCACCCATTACTAAGGTGCACCAATATGGAGTCGCAAGATCAGTCTCCGGATATGGATCCCGATATGTGTTTCGCTGGCTTTTTCTGGGGGTCTGCTTATCAGCAGTTACTACAGCTAGCCCCTGTTCACACGTCAGCATTCTTAGTAGATAGAAAATGTACTATATAGTGTATCATCCTATTCACATGGCCTTTTTCTTTTTTGGATAAAAAAAGTGCCCGCTTAAGAAGTTGGTGGGCCCATAAAAAAACACCACATAGCTGTAAATGTTGTTGCTGTTTTTTTACAGTGGAAATATGGAAACCAGTGGGGGGTATTTTTTATTTTATTTTTTGGCAAATGAAACAAAAACATTTGCCACTTTAATGAAAATGATATGCATTAACCAGAATTTAAAAAAATGGAGTAAAAAATCAAAACAAATAAAACACTGATTAAAACAATCAGTTTCTCATATGTGAAGAAAACCGACATATATATGTAGGTCTTTGATGCAAGGATGTGTCTAAGGCGGCCGTCACACGCTTCAATGTTGAGAGCGATATTGTTAGCGATCGCTAACAATATCGTTCACATCGTTGGTGAGCTGTCACACAGACAGACTCACCAGCGATGTGGAGCAGCGAGATCGCTGGTAACTATGGTACACATCGGGTTACTAGGCGCTGTGCGGCGCTTAGTAACCCGACGTTTACCATAGATACCATCTCCCAGCATAGGCTCTGCTGCTGGGAGATCGTTCATCGTGGTGTCACACACCACGATGATGCAGATTGATCAAGCGATTATCGCTTGATTTGAGCTCCGGCTCACAAATCTGCAATCTACCAATCAAGCGATTTTTCAGTGTAAAATTACATGCAGCGACGCACAAACGATATCGCTTAAGTGATCAAAAAGCAGATCGCTTAAGCGATATCGTGCAGGAAATTGATGCGTGTGACGGCCGCCTAATAAAAGAACTTTAATTGGGGAACGGGGTGCTAGATGAAACTTTTTAACCACCAGGTATGTTGATGCCCAGCCTAAATGTGTGGTACGAGGACATTAGGTTTTTCCAATATATAAGAAGCAGAGAAACATGCCCACTGTGTATCAAGACATTTCTAGGCTCTGAGCATGTTCCATTCCAATCCTACAGCCTTCTTTGGATAAATACCATATAGTCATGGTGTTAGCGGGATTTATTATGGTTCGCTACATCCAGACTCCCAATTCCTAAGTTGTTCATCTGAATATCTTCACGGGGTGTGGGTGCATCCAGTAGTATCATTGCCAGGGAATGTGGGGGCATGCAGGCCTTTTCTGCATGCTCCTGGATTTAAAAAATAGTAGTGTGAAACCAGTCTTAGTACGGGTTTTGTATTATCCAACTTTTGTATGGAGCAGCCAGTCTGACCTCAGTTGGACAGAATACAGGCAGCCATTGACCATAGTCCTGCATCCAACACTACAGAACATCTATGTTACTGTAGTTGTATCAGTGCTAGAAAACCTGAGGATGTCACTTTTTTTCCCTTTGGTACTGTCATATTATAACTGAGGATATATTTGTCTATATTACAAATGCTCTAGATAAGTTATGTTTATTATTGAGTTGGAAATGGTTGATTTTGCTAAATGTAATTGGATTTATCAATTCTTATATTCCTTACCACCTAACAACATTTTTAGTATATTAGCTGGATAATCTCCATTATGTGACTTTCCAGATCTCACACTATACCTGATGAAGAGACCTGTCTAGTCTCAGGGCCACGTCACACGCATCAATTTGATGAACGATATTGTGCACGATCGCTAACAATATAATGTTCATATCACTGGTCACAGTTCATATCGCTGGTGAGCTGTCACACAGGCAGACTCACCAGCGATGTGTACCAGCAAGAACGCTGGTATCCAAGGTACACATCGGGTTACTAAGCGTCGCGGGGCGCTTAGTAACCCAAAGTTTACCATGGATACGAGCTACCAGCATAGGCTGTGCAGTGCTGGGAGCTCGCTGATCGATGGTCTCCCTGTGTCACACGTAGCGATGCTGCATGTCCACCGGCCTACCAACGATAGATTTGTGAACAGGTTCACAAATCTGTGATCAAACAATCTAGTGATTTTTCAAAGAAATATCTCTTGGTTACAAGCAGCAACGCACAAACGATATTACTTAAGCGATCAAAAAAGCAGGTCCCTTAAGCGATATCGTTCAGTAAATTGAAGCGTGTGACATGGCCCTCAGGAGCTGCGGTGTGTTGTCTTCATTTAGTCAATAAAACATATCAACCACTTAACTCCTAATTTTGACTTTTTCTATCAAATCGTTGTCGCACTGAATTTAGACTACCGTATATACTCGCGTATAAGCCGAGTTTTTCAGCCCAAAAATTGGGCTGAAAAGTACCCCCTCGGCTTATACGCGAGTCATACGGCAGGACCAGCAGCCCTAGCAGCCCCCGTAATCCAGGGCCCCCCCAGCCTGACTCCGGTCACCTGTAAAGGAAAATATACTTATCACTGTCCCGCTGCCGTCCGCGCCCGCATCTGCCGACATCCCGATCCTCCATCTTCATGCGTCTTCTTCCTGTTTCCTGTGTTCGTCGCAGCAATGACGTCATTGCCGGCAATATACTACCACTGGGGCTGCAATATACTACCACTGGGGCTGTATACTACCGCTGGGGCTGCAATATACTACCACTGGGGCTGTATACACCACTGGGGCTGCAATATACTACCGCTGGGGCTGCAATATACTACCACTGGGGCTGTATACACCACTGGGGCTGCAATATACTACCACTGGGACTGTATACTACCACTGGGGCTGCAATATACTACCACTGGGACTGTATACTACCGCTGGGGCTGCAATATACTACCACTGGGGCTGTATATACTACTGGGGCTGCCTGTATACTACCACTGGGGCTGTATATACTACTGGGGCTGCCTGTATATTACCACTGGGGCTGTATATACTACTGGGGCTGCCTGTATACTACTGGGGCTCCTGTATACTACCACTGGGGCTGCTTGGGCTCCTATATACTACCACTGGGGCTGCTGTATACTACCACTGGGGCTGCTGGGGCTCCTATATACTACCACTGGGGCTGCTGTATACTACCACTGGGGCTGCTGGGGATGCTATATACTACCACTGGGGCTGCTGTATACTACCACTGGGGAGGCCTGTATACCACTGGGGGGGCCTGTATACCACACTGCTGGGGGCTGTATACCTGTGCTGAGGTCCACCCTCGGCTTATACACGAGTCAATAGGTTTTTCCAGATTTTTGGGGCAAAAGTAGGGGGGTCGGCTTATACACGGGTCGGCTTATACACGAGTATATACGGTAATTTTACTTTGAATCTATTTGTTACAGTCTACTATCATTCCTGATGCTTATGCTTGGCTTGTGCAAGCTATCTTTAGCGATGTTAATGGAAAATTCGACTAGCATATGTGGTTTTCAGTTTTACATCATTTACTCATATGACAGCAATTTTGCATTTTAGTTGTAATTGACTTTGCAGTAACTAAGTTCTCTTACTCCTTTGTTAGCCATGTGTGACTGTGACCTAAAGTAGAGGACATGGATCCAAAATCATGCAGCCTGGTGGCTAGCATTGCTGGAGCCCCTGCAGTCCAGAGCATCCTTGCTACGGGTGCATTGGCACTGACACCCACACTGATGTGAAGTCGCCTCCTGCAAAGGAGAGGGGAATCTGAGTCGTCTGTATTACACTACATACTAAAAAAAATGCCTACCTCTTCCAAGCCTGCTGCATGCTTACTGTTCGTTGAACTTTACGTTACCATTTAAATGTTCTAGCGTAAAGTTCCGCTAGGTTTGGTTGTCCTGGAAAAGTGGCCCTCATAATCCGAAGTTCATGGCTCCTGTAGGTAAAGTCAAAAACATTACAGAATTACTACTTTTGCGATCTACTTCCTCAGTACTAAAGCTTTACCTTGTCTTATGTAATTTATTAAATAGTAATGATTATGAAAAGAAATAATATACTTCCGGTTCCGGCCTGATAGGTGAGGGAGGACGAGGCTGAGCTCCCATAGCCCATGGCTGGAATATAGTCACAGGCAGTCAACCGCCGACCACGAGCACTGGAGCGGACAGCAGATCGCACCACATCAACTGCTGCATGCGCCGGTGGTTGCGCAGCACAGGGAGCGGACAGGATCTAGTGGCGGTCTCAGCGCGGAGGTCAGAGATCCCTTCCAAGATGGCGCTGAGTGCAGGGAGCGGGAGGATGAAGGATCCAGCTCGCAGACACCAGGAGAAAGAGGGAGGCAGCCAAGATAAACATAAGAGCGGTGAAGGAGGTGAGACTAAGGAGGGGGCTGCTGGGCGTCAGAAAGAACCCTCAATTGATTACAAAAAGCTGGCCAGAGAAGTGTTCACGCATTTGGCTGAAGAGCTTAAACAATCCTTTAGGGCCACGTCACACCTGGCGACGCCGCTGGAGATGTCGGCGGCGACGGGGAGAAGCGCGCACGTGTTTGGCGCTCCGCCAGTGTCGACGTCCCCCATTTACATGGGGCGACACCTCTGGCGACGCAGCTGCGGTCAGACAGGCGGCATCGCCGCCGGGGTGTCTCAAAACCCCAGCGGCGATGCAATACAATGGGAGCCATAGGCTCCCATCGCCTATCAGGTCGCCGTTGGCCGTTTACTTGCGGTGATGTGTAAACATCACCCCAGATCGGCCGCCTGGTTTCACAGAGCTGCTGTGAAACCAGGCGACCAGTCAAATGCGTCGCCCTCGCATAGTTACATAGGGCGACGCATTGGCAACGTCGGCGGCGATAGGCCACGCCCCAGCGTTGCCTAAAATATCGCCGCCGACATCGCCAGGTGTGACGTGGCCCTTAGGGATTTAGTACAGGAGCTGTTGCAGGACTCCCTGTCAGAGCTGCAGACAACAGCAGCAGCTCAGGATCTAGAATAGAAGCATTGGAGCAGAGATGATCTGATGCCGAGGACAGTGTAGCGTGGCTGGAGCAACAAATTAATGAATATAAAGAGCATGCTATATATAAAAAGACAAAATGGAGGACCTAGAAAGTAGGTCACGCTGTTATAATCTGAGGTTAGTGGGCCTACCAGAGTCCATAACATTCAGCGAACTCTTGGAGATATGAGACGGAACTGCCACAGGCCCTGGGGATATGACACTCCTGCATAGTGGTAAGAGCACATAGGATTGGCCCACCACCTGCACAGATAGCCACTGCGGGAACCTCGCGCAGACCTAGGTTAAATAATAGCCCAACTAGACGTGATAAACTGCGCCAAGCAAATCGCACGCTACTTGAACTACAGAGAGAAAGAGAACTTGCTGCGTGCATACAAAAGTCTGAGGAAACCCCTGCATATTAGAGGTCACAAGGTCCTTTTGTTTGGGAACTATTCGGTTGAGGTCACAAAGAAAAGAAAGGCCTTCAGTGAGGTATGCAGCATACTATATCACTGGAATATACGGTTCCAACTTATATATCCAGCTATACTCAAGTATAGAGGCCCGAACAGGGAGCCTCGGGTATTCCGTTATCCCAAGGCTGCACTCAAACAACTCACTCAAAAAAGCCCAGACAACAGACAAAATAAGACCACGGGGTTGAGCCGGGGGTCAGGGGGCCCAGTCCGGGTTCTACCCTGTTTGAATCATCACCGAGAGATACTCAGACCCAACATGCAGGAGCTTTCTTGAGATCACCAGGCGAAAGAAGCAGACGTTATTCACCTAAGGAGCAGAGGCAACAGTCGTCGGGTACATCTAGAAGAAGACAGTCCAACACGGCCAACAGCGAGACAACTGATCCTGGGGCGGGCTGAGGAACGAGATCTTCTGGATTTGTTTTGTTGTCCGTGTTGTGGTGTTTGATACCCCAGCTATTAGGGTAGAGACCCATTTGACTACTATTTAAGAAGCAAAACTCGTTTTTTTTTTTCTTTTTCTCCTCTCGTATATGGGGTGAGAGGATTAAGCAGATACATTTGTTGGTCTGAACGGAATTGATATTGCTTGCACGAAAGCCATTGGGCGGGAGCCGATAGGGAGTTTTACCCATCAGAATATTGAAGTCCTCACTTTAATGTGGGGGAGGATTGGGGAAAGGGATTGGGAGAAGGTATGTTTATTGACAGATGCATATTCGTGTTTTTATTATTTGGAAACGTCATTTTATCATTTATTGTTGCATTGTGTTGCTCTAGTTTCACCAGAGCTGCATAGAGATTTTCGTGAGATGCCACCGTTTATAAGTGATGATCATGGTTAAACTCGTAACGTGGAAAGGCCTTAGCTCTCCTAAAAAGAGATCGATGGTCTTGAAACATTTAAAAAGGCTGAGGGCAGACATTGCACTATTGTGAGAGACGCACTTGAGAGGTGATGAGTTCTTTTATAATGCACAGACTATGGGTAGGCGCAGTATATGGGTCTGGATCAGAAGGTAGAAAGGCGGGATCTTGCTCAGTAAAAACTTCACACATAGAGTCCTTTCTGAGTCCAGGGATGATAAGGGTCGATTCGTACACCTGGTTCTTGACTGCCCAACTGGGACGATTAAGTATATATAATATAATATATATGCGCCCAACTCCTCTCAGGACGAATTCTTCGCATACCTACAACTGAAAGTGCTGGGGGATACAGAGAAATTTAAAATTGTGGGGGAACTTCAATACTGTAGTTTCTACTAATGAGGACAGAAAAAGGGCAGCTTTGAAGGGAGGAGGTGTTTCGGATGAAGAAAAGACAGGAGCCTTGAAGGGTGTGGCCACGGGTTTAGCTTTACAGGATGTATGGCGACTTTACCACCCTTTGGAACGGGAATACACACACTATTCTCACGTGCACAATTCGTGGTCTCGTGTATTGACATGTTCCTGTTGGTAGATCAGTTGGTAGATAGCATTGAAATTGGAGATAGAGTGATATCTGATCATTGTCCAGTCTTGATAGATCTTAGGCGGCCGTCACACGCAACGATTTCTTGCCCGATATCGTTGAAGCGATCTCCTTTTTGATCGCTTAAGCGATATCGGGCAAGAAATCGTTGCATGTAATCAAGCGATTTACGATGTTAAATCGCTTGATCGTGACATCGCTGATCTGAGCTCCGGTTCTCAGATCTAGCGATGAACGATTTAACGATCTCCTTCATCGTGGTGTATGACACCACGATGAACGATCTCCCAGCGGCAGAGCCTATGCTGGGAGATGGTAACTATGGTACACGTCGGGTAACTAAGCGACGCGCGGCGCCTAGTTACCCGATGTGTACCATAGTAACGAGCGAGATCGCGGATCCACATCGCTGGTAAGTCTGTCTGTGTGACATCTCACCAGCGATGTGAGCGATATTGTAAGCGATTGCGCGTGCACGTGATCGCTTACAATATCGCTAAAGATATCTGTGCGTGTGACGGCCGCCTTACAGATACCTTCCAGAGAGGAACGGACTATTTGTGGCGCTTTCCATCTTATTTGAAAAGAGATGGTAACTTCGGCAAATTACTGGGAGAGTGGTGGACCTACTTTGCACTGAGAAACGTGGAACACAAGACAGATCCTCGTTTATACTGGGAAACAAGCAAGGCAGTCATGCGGGAAAAATAATGGCGTACACTAGGACCCAAAAAAAGAACACGGACAAACGCTTTAGATTAGCCAGTGTAATGGTGAGAAATGCATATGTACATTTCAAAAATCATCCCACGCCTACACTAAAAGGGGAGTGGATGGAAGCTAAACGCGAATTTGACATATGGGCTTGGCAAAAAGAATTAGTGAGTAAAGCTCAATGGGAAGTAGACCTCTATAACTTCGGTAATAAGCGGACGGATTTTAGCAAATCTAGCAAGGGGAAGAGGCAATCAACGTTAATTACATCGCTAAAATGACAACATGATCACTAATCCCAGAGAAATAAATTCATTTTTGGGCAAATATTTTGCAGATCTATGCAAAAAGAGGTCCCCCCAAGATTTAATGGGTAGGGGCAAAGACTGGGTTAAGATGATCAAACTTCCGGGCATTGGGGAGAGTGAATTGGAAAGATTAAATTCTGATATTACACCGGAAGAAATACAAATGACATTTAAAAACCTGGAATCCCACAAGGCACCGGGCCCGGATGGGTAGATCGGGGAATACTACAAATCATTCCCTGTCTGGTCCCCCTCTTTAATGCTATTTTGGGTGGTGAGAAGTTATCAGACCAAGCTAATACAGCATATATAAAACTATTACCCAAGGGAACATCAGGAATCACTGATCCTTCTGGATTTTGACCTATATCCCTGATAAATCAGGATTTAAAAATTTTATCCAAAATTATGGCTGATCGCTTGGCGATGATTTTGCCATCGCTCATTGGAACTCAGCAGGCGGGATTCATTAAGGGTATATCAGCGGTGGGAAATATTAGGAGGGCCATGATGGTGGTAGATGCAGTGGGAAACCGGAAGGATCCAAACACTGATCAGCCAGCGTTAGTATTATTGGAATATGCAAATTTGCACTTCACTAAGGAAGTAGAGAAACTCCAGTGCCACATTTAAGCAGCTTCCTCAAAGTCATAATCGCTTTCCAACAAGCTTTTAATATATCTAAGGGATTTGTGCCAAATTAGCCAGATCAGAATATCCCACACACTACACTGATGAGGGGGCAGGTACCCCGAAACGCAGCGTCTGTAGTTTGGGGTTCTGATCTGGCACAAATCCCTTAGTTATATTAATAAAAGGAATATTTCCTGTAAATGTTGATCGCTGGTAAGACTTGAATATAATTTTCTTGCTTTTAGGGGGAGGGGGGTGGGGTAGGGGATACATGTTGGAGTGGGTATGTAAACATAATACGCCTGTTAAAATGAATACTATACAATACAAGGACATATGGATTCATTGTCTATATAAATGTTGTTATATTGTTGATAAAATCCAATAAATATTGATGTTAAAAAAAAAAGAGAAAATAAATAATCACTTTTCCCTTCTAATTTTTTATTAATTTTCTCACCATTTACAAGTTTTCTGCTAAGTGACTGGACACGTACTCTTGTCTTTGTGAATGATTTAATTGATTCTCATTTATTGAAGTTTGACCTTGGTTGCTTGAGACTTCCCTTGTGCAAGGCTTAAAGGGTTTGTTCACTATTAGAAAAGCCCTTCATAAATGCAAAAAATAATAAATGAAATACTTTGCCTCCTTGACTGGCACCTGCAATTTCGTTACGGTTTCCAACCTCCTAGCGGTTATAAACTCTTACCAGAAAGAAACTCCACTGGTTACTGAAAACACAGCATTGAAGTGCAGTGCACCCACAGAGCAATGTATGAGTCTTCAGCCTGTGTGAGTAATAGTGTATGGAATTATAGATTTATTATGGAGACCATACACCACTCTTGTGTGCGCTACATACAATACATTCAATCCTCATTCATATACAGCAGCGCGGATCATCTTTATCCTTTGTCTCTGTGATCTGTGGTAGATCCACGTGGAATGGTGGATCCAGCAGCAGCTCTATAAGGCATTTACCCCAGTTGTGGGTTACACAACCGGGCAAGGTGAGCTCTATATGCACTGCATTTTGACCATAGTAATTAGGCAAGACCCTATTGCGCCTTTGTCTACCCCTGTTTAGGACATACAAGAGCAGCCCACATAAGAGCAGTACTTTGAGCGATCTGTGAACTTGTGCATGCACTGATTGCTACTCGTAGTGTCAGTATATATAAGTAGATGTTTACCGCAGTCACTTTAACTCATTGTACAGCCAGCAATGTTAAGTATCACAAAGGCTATAGATAGCAAAGTGAATAAGCAAAAAGGGCAGAGTTGCACCACATATACAAATGTTAATGAAAACTAACTGCAAACATTTTTTCTTGCTAGAAAAATATGCATTTAGTAAGAAAAAACATCCAAATGTGTCCATTTGTCTGTCACGTTTACAGGTTGAAATGTGTCCATTTGTCTGTCAGGAATTCTGAACTCCTTGAAATCTTTGTGCTTTTCTTTTCCTATGTGTGACAGCATTAGGATAAGGTAATGCCGAAGTCGCAGCAACCAGAAGTCACTGTGTTGCCTATGCTCAGTCACTTATAGTATTTTTGTTATATACATTTAATTTCTATTCCGTTTTGCAAATACACAACAGCAATTTAGCACTGAGCAAGTTCTGTGCTTCTGCGTTACTTCTCTAGTGTCCTAGTGTCAGTACACATGGAAATAACACAAGATGTGCAGGTAGAAAAGATGGGATACTTTACTGGTCTTCTAAACTATTTTGCTATTTATAATTAGACTGGCTTTCTTTTATATACCGTACTTGCGTCTTTATTCAGACAATACAACTTGCTGCTTGTAAACTGAAATGGGCAGGGCTTCTATGTAGCCAGCTTGAGTTCTCAGATCCGCTCTACTTCTCCATCATTGTCATCCAAGTACATACAGTGATGCTTGGCCTGGGCATGCTCTCCTAGCCCGAAGTTGACAGCCCCATGAGCATATAATAGTCTTGTCAGATTTGTGCCAGAAGCTCCACAGCCAGTCTTGACATGGTGGACCATATTCTGACCATGAAAAATGGATGTGTGAATCTGGCATTAAACTTCTTTTTTTGCATAATGCCACAATTAAAGGGAACCGCATAGCGGATACATTGCATGCTGCCCAATCCTCAGGCATCATGTATCAGATGCTGGCTGCAGGATTTTAGCCAAGCATGGTTAACTACAAAATTATTTGTCATTTCAGAGAAATGCATACATTAAAAGCCAACAAGAGCCTAGTTGGACAGCTTTAAAAGTATGTTCTTATCTAGAATACTGCAATGTTTCAGGGTTTAATACCCAAGATCATATGGTCAGTGCCTGATACTTGCTGCCTATGGATTGGGCAGCATATATCCGCTGTTAGACTCCATTTAAAGACTTTGAGTAAGAACATTGTAGCCCTTGACGGCAAGTTGGCGGTTTGAGGACCTTTATTCCTTTTGATAGGTTTCCTTTAACTCCTTAACCCCAGGGCGATTTTCCATTTTCCGTTATTCTTTTTTCACTCCCCTTTTTCCAAAGGCCATAACTTTATTTTTCCATCAATATAAACATATGAGGGCTTGTTTTTTGCAGACAAGTTGTTTCTTTTGAATGACATTTATTTTACCATATAGTGTACTGAAAAATGGAAAAAAAATCAAGTGCTGTGAAATTGCAAAAAAAGTGCAATTACATGTTTGTTTTTTTGGGATTTTATTCATCATGTTCACTATATGGTACAACTAACATGTCGGTATGATATCTCATGTTGATAAGAGTTCGTAGATACCAAGCATATATACTGTTATCTAAGTGGTGGAAAAAAATGTGATCGCCTGTTATTACATTTTATTGCAATGTTGCTGCTACCAAATATGTAAGGTTTATTTTCAGTGGGGCATAAAGGGGGTGATATGAAGTTTTCTTTTTTATTTTGTTCATATTTGTTAAAACTTTTTTTACACTTTCCATTTATTTTACAGGGTGCCTCAGTACTGCATGCTCTGATCGCTTTTGCTATGTAGGGGGGGATGCTTTATTTCTGCATGGCACAAATGAACACTTTCTCCCAACGACGTAGCTCAGGGATCATTAGAAGGAAGTGTGTCATCACATCATCCAGAGTCATCAGCTGACCGCGCCCTTTCATAGCAACGCTTCAAGTCCCCATGATGCGATTATGTGGCCGCCAAAGCTGTTGTGGAACAGTTTGATCCAAAGGGTTTACAGCACCAATTGGATCAGTGCTGTTAACCACACATCAACTTATCAGATCAACTATATGTGGGGGATGATGCAAGGTCAGCCCTTGAACACGCATCATAGGTAGGGAGGCGACCTAGGGGTACTGTTATGCCCTTGATTGTGAAGGGGTTAAGGTTGTGTGCTGAAAAAGGATTGAGCCAACTGTAATAAAATGAGTGCTTAGAGAGGACTTTCCAGTGTTGTCTCCTGAATGACTAATGAAATAATACAGATATGTAGAAAGAAGCTGCCGGATAATAAATGAAGATGATTTGTCTGGATCTCATTTCAGCATATGAGGATCTTTATCTTTAATAGAATCCCAAAGCCACATGGGTGGAAATCTGCTAAAGCTGTTGGGTCTGCGGCCAAGAGAGCTGCTCTAATCATGTTGTGATGTACAGTCCACCATTCCTGCTAATGCCTTAAACAGTGTTATGACTTTCCCAGTTATTTGTCTAAGACTAGCTCTGCACAGGCGATGAAACAAGACCTTACTGAGACAGGGTGCTGGGAGGAGGGTTAGAGACATGGTGTTTTGGATGCTTGGACAAGGCCCCATCCTTTTCTAGCTGGCAATGATTCCTCCGTGGGCATCCATCACTAACACTGCACCTCGGCCAGCACTGCCAACAATTTCTCGCACCTGGTATTAAATCAGCCGGTACCTTCCACCTCCTGCTGCCTGCAGTTATGCTCCACGCAGCACAGTTCTATGCTTGTTATTGCAATTTTGTGGAGCTCTTTTGATTTACAGCTGTTTTTACGACCGTTGAGACAGCCACAAATTGAGGAAATCTCATAAAACAGAGAGCAAACGTCTCCTTCACAGCTCAGGCAGAGTTCTGGCAACACTACTTTATTCCACTGAGCAGGATGTGTAAACAATATTGAGTCTCCCGAGTGACTGTATCAGTACAGTTAAGTGGTAACAGCTTGAAAAATGCCTTTCCCTGAATTAGAGGTAAAACTTTCAATAGGCCCCCAGGCTAAACTAAATTGGTGACATTTTGCAGAAGGAAGAAAGGGATAATCTTATGCATATAAATACAGAGGGCAAGAGCTGGAAAGATGTCAGGGCTTAAACTGAATTTAGGATAAGCTGTGGGAAAAGGGCCAGTGCTGGATTTGGATCCTTCTGTAATGGATCCTGCACATTTCCTTCCAACTCTGATCTTCAGCCCGTCCAAAACGCCTTTTATTGAGTATCCAGGGACCGAGCAATCAGAAAAAATATTCTTACATTCCATCTGAAATAAGGTTTTTATATGAGAATTTGTTCTATAAGTAATTACTCTAGAATAAACAATATAACGTCTCATCTATATATTTTTTATTCTCCACAGCATTGTCAGTCCATGTAGTGTGTGTGTTTCCTATAACGGAAACCTTTCACAACAATAACCACATTTTAGATTAAGTTTATACAAGCACAAGGAGTGGAGCTATATTGCTTATAAAAAGATATCAAAATTGTATTTAAATATTTTCAGACAGACTAGACATGAACACTTTAAGTTTAGTGCAGGATAAAATGTGGTGACACATGATGTCTGCATGGCACCACATTTTATCCTGCGCTATATTTAAAGTGCTTATGTCTCTGTCCGCAAATATTTAAATAAAATTTTGATATTTTCTTTATAAGCAATATAGCTGCACTCCTTGTGCTTGTATAAACTTTGTATGTGCTGAGCTGCATAGGCCAGGAAATAGGTAGACCCTACCTCTGGTTTTTACCATCTGTTTACCACATTGAGAAATTAACATTTTAGATTAAGTATCTTATTTAGAACTCAACGTAGGCCGATTTCACGTGTCTATATTTTACATTATTTATATGGAGATAGATCAAACTAAAAGAACGGGCGCAGATAGGGTCTTATCTGGAAGATAAGTGTGACAAATTAGAGGTATCAAGGCTCACCTTTAAGGGTTGTGATGAGTCACAACCACTGTAAAAGCGTATCACAGCCGCAGCAGTCTCCTGCATGGACAATATGAACCAACAGTAGTTTTCAAATAAACCACAACTTTAATTTCAACGTTTGGTATCTCCAAAATTCTGGTGGCTTCTAAAGCTTGGCAGCGCGGTCATTAACCTTTTCAACTACCATTGATTCATACATTTATATTTAATATATATATATGTATTTAACCCCTTAATGACCAATGACTCCTATACCCATCATGGCTTTGAACGGTCACTGTGTGTAAACACTCTTTGGTCAAAGAAATGCAGAAAATATCATCCTAAATTTACCACTAACATGAAGTCCAATATGTCATGAAAAAACAATCTTTGAATCACTGGGATATGTTGAAGTGTTCCAGAGTTATCTCATAAAGTGACACCGGTCAGAATTGCAAAATGAGGCTTGATCCATAAGAGGTTAAATAATTTTTTTAACAATGTGGTGATGCAGCTTTACCACATTGAATTTGTTATTACTGATTTTTGGCCAGCTTAGGAGACTGAGTTGGAGTCAGAGTGTGAGAATAATGGTCGAACATTGACTTATCAACTCCATAGCCCTGACTATTCAAATTAATTATCAGGATGTCCCGAAAATAAAGGGTTGTTGTCTTGCTTTAGATAAGAATGCTACTTTGTATTTGAAACGCGTTGACGGGGGTCCCGCTTATCATGCATTGATACGGTAATTCTCTTATGTACCTTTTGAAAGTAAGGAAAAGGACTCCATATGTTAACAGCTGGATTTATTACCTTTCTTTCGCTATTTGCTTTCTTGGTAACATTTCTCTTGCTTGGCTGCATCAGTGACACAGTTTCAATTTTTCCAGTAGCGTTCTGGCTTGTTCAGGAGGTCGTTTGCGGAGTTCTGACAGGCAGCAATGTTCTTTTTGAAGTGGCTTTGTCCTTGACATCCTGCAATGCACAAAATTGTTCTTCAGTATCGTCCTGATGGTGGACACATTAACATTAATGTGAGAAAGACCTTTAGTGAGTTACCTTGGGTTCCTTTGTGACGCCTTGGGTTCCTTTGTGACCTTATGAGCTACTGTACGCTCTTCCGTCCACACTTAGTGGGGCGGATAATGGCTTTTTTGCTATTTGGACATAATGTGTCTGACTGTTCTTTCGTGGATATCACCAAAGATGGTTTTGTACCATTTTCAGCCTGATTGGAATCAACAATTATAATTCCTCAGAAATCTCCTTTTTGTTTATACCATGATTAGTAATAAATGGATATTTTTTTTGCGCTGCCCTTCTGATGTAATGCAGACAAAGATAATGCAGCCAGTTATTAGCAGCTGTGGTTAATTGCAATGCCTACACCTTTGTCTTCATCAGGAAAAGACAACAAACATAGTATGTCAGCGAGTGCATCTGCATTACATCAGAAGGGCAGTACAAAAAAGATCCATTTGTTACTCATCATTCTCATCTCCTTGCTCTTTTTTCTGCAGCAGCCATACAGTACATGAACAATAATATTCTACCAGGTCAGCACACCTAATATCTGTTTTCTTCTTTACCACTGGATTGTTTGTACCATGGTACATTTCTGCAAATACATGTTGTGAAGATTTGCTTTTGATAATCCCTGTTCTTTACCTAAAACAGGTCGTCCACTTACACTTTGTCATTCTAATGATTGAAAATACTACACCCGTATTTCACTTTATCTTTAAAAATTCATACTTTTGCTGCTGAGATGTGATTAGAACATTTTCCTCATTTAAAAAATAGTTTATTTGTGTCTCTCTTATTTTATTTGATTCTCTTTATCTAGTTTTAAAACTACTGGGAAAATTTGATACAGTTTTAGGTCGAATTTGTGCAGATATGTGGAATATTCTGATGCATTCACAAACATTCAAGCACCACTGTACAACAAATTTTTTACTTGTGTTATACCAAATAAGAAGCATGTTGAGATTTATTTTCTTCTTAAAGGCAGCTAAACCCAATATCCTTTCATTAGTTATATAGGGATTTGCTCAGCTGTACTCTGTGTATTTGGCTGTCTCGCTTCCATGAATGTTATTTATGGTCAAGCTGAATGCATAGACTTACCCCCTGTGATTAATCAACTCCCATGTGGCACAGTTAGTGTTAATTTGTGCAAGCAGGGAACAGACATTCATGATGGAACATAACAGATGCTTGGTCATAAGGTTACTAGAGATGTCGAGCAGTAATAATAATTAGTCCATACAGCTAATGGGAGCCTCCTTTTCACTGTACGGTGTAAATGATCTAAAGCATTGTTTTGCTACCTCATACAATTTTATTTAATTTCATATATCACACCATATTTTACAGATTATAAAAAATACCCCAAAGTAAGAGAAAGAAAATGTAAAAATAAAAATTACTAGTAAGGCCTGCTTCACACCACGGGTATTCACTGTCAGGTTGTGTCCGGTGTTTTACAGGATGCACCGGACACAACCTGACAGCCCCGGACAAGCAGAACCGGAGGGCAGACCTGCTTTTTGCCAGCTTCATTGCTGGTACTGTCCAGTGCTGAAATGTCAGCACCGCGGCTGCAGGGGAGCTAGCTTCGGTGCTAAAATTCAGTGGCGGCTGCTTTTAACAGCCACTGCTCTTTCAGCACCAGGTGTTGAGGACCCGGCACGATCCGGCGCCCATAGACTCCCATGCTATGGGTGCTGGATCCGGGAGGATCCGGTTTAGTCCGATTTTTGCATCAAGCACAAAAAATGCTGCAGACTCAAGTTTTGTGTCCTATGCAGAAATGGATCAAAACCGGATCCTCTCGGAAAAGCCCCAAACTGGATGGCAAATAACAGCCATTCAACCCCATAGTGATACATGGGGGGCAAATTCACACCAGACAGCCCCGGACCCGAAAAACTGTGGTGTGAAGCCACCCTAACAAAAGGGGGGGGGGGGTCCATCCTACAATTCTAAATCCATTAAGGCTGTGTGGCCAAAATGCGTTTTATTTTATGCATTTTTCCTTGCAGATTTTCACAATGCATGCCAGCAAAGTCCATGAGAATCCCGAAGTACTATGCCAACATTCAGGGTTTTTCCTCCTTGCAGATTTTGATGCAGAAAAAAAGAAGCAACCTGTCAATTGTTTCTGTATTTTTTACTGCATTTTTCACATAGCATGTAGGGAAAAAAATGCAAGGCGAAAAGCGTAAAAAATTGTGGCAGAAATGTGTTTTTATGCAGCATTTCTCCTGCCTGCGGATGCAGAGTTAGTGCAGAAACTTCTGCAACATTGGACCATAGCCTTAATATACTCAATGTAGCTTGTGGGAGGTGCAGTAAAGCAGGGTCAAAGTAGGCAGGGTCGCCACATCAAGAAGTCGTCGGCAGCAGCATAACTGAGGTGATATTGTGACAGTTGGGCTGGGAGAAGGAGGTGTCCGGCAGCAGCACAGTTGGTGCCATTGATTTTCTGACAGTAGACAAGATGGACTTAAAAACAATGGCTGTGGAGGCAGCGCATATTAAGATCTTGGACAGCCGAGCTTTCCAACTGTCTGCGCCGCGTATGACGTAATGGACTTAAGGAAAATTGCTATGGAGGCCGCACATGCGCAAACTGAGATCTCTGCTCTCTGAGATATCAATGTGCGCTTGTGCTGCCTCCACAGCCATTTTACTTCAGTGCATCACATCTACTACTTGGAAATCAATGCACCAACCATTGGGATGCCACATCCTCCCAGCCTTAGGTCTGCACCCAAAGGCTACGTGCACACGCTGAGTATTTGATGAGATTTTTACCTCAGGATTTGTAGACAAAACCAGGAGTGGAGCAATCAGAGGAAAAGTCTAATAAAAATACATCAACACTTCTGTATTCAATTATCCACTCCTGGTTTTGGCTACAAATACTGAGGTAAAAAACTCATCAAATAATCAACGTGTGCACGTGGCCTAACTCTTGTGCCCCCCGACCCACCATCCCTCCATCCTTACCTCCTGGTAAACTGTAACTGGAGTATACAACGCACCCCATTCACACATCAATTTTTTATGGGGGACACATTTCACAAAAAAATGCATGCCAGTATATATAACATATTATTTATATATACGTGTGTATAATATATATATATATATATATATATATATATATATAATATATATATATATATATATACACATACATACACTAGCTGTAGTACCCGGCTACGTCCGGGTTGATAAATAACTGCCGTTGGCTATAACAAAATAGAATTTGAATATGTCATATTAATGACCTGTAGGAAAATAGAAGCTGAGCTGTGATTGGTTGCTATAGGCAGCCTAATAAATCTCAGGCCAACAGTAAACCCTCGCCCCGGCCGGGCAGTATATATTACTTCACACACACACACACACACACACACACACACACACACAAAAGACAGCTCATGTGAATGACATCTGCCTTAATTCCCTATATGGCACATGTGTTGCACATTGGCTGTTTTTAATCAGATGTTTATTTTTGGAAATTAAAGATACCAGACGTATGAGGCGAGTTGTATGAGGCGATTTGTGCACATCTGTGTCTGTGTGGTGTGTGTCTCCCTGGGGTGTGTGTGTCCCAGTGGTGTGCGTGTGTCCCTGTGGGGGGAAGTCCCTGTGGTGTGTGTCCTTTTGGGGGGGGGGGGAAGGGTGTCCCTATGGTGTGTGTCCTTGTGGGGGGGAGGGGTGTCTCTGTGGTGTGTGCCCATCCCTATGGGGTCTGTGTGTTCCTGTGGGGTGTGTGTGTGTCCCTGTGGGTGTGTTTGTGTGTATGTCCCTGTGTTGTGTGTGTCCCTGTGGGGTGAGTGCATGTATCCCTATAGGGTGTGTATGTGTGTGTGTCCCTGTGGGGGGTGGTGTCTGTGTTGGGTGTGTCTCTTTGTGGTGTGTGTGTGTTTGTGTTCGGGTGCATGGTGAGTATCCAATGTTGGGACTCCACCTTAGCTGTTACTCTTTGTGTGCATGTGGTGTGTATACATGTCCCCGTGTGTGGTGAATATCCCATGTCAGGGCCCCACCTTAGTGACTATATGCTGGTATATACTGTTAGTCTGTGGTGCTGTCATTAAGCCCCTCTCATTCACAACTGTCAACTGGTAACTCTCACTTTCTCCATTATGTAGATAGGGCCAAAATTGTTTGGCGAATTGGAACGCGCAGGGTTAAAATTTTGCCTCACAACATAACCTATGATGCTCTCGGGATCCAGACGAGTGACTGCAACATTTTGTGGCTGTAGTTGCAACGGTGTTAGATGCCAATCCCGGACACACACACACACACACCACACACACACACACACACGACAGCTCATGTGAATGACATCTGCCTTAATTCCCTATATGGCACATGTGTTGCACATTGGCTGTTTTTAATCAGATGTTTATTTTTGGAAATTAAAGATACCAGACGTATGAGGCGAGTTGTGTGAGGCGATTTGTGCACATCTGTGTCTGTGTGGTGTGTGTCTCCCTGGGGTGCGTGTGTCCCAGTGGTGTGCGTGTGTCCCTGTGGGGGGAAGTCCCTGTGGTGTGTGTCCTTTTGGGGGGGGGGGAAGGGTGTCCCTATGGTGTGTGTCCTTGTGGGGGGGAGGGGTGTCTCTGTGGTGTGTGCCCATCCCTATGGGGTCTGTGTGTTCCTGTGGGGTGTGTGTGTGTCCCTGTGGGGTGTGTTTGTGTGTATGTCCGTGTGTTGTGTGTTGTCCCTGTAGGGTGAGTGCATGTATCCCTATAGGGTGTGTATGTGTGTGTGTCCCTGTGGGGGGTGGTGTCTGTGTTGGGTGTGTCTCTTTGTGGTGTGTGTGTGTTTGTGTTCGGGTGCATGGTGAGTATCCAATGTTGGGACTCCACCTTAGCTGTTACTCTTTGTGTGCATGTGGTGTGTATACATGTCCCCGTGTGTGGTGAATATCCCATGTCAGGGCCCCACCTTAGTGACTATATGCTGGTATATACTGTTAGTCTGTGGTGCTGTCATTAAGCCCCTCTCATTCACAACTGTCAACTGGTAACTCTCACTTTCTCCATTATGTAGATAGGGCCAAAATTGTTTGGCGAATTGGAACGCGCAGGGTTAAAATTTTGCCTCACAACATAACCTATGATGCTCTCGGGATCCAGACGAGTGACTGCAACATTTTGTGGCTGTAGTTGCAACGGTGTAGATGCCAATCCCGGACACACACACACACACACACACACACACACACACACACACACACACACACACACACACACACACACACATTCAGCTTTATATATTAGATAGTGTGTGTGTGTATGAATATGTGTGTAATACTTATTTATTTTAACTTTTAATGGTATGTTTAAGCAGGACCAAATGAATACATTGACATGTTAAGGATTTAAAATCAGTTCCTGACCTCAACACTAGATTAAACTATTTTCAATGCATAGGGTGAAATCAATAGTAGACCTTCCAACAAAATTTAGATCTGTGCAAAACTCAACCCAGTGCCATTGGCAATTGTTTCTCCATTTTGGATCACAATTATGCGGCTATTGGCCTTTCACAGGTAGGCTGCGCTGTGTACACAGCCACTGTTGCCACACCATTTGTCAATAACCGCTCTATCCATCTGCAAGATGGTTCTTGTCTAAATTTAGTAAATTAAGATATTTGCTAATTTATTTAGTTACTTGGGGTGTTCAAGCTGCCTTTTTTTCCCCACCAATGACAGTTGAAACATTTGGCATATTTCATTTCTGGCTACCCAAAAGATTAGATCTTCAAAAAATATATATATTTTTCTATAAACGTTTGAGAAGCATCCAATATAAAACGTTTGCAACAATGCTTTGCTGAATTTGTCCTCCATCATTTTGTACATCCATGCCTGGTTTTAACTTCTTGCCCTAATAAATAAAGATACTTTGCCAAAACTGCAATAGGAAGTGTTCTGTCCCCGCTTAAGGCGAATAAAGGTGCGCAGTAAGTTGTGGTGTGAGAAGTACCGTGTTTCCCCGAAAATAAGACCGTGTCTTATATTTTTTTGGGGGCCAAAAGTGGCACCCGGTCTTATTTTCAGGGGGGGACTTGTATTGGCAGCCCCAGCCTCGCATCCACACTGCAGCCTCTCATCACACACACCCATACACACACATACACACATACATACATACACACACACACACACACACACACACACACACAAATTGCTTCCTACCTTTGTCCCCCGCTGTCCGGTGCCATCCTGTGTGGTGTCCCCGGTGCTCCTCCGCTGTCCTCTGTGATGCCCCGGTCTGCGGTGTGGTGCGGTCTGGTCCGTTTCCCTGCTGATCGGTGCTGCCCCAGGCCACTTCCTGCTTTACCCGGAATCCCCGCCCAAGTCAGGCCCTGCGCCAATGAGAGCGCAGGACCCGTGATGTCACCTGGGCGTCTCTGGGCTGTGATTGGCCCAGGACCCGTGATGTCACCCGGGCGTCGCTGGGCTGTGATTGGCTCAGGACCCGTGAGCCTATCACAGCCCAGCGGCGCCCATGTGACATCTCGGGTCCTGAGCCAATCACAGCCCAGCGACGCCCGGGTGACATCACGGGTCCTGCGCTCTCATTGGCGCAGGGCCTGACCTGGGCGGGGATTCTGGATAAGGCAGGAAGTGGCCCGGGGCAGCACCGATCAGCAGGGAAACGGACCGGACCGCACCACACCGCAGACCGGGGCATCACAGAGGACAGCGGAGGAGCACCGGGGACACCACACAGGATGGCACCGGACAGGGGGGCAAAGGTAAGGCCTTACATTGGCCGGCCCTCCGCTCCCCCCCAGGCGGTCTTATTTTCGGGGGGGGGGACTTATATTAACCGGCCCTCCCGTCCCCCCTAGGCGGCCTTATAATCGGGGGGGACTAATAATCGGGGAAACACGGTATTACCTTCTTATTCTTGAAGCGAGGCAGAGAGGACCAAGTGCAGCTTCGGAAGGATGGAGTCAAGCGTGGACGCAGAAATGAATCGGTGGTGGTTTATTGAACCGTACCAGAAGACAGTAAAGGTACTGTCACACGTGGCGATGTCGCCCGCGACATCGCCGAAAAGTGACGTACATCGATGTCGCGGGCGACATCGCAGGCCAGCTGTCACACGGCACGACGTTGCCGGTGATGTGGCGGCGATGCGGGCGGAGCCGTCGCTCGCTGGGCTGGGCTCAGCCCAGCGAGCGGTCCTCAGCAACGCTGCGATATAGGCTGGATCGCGCCGCCAACAGTGTCAGACGGCGCGATCCAGCCTAATCGCTGGTCACAGGTTGACAGGTTTATGAACATGTTCATAAACCTGTCAACCTGCGACCAGCGATAATTTTCAGTTGCGTCGCGCTGTCACACAGCGCGACGCACTTGTGATATCGCCCGCGACATCGCTGTTACATCACTTTTCGGCGATGTTGCGGGCGACATCGCCACGTGTGACACTACCTTAAGGTGACACAATGCAGATGGTACATGTAGCAGTAGGGTAATTGTCTTGTGGGTGTTCACCCCTGGAGCCACTGCTGAGCTGATGCTGGTCAAAAGACTTTGCCTTCTGCAGCCCAAGAATATGTGTCCTTCTCACACTGGACTGGAAATAAAATGGATGCCAGGAAGTGAGGGGGTACACAAGGCTGCAGAACACTCCCACATCCTAGAAAAGGCATAAAAGGAGGAGCGAGGGAGTGACACAAAGCTACTGGTCAGCAGGTGGCAGCAGACAAGCATGACACAGAACAATGAAACAGTGAATTGAACTATATGAAGATATTAAGGGAACAGCACAGGAAGTTTCCTGCCTTTTGCCAAGCTCCATCTAGTACACAGTTTGTGCTGGTGTTTATTTATTGACTTCAACTGATTGAAGCCAAACCCTGAATAGCAAATTAATGACCACGGTCTTCAGGGAAATTTGATTGACTGCCCACAATGCCCAGCAGTTGTTATGGATGTTTTCTAGCATTTGCTTTTCATACCTAAAATATTTATGAGCTTCTTACTACCACCTATGACATTGACGATCGTATGTTATCGTGGCTTCTGTTGTGCTGACCATTTAATCTACATAAAATGTAAAAGTTTGTATGTATAAGTCTTCAGATTTATCATTATAGCTCCACTTTTTCAAAGTAAATGCAGTTGAGCTGCAGTACCAGAGTTTGGATGACGGAACCGGGTTCTGAGCAATAATGTAAAAGTGGGTGAGCAGTTAGATTAGAGAATGCTGTGTACTTAAAAATGTTCCAGAGGACTCTGTAGTGCTAGAAAAGAATTAAAGAGGACCTGTCACCAAACCAGACATGGTGATCTAATTACAGCACTGGATGCAGCATGTCTGCAGCATCCAGGCAAGGGGTCCCCCAGCACTTGAGCAGCCCTATACCCCGAGATAATACACTTAGAAAACTTACATGCTGCAGCCATTAAGGAGGTGGCCAAGAGGCTGGAGCCGAAGGGCAGATTCACACCCCCTCATGTTTAATTTGCCCACCGCTGCCAATCACTCTTTCCCTCTTCAGCAGCATTAAGCAGAGTTTTTTTTTTGTTTTTTTTTTTTTTTCTTCAGAACTTGCCGTTTGGCCCCTGGGTGGTTAGCAGATATGTTATTCAAATGCAAACATGCCAAAATACATCTAATACTCTGTAGAAGGACCTGTGTGATGCCACAACCATGTGACCATAATGGGTGGCGCTAAGCAGGCCTTGTGTGAAGAACAATGTAGACTTGGCTCCACCCATTTGTCACATGGTCGTGACATCACCACATGTCCTACAGCATTAAATACATTTCAGCATGTCTGCAGTTGACATGTCTGCTTATTGCTGAATGCCGCTCGTAGCATTTGAAATGTGTGGGTCGTCTTCCAGGTATGAAGCCGTGGTCGTGTTGTTTCCGGTCCTGCGCAGTGTTGGGGGTTATTGGGTGTACTGGGCAGCCGCCCGGAGCATGCACAGTGTGCATTTGGAAGCTGGTGAACGCACTCAATAATCCCCCACAATGCGCCGGACTGGAAATAACACGTGGCCTTGGTGTCATACCCGGAAAAAAGGCCCACACATTTCAATCGCGGGACCGCACTTCTGTATTAATAATCATGCCCACCAGGGCGTAATTACAAGAGAGCAACGGGGATATGGAGCCAAAGAAAGCACCCAGAGTGTGTAGTCTTGATGACACCCTGGTTATTACCATAGGAGAATGTAAGTAATAAAAGTTTTTTTCTTTATGATTACAGGACACATTTAGGTCAGACAGAGATGGTTAGGGATGTAGTAAGGAGCTGCAAAGTCAGGTAGTGATAGGGTTGGGGGCATAAAATAGGTGACAGGTTCCCTTTAAGCCTGGGTTTGTAGGTAAGCTAGTAAGGAGAAAGTGAAGTTTAGAAGAGAGTAGACTTACTAAGTGTTAAGTCACAGTACCTCGAGCTCAGCTTATTTATAACCACAGACTACATTAAATTTGTAGGGAAATAAAGAGCTTGTAAAACCAAATAGTGCAAAGTTTTTAATGAGATCCAATTGCCAAAAATGACTCATAGTCCTGTATACAAGCATCTAAGAAAATAATCTGTCCTTCAACATGGCCAACTTCTTGGATCCTGTCACCTCCAGAACGCCTCCTAAGCTACCAAAACATGTCCCTGAAGCATCCCATCACCAATCTCACACTCTCTTTTTGTCTCCTAAAAGCATCCTGTGAAAGTGCATAAAAACGTTTTAATATTTACTCATTATAGTACATTTACACGCCGCTACCGAGAGGTAGAAACCGGCAGGTGTCGGAGACAATTGTACCTTGTACCTTCAAAACACCGCGAAGTGGCGGCGTGTAATTCAGGTTGTACCTTCCTGTCTCTGTGGATACCTGTCTTTCAGCCATGCTGAAAAACAAACAGGTATAAACCCTATGATAGCGGCGTGTAATAGGGGCACAGGCAAGGTATTTGAGTTACCTGGGGCGTGCTACAGCGTCATGTATACACTCCCCATCAGCTATCATTGGTGGGGACTACTGTGTACCCATTGGCTGTCCCTGCACAGGGCAGCATATTTAACGAGATGACCAGTCACTACACATTTGCTATAGCGTCATGTATTAGCCAGCCTCCCTGCGCTGGCTGGCCAATCATGATGTTCTTGCATTGTCCAATCACCGTACGAGCGCCGCGTAATACACAACTCTGTCATGCCTATGTAGTTACGGCGCACAATATGTACGCCCATATTTCCTTGTGGTAGCGGCGTGTAAATCAGGGAAGGTGCTCCACAGAAGGTAACCTGCGGCACCCGTCGGCACTTCCGGGGAATGAAAATACCTTCTGTGGAGCACCTTTTGGCTGCGTGTATTTGCGGCATCAGGTACCGTTAGCAAGAGTTGAAACCGCGCACGTGCGGTGCCTACCTGTTGCTACCTTCAGTAGCGGCGTGTAAAGGTACCATTAGGGATTATAATTAGCAAGGGGCTATATTCTTTAGTTCCCAGGGCATGTTGTTTTGCAGTCTCCAGGATCCACCCTCCCTCTGTCTGTTTGCTCTGCTTGTTCAGGCTTTACCCTCCCCCTCTCTATCACTCACAGAATGCAAATCATTAGTCCTGCCTTCAGCTCCACATCACAGCAGCACAATCAGAGAGAGGGTGGATCATTCGGGCACCTAGGGAGGGCTTAGAGTCCCACAGGGGACGCCCTGTGAGACTTATTAAGGGACAAGAAGTCTCAGATTTGTAAGTGTATATTGTTGATTATTCCAATGTCACAGAACGCTTTTTTTTTTTTTATAGAAAAGGAGCACTAATACTTATATGTTAGGGTGCAGGAACAGGTGTTAATAGGGTTGGGGGTGATTTGGAGGGGTCAGGTTCCCTTTAAGATGTGTCAGCAGTGTGCGAATGATATGAATGAGTCTGATCTCTCCTACATACTCTCCCTACATAACACAAGCCAATGGGCACGTTGGCTTGGATAGTCTTGCTTTTTTGCTGCATTTTTCCCCATTAATTTTATGCAAAATTAAAGCTCCTTTTTGCAGTGACAGCAAAAGTTCAGATATTTCAGAAATCTGATACACGCAGTTGCTTTTTTTTTTTTTACTAAAATGAAAAACTGTGTTTTGAAAGAAGCAGCATGTCCTTTATTTCACCAAAGCGCAGGTGTAAGACGCAGTAAAAATGTATGAAAACCTGCTTTTTGAAGCTGCTTTTTTTTACTGCCAAAAAGAGCAGGCTTTGTTGCAGAAAAACAAACCACAAAAAAGCAATTTGTGAACATAACCTTAGGGCCCCGTTACACGTAGCGATGTTCCAGCGATCCTACCAACGATCCGACCTGGCCAGTATTGCTGGAACATCGCTGTGTGGTCGCTAGTGAACTGTCAAACAGGCAGATCTCCTTAATGACCCGTGTAACAACCTCGACATCGTGGAGAAGAATATAAACTTTTCTTGTCCACGATGTCAGGGTCGCGCCACTGAATTCTGATAGGCTGGGGTAAGCGAGAGAACGCTGGTAACCAGGGTACACATCAGGTTAATAAGCAAAGCGTGCTGTGCTTAGTAACCCGATGTGTACTCTGGGGTTGCCCAGTGGGAGACCGATTACCAAAAAAATGGTCCTGGTCATTCCTCTGCAATCAGCGAGCTCATCGCTGGTCGCTGCGGCATGTCACACGCAGCGACTTCGCTCGCGAGGTCGCTACTATGTCATAAAACCTGTGACGTTGCAGCGACATCGTTAGCGATATCGCTGTGTGTGAAGTACCCCTTACTTACTGTTGGTCTTAAAAGGTGTCCTTGATGAGTCTGTTGACTTTGTCCACTTCTTAGCCAATCCTCAGCAATGTTATGCACTACATTTTTAGTTACCCTCTAAAACACAATGTGCAGCCTGGAGGGCCGTTTGTACCAATTAACTAGTCTTACGATTGTGTTGCAAATGCTCAGCTGTCAAGAACAGTCTGTGACTGAATACAATAATTCATCTGTATCTGTTTACCTTGTGTTGTGGTTTGGGAGCTCTAGCACGGTATATACAATGTTGTAAAACATCTCCCATCAGTTTAATATTTCACTATTGCTAATTGTCTTCAGTTTGATAGCTCAATGTTGCACCCTTGAGGCCAACTATAAAACAGCCGCAGCACAGAACAGGATGAATGTATTTTTCTTTTTTTTTTTTTTTCCCGTTTATATTTTTAAAGGAAACAACTTGACAAGTGAAGTGTTGACTTTGTCCTAATCTTACATGTAACCATGCAAACCTTAATGAATTTAATGAAATCGCTATTTACGTGATCTTGAGTAACATTTTGCTCTCCTTTTTTTTTTTTAGTGCTCCAATGTTGGCTCTGAGATTCTCTTCTCCCCTGCTGCATCCACGGGTAAGCATGTCTCAATGAAATACAGTTTTGTTTTTGTTTTTTTTCTCTTCTTTTTTAACTGTTTTGTGCAAAATTTAGTTTTTACTATCTTTTCTGAATTAAGAATTGCTCTTATGTAATTTTTTTATTTAATGTGCACAGTGGCTAATGTTATAGATCAAGTATAAGTGAGGATCGAGTTCAAATGAAAAAAAAAATAGATACAAAAGACGTACGGAAATTATGGTATAATGTGCATGTTTAGCACCATGGAATCAATCGTGCTTTATAAATATTAATAAAATAAGAGGAAGAAAGTTGCTGCAAAGTAATGACTGTGAAATGTCTGTGTGATCAATTCACTAAATGTGTCCTTGAATGTCCTGCAACCATCACTCCGCACAGAGGGGACCGTATGTTTATATTGTATTCCCATTTCCCTTGACAGATCAGCCATTGATCCTAAGGTCACAATTCTGTTTGTTGAGCTCAAACATGGAGGGCCTTGTATGTACGCCTATGGGAGGAGGTCCACCCTCTTTGGTAGTGCAAACGTTAGATTATGCAAGTAAGGGATGCATCCATATATTTTATCTATCCGCACAGATTTCTTTTGGTCTATATCAGTTTTCCAATCACCAGTCCCCCTATCGCCACCATTAAATCCAGACCATGTTTTTTAGGATTCAGGTGAATGAACTTGTGGCAATTCATGATGCCGTGATAATTACATCATCTGTATAACACTAAGGCTGCTTTCACATCACGATTTTTGTGCATCCGTGGCTATCCGTTGTAAAACGGATAGGCACGGATCCAATTTGGCCCCCATGTATCCCTATGGGCATGGATTGGTTTTATATGGCCATCCAATTGTGTCCAAATTGTCATGGATCCAATTCTGTACGATTTTTTTGCTGTACTCAAATTTGGAGGCTGCTCCGATCTTGGGCACAGCGGACCAAATCAGACAGAATCGGATCTGGTGTGGTCTGTGGCAAGTAACATGGGGGGGGGGGCCTGTGGAGCACGCGTCCGAGATAAAAAACTGATCATTTCCCAGACCCAGTACACTAAAACTGCTCTGTCCCCATGTTCTTTCACTTTCACAATGTATATACATACCATATATACTCGAGTATAAGCCGACCCGAGTATAAGCCGAGGCCCCCTAATTTTACCCTCCAAAACTAGGGAAACTTATTGACTCGAGTATAAGCCTAAGTGGGGAAATGAAGCAGACTCTCATCACGGTATACAGCCCCTCTCATCATGATAAATGGCCCCCCCATTACTGGTATATAATCCCCCATCACTGGTAAATAGGGCCTCCATCACTGGTATACAGTTCGCCCCATCAGAGGTTACAACCCCCCTCAGTGGTATATACAGGTCCCCCCTCAGTGGTATATACAGGCCCCCCCATCAGTGATATATACAGGTCCCCCCATCAGTGATATATACAGGCCCCCCATCAGTGGTATATACAGGCCCCTCCATCAGTGATATATACAGACCCCCCTCACTGGTATATACAGGCCCCTCCATCAGTGGTATATACAGGCCCCTCCATCAGTGGTATATACAGGCCCCCCATCAGTGGTGTATACAGGCCCCTCCATCAGTGGTATATACAGGCCCCCCATCAGTGGTATATACAGGCCCCCCCATCAGTGGTGTATACAGGCCCCCCCATCAGTGGTGTATACAGGCCCCCCCATCAGTGGTATATACAGGCCTCCCATCAGTGGTATATACAGGCCCCCCATCAGTGGTATATACAGGCCCCCCCATCAGTGGTATATACAGGCCCCCCATCAGTGGTATATACAGGCCTCCCATCAGAGGTTACAGCCCCCATCAGTGGTATATACAGGCCCCCCATCAGTGGTATATACAGGCCCCCCATCAGAGGTTACAGCCCCCATCAGTGGTATATACAGGCCTCCCATCAGTGGTATATACAGGCCCCCCATCAGAGGTTACAGCCCCCATCAGTGGCATATACAGGCCCCCCATCAGAGGTTACAGCCCCCATCAGTGGTATATACAGGCCTCCCATCAGTGGTATATACAGGCCCCCCCATCAGTGGTGTATACAGGTGCCTCCATCAGTGGTATATACAGGCCCCCCATCAGTGGTATATACAGGCCCCCCATCAGTGGTATATACAGGCCCCCCCATCAGTGGTGTATACAGGCCCCTCCATCAGTGGTATATACAGGCCTCCCATCAGAGTTTACAGCCCCCATCAGTGGTATATACAGGCCTCCCATCAGTGGTATATACAGGCCTCCCATCAGTGGTATATACAGGCCCCCCATCAGTGGTATATACAGGCCCCCCATCAGAGGTTACAGCCCCCCTCAGTGGTATATACAGGCCCCCCTCAGTGGTATATACAGGCCCCCCTCAGTGGTATATACAGGCTCCCCCAGTGATGTATACAGGCCCCCATTAGTGGTATATACAGGTCCCCATCAGTGATATATACAGGCCCCCATCAGTGGTATATACAGGCCCCCCAGTGGTATATACAGGCTCCCCCCCAGTTGTATACAGACACCCCCCCCCAGTGGTATATACAGGCTTCCCCCAGTGGTATATACAGGCCAGCCGTTGCTGCCGCACACCTGTAAAAGAATAGCTTTCATACTTCTCCTCCTCGCTGTCACCGCGGTGCTCCAGTCTTCTTCCTGCTTGTGACCGGCGCAGAAGCAATGATGTCATTGCGGCTGCGCCGGCCAGGTAGAAGCAAGGAGGAGACCGGAGGACCGCGGTGACAGCGAGGAGGATAAGTATGACAGCAATTCTTTTACAGGTGTGCGGCAGCAAGGGGAGGCCTGTATATAACAATGGGAGGGGCGCCTGTATATACCACCGGGGGGGGAGCGCTGACAGTGCAATGTCATATGCACCGCTCCCCCTGCCGCTGATGGACAGGGGGATGCAGTGCATATTGCATTGCACTAATGAGCGGCCCCACGTGACCGGCCGCTCCTATTACAGCCTCCCCCTGCCTGCTCCAGCCCCCGGACACCGCCCCCACCCCCCCACTCTGAGCCGTCACTGACTCGAGTATAAGCCGAGGGGGGCACTTTTCAGCACAATTTTTGTGCTGAAAAACTTGGCCTATACTCGAGTATATCCGGTACATTGCGGAAGTGAAATAAAACAATGCATGTGTTAAAAATAATTACAAAAAAAATACAAACATCTGCCAAGTGTCCCCGCGATGTGCGGCATCCAGCTACGATGGCTTAAGGACTTGAATCCGCTGACCGGGCGATCAACCTGATCAACTTTATCGGTGCAGTTTAAATCACCCGTCCGCTGATCAGTTTTGGTGGGCGTGCAATTTAAACCGCTCAGTTATGCAGTCATGTAACCAATCAGCTGATCAGGTTGCCCCGCTAGGTCAGCAGATTCAGGTCCTTGTGCAGCATCCAGCTCCGATGGCTTATCGCGGGACACTCGCTGGAGAGGTGAGAATTTTTATTTTTAACACTTACTTTGTTTTATTTCACTTCTGCAATGTATGTATATAAATTGCTTGCCTGCGCTTTGCAGGCTCGGGCTCCTGACAGCTATTTCTGTGTCCGGATCCGTGAAAATCATGGATCCAGACACAGAGATTGCATCCGGAGGCACACATCCAATCCTGTCTGTGGGGTCCTGCAAAAAACAGGATCCCTACAGACAGGAAAAAAATCGTGATGTGAAAGTAGCCTAAGGAAATCACAGTTCTTGCTATCCCTGCAAGGCCTTGTATACAAAGAATGGCATGATGAAGCAAAGCTTGTTCAGCACTTTAGAAATGACACCCAAGCATTTGCAGACCATTTACCAAGCTTCGCAGATGCTCTAAAGAACAATGGAAATAAAAGATGGAAAGCAGCGCTAACTGCACATGAATGTGGCATTCTGTAGTAACTTCTAATAATCTTCCACTTACTGGAACCAAATGCTGAAGATGTGCGTGTCTACGCTGTATTGCAAGTCATTTCTATCACGACTCTGGTTGTACATTTTTTCTCTCTTCTTTGTTGCTTAGATGTATGGCTGCTTCTTACAGATCACTAGAATCTTTGCCTCTCTGCAGCCCCGCTCCCTCCTTGTCTCTAAGAATTAGTCAATAGGAGAATGATGAGCGATGCTAATCCTGCTCTGCTGTATCCCGGGCAGCAGGAACCTTATTGATTTTCAGATTAGTGTTGTTTTCAGAAGTGCCAAACCTTGCTCTGCGTATGACAGGACATTGCTTCTATACCCAGGAGATAATAGTCCCTGCAGTTCAGCACATTGCTGTCGTTAAATATTACCCTGCGTGCTTCTGTTAGCCTAGGTAGTATATGACATGTTCTTTACATTATTGGGCACATAGCAAAACCTGTAATAAAAAGTAGCTGATTAGAGGCAGTGATTTGTGGATTGGTTGCCCTGGGCTACACCACTGTTCCTATTTTGCTATGTCTAAGGCTAAGTTCACACCAGTGTATGAAACATTGTTTTCTATGCAGAGAAAAAGGATGATTTTTCACTCAGACTTCTGTTTTTGACATCCAAAAGGCAGGCATTTTTATACATTATTAGTTATTGTACAGCACTCGCTGTCTGTCCCTGTGGGAAAATGCTTGTGTACTACAGTTTCTGCGCTGCAAGTCCACAGCAAATTCCAGTATCATGTGGTAGGGTTTTAAAAAAACGACATCCACGTTCTGTTGAAAAGGGAAATGGGCTGGACTTTGGTCTTTCCTACAGATGTCCACCTTTGTTGAGTTGAAATTGGCAGCTAATCCACAGTAGAGTTCTCCTGTGTTACATGAAGATGATGTTGATTAGTGATATTCTGTGTGCTGAAATATATTCTTCCATGTCTCAGTTCTGAGAATTCATAAGTGGGCACCCATATTGGCAGCAGATAGGACCCATTCCAGGCATTGAGCGAGGACGACCCACCTGTACTGAACCAGCTAATGAAGGAATGTCGTGTTATACCACCTCCCATACAGAGCGCATCATTGCCAGCATCAAAAAGCAAATCAGTTAAAAAAAAAAAAAAAAAAAAAAGGAAAAAAAAAAAAAATGAACACCATCTAGTATTTCAGACTTCCCCCAAAAATCATATGAAGAATTGTAGCTTTGAAAGTAAAACAGAAAATTAAATTGCTGAACATGAATGCCATCTATTCCAGACAGTCCTTAATGAAGCCTGTCTTGTTCACATCCATTTTTGCTTCTATGGCTGATTTCCACTTGCAGACATATGTAGTGTTGCATTGTAGTGAAGAGGTTAAACCATCTTGACTGCTTTCTCTGCTAGATTGTGTTGCCATGGGAACAGGATGTATGGGACACTTGCCATACAAATCAGGGGTCTTAATTAGCAACTGGTAGCTCATCTCTTGGTTTTCAGGTTGTACACTGCTGATCTTCCCCGTAGACAGAATGATCCGAGTGTTGCTGACAAATGATCAGTTAAACCCAATAATTGCCTCACATTTCCCATAGATGAATAGGACATGGTCCCTGAGTGCGTGTTGTGCATTTTTACAATCATAGCACTTTCTAATCGTGATTGTGGAGGGGGGTATATAGACTGTGGGGGTGAATGGCAGTATACTGCTTGTCCCCCTTAACAAACAATAAGCCATTTTTCTACTAGAAATCTCAACACTAGAATGAATGGTTGCATTTTTATCTTAGACCACAACCTGTTTTCATGTACAGTATATTCTCCAACATACTGCTCTTGCATCTTAATATTTACAGAGGATGATCATAGATATAGGCTTGTTACCAAGCTAAGGTGGTTTTTTCGCTTTTGATTTTTTTTTTTCCCCAGCTATTAACTAATTTTTTTCTTCAGGCAACCTTGCCATACAAGGGTTTGATTTTTGTAGTTTTGAATTACACTATTTATTTAAGCATACATTGTACTGAAAAACTGGCAAAAAGAATTAAGCATACATTGTACTGAAAAACTGGCAAAAAGAATTAAGCATACATTGTACTGAAAAACTGGCAAAAAGAAGATTAGTGTGATAAAAATGCAATTTCTCCCATCAAATTATGATCCCATAATAAATGTCATAAGGAGATAATTTGTCACAACCACAGGTCGCTGATTTATGTTTCATAAAAAGTATAATCAGCCTATGTAGAGTTTGTCCATGGGAACCACACCTGTCCCTCAGCTTGTGTGCCATGCTAGCTCTGCCCCATTCACCTCATGTGGGTAAAGCACATGACTAACTGAAGAAAGCAGACATATTTTTCTATCCTTGTAAACTCCCAATAAAATAATGTTACAATGGCATTATATTTCCATTTTCTGAAATGTCAGATGAGTCTTTGGTGTTTCCATTAACAATTAACTCTTGATATTTTCATTGTATCTCAACATAACGACATATGTGTGATCAATGTAATATGATATGTTAAGAAAGACCTCTTGTTTTACATGTGGCATGTTTGGTGACCTATGTATACAGTTATACACAATTTAGGAAATGTCATTGCTACTCTGAGTTCTTTTGTTTAGGCTTGGGCAGGTTTCAGTTTGACAGTAAATATAAAATATAAATGTAAAAAAAAAAAAATGATTTAGCAGAATTGGCCTATGTTCACATGCTGCTTTCTTTCGGCAGGCAAAATCTGCTCTCTTGGCAGTAAGGCTACATTCACACAGTGCGCTATTGCACCATTTTGGATGTGTTCCTTATGGATACTCTATTTCAGTGAAATGCAGTGATGTTGGCTGTCCAAGCCAAATAAGTGCATTTCACAATTTTGCATACAGATACAGCGCTTTTTACAGATCCTTTCTTGGGCTCAAGAATGGATCTGTAAAAATGAGTGTGTCAATTATTTTACGGTAATTCTGCAGCGCTTTTACTCACCTCCCCGCACTCCCCCCACGGTGATCTCCAGCGATGTTCTCATACTGGGAGGCCGCAGGACCTGCGAGAGGACCTGGCACTGCACTATGTGACTGAGCAACGTCACTTGGTCACATGCGCAGGTCCTAGAGGCACCGAACACTGCAGTCTCCAAGAAGGAGAGCATTGCTGGAGATCAGTGTGAGTGGGGGAGGTGAGTAAATAGCTCAGCTGCGTTTTGTAAAGATCCGTTCTTGGTGCAGTTTCTGCACCAAAATGGATCCTCACAAAACTCTGTGTGCGAGAGCAGCCTAAGGCCTAATGCTACAGTTTTTGCTGGTCTTCTGCTGTTTTTTTATGTTATGCAAATTGTCATTTGTCTATAGTACATATTTAATAGTTAGTTTTAGTCACCAAAAAACACATAGTTGCGTAGTTTTGCATTGTCTAATGTTTTGTGATGGAATATCAAACGCTGCAAAAATGCTAAAAAAAATGACATGCTGCAGGTTTAAAAAAAAATTGCATGAGTTTTGCAATTGTCAAGAAAAGTAAATCATGAGATCTCTGTAATCTCATAGGTTTTGCTAGAACAGTAAAAAGCAGCTTTTAATTTTAATTAAAAAAAATAAAAGATAATATATGTGAAGAATAGTCGGATCTTTGCCCAGAAAGTGTAATGTATTATAAGACAGCCTGTTGTGTTGGCAGCAGTTTGATGAGATACCTTACCACTTGTGTGGTGTGTTCACGTGTTGAGGTTAGGTCCACACATTTATGCGGTATTACTGGGACTATCAGGAATTGTAACACCGGCCTGAGTTATAGTATTCCTATAGGCTGCTCCTTGCTCTGGTCTAAATAATAGACAGCCGCATTACAGTGAACAGTAATTGCTTCAGGAGGTTTGCTGCTATCGATCTGTTGGTAGGAGCTCAATATGTGCAGCAGGGCCGTGTTCATGATTTAATTGCTGTGATTAATAACTCACTCAGAGGGCTAGATTACAATCAATATGAATAGTAAGTGACAGCCGGAAAGCCCTGCTCTTTCTATACATCGCTTTGTGGGTTATTCTGATTCCTGGCTGTTGTACAGGCAATTGCTAACCCCTCCAATTCTGGATGGATTTCCAGGATTGTAGTCCAGTGATGGCTACAAATTGTGAATAGTGGCACATCATTTAACCTCCGTGGTGGGACTCGTGCTGGAATGTCGCTGTTATATAAAGGTTAATGATTTAGTTTCCTAAGCACTGCAGAAACCTGTTTCATGAATTGTTTACTACTTTGCATCAGATCTGATTTAAGAAGCCAGATTTCACCGATATATTTAATGTAATGTCCATCACCCTAGAAGGGAGAAATCCCTGTATGTAGCTGTCAGATGAGCCCTCCTGTGGCTCATGCTGTCATAGGCTTTCACAGTATGGAGATATACCGTACATAGCCTCAGATTTTCCTTCTACCCCAGAGCATCTCCTTTCAGTCCCCTGACGTGCTGCTTAGCTGCCTCCATCAATTTATCTTTGGCTGCAGTTTGTCCTGGCCATCAGGATCACACCGCAGGTGCTGAATCTCCAAGTGTCTCTGTGGGAAAGTAATTGTGGTGGTGGTGGGGGGTGGGGGGTTGTCTCTACTCAAGGAAGGGCTTAGTGGAGTATGGAGTGTAGATAGCCTTGAGATAGGAACTGACTGTACTGTTTCTGAACCATGTCAGTCCTTTTGTGCCAAGAACCAGGGCAAGCTGGTGGTGGTGATTATAGGAAATTGCAGTAGCTGTATAATGTATGCAAAGAGGGGAATAGGCTGTAATATTAGATTGTGATGTTTGTTTACAGTAATTTTTCTACTACTGTAAAGACACAATGAAGCTATATCCGTATTAGCAGCGTATTCGGCTATGTGCCCACTGTGTGTTTGTACTGTGTTTATTTGCTGTGTTTCTGCAGCAAAGCGCATCGCCCACAACTTTAAAGTCTATATGATGTACTATAAGCCATTCCGATATGTGCATTTGTGGAGGCTGCCTTTTTACTGCAGAAATCACCTGCATTGTTAAAAGTCCCCTGTTAATTAACATGCCCATTTTTGGGCTGCGGTTTCCCCATAGACTCCATTCTAAGGGTGCTTTCACACCACGATTTTGAGGGAGCCGATGCTGTCCGATATAAATCGGACAGCATCGGCTCCCTTCTGATGCCTGGAATCGGGTGCCAAATAGGCACCCGATTCCGGCATAAAATCGGCGCCGGGCTGCAAAAAAAAGAAAAAAAACAGTTTATTCTCACCTCTCCCCGAGCCCCCGCCGTCTCCCGCCATCTTCCTCTAGGTTCCCGGTGGCTCCCGCAGGCTGCCGGTGTCAGAAGAGGTGTACCTCTGCTGTACACAGGACCTGCGGTGATATCACAGTCACGTGACCGCGGGTTCACCATGGTGAACCCGCGGTCACATGACTGTGACATCACCGCAGGTCCTGAACAGCAGAGGTACACCTCTGCTGACACCGGCAGCCTGCGGGAGCCACCGGGAGCCTAGAGGAAGATGGCGGTTGACGGCGGGGCTCGGGGAGAGGTGAGAATAAACTTTTTTTTTTCTTTTTAACCCTTGTGCTCCCAGGAGCAGTTGTACTGAGCATGCTCAGTACAGTAAAATGGGGTCCGAGGAGACATCAGATGTTTCCTCGGACCTTTCTCCATAGGGCCCCATGTTAGGGATCGGGTCAGATCGGATGTGCACTAAATGCCATCCGATTTGGTCCGATCCGAGTATGTCAGATTTTGTAATCGGATGAAAAAATCGTTGCAGGCAACGATTTTTTTCTCCTGAAAAAAATCGGTCAAAATCGGGCAGAATCGGATCGGACCAAATCGGATGGCATTTAGTGCACATCCGATTCGGTCCGATCCCCATAGGGATGCATGGGATCCGAAAATCGGTCCGATGCTGTCCGATTTTTTTCGGACAGCATCGGAAATGCAAAAATTGTAGTGTGAAAGCACCCTAACACCCCCCAATAAAAGCATTACAAATGGATTGGTATTCTCACAATCCATTTGTGATGCTTTTTCACAGTGATTTCCCAAACAAAAATGCTACAATACTTACCCTCCCCGGTGAGCCCATGGCAATCCCTGATGATGTCTTCCTCCATGCATCAGCATGGAGATGTGTATATCGAGCTCCCAGGACCTGCGCCATGTCATTCTGACGGTCACATGGGCAGGCTCTGGGAGTACGATACCCATAGGTCCTACTGATGCCTGACAGGAAGACATCACCAGGGAGGGGTGAGAAAGTGTCTGTGTGTGTCTGTCTTTGTGTGTCCCCTTATTTGTGCTGCGTTTGTATGTGCACAAACACAATATGTTTATGTTGCTTTTGTTTTTACATAGCTGCGTTTGTATAGTTGACAAACGCAGCACAAAAAAAATACGTCCAGTGGGCACATAGCCTTACCACTGCGTCTAAAATGCTGCTTTCAATCATACAAGCACAGTGGATAGGATTACAGAAATCCCATGGCCACTGTGCTTCTATTGTACACAGCGTTTTCTCACCTGCAGTGTGGGTTGCTGCGTTTCCGTATATCTGCAGCATGTTAATTTATTGCTGTGTAGTCAGAAGAGATCTCGGTGGGTGAATACAAGGAAAATCCGCCCTGCAGCAAACGCAGATAGTGGGTACAGGGCTGCTGCCTTCACCCGTGGCTTCCTTCAGGTTCAGAGACACTGCGTCCAGGACGTGTGCAAATACCCGAAGAGTATTCAGGAACTTCCCAAGATCTCATTTTTGTTATAGCCGGTTGTTGTTTATTTTTTTTATTTTTTAGGAATAGCTCTATAACACAAATATAAGTTAACCCTTTATATGGCATGGTGGTTAGCCTTCTGGTTACTGACCGTTGGGACCCACAGCAATCCCAATTTTAGTTTAAGGATATTACGGTATATAATGGGGAGGGCTAGGATGCTTCTACAAAGTGTTGTCATTTTGGTGTTTATTGCTAACGGGTGAATGTCATGTAAGTCAACTCCAGTAATAATAATCTGTTTGTGTTGCTATAAAATCTGTACAGTTTATCCTCATTTTTACATGTTACATCTTTCATTTCCAAGTAAGTATCCTAGGTTTAGTGGCTGCAGGACCTTCTTACTTTCTTTTTAGAACTTGCTAGGCCTAAGGCTGCCTCACAGCCAACATCACCAGGTTCGTGTACTCTATTAAAACTGGCAAACGTCTGCTTCACTTCTTTACTTGACAGTTAAAGTAGCTGTTGAGTAAATTTCCAGTGACGACTGTTAAGGTACCGTCACACGCGGCAATATTGCTTGCAATTTCACTAGCAATTTGCTGGTTGCAGTGAAATCGTGGACAAATTGTTCCACTTGTACTCGGCCACAAAATAGAACAATGTGTCCATGATTTCACTGCAACCAGCAAATTGCCGGTGAAATTGCCTAGCAATATTGCCGCGTGTGACTGTACCTTTATAGGGGGTTAGTAGCTGTTATTTCTTGTTGTCCCAAACACTATTTGGAACATGTATATGCTCTTTAACATGATGATGGTTATTATTAAGATTATTAAGTATTGTTTTGTTTTCATTTTAGAGTTATAGTTTTAACTTTGCAGAATCTTTGCCTATTTTTTTTTTATTTTAGAGATACTCTGGTCTAATCCTGACCATGTGTTAATGACATGGAATGGTCATCACCCCAGTATGCACTGTTAGATCAGTAGAGCATGCATGTTTATTTCATTTAGTAGATGTCTAAAGACAGTTTCAGATGGCTTTGACAGCATTTTGTTCCCAGTGGGCATAAAATCTATATTTTACATTATCATGTGCCACAAAGAATCATAAAGGTACCGTCACACGCGGTAATATTGCTTGCAATTTCACTGGCAATTTTCTGGTTGCAGTGAAATCATAGACACATTGTTACATTTGTACACAGCAACAAAATAGAATAATGTGTCCATGATTTCACAGCAACCAGCAAAATTGCCAGCAAAATTGCTAGCAATATTGCCGCGTGTGACGGTACCTTAAGGCTGTTATTTTGTCATGTGTCCCTATCTAATGTTTGGGTCTGCTTTGACTGATGTAATGTTGGCGCATCTGTACTATCATAGAATGGTAGTGTTGGAAGGGGTCTACTGGGTCATCTGATCCAACCTCCCTGCTCAAAACAAGATTCACCTAAATCATCCCGGACACATGTCTGTCCAGCCTCAGTTTGAAGACTTCAATTGAAGGGGAAATCACCACCTCTCATGGCAGCCTGTTCCTCTCGTTGACCACCCTCACTGTCAGAAAGTTTTTTCTAACATCTATTGTGGCTCCTCCCATTCATTTTCATCCCATTGCTTCTAGTCTTTCCTTGTGCAAATGAGAATAAAGATGATCCCTCTACATTGTTACAGCCCTTGAGATATTTGTAGACCGCTATTAAGTCTCCTCTGTCTCCTTTTTTGCAAGCTAAACATTCCCAAATTATGTAACAGTTTCTCATAAGAGATAGTTTGCTGATTGGTCACCATTTCTATGGCCACCATGCCCAGACCTCCTGCATGTCACTTGCACAGTACCTAGAGCACCATAGAATTCTAGTCAATTAGCAGATGAAGGCGACTATTTAATAATACAGTTTTGATTTCAACGTCTTTTTTCTTTGTTTTTTTTTTTTTTTCTTACCATAGGGCAGTAAGTGTGCTGTACCAATGGATATGTAATTATCCACTGAGCTCACACTTGAAAAGTTTGTTTTCTTTCCCCAAAACCTCTGTTTAAATTTTCATTTGAATGATGCATATCAACACGAAATACAAATGCATTTCGTATATGTTAACTTTTGAAGTAACCATTTGGTAGTCAACATCCTGTATATGAATTTGTAAATATAATGTTTAATGTTTTCTTGTAGGATTTGGTATTTTTATGTGAAATACATTAAATAATTGCCTCTCAACATCATCCTATATTTATGAAAAATAGAGAATCATGGCATTCCTATTGAATTATGGTAAATGTAGCATTAAAAAGGTTTTCACACCAACAAAAGTAATTTTAAAGTTCATTTTAGTCAATAGTTCTTGATGAGCATCTCATATAAGTTTCCCTGCTATGTACTGTGTAATGGCTGTGTTTGACCGTGCACAGAGCGTGGTTTGGGCAGGAGGGGACACAATAGTATACAGACATTACAGCACTGGATCACAGCTTTCTTTTTTTTTTTAGATATTTTTCACTGCCTGTTTTGAAAACGTTTTACTTGAAAAAAATAATTATATACGATCCTGTTCTGACTAAAATAAACTTTAAAATTACCTTTGTTCCTGAGAAAACCCTTTTAAACCGCTTTACGACCAAGGACGCATATGTACCGTAGGTCCTTGGCTGTCTTCCCTCCCTCTGATATGAGCTCATACACTAAGTTCACATTATCCCCCACACAGCTCAGCTGGGATGTATAGCCAACAGCACACATAAGGAATCTGGTGCTGTTAACCCTTTAAATAGCTCTGTCAGTCACTGACTGCGGGATCCAAAGCACTGCGGCAGGGATCACATCATTCCCCTCTGTAATCGAAGGTCCATAATGCGTCCTGCCATGCTGTCTGTTATCACTTCTTGTGTATGGCTGGTGAGCACCTGCATCTGCAGAAAGTGATGATTTCTGCCTTGTAGAGGCAGCACAAATAAGGGGACACACAAAGACAGACACACACAGACTCTACATGTCTCTACATAGTGGAAGTGATTGGACTGTGCAGTACTGAAGCCCCCTAGGGGGCAGTATAAAATAAAGAAAAAATTAAAGTTTTAAAAACAAGATAAACTAACCCCTCCTTGAAAATAAAATTAAAACATTTTGTATCGCTGCATCCATAAATGCCCGATCTAGCAATATATAAAATTAATTTATCAGATCTGTAAACTGCGTAACTGGAAAAAAGTCCAAACGCCAAAATTACGTTTTTTGCATTGCAATAATGGATAATTAAAAAATCGTATCTACACAAAAATGGTATCATTAAAAATGTCAGCTCAAGCTGCATAAAAATAAGCCGTCACACTGCCCCAGATCCTGAAAAATGAGAATGCTACTGGTCTCGGAAAATAACGCAGAAGTGCAATTCTTTTTCCTTAGAAACTTCTTAGTTTGTTTTCACCACTTGTATAACAGTAAAAATATACCTATTTGGAATCTACAAACTAGTACCGACCGGGGGCATCATACCGACAAGTCAGTTTTACGATATAGTGAACATGGTGAATAAGAAACCCAAAAAACAAACATGTAATTGCACTTTTTTTTAAATTTCATCGCACTTCGAATTTTTTCCCCATTGTCCTGTGTCATGGTAAAACAAATGTTGTCATTCAAAAGTACAATTCATCTCGCAAAAAACAAGCCCTCATGTCTGTTGTTGGAAAAATAAAAACGTTAGGCTGGGTTCACATTTGCGTATGTGTCTGCATGCGCAGGGCATGCAGACGCACACGCAGTGCAAACGCAGCCCATACTGATGTGAATGCAGCGGAGAATGTACGCATGCGCTCACATTAGTATGCAGTCCGACAGCCAATCAGCTGTCTCGGGGGCAGCTGGGAGGAGGAGATCAGCAGAAGAGATCTCCTCCTCCCAGCATAGCTGATCTTCCGCCGGTGTCAGCGCTGGAGAATTGAAGATACAGCTGATCTGACAGCTGTTTCAATCTCCCGCGCCGACACCGAATAGGGTGATATCTGTGCAGAAGATATGAAATACCGTATATACTCGTGTATAAGCCGACCCGTGTATAAGCCGACCCCCCTACTTTTGCCCCCAAAATCTGGGAAAACCTATTGACTCGTGTATAAGCCGAGGGTGGACCCCAGCACAGGTATACAGCTCCCAGCAGTGTGGTATACAGGCCCCCCCAGTGGTACATACAGGCCCCAGCAGTGTTACAGCAGCCTTCCCAGTGGTATATACAGCACCAACCCCAGGGGTATATACAGCACCAGCCCCAGGGGGTATATGCAGCACCAGCCCCAGGGGGTATATACAGCACCAGCCCCAGGAGTATATACAGCACCAGCCCCAGGGGTATATACAGCACCAGCCCCAGGGGTATATACAGCACCAGCCCCAGGGGTATATACAGCACCAGCCCCAGGGGTATATACAGCACCAGCCCCAGGGGTATATACAGCACCAGCCCCAGGGGTATATACAGCACCAGCCCCAGGGGTAAGTACAGCACCAGCCCCAGGGGTATGTACAGCACCAGCCCCAGGGGTATGTACAGCACCAGCCCCAGGGGTATGTACAGCACCAGCCCCAGGGGGGTATATACAGCACCAGCCCCAGGGGTATGTACAGCACCAGCCCCAGGGGTATGTACAGCACCAGCCCCAGGGGGGTATGTACAGCACCAGCCCCAGGGGGGTATGTACAGCACCAGCCCCAGGGGGGTATATACAGCACCAGCCCCAGGGGGGTATATACAGCACCAGCCCCAGGGGGGTATATACAGCACCAGCCCCAGGGGGGTATATACAGCACCAGCCCCAGGGGGGTATATACAGCACCAGCCCCAGGGGGGTATATACAGCACCAGCCCCATGGGTATAAACAGCAGCAGCCCCATGGGTATAAACAGCAGCAGCCCCAGGGGTATAAACAGCAGCAGCCCCAGGGGTATAAACAGCAGCAGCCCCAGGGGTATAAACAGCAGCAGCCCCAGGGGTATATACAGCACCAGCCCCATGGGTATATACAGCAGCAGCCCCATCAGTATACAGGCCCCCCCCCCATCAGTATCCAGGGCCCCCCCCCCCCCCATGCTCCGCAAACCTGTAAAGTAAAATGATTATACTTATCACTGTCCTCTCGCCGCCGTCCCGCCGCTGCCGACACCGTGATCCTCCATCTTCATTCAGCGTCTTCCGGCTTCCTGTGGTCGGCGCCGACAATGACGTCATTGCCTGCGCCAGAGGAAGCTGGAAGACGCTGAATGAAGATGGAGGATCGCGGTGTCGGCAGCGGCGGGGACGGCGGCGAGAGGACAGTGATAAGTATAATCATTTTACTTTACAGGTTTGCGAAGCATGGGGGTGGGCCCTGGATACTGATGGGGGGGCCTGTATACTGATGGGGGGGTGTATACTGATGGGGGTGGCGGGCGGTATACTCGCGTATAAGCCGAGGGGGACTTTTCAGCCCAAATTTTGGGCTGAAAAACTCGGCTTATACGCGAGTATATACGGTAGCTGACCTATTCGGTGTCGGCGCTGGGAGATTTAAACAGCTGTCAGATCAGCTGTATCTTAAAATCTCCCGCGCTGAGACTGGTGGGAGAGCAACGGCGGCTCTAGCTGATCTCCCTGTGGCAGCCGCTGATCACTGGCCGCCACCGGGAGAGATTTCAATGAGATCCGCAGCGTTCTCCTGCGCTGTCATGCGGAGGACACTGCGGATCCATTGAGATCCATGCATTTTTTTTGTGCTCTTGCAGGGGAATGCAGATAAAACAAGCACCCGCGATCGAACAAAAAATGCAACATGCTGCGTTCAGAGTGCGCTTGGAGGGTGCACAAATTGTGCGCATCCGAGCGCAAACGCAGGCACATGCGTTCCCATGTTAAACATAGGAATGCAGTGCGCAAGCGTTTGGCTGCGTTCGGTGCGCTGCGCTTGCATACATAAGTGTGAACCCAGCCTTAGAGCTTTAGGAAGAAGGGGAGGGAAAAACCAATAATCGCCTGGGGATGAAGGGGTTAATTGTAATCCAATGCATTAATTAACTCATGTCTCAGACAACAAGATCTTTATCAGAAAAATGCAATTTACTGTAGAAGTGGGTATATGGGTCATAATTGGGAGCCTCATATCCGTTACAAAGGAGATGTGTTCTGCTCCTTTGCAATAGAGTCAAAATTCCCAATTGTGCTGACCCATGTACCCACTTCTACAGTAATCTGCATTTTTCTGATTAAGGTCTTGTTGACAAAAACCTGTATTATTTAACCTCTTCACCCCCAGGCAATTTTTCATTTTTTCAATTTTCGTTTTTTCCTTCCCCCTTCTTCCAAGAGCCATAACTTTATTTCTCTATCACTATAGATGAAGAGCACAGGGAGAGGGGTACTCAAACACCGGGATGGTTTTGATGTTTGTGGCGGGGAATCACGGGTGGTCCAGTTCCCGATTCTGTGCCCTTGCTGTCATTTGTTTGGTGGGGGAATTATTTACAAGGGATTATAAAGTATGTGACGCCACCTGTGGATCCCGGTAATTTGGATACCGGCGCTGCAGGCCGGCCGCTGAGGTGATGATGGGTGCAGCTCAGTGTGGTACAGCTCCCCACAGGTGGAGCTTTACCTCAGGGCAGCGGTGATGGAGGATGAGGGGAGTTGTTGTTCTTACCCCTCTGGACGAGATGATGAGGCCCTCCGGGCATCGGCGGGAAGGAAGATAGACACCGACTCAACTTCAACTCCACTTTACTTGGTACCGGCAGAGAACACGGTACAGTCTGGTTTAATGGGTACTAGTTGTCGGTTCAGGGTCCCCCTATGGAGTTTCCAGATGTTCCTCTGTTAGTCTTTCGGGGCCTATTTCTGTTCTGTCTATGTAACCACCCTTGAAGAGCTCTCCCGCCAGTCCCCTGGTCTCATACGATGGAGCATGGCTTTTCCTTTACCAGTACAGACGGGAGCGACAACAAGCAAATCCTTCCGCCACTGGATTCTGGACCGGTAATCCTGTAATCTTGGACCGATTTTGGGCTTGAGGGGCAAGGTACCGTCTTGTGGCGCCTACGGCTACCCGGTTTCAGAGGGCCCACGGCTCGTCAGTTTACGGCCAGGGATGAACCGCTGACCGCCTCGGCTTCCGTGTTCCCGGTGTTCTCCAGACGTTACCAGCCGGCCCCAAACGATGCTGGTCAGTCGCCCTACTGTCCTGGGACACCCTCCTGGAGATAGGTGATCCCTCCTGTCATAGAGCTGTCAGGAGCGTCCTGACTGACTGCCTTTCCACTGTCACAGTCTAACTAGAATTTTCCCTACTTCCTGGTTTTCCCACTCTAACCTAGGCTCCACCCCCTTGTGACCTACTGTATATCAGTCCCCTTATACTAAGGTGGCCTAGTGTTGCGTGTAAATTCAGACTCCAAAGGTTAAACCCTAAACCTACAGCTGTAGAGGCACCACATGAATTTGTTAAGTGTAATACCTCCCTGTGGCACCTAGCCATAGGGGCGCCACACAGACATATGAGGGCTTGATTTTTTTTTTTGCAGGATGAGTTGCACTTTTGAATTGCATCATTCATTTTACCATAAAGTGTACTTAAATGGGAAAAAATTACAAGTGCGGTGAAATTGCAACAAAAGTGCAATTACTCGTTTTTTTTTTATTACCATGTCCATTATATGGTAAAACTGACATGTTATGATGCCTCGGGTATACTTTTACTAAGTGGTGAAAAAATTAAAAAGCCTTTAAAAAAAAAAGAATTGCGCTTAAGCACTATTTTCCAAAATTTGTAGCATTTTCTTTTTTTGGGATTTGGGGCTGTGTGACAGTGTATTTTTTGCGTCTTGAGCTGACATTTCTAATGATACCATTTTTGGATAGATACTGTTTGATCGCCCATTATTACATTTTATTGTAGTGTTCCAGCAACCAAAAAAAGTAATGTAGGTTTTTGGACTTTTTTTTTTTTCCGTTACTCAGTTTACTGATCTGATTAATTGATTAAATATTTTGATAGATCAGGCATTTTGTAACGCGGCGATACCAAATATGTGTTTGTTTTTTTTTATTTTTTCATTAGTTTTATTTTCATTGGGGCAAAAGGGGTGTTTTGAACTTTTTTTTTTTGTCATGTTTTTAAAAACTTTTTATTTTTTTCTTTATTTCATACTGCCTCCCCACCCCAGGGGGCCTCAGTGCTACACAATCTGATCGCTTCTACTATGCACAGATGAGCTTCGGCACGTCTATGCATAGCAGAAATTATCCCCTTTCTGTTGATGCTGACCCTCTCCAGGCATTCACAGGAAGTATTTCCAGGCAGCATCCACAGTCATAAAAGGACCCCGGAGGTTCTGTGATCGCATCACGGGGCCTCAGATACCGGCGAGGAATGGCGCGACTCCTGCCACGGTGCTTTTGATCGCGCTGTTACTCATTGACAATGCGTTCCAAAGAGTTAACAGCACCGATAGGATCACTGATTGGATCAGTGCTATTAGCTACTCATCTCACCTGATCAGTTCAGCTAAGATGTGTGGGAAATGATACGAGCTCAGCACGTGATCTTGCATCAGAGGAAGGAACACGGCCAAGGTCGTGAATGGATTAATGCAGTGGATTACAATTAATGCCACATTTACCATTTGTTCCATAAAAGTGCAATGAGTTTCTCTTTTTCATGAATATTGAAGGCACTAGATGAAAGCCTGATGCTATCGCATCGGGAGGGCGATGATCTCACAATGGGGTTGGGCTCTGTGGTGCTTTTGGGACAGTAGCTTCCTCTTCTCCCCCTGTGCGCTCTCACCCCTCTTGTGTGTTGTCTGCCCCCCCACCCAGTGCGCTCTCTTCCTTGTGTGCTGTCTTCTCCCCTCCCCCCCTGTGCTATCTTATCCCCTCGTGCTCTTTTCTTTGACCTGTCTTTTCCCTGTGCGTGTTATCTCCCCACTTTACTGTATTCTCACCCCTGTGCTCTCTCCTTTGAGCTGTCTTCACCCCCCCTCGTGCACCCTCACTGCCCCCACCTCGTGCACCCTCACTGCCCCCACCTCATGCACCCTCACTGCCCCCACCTCGTGCACCCTCACTGCCCCCACCTCGTGCACCCTCACTGCCCCCACTTCGTGCACCCTCACTGCCCCCACTTTGTGCACCCTCACTGCCCCCCCTTGTGCACCCTCACTGCCCCCCTTGTGCACCCTCACTGCCCCCCCCTTGTGCACCCTCACTGCCCCCCCCCTTGTGCACCCTCACTGCCCCCCCCTTGTGCACCCTCACTGCCCCCCCCTTGTGCACCCTCACTGCCCCCCCTTGTGCACCCTCACTGCCCCCCCCTTGTGCACCCTCACTGCCCCCCCCCTTGTGCACACTCCCTGCCCCCCCCCCTTGTGCACCCCTCACTGCCCCCCCCCCTTGTGCACCCTCACTGCCCCCCTTGTGCACCCTCACTGCCCCCCCTTGTGCACCCTCACTGCCCCCCCCTTGTGCACCCTCACTGCCCCCCCCCTTGTGCACCCTCACTGCCCCCCCCCTTGTGCACCCTCACTGCCCCCCCTTGTGCACCCTCACTGCCCCCCCCTTGTGCACCCTCACTGCCCCCCCCTTGTGCACCCTCACTGCCCCCCCCTTGTGCACCCTCACTGCCCCCCCCTTGTGCACCCTCACTGCCCCCCCCCTTGTGCACCCTCACTGCCCCCCCCCCTTGTGCACCCTCACTGCCCCCCCCCCCTTGTGCACCCTCACTGCCCCCCCCCCTTGTGCACCCTCACTGCCCCCCCCCCTTGTGCACCCTCACTGCCCCCCCCTTGTGCACCCTCACTGCCCCCCCCCCTTGTGCACCCTCACTGCCCCCCCCCCTTGTGCACCCTCACTGCCCCCCCCCCTTGTGCACCCTCACTGCCCCCCCCTTGTGCACCCTCACTGCCCCCCCCTTGTGCACCCTCACTGCCCCCCCCTTGTGCACCCTCACTGCCCCCCCTTGTGCACCCTCACTGCCCCCCCCTTGTGCACCCTCACTGCCCCCCCACGCCTCGTGCACCCTCACTGCCCCCCCCCTCGTGCACCCTCACTGCCCCCCCCGCCCCCTTGTGCACCTTCACTGCATCCCCCTTGTGCACCTTCACTGCCCCCCCCCCCCTCGTGCACCCTCACTGCCCCCTCGTGCACCCTCACTGCCCCCCCCCCAATTCGCGTGCAGTCCCTGCCTCCCCTTCTTGCGAGCTGTCTTTGTTTTTGCCCCCCTCCTTCCATCTCACACGCCATCTCCGGGTGACATCGGCTGCATTGCGGGCAGCTGCGACACCACTGGTGGTACTGCACAATGGGCTCTTGGGTGTGTAAGTATGGTTGCCATGCGCGTGATAGAATTTCTACTTACGGTCATCCATTTCCGCTGTCAGGAAGTTCTATCAGGGCACTTTTCACTGAGTAGTGATTGTAATCTTATAACATGTATAAAAGAAAAAAAAATGTAGAAGGGATACATTTTACTGTAAAAGTGGGAATACTCCTACAGTATATGCATGGTAGACTGTTGGCTCACTGACTATAATAAGAAACTATAAATATTCATTTTTAATGTTCTAATTAGTGTGTTTATCATTTTTAATAACATTGTGTTCACTGATGGATATAACTATGCATTATAGTAATTTTCCTTTACTGAACCACCGTACTAATACCCATGCCATATTGGTGTTTTTTAGGGGCACTTTTGAATGACAAAGCAGAGTCACAAACGACTTGTCTACCTAAAGTATCTGGGCTGGAGCGCAGCCAAGAGCTGAATACGGAAGTTCCATATATTCCTCCTGTGCATAGTCCACAACCACCTCCTGCTGCTATTGTCACTTCTGCCTCATCCACGCCAGCCTCTAGTACCCGGGCCAGCCCTCAAGTAAAGAAAGAGCTCACACTTGTAGCGCCTGCTCCACCACGACTTACACCACAACCCCAACCTCGTCCACAGTCCCGACCTTTGTCTCAACCTCAGTTGTTACCCCCAGAACTACGAACTCAAAACCATATCCCTTCACACCTCAGTTACCCTGTACATCCGCAGCACGCCAGCATCAGGTAATGACGTGGATAAAAAAAAAGAATTACATTGACACAGTTAAAGTTTTGTTATTTGCATGCATCATATATCTTCCTATTTATGTGAAAATGTTGATGTTGGGATTTTAAAATACTGTTGAAAATGCTGAATTGTCTGTTTTCTTGTCGCCCACCATGCAGCCGGAGCAGTAGTGCTAGCAGTGCAGCAAGTATCGGCCTCCCCAAGCACCTACCGTCTTCCCCCCAGATCCCTTCTCATCACCCTGTTGGACCGGGTCTGCCCCTCTCCATACCCAACCTTGCTACCTCGCACTTTGCTATTAGATCTCAATCCCAGCACCATCCGGCCATGTTTGCTACCCCTCCTTCACTGCCACCACCATCTTTACCTACTAATGGCCTTGTAATTCCCAGCCACCCTGCTGGAGCAGGATATTCGGGTAAGTATAGCTGTGCATCTCTGTGTAGTGTATGCTGAGAGACAAGAGTAATGAAATCAATGAGGTGTGTGTTTTTTATGAGAGGCGTAGGTCATCATGTGGCAACAGTCTCCTAGGAAATATGTCCTCCGTTTTCTAGTTAGAAATTGAGTCTGAGGTAACAAGTCCGCACTATCTCTGAAAGCAATTTTGATACATGAGACCTCTATTTGCATTTTTCAAATTTGTAAAATACATTAGTGAGGCGTGGCAGCTACTAAACATTTTCTTAGTACTATTACTTAGTAAGATCACTCATGATTGGACATATTCAGGGATGGACAGCTACCAAGTTTCAATAATCCCATAGAATGCACTTGTGTGCATTTCACTATATTTATACCAACTTATAACTTAAATGTGAGGATCTGAACTGATAACTAGAAATTCATCCTAAATGTCTAACCTATATGTAAGGCCCCTTTCACATCAGCGTTTTTTTTCAAATCGCGGCAGATGCGGTGAAAAAAAACGCATCTGCTGCGATTACCGCATACCGGCTGCACTTGCGGCACGGTTGCGGCAAGCGCGGTTTTGGCACTTGCGGCAGGTGCGGCCGCGAAAAAACCGCGGCTGACCGCGTTTTTTTCACGATTTGAAAAAAACGCTGATGTGAAAGGGGCCTAATATTACTAATGTATTAGATAACAGTCCATGAGCATGGATTAAAGCTGATAATACCCTTTGGCACCTTTTGGTGCTTACTATTACTGAAAATGTCTGACCTCATCTTTTCTTCTTATTTCATTGATCCTTTTTAAAAAGTCTTATAACAGATTTTCAGTAACTGACTTAAAAGGAGTTTTATAATCTTCAGCAAAAATATTTTGCTGAATATGGCCATTTAGAATGTTACACCATAGGGTTTGGGTGCAGTGGCCTTCTACCGTATGCTCAGACATGATGCAGAGCCTTGGAATTTCTAGTAAACTTCAGATTCATTATATTTTTAATATGAATATATTAACTCTATTCCCATAACTCAGATCCACTGGTATGTTGTGGTTAAGAGGCTTTTTCAGGACCATCAAAGTTCAGTACTCACCTGGTACCCAAAATAACATAAATACAACCTCAAACTCCTTATAACATTGTTCCCCAACTCCAGTCCTAAGGAGCCATCAACACTGCATGTCTTCAGGATTTCCTTGGGCTGCCTTCACACCATGGATTGTTCCTGTTTGTGGGGGTCCTGTTTTTTGCCTGACCACATGGACAGGAACGGATTTGCTTACCTGGATGGCAACTATGACACCGGTTCCTGTTTTTTACAGGATCCGTTTTTGTGAGGAGGGCTGGGAAGAGCTGTAGTTCCTGAGCCGGCAATGTAGGGGAGAGGGGAGACCGAGACAGCATAATAAAGGGTTAACACAGACTGCAATGCAAGAGGGTTAACACAAAAATGGGGTAACAAAGGGTCAATACAGAGAGAGGGAGAAAAGCAGGGAATGAAAGGGTTAATTGCTGGGAGTGAATGGCTTAAAAGCGGCAAGGGGGGGAGGTAGTAGGGCGATGTGGTGGGGATTGGGGATGGGGAAGGGGAGGGGATTGGGGGGGTGGGGGAGAAATTCAGACACTGTCTGTGCTGTTCTCTGGTGGCTTGCAGATAAGAGGGGGAGGCACAGGTTCGAATAGGACAGTAGATGGCTAGGAGTGAGGGGAGAAGCCAGGCTTCAGAGAGTTAAAATTTCCTTCTTATTGCTGAGTTCACTAAACCAGAACAGTTTCCCGGATCCGTTTTTTTACAGAATCTGTATCCATAGACCACCATGTTATAAAAACCAGACCGCTCCAGATCCGGGACTGTCCGTTTGTGTCCTGATTTTTCATTGGAGCCCAAACACATTGCAGTCTCAAATTTTGGGGACAGTAAAAAACAGGACACAAGTGGATCCTGAACTGAATAGACAAAACCGGATGGCCTTTTATGACTAATCCGGCAACATAGGGATACATGGGAGGCAAAAACAATTCTGTTCTGTTCTTTTCAAAACGGACAGAACCGGATGCCAAAAAACACGTGGTGTGACGCTAGCTTTAGTATTACACAAGTGTGAATCCTCACTAGTGCAGGTGATTAAATTATCACCTGTTCAATACTAAGGAAATCTTGAAGACATGTAGTGTTGGTGGCTCCTGAGGACTGGAGTTGGGGAACACTGCTCTATAAAATGCATTTGGTCCCTGCTAAAAAATAGTAGAGTGATTGCTGTATGAATGCTTTGTATGTTTTATTTCTGTATCCAGAAATGTTTGGGTTTTATTTTTTTTTTTTTCTTTAAGTATAGTGTCCCATATAGAATTAATTCCCTAAAGTGTGTAATTGTAAATGCCACCTTGTGTTCTTTACACCAGTCTCCAGTTTAAGGTTAATTCCTCTGTTCCTCTTTCCAGGACAGTATTTGGGAAGCGGGTGGGATTAGATGGGTGTGGCTTGTTATACTGCTTTATTAAAAGCCCCAATGTGTTTTCTCCTGAGATGACTCATGGTGTTCTTTCTTGTCTTTAGATACCAGCCTGTTGATATCATTCAACCAACCAATCATGTATTGCCAGCCTCATTCGGGGATTCTGATTGGTACTTTGTCACAGGCATCTCTCTTACCTCCACCAATGAGTCCTCACGTAGAAAACCACCACAGCATGACCTGCAGAAACAGGGAATGCCAGGTGAATATCTGCGCTTTTTCCTATTATTATTTTGGGGAAACTGATGGGCCGATGGGCCTCTGTGTTTTTTTTTTTTGTCTTTCTGTCTCTTGCAGATCATGAACTTCTCAGGCAGGAGCTGAATAATCGTTTTCTGGTTCAGACCTCGGATCGGGCCGGTGCCCCCCTCAGCTCAGTGCCACTGCTGAGGGCGGAATTTCACCAGCACCAACACACGCACCAACACACGCACCAGCACACATTTACCCCCTTCACATCCAGCCTACCCCCAGCACAGCTTATGCCGCCAAATGCACCACCCATGGTGCGTAACCCAGCTCGAAATGTGAGGATAAGTAGAGCACTTAAGTCCAAATTCACTTCCCTCCCCCTCTACTTATTGCTGGGGAAATGTAGTCTATTTCTAGGCATTTACCATTGGCACAACATTAACACTTATTTTCACAGCAGGTGTACTAACTTTTAGGTTGTTACTGTCATTCTTGTAATGTCTTGTAATCTATTTGCCTGAAACAAATTTAGTCAGCCTCACAGGTACTTCTACAAAGTACATTTTGTATGTAGTGACCAGAAAATTGTTGTCAATGCCTTTCTAAACTAGATATGGTTGGAGGGAAGTGGGTAATCTTCACGCTTTCGCTTCATTTACATATTTGTTTTCATGGTCATAATGTCCATTCGGGCACCTTGATACATTTATAGAACTTATATCTGCTAGCTTTGATTTTGTTTTTTAATTTTATTAATAACTACAATATAATATTTTGTTGAATTTGGTAGTATACCATGCATTCTTTTTTTACAGTATATATTTTAATAATTGTTCAAATGAATAATTAAATAGGCTGTAATCTTTATTCTTCATAAAACTGTATAATGTTAATCTGTTATGGGCTACAGTCAATGGTGGACATGACTTGTTAGCATATATCGAACACTTTTGTCAGCTAATATAGACTGTGCATAAATGTTACTGCTATGTTTTCCTATCCTTTACCCACTTTCCATTGTTTTCTCTTTTATTTTAGTTTGAGAAGTACCCTCCCAAGTTGGACAGTCCATATTTCCGTCATACCAGCGTGAGTTAATTCTCTTCACGGCAATTTCCTAGACATGGGTTTAAAACTTATTGTAGAGTCTGTGAGTTTGTCATTGCTGTTCGCTGAAGTGCATTTCCTGCTGCATTTGTGCAAACATCTTTCATTTGACAAGTCCAGATGCTGCAATGCAAAATGCGATGGGGAGCGTATCCTCCAAATGCCTACAATGAATGCCATAACAACTACTTTTATACAGTAATCTGATCACATTTACGGCTCTGGCAAGAATAAAAGACCATTTTGCAGTTTTCTAAAAATCCCCATCTCTACATGTCTGACAACCATTCCATTACAGTGTCAGTTGAATTCCAACCAAAGTACACCATGTACTTCTAATTAGGTGATCACCTGAACCAAATCTTATTTAACGATGGAAAGTATAAAAAACACTGCATTGGTCTTCACAATCCTCTTGCAATAGGACAAGCTGGATGGCAAAGCAAGTGCTAGGAATAGCCCAAAAGTAATTTGAATGAAAAAAATCACTTTTAACCATTCCAAAGGAGTTGAAAGAAAAGTCTTGAGTAAGGAAAAGCAGGACTCAATTCTGGCTTTACTAGCAGAGAGATACAGTGAGTGTCATGTTGCCTCTATCCTTCAAATTTCAAAGATGGCAGTCCATTACAACAAGGTCAAGCAGCAGACATTGGGGACAGCAAAGCTATAGACCGGCAGAGGGCGAAAGCGACTCTCCACTGACCGGGATGACCGTCATCTTATTCAAATGTCACTCAGCAACTGCAGGATGGCATCAAGTGACCTACGAAAGGAATGGCAAATGGCACCTGGGGTGAACTATTCCTGAGTTAAAACATTAGTATTATTGTTTTTTTTTTTTTGTTTTGTTTTGTTTTTTTTTGTTTTTTTAAATCAAGTGATTTTTATTTGAAATTTCAACCAACAGAAAAAAATTACATCCCAATAAACTGTTGTATAAAAAGTGAACATCAACATATATACAGTATATATATATATATCAGCAACAAAACGTCACACAGTAGATCATAAAACACAACAGGCCACAATATTTTCTAAAGCACTAAATCAGAAGGCTGTGGGCCCACCCACGCCATCTTGATTTTTCTTTTCCTTCTCCCCCGCCAGCTTTAGTGCTTTTTCTCCCTACTATCAAAGCGTGCGCCCCGGATCTTCGGTGCTCATTATCAGGGTAAGCTTCTGCCCCCAAAGGATGTTTTTTGGCCACTATATAAAGGCTGCAATCTAATTTGGCCATATACAGTTGTGGCCAAAAATATTGACACCCCTGCAATTCTGTCAGATAATACTCAGTTTCTTCCTGAAAATGATTGCAATCACAAATTCTTTGGTATTATTATCTTCATTTAATTTGTCTTCAATGAAAAAACACAAAAATAATTGTTCTAAAGCCAAATTGGATAGAATTCCACACCAAACATAAAAAGGTGGTGGACAAAAGTATTGGCACTGTTAGAAAAATCATGTGATGTTTCTCTAATTTGTGTAATTAACAGCACCTGTAACTTACCTGTGGCACCTAACAGGTGTTGGCAATAACTAAATCACATTTGCAGCCAGTTCACATGGATTAAAGTTGACTCAACCTCTGTCCTGTGTCCTTGTGTGTACCACATTGAGCATGGAGAAAAGAAAGAAGACCAAAGAACTGTCTGAGGACTTGAGAAACCAAATTGTGAGGAAGCATGAGCAATCTCAAGGCTACAAGTCCATCTCCAAAGACCTGAATTTCCATGGCACTGTGGCTAGCCTCCAGAGATGTGGACGGGAAAGATAATTTGAGAGATTTCAACGTAAGATTGTGCGGATGGTGGATAAAGAACCTCGACTAACATCCAAACAAGTTCAAGCTGCTCTGCAGTCCGGGGGTACAACATTGTCAACCTGTACTATCCATCGGCGTCTGAATGAAAAGGGACTGTATGGTAGGATACCCAGGAAGACCCCACTTCTTACCCCGAGACATAAAAAAGCCAGGCTGGAGTTTGCCAAAACTTACCTGAGAAAGCCTACAACGTTTTGGAAGAATGTTCTCTGGTCAGATGAGACAAAAGTAGAGCTTTTTGGGCAAAGGCATCAACATAGAGTTTAGAGGAGAAAAAAAGAGGCATTCAAAGAAAAGAACAGTCCCTACAGTCAAACATGGCAAAGGTTACCTGATGTTTTGGGGTTGCTTTGCTGCCTCTGGCACTGGACTGCTTGACCGTGTGCATGGCATTATGAAGTCTGAAGACTACCAACAAATTTTGCAGCATAATGTAGGGCCCAGTGTGAGAAAGCTGGGTCTCGCTCAAAGGTCATGGGTCTTCCAGCAGAACAATGACCCAAAACATACTTCAAAAAGCACTAGAAAATGGTTTGTGAGAAAGCACTGGAGACTTCTAAGGTGGCCAGCAATGAGTCCAGACCTGAATCCCATAGAACACCTGTAGAGAGATCTAAAAATGGCAGTTTGGAGAAGGCACTCTTCAAATATCAGGGACCTGGAGCAGTTTGCCAAAGAAGAATGGTCTAAAATTCCAGCAGAGCATTGTAAGAAACTCATTGATGGTTACCGGAAGCGGTTGATGGCAGCTATTTTGGCTAAAGGTTGTGCAACCAAGTATTAGGCTGAGGGTGCCAATACTTTTGTCTGGCCCATTTTTGGAGTTTTGTGTGAAATGATCAATGTTTTGCTTTTTGCTTCATTCTCTTTTGTTTTTTTCATTGTAGACAAATTAAATGAAGATAATAATACTAAAGAATTTGTGATTGCAATCATTTTCAGGAACAAACTGAGTATTATCTGACAGAATTGCAGGGGTGTTCAATACTTTTAGCCACAACTGTACTGAGCGGGAGCTCCTGCAACAAGCGTCCGCTCACATCCCTCTCAGGCCATGCCCCAGTATTGTTGTTTGTAAATGAATATTAACTTGTTTTCTTTGCATTAGGTCTAAAAGCACTGTTTCTTTTTTGTTATTTTGATGATTTGTCATTTGCTGCAAATAAATACAACATTTTTAGCTTTGAATTTCGGAGACATGTCAGTAGTTTATAGAATAAAAGTACAATGTACATTTTACTCAAAAATATACCTATAAAGAGAAAAATAAGAGAAATTGAAAATTTTGCAGTGATCTCTTCATTTTTGCCAGAGCTGTATTTGCACCTTTTCTAATTCGGTGAAATTGCCACTAATAAAAATGTAACTGGGGATTTTTTCAAAGGCTTGTCCACTATTAGGAAATTTCACATGTTTACACCAATTAAAATAAAGAAAAAATAATGAAAAGAAAAGTTTACACTATCATGTGCCGAGACCATTCTAGCTGTGTTGTGGTTCGTGTTGCCGGGGCACATGTAAAGTTGTGACATCACGCGAACCCCATGCCTAATCACTGCCAGCTTCTCTCTCCCAGCTATTGGATGCATGAGCAATCCACATGAAATGAGCAGCAGGTGCTGCGCTTACTTCCTGTTGGATAACTAATTTGTCTGAAAGCATCAAGCGAGAAGATTACAGCAATTGGCTGTGTGGCTTGTGTGATCACAACCTCACGTGAGCCCCACAAACGCAAGCCCCAACAGCACTGGAACAGCGCCAACACGGGACGGAAGTATAAGCTATTTTAATTGGGGTAAACGTGAAATAAGAAGGGGTTGTCCTATTAGTAAACAACCCCTTTAAGTTTGTTTTTTTCTTTTTCTGCTGTCTGGTATGTCAATCGTTTTAGTGTCAAGCATTCCAGGCTGAGATAATACAGCCCATTTCTGATGCATGTCGCCGAAGCATTGAGCCACATGTATCAGCTGACAGGTTCACTTTAATTTGGCCATTTGTATGTTGTGCATATCTGTTCCTCCCCTACTGTGGAGACATGTGATATAACAAGCTAGACCGAGTACCTAATTTACATAAAGCTGTAAAAAAGTTTCTTCAAATTATAATATCAGCCACGGATTTGTCTACTACAGTTGTGAATCATTTTAGGGCATATTGTGCTATGTTACGTTACTTTAGAAATGTATTTTGTGCCAGCATTCCCTGTACGGTCCCTTTCACATAATCCTTTTTTTTTATTTTTTATATATATATATAAATTGCGCTAGATCCGGCAGATTTGTCGCATCTGCCGCCTAACGGCACACTTGCGGCAAGCCCCATGCTTTGTCTATGGAGCTTGCAGTCGGGTGCGGTTCTGCCGGATGTGGCAGATCCGGCGCTTGGGGCGGTGAAAAAAAAATGTTGCTGACCGCGTCCATTAGGCAGCAGATGTGCTAAGTCTGCTGGATCTTCCACAATTTAAAAAAAAAAAAAAAAAACGCTGTTGTGAAAGGGGCCTAACATATAATGTCACTGCAAAAATATAAATGCAAGAGTTTTAATTATTAGTTAAAGGGACACTGTCAGGTCATTTTTCAGTATGATACTATAATTACCCTTGAATAGTGCCTGGGCAGACTTTTTAAAAACATGTAAAATCATTAGGCTGGCTTCACACTACGTTTTTGTCCTGTTCGTTTGGATCCTGTTTTTTTTTTTTTTTGCAGGATCCAAACGAACAGGAACGGACAGCACCGGATCGGCACCTTCAGATGCTGTTTCTGTGTCCGGTCCGGTATCCGGACACAGAAAGAGCAGCGGGGAGCCGAGCCGCTGTCAGCGATGTGTGACAAGTGCTCTCAGCGATTTTAGCAGTGTGTATTGTATATGTATATGTATATTATAATATAATATATATATATATATATATATATATATATACTTTCTAAAATATTAAATAATAAAGGAATAATTAAAAATAAAAAATCATAAATACTCACCTTCCGGTGACTTCTGAGCGTCCCAGGCTGAATCTCCTGGCATTTGAGGACCTTGCATGATGTCACTGGGAGGCACGGGGCAAACCGGTCACATGACCGCATCAACACCAATTAAAACCCATGCTGATGTGGTCATGTGATCGGGTTGCCCCACCCTCCCAGTGACATCACGCCAGGTCCTTGAATGGCCGGGAGATTCAGCGTGGGACACTCGTCGCCGGAAGGTGAGTATTTATTATTTTTTATTTTTAACCATCCTTATATTTAATATCACTTTATCAGTGTATATAGATACACTGCTAAAGTGATATTAGACAGATTTACTATGGGTACAGAGCAGCGCACCTGTTCTGCGCATGCTCTGTACCCTGGCGCCGGATCTGGGAAACGATTCTGTTTCCCGGATCCGGTGCCATAGGCCCCCATGTTAAGTGTGCCGGACAGGACAGGATTTGTTTCTGTCCTGTTTTGTCACTGTAGCTCAAAAACGCTGCATGCCTCGTTTTTGGGACCGGTGAAAAACAGGAGAGAAACGAATCCTGCACCAGATTCACAAAACCGGATGGCCAAATAGGGCCAATCCGGTGCAATTGGGATACATGGGGGTCAAAAAAGATCCTGTTCTGTTTATTTCAAAAACAAACAGGATAGTAAAAAAACGTAGTGTGAAGCCAGCCTTAGGGTGCGTGCCCACATAGTGGTTTAACGTCGGTTTAGCAGCGAAAACCGCTGGCGGTTTAGCATAGGTTTTATTTAAATTTATGTAAATCCTAAGCAGCGTTAGGACTTACAAGTAACCCTATGTAATTTAGAAAACGCTGTGCACACAATGTCGGTTTATGTGAGCGGATCTGCCAGAGGTTGAGCGGTTTCCTAGCGTTTTAGCAGCATACAACATGTCAATTCTTCTCAGCGGTTTTTGAGCGTTTCTTGAGCGTTTCTGAGGCATTACTCTACCCTTCCATGAACAAAATCTTCCATAGAAAACCGCTTTTAAAACCGCTGGAAAAACCGACTGTAAAACGCTGTTCAACAGCTCTTAAAACCGCTGGAAAACCGCTGGAGACTTTTGAGCTCAGGAGTCTAGGCTCCTTGAATTCTCCAGCGGTTTACTGACGATTTGAACGTCACTAAACCACTATGTGGGCACATACCCTTATTGTACTGTTTGTAGTTTCCATGTTATCACCCTTGTCAGACCCTGCAGAAAGCTGCTGTGTAGTCCTGTACAAATATAAGCAGAGAGGATTAGTCCTGTGCTTTGTAAACTACTGGTATCATGTAATTGTGCACGCCTTCTCTTCAACTCACGCCTCCCTCCTCCCTTTGCTAACAGTGCAGTGTCAGGTTTCATTACAGCTCTGTTCAGTTAATATCACCATGGAGGAAGAACTACTGCAGGTCTGCCTTAGAGTGCTTGCACATCACGATTTTTTAGGATCCGTGGCTGTCTGTTGTAAATCGGACAGCCACGGATCCGGTTTTGCCCCCATGTATCTCTATGGGCACGGATCAAATTGGATTTGGCCTTACTGCCATCCGATTTGTTTCGGATCCAGTTCGGTCCGATTTTTCCCTGTGCCCAAAATTCGAGACTGCTCCGATTTTGGGCACAGCGAACCGAACCGGATCCGACATGATCCACGCCCTTTAACATGGGGGCCTATGAAGCACGGGTCCGAGAAAACATCGGATCGTTTCTAGGACTTGATTTTAGTGTACTTAGCATGCTCAGTGCTCTAAAATTGCTCTGTTCCCCTTTAGTTTCACTTCCGCAATATATATACATTGCGGAAGTGAAATTCTGTAAATGAAGAGTTCAAAATATTAAAAAACACATCTTCACCTGTCCGATGGTGTCCTACGCTGTCTTGCTCGCTCCTAGGACTGAAGGACCTGGGTTGCCTGGCAACCCGATCAGCTGAGCTGTCACATGACCGTGCGGTTTAAATCTCCCGCCCGCTAAAATGTGTATATATATATAAAATACATACATTGCGGGAGTGAATGTGCCCGGCTTACCTGCGCGGGCTTTCTGTGTCGGGGTCTGTGATAATCACGGACCCGGACACAGAAAAAGGTCACCTCCTGTGGTGTCCGTTCCTGTTCGTGGGATCCTACAAAAAGTAGGATCCCACGGGCAGGAAAAAAAAGTGATGTGAAAGCAGCCTTATCAAGACTTCATTTGTTTCTCTAAGCAGTTATCTCTGCTGTGACAGTTTGTGTTGTAGTTCAGCTCTGGTAATGCTGCACACAGAGAGCTGAGAGGAGAATACAGCCCCCCTACTAATCTCCTGTGCTCTGATATGACATGCATATTCATCTGTGGGGAGTGGACAGCAGAGAACTAAGTGGATCTTTCACTGTGAGTGACACACAGAATTTCTTTATTTGAAGTTTACAGAGGAGAGAGTTTAGAGGGAGGAATTAGAAAATGATACTAGTTTTATGTGGAGTTTTGACCTGACTGTTTTCCTTTAATACTAAAAGGAGTTATTGTCATTGTTTTAATGGAATCCCTGTAGATATTTTAATGATCCTTTGGCCCGCATATGTTTGCATAAGAATGGGAACTAAACTTTAGATCTCATTCTGAGTAATAAGGCTAGTAGTAATACATAACCAATAATGCTAACAAGTTTTAGCTGATCATATAGTTTGGAAAGCCATAAATGTACGTTCTGAGCTTTCATGTGTCTTGTTTTTGCTTTTTTGTGATGCATATTATACCCTCCATCAGCCTGTTAAGAAGTATTTTCTGTTCTTACAGTTCTTTCCATCATATACTTCTCCGATGCCTGGAATGCCCACAATGCTTCCACATTCAGGTCCTTTTAGTTCTTTGCAGGGAGCTTTTCAGCCTAAGGTAAGTGCATATAACTGCTTTGCTTTAAGAAGGCCTGGAGGTTAGAATTACGCTGCTGCCATCATAATGTTTTTGTACATATTTGGTCTTTAGTACTGTTTGATTATTTTTAGTATGTTTGTTTTTTTTTTTTAATCAGACTTTATTATAACAAATAAAAATATGAAAATTAGGGATTAAGGTTTTTTTTTCCTGTCTGTGAGGATCCTATTTTTTTGCAGGACCCCAAAGACGGGAAAGGACAGCATCGGATGTGGCCTCCAGATGCCATATCTGTGTCCGGGTCCATGATTTTCACAGATCCAGACACAAAGCCTTAGCCTGCAAAGTGCAGGCAAGCAGGGCACTTTCACTCCCGCAATGAATATACATACATTGCGGGAGTGAAACAAGGGTTAAAAAAAAAAAGGAGCCTCCCCTCTCCTGCATGTGTCCCGCGATGTGCACCATCTATCCCGAGCTTAAGGACCTGGCGGAGCAGGGCTACCTGATCAGCTGATCGGTCACATGACCATATCAGCTGAGCGGTTTTAAATCTTCCCCCCGCCAAAACCGATCGACGAGCTGGAGATTTAAACAGTTCAGCTGATGCCGTCATGTGACCGATCAGCTGATCGGGTAGCCCCGCCAGGTCCTTAAGCGCGGGATAGATGGCGCACATCGTGGGACACACGCCGGAGGATTTATTTTGCTTTTTATTTTTAACACTTGCTTTAGTTAATTTTACTTCCGCAATGTTTGTATATACATTGCAGAAGTGAAATTAAACACGAACAGAGCAGTTTTAGTGTACTCAGCATGCTCAGTACACTAAAATCAGGTCCAAGAAACAATCCTGTGTTTTCTCAGACCTGTGCTCCATAGGCCCCCATGTTAATGGCTGCTGATTTGCTGTGCCCAAAATCGGAGCAGTCTCCGATTGTGGGTACAGCAAAAAATCTGACAATCGGTTGGCAATAAGGACAAATCCGTGCAGATTCGTTGCCTATTGGGATACACGGGGGCTAAATCGGATCCATGGCTGTCCTTTTTACAACAGGCATCCACGGGTCCCTAAAAATCGCAATGTGAAACCAGCCTTACTTCCACAAATTTTTAAAAGGAACCTAATGTTTTTTCCTTCACTCACGACAGACCTCAAACACTATTGATGTCACAACTAGGCCGGGAGCAGTACATCCCACCCTCCTACAGAAGACTCCTGGGGTTTGTATAACTTTGTGTAAACAATGTTTCAAATATGCCATCCTCCCAATAGACTTTGTTCACATTTCCAGTTGTACATTCCCTTTAACTGTGTAGCAGAAATCTCATGCAGAATGGCTCCATTTCATTACTGATGCAGATAGAAGCAGATCAGCCTATTGATAAGAGCAGTCTGGGTTTCGTTACATCAGTTTTTAAAACTGAAGATAAAGGGCATCTTGCAGAACTTTTTTCTACTTTTTAAAACTTACACAAAATAGAACCTAGATGGACTACCTTATCAATGGGGCCCGTGTAATTGTTTGCTTCTGTAAAGCAACAGATCCATTTTGCACATGTATTCAGCTTCCTCTGAACAGAGCAAATGAGAGTGTCAACTTAGCCTAACATTGCAACTGTTTAATGCTGCTGCTAAAACTGAGTAACCCGAAATATGCTTACTTTTCTGGTTTGTAGCTGTTTAGGGTCATTTCCTTTCCCTTTTTTTTCCTTTGTTATAAAAAATATTGTTTTTCCTTTTTGAGACAAGCTTATTGCTTAGCTCTAGTACTTGTAGTTGGAATCTGTCAGTAGGGTCAACCCTGCTAAATCATCCACAGGTGCATGATGGTTTTATCACCGTATGATTTTATTGAACTTTCCATCTGTAATCTGATGCCTTATTCAAGATAAACAGTTTTTCTTAATATGTAAACAAGCTATTAAGTCTATGGGCCGGACACAGATCTCCCTGGGACTCTGCCTCCAGAGCCTATTTTAAATGAGGGGGGGCATTACCTTTGTGAGGCATGTACTGACTGACAGTCTGGTTGTAGCACTCCTCTTACAGTGCTGTCAGCTCAGCTATGGAGCAGTGTGGGGCTACAACTAAGACTTCTCCAGGTTCCATTTCACGGGCTGCCAGTGTGAGGCAGGGAGAGTACAACAGAGCGTTTTTTTTTCGCGGCTGCAACTGCTGGAACTGCGGCTATACCACATTTGCTGCACATGCCGCAAGCCTCATAGACAATGCCCCATTTTATTCAAAATAAGTTCTGGAGGCAGATTCGCAGGGAGAACTCTGTCCAGCCCATAGATCTTATGAGCTCATATACATAAAGGAAACAAGTGAATTTCTCTGGAACAAGAAGATATCTGTTCACAGGTATCGTGTCATCATTCCCTTCAAGTTTCTATGACCTTTATACCTGTATAACACTCATAGTAGAGTTGATCCTAATGACATCCCCTTTAATTTCTTTGTGCTCCCAAAGTACACTTCTCTGATTCCATAAAATCAAGAACATAAGATAGCTGACAGACATTGAAATTCATGATGCCTGATCCTTGTTTTTTTTGGAGCATAGTGAGGATGGATATGACCATGCTATAAGTATAGAGAGGAAAAACACATCTTGTAACTCAGTGATTAGCAGATGACTATAGCAAAGATGAGATCAATTGAGGAATAATGTCACTTCAGAAATCTGCAATATGATCATTTCCATCCACAAAGTTGTAGTATATTGCCATACTGACTGTGAGCCCTTTGTGGACAGGTTCCTCTCTCCCCCTTGTATCTGTACGACCTGATTGTCCATATATATTGCACTTGTCCTCGTCTACCATTTGCATTTGCATACTTGACTGGTGTCCTGCCAGCTATCCATGTGAGACCTCAAGTTACTTCATCATAGCAAGAAGGCATAAGTGTGATGCTTCTTTAGTGACATAAATGTGAAATAATTTAGTGATAAATACCAACATATTATTTAATTTTTTTGTCAGCATAGTCCACTCTCACAACTTGTCAGTGTTTTTATAAGGGCTTGGTTTAGATTGTGTGCCCGAGAATTGCTTCTATTTTAGAAAAGAACAAAAGCTCACCAGGTTGCATATGAGAATTAAGTAGCTTCAAGATAACAATATTCTGAAGGGTGCTGTGTCTCCACTGCTGAGAACAGTCCACATATGAGAATTTTTCATAGGAAATGACGACACTTCTCATCAGGAATTATAAAACCCAAAAAGTTCTTTATTCATCCATGATAAGAAAATAGTACATGTCCGTGTGTAGACAATCTGACATGTTTCTGATGTATCTCACCTCTGTAAACCTTCTATGATTAAGGATGTGAGATATATCGGAAACGCGTCAGATTGCGTGCACACAATTTGACTCGTACCATCCTCTTATGGACGAATAAAGCACTTTTTAGATTTTGTAATTCCTGATGAGATGTGTCGTGATTTCCTATGAAAAGTTCTCATACTTCTTGTTTAGTATATTTACAGACTTTGGCACATCCAAATGATCAGAACAAGATCTGCATCAACAACTTGTATAGCTCCATATTATTGGCTAGCTGGTATTTCTTTATATTGTTCTATAAGCCACTGCAATAAAGGCTAACCTATCAGTTTCCCTTGCAGGTATCAGACCCATACAGGACGTCTGTAAGAGTAAGTGTGTCTATTCTAATACAGCCCTTATTATTCTAATACTACTTATCATAATATTGTTAGACACACAACTGCACTCTCCTTCTCTTACCTCTGTCCTATGAAGTTTATCTGGACACCTGACGAGTATCACTTTTACTCAAGGTTCTTTAACAGCTCTGCAGTATACATCAGTAGTGAGTTAGCCCACTTACCCACATCCATCAAGTAATCCATAACATAATGTACTAGAGCATAGAATTGAAGAGCTACAGATAATAAAAGGCTAATATAATGAACTAAAGTCTTGTGGCCCCAGTGAATGATCTTTGGCACAAAGCCTTTCCCGTGCTCACTTGCGTTCTCCTTGCTTTTGCAGAAACCAGGCAAGTGGTGTGCAGTACATGTCCAGATAGCGTGGCAAATCTACCACCATCAGCAGAAAATGAAGGTAAATGCCATTTGTTAGAATTTGTGGTTCTGAAGTTATTCTTGATGGCGAACCCTTCTTAAGACCCTCTTTGATTCAACAATAATAGTTGAATGCAAATTCAATGGTGCAAATGTCATTCATGTGTGAATTATTCTTTTAAACAAATCCTTGAGGATTTATGGAGAAAGCTTACAACCAAACTTTAAAATTCTGTACTATTAGTGTGGAAAATGACATCTCTTTTGTGCAGCACACTTTGAGGAAGGCAGTTAGACAAAAGTTTGATGTAGTTGAAGCAACTTTTAGCTGAGTTTAGCCTGAATTCTGCGTACTAATGTAAAGGGATATAGGCACTTACTACACATTGATATGCAGACAAACATTTGTATTGCTCTTTTCTCACCATGAGTTCAAAGCTTAGCATGCACCATTCTCAGATTTGTTGGAGATAATAACCAATACTTGTCTTTTTGAACAGGTCTGTTTTATTTACAGCAACGTCAATGCTAAAAAATAATTTTTATGACAGCAATTCGCAGACAAGTTGTAAAGTATTTTTTGTTGAGGTTCATTTCAGAGAATGTTTGTCTGGTGACACAAGTCATTGTGTAAGCCCTAGCCTTAGTCATAAGTGTTTCTCCAAAAATAAGACATTCTCTGAAAATAAGACCTAGTGGGGGATATGTCCAGACTGCTAAATATAAGCTGTCGCCCAAAAATAAGCCCTAGCAAAATATATTTTATCATCTGCATGCCTGTGGAACAGGGAAGCAGGGCATGCAGCTGACATTTGAGTTACCAGTACTGAACGCCTCGCTGTTGCTTTACCGTATGCATTTCATGTCGTCCTGTATGTGCTGTATGGTATTTCGGGCAACGCTCAGCATACATATACAGTAGTAAAACGCCGGCCAATCAGACAGAGGTGGTCAGTGTCCTATTGGCCAGCGATTTACCGTACTTCTACACTGAGCGGCGCCGGATACCGTATCGCACACACTGGAATGGGTGGATCGGTGAATAAAAAGATGCGTGTTTGTGTGATAGGTGCTGCAGGGGCATGATGGGAATGATGGATGCTGCAGTGGGATAATGATGGGAGCTGCAGGGGCATGATGGATGCTGCCCTTTTTATGAATTTTTCTTCATGGAAAAATAAGACATTTCCTGAAAATAAGACATATAGTGCATTTTTGGGGGCAAAAGAAATGACTGGATGCATTTTCATAATATTTTTTGTTATTTTAGTGTAGATTTACATTAGAGACTTCTAAGATTTTATTTTAGCATTTTAAATGTACCCATATAAAACTAAAAATAATAAAATGTCATTTGTTGGGGTATTCAGCAGTGTAGGGCATCAGGAAATTATAGATTTGGTTTCTGTGCATCTAAGAACTAGTAAAATAAAACCCTTGTTCCTTGTTGAGCTTTAGATGAATTTCCTTGGCTAAGCCTCAATCCATCATACACAGGTCTTTGTATATTGGCCAGTATAGACATACGCTCTGCGCTGTCAATATGCTACAACAGCAGTTGCCAAAAACCTTTTTTCTTATAGCAAGTGCATTTTGTTTGTTGTGCTACTGCACCAGTTTTACTACTTCTGTTGTACGGGTTGCTTTTAGTCTTTTTTGACATTGTCCTGACAGTATATATATAGTCTGGGTATTTAGTAGTGTGCTGAGAGTTTACTTTCATTTAGGTCCTGTAGTTATTGTCTTACAACATGCAGAATTATTGCTACACTGTGCAAATAATCTACGGTAATTATAATAGATGGCCTACAGGGAATAACCCACATAATGAGGGAGCAAAGCTTTAGACCTTCCTGGCGTAGTTCAGTGCATTGGTGGGGGATGGAGCCCCAGTGCTCTAGGCCTGCTTTGAAACGAAGCATAAGTATTTAATACCGCTCCCGTGGATCAGTAACCTTTTCACAAGCTTATAGAGAAAATTGAGTCTGACAGAGCCGGAGGTGTTAATCAAAGTATCTCTGGGTCAAATGATTTTCCAAGGACATTAGCATTTGTAGAAACTTTAAGATAAATAAAACTTCTAAGTTTTAGAATATTGTATGTATGCCATATAGTAATGTACGGTGATTGGTATAATCACCTAAATAGAACAAAACGCTGGGAGTAGCAACCCCGTTGCACAAAGCTAATCATAAACCACATGTCCTGCACTGTTTTTGAGTTTAGACTAAAAGAGGTAAGAGAAGGCAAGGATGTGGAAGGTGATTGAACTGTTCTTGGCCTTTTCATAAATCGAATTTCTTTGCAAGTAAAGCAGAGTTAGTAAAGTTGTTTTGCAGAAAGTTTTTCTGTGATACTTCTAAAGGTTAAAAACAGTTGAATGTTTTTGAGTCACCTTAATGTTCAGACGTTGTGGTAGTCGCTGGTAATTGTAAATAGGACACATAACTTAAATGTCAACCATGTGAATAGTGTATTGAGCTCTTATGTTGTCTCTGTTTTCTGTAGCAGATGCAGATGGATCCACATAAACTGGACATTTGTGGCAAGCTTGATTTGTTCAGCAGACCTCCTGCCCCTGGAGTGTTTCCTGGGTTTCCTTACCCACATGACTTAGCTAGACCTTTGTTCTCCAGCACTGGTAAGTTCGGAAATAACATTAATTGAGTTGGTGAATTTTATCATAATGGCAAATAGACCATTTGAAAATTGAGATGCTCCATATTTGATTTAGATCTTATCGCCAACGTTAGTTTTCACATTCCTAACCAAGCCAAATTTTTCAAATCTGACATGTCACTTTAATTAATCTGGAATACTTCTATGTAGCCCACTCATTCGGTGCTTTTTTTAAACATTTTTTGATGTACTGTACTTAGTGGTAAAATTATGTCCATACGATTTGTTTTTATTGATGAGAATAACAAATTGTGCATTTAGAAAATGTCTCCATTTTTGCTACTTTGAATTTTTATTTTATGTACCAAAAGAAGAAAATCAGAAACCAACCACAAATTACCCCACTTTGAAAACTGTTCTCTCATGGAATGAATCTATAAGTGCAGTGACTATTAAACACAGACGTGCACCAGATTTTTTGTTTCCAATGAAAAATTAAGCTTTTCCATGAAAAGCTATTTTACCACCAAAATTACAATTTTCACATGATGTAATAAAAGAAAACTTACCTCCATAATTTACCAATAATGAGGAATGCCTATTCGGATGTGCCGCAGATCTCATAAGGGAAGGAGTGCTACAACTGAGCGCAGATTTTGCTGTAATGGCTTGTGCACATGTTCCATAAACAGAGCCCCTTTCTGCCATGTCACTTTTTTATAGCGTTACACAAAACAGTCATCCAGAGTATGGCAGCAACTCACCGGGCAGGTTTCAGCAGTGTTTCTTTATTGATTATTCCATAAAAACAGGCGGTTTTCCAGGGGTAGTGGAGGGAGGATGGGGGTCGCAACAACGGGCCGTTTCGCACGGTCTCGTGCTTTGACGGGTTGCAATCTTTCTGGCTGCCCTGAAGTAAGTGTCACTTTTTTATAGCCTTTGTGCTATTATTATTTTATTATTGTTTTTTTAATATAGCACCATTAATTCCATATAAAATTATATATATAGTTTACAGTAAACAAATTTAACATTGACAGACTGGTACAGAGGGGAGAGGAACCTGCCATTGCGGGCTGAAATTCTACAGGATATTGGGGAGGAGAGAGTAGGTCAGGGATGCAGCACCTCCGGTGGTGGTGCAGCTGCTCAATCATTGCAGGCTGTAAGCTTTCCTGAAGAGATGGGTTTTCAGGTTCCATCTGAAGGATCCGAGCGGTGGATAATCTGCCATGTTGGGGCGCAGAATTCCAGAGGATGGGGGATATTCGGAAGAAATCTTGGAGGCGGTTGTGGGAGGAATGGATAAGTGTGAAGGAGAGGAGGTGGTCTTGAAAGGATTGACGATTTCGTGAGGGGAGATAGTTCAGAGATGTAGGGGGGAGATAGGTTATGGATGGCTTTGTGGGTCAGTGTTAGTAGCTTGAGCTGGATTCATTGGGGAATTGGGAGCCAGTGAAGAGATTTACAGAGAGGAGAAATGGGAGTAGCGAGGAGAGAGGTGAATTAGTCGGGTAGCAAAGTTGAGGACAGACTGGAGAGGTGCAAGCATGTTAGCAGGGAGGCCACAGAGGAGCAGGTTGCAGTAGTCGAGGCGAGAGATGATGAGGGAATGTACAAGAATTTTAGCAGATTAAGGGCTGAGGAAAGGACGGATTCTGGAAATATTCTTGAGCTGGAGGCGACAGGAGGTGGCGATAGTTTGGATGTTTGGTTTGAAGGACAGGGCAGAGTCGAGAGTTACTCAGACGCAGCGAATTTGAAGGATGGGAGAGAGCATGATGTCATTTACCATAATAGATCAGGTAGTGAAGATGAAAGATGGGATTACTTGTGCTACAAGTAATGTGGAAACTGCCTATTTTTCCTTAGCAAATAAGAGTTGTGTGGGGGCTTTTTTATTTGTGGTTGAACTGAAGGTTTCATTGCTACCCTTTTGAGTTAAATAACAATTTGGATCTCTTAATGCTAGATTCACATTTTTCCTGTGCTTCACCCTAAGCACCTATGTAGGTTTTTTTTTTTTGTCTAAATCTTCAAAATACATGATTCAGGAAGATTGTGCCTTTGTACCATTCACTATAATAAGGCTAAGGCATGTGTCTCGCATTACTCACCCGGAACGTCCGCTGTCTCAGGAGTGTGTCAGCTGCATGTGTTTCTATGTACGCACTCCTGTTCAGAAAGTTGGCAGTCATTCCAGGTGAGTCATGCAAGTATCTCACATGCATCTCACTCAGTGTGTCTATGGCCTCAATGGGACTTCTCCTGGCCTTTGTTAGTCATTGTCTATCTCTCTAGAGGAGTAAGAAAGGCTGGTCATCTGCATTTTTATACAGGTCTGAAAAGCTGGGAGAGAGGTTAGATGGAGTCTAAAGTTATTTTATCTGCCTCATTTTAGTGAGTGGTTCTATTAAAAGTCTGAATCACGGTTTTCAGAGATTTAAACAGAAAACCACAATGTAAGTGCTCAGTTCAGAGCACGGGATAAATGTCAACTGAGATTGAACACATCAACAGCGGTTCAGGCTATGCCCTCCTTAATCTATCAACAATTAAGTCTGTGTCTGGAGCTGATTCCAGGTGTGGCTTTTGTATTAGGAAGCTGTTTCTGTCACGATTGTGGAGTCTGAGTCTGTGCCTTTTTGGTTGGAGACTGAGTCGGATTCAGGGACATTGAAGAGTTGGAGTCTGAGTCCAATATGTTGCTTACTGACTTCACAGTCATGGGTATGGAGTCAGTCTGTGTCCCTTTTGGTGGAGTCAGGATCAGATTCAGGAAAATTGAAGAGTCAGAGTTGGAGTCGGATGTTTGGCTTACTGACTCCACATCCCTGGGTGCTGTGAACCCACAAGATGCAGTCAAAATAGCTCTCAAATGGTAGAGAAACAGACCATTATTAGGCTGAAAAAAAGACTTTCATCAAAAGAGTACAGTTGTTTGGAGTGGCCTAATTAACAGTTTGGTACATTCTGAAAAAAATTTACTGCACTGGTAAGAACTCAAAACAACCTGTATGACCATGGAAAACAACAGTGATGGATGATCGCAGAATTATTTTTATAGGGAAGAAAAACCTCTTCCCAACAGTTCCCCATTTAAGAACACTCTCCAAGAAGAGTAGGTGTTTTAGCATCTTAAGGCTACTTTAAGGAGAAGTCTTCATGAGAACAAATAGTTTGCACCTTGTGGTAAACCCTCTCTATCTAAAGAGCCTGAAAAATAGAAAGGCCAGATTAGACTTTACCAAAGTAACATCTAACAAAGCCAGCCCAGTTCTGGAAAAGCATTCTTTAAACAGAGAAGGCTAAAATCAATCTGTATCAGAATGATAAAAAGAAGAGAGTATGGAGAAAGCTTGGGACGGCTCATGATCAGAAGCACACCACATCCTCTGTAAAACATGGTGTAGGCAGTGTGATGTCATGGACATGCTTTGCTTCCAATGGCATTGGATCACTAGTGTTTATTGATGATGTGACTTAAGACAGAAGGAGCCAGATGAATTTCGAAGTGTACAGAACAATAATTTATGCTCAGATTTAACCAAATGCTGTAAAGTTGATTGGACAGCACTTCACATTACAAATGGACAATGACTCAAAACATACTGCAAAAGCAACCCAGGAGTTTAAAGGTACCGTCACACAGGGCGATCTCCCCGGCGATGTTGCCGGCGATGCGCGGGAGCGCGCATCCCTGGCAACATCGCCGGGGAGATGTCACACGGAGCAACTTCCCGGCGATATCACAACCCAGCGAGCGGCAACCCGCAATGTTGTAGATAGGCGGAATCGCCCGCAACATTGCAGGTTGCCACGTTACACAGGGCGATCAGGCATGATCGCCTCAGCAACATCGCCAGGTTTCCCAACAATGTTGGAAAACCTGGCGATGTTGCTCAGGCGATTTTTCTCCTGATTATCGCCCTGTCACACGAGGCAACTCTCCGGCGATGTCGCCGCAACTTGGCCACGCCCCTCAGTTGCCGGCAACATCGCCGGCGATATCTCCCCGTGTGACGGTACCTTGAGACTAAGACGTTGAATGGCTAAGTCAGTCACCAGATATCAATCTTATGAAGCATGCAGTTCACATGTTTAACCCCTTCACGACCTTGAACGTGTCAGTATGTTTTAAGGGTTAAAAATGCGACATTTTCAAAGATTTTGCCATGTTTTTATATTTTCCCAAACACATAAAATATCTTCCTATGTTTACCACTAACATAAAGTCCAGTATGTCACTAAAAAACATGGCAAAATGTTTGAAAATTTCCCACAATCGCTGGGATCCATTGAAGCATTCCCGAGTTCCTACTTCATAAAGTGACACTGGTCAGAATTGAAAAAAATACTCTGGTCATGAAAGTGAAAACTGATTGGGTAGTGAAGGGGGTTAGTACCCAAATACATAATTTAACTGTGAATTGAATAAATCAAGTACACAAAGTCCAGGCATAGACATATTTTAACTGCAGATTTTATGGCGAAACCACAATAAATCTGTAGCAAAGTCAAAATTTGTCATATGCTTATTTTCACTCAGATTTGGAGCAAATTTACACTGCATTTGTGCATTGCAAAGTGAATTTGATTGTGAAAATCCACACAGTTCCTCACAAATTGTTAATCAAGATTGCGCTTCACTTCAAAGGCCATTTTTCATCATTACAATCCACCATCCTAAAATATCTATAAGCACATGCAAAGTTGAATAAAATATTGATTCCTGTAATCTGAGGTCTTATTCCAAGGAAATACACATTTTTCTTACACACAAATGAGCTGTTAAATTGTATGGGCCGGACACAGATCTCCCCAAGAATCTGCATCTAGAGTTTATTCTAAGGTGACATTACCATTGTGAGACATGTAATGACTGACAATTTGCTCTCATAATCACATACAGATGTGCAGTGAGATAAGCGCTAACACAGTACAACAGAGCTAAGGCTGGTTTCACACTTGCGCGTTGTGACATGTTGCGTTCCTGGTGCGGACGAGACTGTGTGATTTGTGCGCAAGCATCCGCATGCGCACAAATCACATATTGCCAGCAATGGGTGCGCACGGCCATCTGCACCCGAGCGCAGGCACTTGCGTCCCCCATGTTAAACATAGGGACGCGCGGTGCTTGCGCTTTCCCCCTGCAATACGCTGCGGCGGGGAGCGCAAATGTGAAACCACCCTAACATACTGAGAGGACAACTATAGATAAAAATGAGAGTTCACTTCTGCTCTACAGTGTGAGCGCTGCTCTCACTACAAAGCTGTGTGTGGTAATCCTTTCATGTTAAATATTCTTAAGGAGATCTATGCTCAGCCCAAAGATCTTAGCAGCTCATTTACATGTTTAGATATCAGATTGCAGATATGAAGTTATCATTTTAATGAACTTTCTATGACCTGCTTGCCCATCTGGGTGGATCAGAAGGGTTTATCCTACTGATAGATTTCCTTTAATTCCAGGGTTTCTGGTAAATCAATGGTTGCAAATCTGGTTTATAGCACCTTTTGACTTACTTGATTGTGGCCTTTTATTTCCTAAAAGAAATTTTCTAAGCTTTAACTCAAACTTCATTTCTGTGATTAGCTACAATAGAGGAAATACTTTATAAAATGTCATGGACGGTGATAGTTGTTGCCGAAGGCATGGTATGTGAACACAGGAAAAGATTTATCATTAAGACTATAATGCATTGGGGAGAGCCCACAGAGCATAATGTCAGCAATACAAGTTCTGAAATATTCTTTAAACCTTCACAGAGCGTGTCAGCTGTCTACATATTGGAGGCCAAAATGTTAAAATGTATGGTTTTGTATGGTCACGCTTATAGCAGACTCCCTGGATAGGGAGACTCTTTGCAATGCCACTGTGCCCTAATGGGAAAATATTATGGATGTGTACTTTGATATCAGCTACATTTGTGAGAAAGGACATCAGTTTCCTAACAACCATTTGCTAGTCACCATTTTTAAAGTCTATTGAAGGTAAAATTGGCAGATTACAGGTAGTAAACGCTAGGCTCCCAATTTAGATAGCAGAGCGAGGCGTTGCAGCATCAATCAGAGAATAAATAAAATGCCTTCCGCACAGTATCTGTGTCATCCTTCTCTGCTTATCAGACAGGAATGTCACTGTATGAACCATTGCTCTGGCTGAGCTCCCTTGTTACTCACGGGTGCGCCATCTATCTCCAGACTCGCCGTCTGTAAGATGGATGTGCAGCCGCTTGAGAATTGTTCCATTTAATAAGCACAAGACAGCTCTAAGGGCTCTGCTGCCGTCTTCACTTGGAGAAGGCTTATTTTATATATATATTTTTTTTTATTTTTTTACAAGCCTTGAGTGAACAGCGCTTAGAAGCGCTCCCTGCACTGAGCAAATCCCCATTATTAACAGTCTGAAATCTTCAGGGAGCAGAATAGCCAGGTTCTGGTGCAAACACTGCTCTCTGAAGTGGAAAATGGTTGTTTAAAGCCTTCACCAGCTCAGTTTGACTTTGTAGAGCTGCTTGTCCTTGACCTAGAAGAAATCATTTCTCAGACAAAGCTGAGCAGTTTCTACTTATGTTCTAAGTGAAAGAATAACACCTAAATATGAAATGCTGCTAGACGCTAAAATTTGACTGTTGTATATGAAAGATAATAGTGGATATGGCTGCGGAAATGTCTTTCTTCCCTAGTCTTTTTTTTTTGAAGGGGGGCCATAGTTTAAGGTTTTTTTTGGATAAAGATAAGGTAAATGTTTAAAGCTAACCACATATAGTTCCATCCATGGTGTACCAGTCCAGTTGTGGCTCTTAACAATAAGCTCCAGACAAAACCAAAAGGGGTAAGGTTTAATTCACGTTTCTTGACTTAAATTAAAGCCAATTTCATTTTACCCTGCAAGTCCAGTAGAGTATGTATAAAATGCAGAAGTGCTTGTTATGGCATGCCTAGGATATACCCAAAAGGCCAATATCAAAGGAAAAACTTGAGGCAGTCCTGGTGTACACAGATCAGTAACAATCGGAGTTCCTACCCTGTCCCTTCCCTGCATATCTCATTGTTTTTAAAGGTTAAACAGCAGGGGGTTTTCTTTTTCTTTAATCAAGTGATCCTGGTTGTTCCCTCTGGTGATTGTTGAAGAACAACATTGTGGTAAAAACAGTAGACCGGTTGGGTTATTTCCAGTCTGATCTTTTGTTTTCCTGGAAAACGTGTTGCAGAAAACTCTCGCAAGCTAAATTTTTGCGAAAGTCAGCCTATGAGTGTTGGGCCAAGAAATAACCTGTGATAACTATTACTGTGTTCACACTTGGTGAATTGCCAGTAAAATGCTTTGGTTTTGACACAATTCCACAACATGGTAATGCAAGACTGTATGTGGTTGACCCATTCAGCTGTTCACTTTATAAACATCACCTACAGCAATGTAATATATTGCAGAACTGTGTTCATATAGTTTTGTGTTTTTTATTATTAATGTGCTCATTTTTTTGCTTTATAAATGTTGTAGTACAAGAACAGGTAAAAGAGCAACTTAAAGATAATTTTTGGTTGTTGGTAGGGAAATATCTGTATCTTGATTCTGCTGATTTGTGTCCTGTGCATAAGCATATTTGAGACTAGAGGTAAACGTTTACCTTTTCCCTTTAAGGCCCTGTCACACACAACAAGATCGCTAATGAGATCGCTGTTGCGTCACAGATTTTGCGATCCCGTTAGCGATCTCGTTATGTGTGACAACCACCAACGATCTGGCCCCTGCTGTGAGATCGTTGATTGTTACACATTGCTCTGGGTCATTTCTGTGTCATTGCGCTCCCGCTGGGAGCGCTACATCGTTGTGTTTGACAGGGACAATAACAAACGGTCTCAATGCTACGCTATGGAGTGGCAATTCCCAACGACCTCGGTATAATTCTGGATCGCTGGTGCGTCGTTTTTCACATCACTGGTGAGATACCTGTTTGACATCTTACCAGCGATGTGAAAAACGACGCACCAGCGATCTCTGCACATCGTTAACGACACACCAGCGATCCCAATATGTGTGACTGGGCCTTTAGAGTAGCCACTCAGATTAGTAGTTTCCCATTAACATTTTGTTACCTGCTTTTGCAATTGATTACAAGTAGTCTTTCTCTGCTGTTACATTAATCAGTACATGTACAATGGCTGGAAGTAGCCAGCTCAATGGAATATTAATTTCTGATTGCTGATGGAGGATTATTTTATTTACTCCCAGGTCCTACACACCCTGGAGCCACAGCATTCGGACCTTCTCCACACCACAGCAGTTTCCTGCCCACAAGCCATTTGGCGGGTAAGTGTAAGTAAATTCCACTCTTCAGTTTCATATAACTTGTGCCCATGCTGTCAGTAAGGTGGTATAGTTGATGGAAGGAAGGTGAGAGAACCACAGAGCAGTAGAAGTCACCCTTCAGCTTCATAATCTCTATTAAATGAAAAAGCTGTTTATAACCTAGGACACTGGAGCTGGTGAAAGGGAAAAAGAGGACCCAGGGAAAAGGATATTTTTTAAAAAAAAATGTGTTGCTGCTAGAGGTTTTAAGGTCTGTTTTACATTAGCGTTTTTGTACGCAGCGTGGGCTGTGTACTCATTTTCTAAAATCTGCAAGCGTACTGCGCACCTATCTTTAACATGGTGTGTGTAGGTATACACAGGGACATGCGTTTGGGTCAGTAGGCGTGAGTATGCGTCCCTGTGCGTGGTTTCACGGCGGCTGGCGAACGCAACATTTAGCATTTTTATGTGTCGTTGGCTGCTTATATGCAAGCAACCAGACGCGCACAAAGAATGAGTGGAAGTGAATCTGTGCGCATTGCTATCTGCAGGCTAGCGCAAGGAACGCAGTGCATGGTGACGTAATTCACTGCTCCTCCCAGCATATATCTGGTTCTGGGGTCTCGCGCGCTTTCTTTTCTTTCTTTTTCTTTCTTTCTTTTCTTTGTCTTTCCTTCTTTTCTTTCTTTTCTTTCTTTCTCCTTCTCTCTCTCTCTCTCTCTCTGTTTCTCTCTTTCTCTTTCTTTCTTTCCTTTCTCTCTCTTCTCTCTCTCGCTCTTTCTCTCTCTCGCTCTTTCTCTCTCTCGCTCTTTCTCTCTCTCGCTCTTTCTCTCTCTCGCTCTTTCTCTCTCTCGCTCTTTCTCTCTCTCGCTCTTTCTCTCTCTCGCTCTTTCTCTCTCTCGCTCTTTCTCTCTCTCGCTCTTTCTCTCTCTCGCTCTTTCTCTCTCTCGCTCTTTCTCTCTCTCGCTCTTTCTCTCTCTCGCTCTTTCTCTCTCTCGCTCTTTCTCTCTCTCGCTCTTTCTCTCTCTCGCTCGCTCTTTCTCTCTTCTCGCTCTCTCTCCCTTCTCTCTCTCGCTCTTTCTCTCTCTCGCTCTTTCTCTCTCTCGCTCTTTCTCTGTTCCTGGCCGCTTAATAATGATTTACAATGGGTGGCAATGCGTTCCTATGGGCAAAATTCTGTGACCGCATGCAGACAAATCACGCTGCGTTCACAGAATTTTGTCTGCGTCTTGGCATGCGTTTACACATGCGCATCATACGCAGCGTTCAAAAACGCTAATGTGAAAGTAGCCTAAGTAAACATCATGTGAAAACATACAGAAAAGAGTGAAAATTGAGAAATAAAGAATATAAAACTCAGTGCTACATTTATGACACAATAATGAACCAATGTAAATGTATGTTCATAGTTATCCCAGAATATTTGTAATCAAAGAAAATTTAAATATTCTGGAATAACTATAAACATACATTTATATCATTTACCATCTTTTCTATCTTCTATGGAAACCATTTTGACAAAAGAGCAGTAGTTTAACAGCCTTTTCCTGCTCTTCATATGCATAAAGGAATGCAACAAATTTTAGATAATTCTTTTTAATATCTCCATTTTTATGTAATAGTGAGTACCAGGCTTGGTGACACTCTTTTTTAACATTTTGTCTTGTATTCTAATAAAAATCCTGTCACCGCACAGGTTTTTCTGAATTTTATTGGTTAATTATTGTCAAAAAGTATACCGTATATACTCGAGTATAAGCCGACCCGAGTATAAGCCGAGGCCCTTAATTTTACCCTCCAAAAAATAGAGAAACATATTGACTCGAGTATAAGCCTAGGGTGAGAAATGAAGCAGACTCTCATCATGGTAAATGGACCCCCATTACTGGTATATAGTCCCACATCATTCGTATATACCTCCCCGATCACAAGTATATTGCACCCTCTTCACTGGAATACAGCTTCCCCCGTCAGTGGTATACAGGCCCCCATCAGTGGTATGCAGGCCCCCATCAGTGGTATGCAGGCCCCCATCAGTGGTATGCAGGCCCCCATCAGTGGTATGCAGGCCTCCATCAGTGGTATGCAGGCCCACCCATTAGTGGTATACAGCCCCCCCCCCCCCGTTAGTGGTATACAGCCCCCCTCTTAGTGGTATACAGCCCCCCCCCGTTAGTGGTATACAGACCCCCATTAGTGGTATACAGGCGCCATCACACGTTACAGCCCTCCATGCTGCCGCACACCTTAAAATAATAAAGCATTCATTCTTACCCTCTGTCGCTCTGTCACCGCTGCGTCCTCCGGTCCCTGATTCTTCCTGCTTTCGCCGGCGAAAGCAGGAAGAAGCAGGGATCGGAGGACGCAGCGATGACAGAGCGATGGAGGGTAAAAATGAATGCTTTATTATTTTAAGGTGTGCGGCAGCATGGGGGGCTGTAACCTGTGATGGGGGGGTGCATACACAGTGCAATGTAATATGCACCGCTCCCCCTGCTGATGATGGACAGGGTGATGCAGTGCATATTGCATTGCAGTAATGAGTGGCCCCACGTGACCGGCCACTCACTGTACAGCCTCCCCCGCCTCCTCCAGCCCCCGGACACCGCCCCCACACACACACACACACACACACACACACACACACACACACACACTCAGCTAGTACCACTGACTCGAGTATAAGCCGAGGGGGGCACTTTTCAGCACAATTTTTGTGCTGAAAAACTCTGCTTATACTCGAGTATATACGGTAGGTCCTAAATGTAGCGCTGAATTTTATATAATTTGTTTCAGAATTTTCACTCTATTAAATGAAATCTTATACTTCACTTCCAGGTCATGTAATCAATTTGCTTGACTTTAAATAATTTTATTTTTCTATAACACAATGTTGGGGAGGTTATTGTTTCTGGATCCATCATCAGGGTGGAGTTCCTCTTATCTGATAACCTAGAGAGATGCCCAAAGTACTGGACTTAATGACATATTGTATATATCATCTTTTTTAGGCAGGGCTGTCAATTTTCTACTTTACTATTGTCCTGTCCCTTTCTGAAAATCTGTTCTAATTGCTGCTAAATAAATAAGCAGCATGGACAGGAGAATCATGAAAACAAGGAATACTAAGCCCAAACTCTTCTGATAGAGCATAGTGAGAGGGTCAGGAGCGCGTTTCATTCTCTAGTGCTCTTAGATAAACCCCTCTTCAATCCCTGTTTGCCTTTCCAGATCCATTTAGCAGGTCAAGCAGCTTCAGCGGCCTTGGGAACTTAGGCAGCAATGCCTTTGGAGGATTAGCCAGTCATGCTCTAAGTAAGTACTGGCTCAGAGTTTTGCAGTCAATCGTAAATTAGACTGGGTTTGTCAGTATAAATCCTTGCATTTTGATTGGTCACCTGCTGTCCCAGGGTAGATGAGTAGTAATCATTTCTGGGTCACTCGGGCTCCTCTCATTTGCATATCCGCTGAAGTGCTGCAAGGCAATTCTAAATGTGCTTTGGTGGCAGTGGTGCTGTGCTTGTGATTTGCATAGTAGTGCAGCCAGAGAAGTATCAATGCTGATTTATAGTGTGCGCATTTTAATACACAGGGTATAAGTGACTGTTGACATCACCTGCAAAGCAATGCAGGGGATATAAAGTGTGACATTGAAAGCAGCAGTGCCTTTACTTAGCACCATTATCTAGAAAGAATATCTTCATGGAGGGTGTATTATGTCCACCACTAAAATGTATCTCTGCAGTTCCTTTGTTTCTTCTCTGCATGAGTACAATATCTTTATAAAGCTCATGTAGGCTCTGTGAAAGCACACATACACTGCTCATACTGTACTCGTGTTCTGGATCTTAAAAACCTTCAGACTTATTACAATTATTGGGATTACACGTTTGAGCACTTTTATGTGATTTCCAGCAGAGCAATTTTCCTGGCACTGCTGCTTTTAGGCCACACTGGTTAAAGTGATTTTCTTTCTTCCCTCATAACGGAGTTTATATTTCCATACAGCTCACAACAGCTTATTCACTCACAAAGAGAGTCCAACTCTGCAGAGCTTCACTAGTCCCCATGAGCCATGGAACCGACTACATCGGACACCACCATCTTTTCCAACACCACCACAGTGGTCTAAGGTCGGAGACCCAGAGCGAAGTTCATCTGTGAATAACCATGAGCGAGAAAGGGAAGACAAGAGGGAAATCTCACTCACAAAGGATGACAGAGACAAAGAAAGGTAGGCTAGTCTTGTTATATATTTGTTATAAGTCCTTTAGCAGCTCTTTTACCAGTGCCACCTCCAGTAATATGGGCATCTATTTCAGTTTATTTGTAGCTACTGTTGCTAAGGATGCAGTTAACCCCTTCCTGATATAAGATGCAGTTACGTCATATAACAAGTCCCTGAATTTGATGTGGGCTCACGCCAAGGGGGATGATAGCTGATCTATTAAGCCTTCATCTTGCACCTAACAGTCACCAGTCGAGTGGCTTTACACCCCCATTGGCGTCCTCGTGATATGATCACTGGGTGCCGATAGTTTACCATGACAGCCAGGGGTGTGTTGAAGACCTTCAAGCTTGAAATTACGATTTGCCTATGAAATCCAGAGTTTAGCTAGCGTTAATAGGAGACTTAGATTTTTGTTTTACATAGCAGTGTTGATACACCACTATGATACAATCGATCGGATGATTGTAGGTTCAAGTCCATCATGGGGAACTGACAAATGCAGTAAAAAATGAAGAAAAAAAAACATTTTTTAAAAGTATGAAAGATTTGTTATAAAAAAAAAAATATATAAGAAGTACAAATCACCCCCCTTTTGCCCCATTAAAAATTAAACTAATTGAAAAAAAAAGTTTGAGTGATATTCTTGCGGCTTGTAAAAATCTATCAAAATATAAAAAACTTAACAAGAACAGTAAATGGCATAATGAGGAAAAAAAATCGTCAGAAATTTTTGTTTGTCACAACAATGAAATTGAGTAAAGGTACCGTTACACACAGAGATATATTGCTTGCAACTCACTGGTTGCAGTGAAAACATGGACACATTGTTCCATTTTGTTGCGGTGTACAAAATGGAACAATGTGTCCATGATTTCTCTACAACCAGTGAGTTGCAAGCAATATATCTGTGTGTAACAGTACCTGAACAGCTGATCAAAACATCATATTTTCCCCCAAAATAAACTCCGTAAAAAGCTTAAGCTCAGGGCACACACGGCTCCATATCCCGGAAATTGAAAGTTACGGATCTTTAAAACTGTAGACATGTATTTTTTTTTTTTTTTTCTCTCTCCAAAAAGCCCAAGTTATTTTCACCACTTAGATAAAAAAAAAAAATCTATACATGTTTGGTATCTGTGAAGTACAGCTTTTTCCACAAAAAGTAAGCCGTCATACGGCTATGTGAATGGAAACATAAAATAAATGACTCTTGAAAGGGCCGGAAGAAGTCAGTGTCATGGTTCATATGATTATTTGAAAAAAAAAATTTAATTATCGCTAAACAGATGTACAGATTGCCCAGCTAAATGTAAATCACTGTGCTTGGGGCATGGACAGTATTGCCTTATGCATCACCACCTGCTGCACACTAAGTCTTAGTATTTTATTTTTTTTTTCTGAAGCTCCAGGAGACAGACCTGCACATGCTAGCCTGTTTCCTGCTCTTGTAGACGAAAGCATGGAACAAAAATACTTTTACTGTATCTTGTGAGCAGGGTGAATAGGAGATGTCACATTTGAAAACCAGGAAGTTTTTTTTGAATGCCGTTGTGCTATGTGAGGGTGTAACTATTGATTTGATTAATGTTATTTCTCATTAAACATTTTGTTTTCTTTCACTTAGGGATATCTTGGATAAGAGCAGACATCATTCTAACAGATCTTCTCCAGCCTCTGCTCCAGTTAGCCACCAAATAAGTAACCTCATCCGCAGCAATAGCCAGACACCCATTGATTCCCTGAGACAAGGCGGTCTAGGGGACAGATCCAAAGATATTGATCGGGATAGTGTAGATCGGCTACGAGACGTTCCATCTGGCGAGCACAAGATCAAAGAAAGTCGTTCGCCTGTAAAGGACACCTCAATTCATGACAAAAGGACGATGGAAGATGGCAGTAAACCAGTTATTCAATCCGTATCACCTTATGGTAAACCAATCCTAAGTGAAAGTTTAAAACTGAGTGTCTTGGGGAAGGATGCTGAAAGGAAGCCTGATCTGCCAGCAGATCTCCAGAAAATAAAAAGTGATGTCAAGGTCAAGGAGGAACGCAAGGAGGATTCAGATGTGTTAGTAGTTGGTTCAGAGCCTCCTCACCCAGTAAGGACAATAGAACATCAGCCACCTCATCCTTCAGCTTCCCTGCATGGGTTATCTTTGCACCATTCAATGGCGGCCTCTATGCCTATCCCAATGAGTAGTGTCCATCAAATGAACAACTTGAATATGATGGACCGCAGTAGGGTTATGACTCCACTTATGGGTATGAGTCCCCTTACTGGTAGAGAGAGGCTTCCACATGCAAGTTTTGCCTGGGACCCTGTAAGAGATCAGTTACGAGATGCTTATCGCACCCTGGACTTGCAACGGAGAATGGATTTCCACTTACGTGCTGACAGCATGCACAGATACCCAGGAACAGCTGCTGCCAGCTTTTATGATCATGAAAGATCATACCGAGATCGTGAACCTCATGACTACAGCCATGAACAGCTCTTAGAGGCAAGGCGAGAACAAGAACGGTTACGTCATGTAGATGAGCGAGAGCGGCTGCACCTAAGAGAAGAGATAGAAAGGGCACGAATGCACCACATTCACCCCTCTCCACTGGAGAGCCATCTGGCACATATGCCCTCCTTCATGCCACATTTAAGCAGTGTACCCTATCCTAGACTCAGTCCTTCAAGCGCCATGCACAATGGGATCCTTAACCGGACCCCTCCAACAGCAGCACTAAGTGCACCTCCACCCTTGGTGCCTGCCAGCAACACAAGGCCCGCTTCTCCCCGAAGGACTAATCCCCTCACAAGTTCAGACTCACGGGACTTCTCACCTTCCAGAAATCCTAAAGAGGTTGAGGCTCGATAGTCTGCTCCTTAGGAAAGGAGAAAAAAAAAAGGACCCACAGGAATCAAATACCATGAATTTTAAACTTGTATATAAAATCTTTTACGAAAAGTGCACTGCTCAAAACCTTTTTTCTTCTCCTGTTTTGTAAATGTAAATTTGTAGGCTAAGCACACTTTTTTCTTTAGCCAGGGGGACATTTCAGGGGTGATAAATGTCCCAACCTGGAAACCCAAGTGTTCCACTCTAAAGGTCTCTTGGTATGTGACTTTTTTTTTGACTTGGGAGGCTCAGTAGCTTGGGGGACGGATTTAGCGAGGGAAGGGACTTTTTAAATGGATTTTTGTAGTTTTTACAGTATTTTGTTTTTCGCTACGGTGTTCCTAGTCTCCGAGAAAAAAAAAACACACACACAAAAAAATTCTTAATTTTATATTAGTTGCATTTTGCCTTCCGTGAGGGAGAAAAAAAAGTAAATCTGTCCTTTTCATGAAATTACACAAGGGTTTTTTCCCCCCTTCATTACAGGAGGTGTCTTTTAAAACACAGCAATGCATATTTATACCTATATGTTGAAGATGCCTCCAGCACTGAAGGGTCACAATGAATTACTATGTTTTTTCTTTATTCTACAGCTAACAGATCAACAATCTTACTATGATTTTGAACAGAAATCACAGATCTATTATTAAAATAATAAGATTAATGTACAAAACAGTTGCTTTTTTTGCCTTATTTTATTATAAATTTTTAATGTTAATTTTTGCTGGTGTTCTTTTTCTGGAAAAAAAAAAATTCAAAGATTCTTGCAGGATTGTATATATTCATTTAATATGTTACTACGCCTCATATGAATTGGATCCACCACAGACTTTGACATTCAAACGCGAACAGAATACACGGATTTCAAGGATCACACTCGCAGCTTCATTTACACCTCGTCATGTTACTATGCAATCAGTGTGAGGCGGGTCCTGGAGGAGGGAATTTTATTATCTCTCCCAATATTGCCCTTCTACCCACCCCTCCCTGTATCTTGGCAATCAAATACCCACCACTTATTAACAAAAAATAAAAAGAGCACTTGTTGACTTGGAACACTGGATGAACCAAAATGCATCAAGTTAAGTTGGTGGAGAGGGCAATGAAAAGACTGACACAACTTCTTCCCTTGCCATCATTATTGGAATGGTGGCAATTGGCTTCCACCTCTAATTGCCGCTTCAGCCGGGCCATCGAATGGACCTGATTTATTTTCCTGTGAACCCTTTGTGCTTTAATCCTGTGCAGTGTTTTCATTGAAATCTGTATACGAGAGCGGTAGATTCTTAGGAGTGCACAAAAGCAAATATATATAAATACATCTATAATATCTATATATATAAAATGGTGGAAAGAAAAATGTTAAAAAAAAAAAAAAATGAGCAGCAATCTTTTGGTCCCCTTTATTTTTTGTTTTCTACAAACATGATCCTGCTGTTTGGATACTCTGTCTCTTGTTTGACTCTGTTTAACACATTTTGTTTTTTTTCAATATATTTAATCTTCAGTGTTATAGGAGGAATAGAATTGCTATAGTTTTCCTCTATTATGCAGATTTAATTTCTACTGTACAGAGATTTTTACACTCTATACAGGCAGGGCTGTAGAGCCGGTAAGCCAAACCAATGATTCCAATGCCTCAATTTCCCTGACTCCAAGTCCACATCTCTGACTCCCTCGTACATGGCTCATGTTTAAGTGATACATTTATTGTAGTACAATGGTAACGTCATGCTTTCAATCATTATTATGATAATATAATGAAGCTGTTTGCTTAGAACATAATAATTCATAATAATATTCAGCACATACTACATTAAACTACTGTACCAAATATATAGTTTAGGAGTCGGAATCTGTCCATTTTATACCGACTCCACAACTCTGACTCCACAGCCCTGGTTACAGGTATACATAGGGTTCTATTAGTCAACTCCAAATGAAGCCATTACGTTTAGCTTCACCTCTGGTCAACCTATATTACGTACATGTTGTAACTTTGTTTTCATGCATACATCATGCTTTTCACATGTCTGTTTTTACACACACCATGTGTTTGTGTAAAATACACGGAAATATTTCTTTTTTTTTTTTCGGTATCACGGATGACAAGGATCAATACAAGTCTATGGGACCACGAAAAACACGTACAGTACACGAGTTCCTAAATATGGGAGAAGCTTTGTAATTTATTTATCCATCTGTGAAAAACACTGATGACTCAATGACAGTAAAGACAGACACACAGATTTCACTCTGATGCAAAACACCGAAGACGATACCATTTTTCACTACGCGTTAATATACGGATGTGTGAATGGGGCCTAATGGTACAAAACCTATCCCATCAGGAGTTCTCTCTACAAGAGGGAATGCTTCCATACTAGATGAAAAAGGCATTCCTGGCCGTCTATAAAATGGCATACAAAAATGTAATTTCTCATATTTTGCTTTGTGAGCTGGAGAGATCTGAAGAATGCAAACAGTAATAATAACAGAATTATTATTCATAGTATTCCCAAGTGTAGTTTTTCTTTCATTGAAGAGCCATGATTTTTGCCATGGAGTTTGTTGTATATTTTAATGACGCAAAGTTTTTTTTTGTGAATCAAATACACTGGCACTTAACACTGGGCAGTTTCAATCTTTACATTTCTTGAGAGAACCTTTCACCAAATTGTTCATGTTAAACTGGACACCGGTTAAAATACTGGTAGTGGAGCGTAATAAAATGTCTTCCCTTTTTTTTTTTTTTTACCTCACCTCTGTTGCAAAGATATTAACAATGAAACACTTCGTACCTAATGAGTTAACTTTAGTTTGTAGAAATTAAATGAAGGGGATAGGCCGATGCAGAGTGCACTTATGGCAGAGGCTATATGAGTGAACATTTATTCAGTCACATCATTTAGTAGTAGACTGTCACAAGGAAATGTGAAGATTCTGCAGCAGATTCTTGGTTTTGCTCTATGCAAAACTGCTTGTCGGTGGCCAACCACATTGCTTTGGGTTTTTTTTTTCCTACTCCTTTTCCCCAATACATATGAGTGGGCAGGAGTTTTTTTTCTATATCCTAGGAAATTAATTTAGGCTGCATTCACATGCGGCGTAATTGCCACTTTTGTTTTTGCAAGAGCTGCTTTTCCTGTGCTATTTTGCGACGGTTAAAAAAAAAAAGCTGTGCATTCGCACACTACTTTTTTTACGGCCCCATTTTTCCCACAGGAGGAAGTGATGTCACACAGGGGAGGGAGGTAGAATTCTGTGTTCCATCCCCGTGTGACATGTCAAGGCTGAAGTTTTGCTTTCCCATACATACATACATACATACACTGTAAAGGCAAAATAAAAGAGAAAAAAATGTATCACTGCCAAGAACTTAAAGATTGTGATTGGCCGGTAGCGATCAGGTGATATGTCACATGATACATCAGATGATTGCTAACGGACCAATCACATCTTAAGGTTGTAGCAGCGATTGGATGTCTTCCCCTCGGGTCCTGAACAACTGGCGGAGAGGTATTTTTTTTTTTATTTTTAATACATTTTTGTTCTCTCATTTTGCTTTCACAGTGTGTGTAGATACACTGGGAAAGCAAAACTTAAGCACCGACATGTCACACGGGGGAAGAAACACAGGATTCTTCTTCCCCCCCCCCCCCCCCTGTGACATCACATCCTGCTTTTCCTCATGTGCCCATGTTTATAGGCGCTGGAATTGCGCATTGTCTGAACAGCAATACGTAATTCCAGTGCTTATAATGGGGCCTATGGGAGAAAGCGGGCGCATATTTGCGCAAACAATTACACTTGCGTTTTCGACCACAAAAGCACGGCCGAAAAAAGTGCAGTGTCTGACCAGCAAAAGTGAATTTCCATTCAGTTTGCCGGGAAAAGCATGCGTAAAAAGCTGCAAAAAATACACAGTGTGAACGCAGCCTCAGGCTGGATTTGCACATCAGTGTTTCGTGATTCACGCTTTAACCACAATGCATGGAGTAGCTGTTAGTCTCCTGACCCAAACTCAACAGCCCGTTCCATGCATCATAGTCTGATAGCCACCAGGCATTGATGTGTGACTGTCTATATTGCTTTGAAATGACCCCACTAAATGTTTTCTATTATAAGAATGAGAATGGTCATAGGATGCTGCAGGGACATGGTTTTGAAGCTTAGGTGCATTTTTGGAGGTGACAGGATCCCTTTAATGGTCTAACCAAGGAGTTAAATGCTGTTAACGTAAAAAATTGAAGCAGTACCTTTTATATTGTAATGCACAAAATATCTTTAAACACTTAAACATATGAGCATAACTGTTCAATATCTGCCAATATTTTCATGAAATAGTGGGCCTATACCTCATCGGCGAAATGGGACGATTTACAAAAGAAAAACAAAAAAATGCTGCAATTTTATTTCTCGTCAGAAAACAATAGGCCTGATTCATCATTTATGAGGTAACATCTCTTATTTTTGCTTGTATTCGCTGACATTTTTATTTGCATCAAATTATTCAAAACGCAGTTCATAAATTTGGCGCAAAATCGAAATTATATATTTTTTTTCTTTGATCAGTTTTTGCAACACTTTAGCACAAAAAGTCTCAACTCTTAACAAGTAAAATTGCAACAAATCGGGGTGAGATCGCATTTTAAGAATCTGTTTAAAACGGCTGGATAAGCAAATTTGCCAAAGCTAAAATAAAGACTTATAACATTTTCAAAGTACGGTGTATAGAGAATAAGTCAGAAGTACTAAAGCCACTAAAAAGGAAGCAAATTACTGCAGAAAAATGATGAAACCACAATGCTGAATTAGGGCCTAAATGCTGATATGGTCTGTTTAGTTTTAGAAAATAAGATTTTTCTGTATAAACTGCAAAAACTCTCAAAAGATTTTCATTTTATAGAAAACAATGTTGAAGTGTAGATTTGGATACACTTTTGTATCGCTTGCAGTTGTGTACAGACGATATAATGGTATAAATATTCTAAAGAGTCTCGGCTGACAGAATATTATCTACATTCATGAACTATTATAGAGAAATGGTGATGTAGCCCATAATAGTCAGGTAAAATACACTTAAAAATATTCTAACCTGCATTAGAAAAGCGAAAGCTGGAATTAAATTGGTTGCTGTGGGCAATACTTACTGTCTTTTGCCTCCACTATTATCCAGACCTTTCCAGCGCTGTCAAATTCTTCTGTTAAAGGGAACCAACCACCTCAGATGACGACTATAAGCTGTTAATACATGTCCCTGCACCCTACCTACACCATTCCACCTATGTTTTTCTTCAGAATATTGATAAATGTAAACCGAAATATACACTTTATAAAATTACATGCCTGCGTACTTCTGGGCGTCTCCTTCTGGGTCAGTTACTAGAGGGCTGTGTCTCCAGCAGCATGACTGGCTACTCTAGCCCTCCCTCTTACTTTGCAGGACGTCACATGAAGGGACGGGAGCTGCCTTGCGTGCCCGCCCACTGATAAACATCACGCCCTCTCACTTTCTAAGAGCCTGGCCGCGTCATGAAAGGGGCGGGGCTAAATTGTGTCGAGCCCCACCCCCTTTCAATGACGCTATTTAGCCCCGCCCCTTTCATGACGCGGCCAGGCTCTTAGATAACATCACGCCCTCTCACTTTCTATCAGTGGGCGGGCACGCAAGGCAGCTCCCGTCCCTTCATGTGACGTCCTGCAAAGTAAGAGGGAGGGCTAGAGAAGCCAGTCATGCTGCTGGAGACACAGCCCTCTAGTAACTGACCCAGAAGGAGACGCCCAGAAGTACGCAGGCATGTAATTTTATAAAGTGTATATTTCGGTTTACATTTATCAATATTCTGAAGAAAAACATAGGTGGAATGGTGTAGGTAGGGTGCAGGGACATGTATTAACAGCTTATAGTCGTCATCTGAGGTGGTTGGTTCCCTTTAATGCTCCTCGAACAAATTGACAACTGGGCGTTGGCATTCTGATTGTTATCCATATCTTAAAGCACACATCATAGACAGAATGGTAAAATCTAGTTGCTGGTTATTTTTTTCTGGAAAGGTGCTTCAGATTTTATTGTATGGATAAAGAATGTATTGTGAGGTAGCGCCGTCGGATTGCACGGCAGAGGCAAGGAGCCAGGCACAGAAGTTCACAGCACACGGTTTATTATGCATATGTCCACAGTATACACAAACCTCCAGGTTCTGGGATGCAGCCGGGCACACTTCCTATAACCATAAGATTGGCACACAGTCCTTTATCACGGGTTCTCTCCAGTCCAGGTCTCACCGAGATCAAGCCCTCCGGGCTAGGCCGTCTTGTATCAGCACACAGCCTCTGCACTCTCCTCCTGTCCTGGCCGCTCACTAGCCTCTTCAGTCTTCCTTCAGACTGAAGCTCCACTCACAGAACCACACCCTGTTCCTGCCTAGCTTTTTAACCCTCTGCTTACCTCCGGGGAAGTCTCTATGAACCCGGAGTGGAGTGCTTCCTATACGTGGAGGGAGCATAACCTGGGAGACACACACCGGCCGTCACAGATCATACCGGTCACTGTCTCACATACCCCCCCCCCCCCCCTCAGTTCAAGCGTGCGGGGTTGAACTCCAGCCACCAAACATGGGCCACGAGACAAAGCATCAGCGTTGCCCTGCAACCTCCCGGCCCGGTGTGCCACCGTAAACCTAAAGTTCTGCAGGGAAAGGAACCACCGGGTGACCCGGGCGTTCCGCTCCTTGGCAGACCTCATCCAGACCAGCGGGGAGTGGTCCGTTACGAGCCAAAACTGCCGTCCCAACAAGTAATAGCGCAGGGATTACAAGGCCCACTTGATGGCCAAGCACTCCTTCTCCACAACGCTATAGTTCCGCTCGGGAGGGGTGAGTTTCCTACTCAAGTAGGTGACGGGGTGTTCCTCCCCCTGGACCACCTGGGACAGCACCGCCCCCAGCCCGACCTCCGAAGCATCCGTTTGCACAATAAACTCCTTCCGAAAATCGGGGTTGACGAGAACGGGCTGTCCACACAGGACCCCTTTTAGTGCTCGGAAGGAGTCCTCGGCCTGCGGTGTCCAGCGCACCATGACTGACTTCTTACCCTTGAGAAGGTCCGTCAAGGGGGCCGACAATCCAGCGAAATTAGGGACAAACCGTCTGTAGTATCCCACGATACCTAGGAAAGCCCGGACCTGCTTCGTGGTCAGGGGTCGAGGCCACTTCTGGATTGCCTCACATACCCCAAGTATCGGGCCTACATGAGCCCCAAAGCACACTTCTTGGGATTGGCAGTCAACCCGGCTGTACGAAGCGCATCCACCACGGCCTGTACCTGAACCAGGTGGGTCTGCCACTCGGTGCTATAGATAATGATGTCATCAAGGTACGCAGATGCATACGCCTGATGGGGTTCCAGCACCAGGTCCATCAACCTCTGGAACGTGGCCGGGGTGCCATGTAAACCAAATGGCAAGACGACGTAGTGAAATGACCGCTTTTGCTACGCCTGAGGGGCTTTGTCCTTGGCTGACTCAGTCAGTGGCACCTGCCAGTACCCCTTGGTCAGATTGAGCGTAGTGAAATACCGTGCCTGTCCCAGCCGGTCGATCAGCTCATCCACCCGGGGCATGGGATAAAGATCGAATTTGGATATCTCATTGAGCTTCCTAAAGTCATTACAGAATCGTAAGGAGCCGTCCGGCTTGGGTATCAGTACAATGGGACTGGCCCATTCACTCTTAGACTTTTCAATCACCCCTAAGTGGAGCATCTTTTTCACCTCCTCCGAGATGGCTTGTCTCCGAGCCTCCGGCACCCTGTAAGGCTTCAGGCGTACCTTCATGCGAGGCTCGGTAACAATATCATGCTGTATAAGGTTTGTCCTACCGGGCAAGTCTGAGAGAACCTCTGGGTTCTGCTGAACCAACCGTCTGGCCTCTCGTCTCTGCTGCTTGGTGAGGCCGTCTCCTATCCTTCTGGCTCGTTCTCCCCGGGGGTCGCTGGTCCCGGGGATGAGCGCCCGGAAGAGGAGGGAGACGAAAAAAAAGGTCAGCCATCAGGCCTTCCCGTTCCTTCCATGGTTTTAACAGGTTGATATGGTATATCTGCTCTGGTTTCCTCCTTCCCGGCTGAAATACTTTATAGTTGACAACCCCGACCTTTTCCTGAATTTCATAAGGACCCTGCCACTTCGCTAGAAACTTGCTTTCTGCTATGGGGACCAACACCAACACCTGATCCCCTGGGTTAAAGGACCGTACCGTTGCCTGTCTATTGTACCTGGCACTTTGAGCTGCCTGCGCGTCCTGCAAATGCTCTTTCACTATTGGCATGACTGCGGCTATGCGATTCTGCATCCCCAAAATGTGTTCAATCACACTTTTATGGGGGGTTGGTTCCTGCTCCCATGTTTCCTTGGCCAGGTCCAACAATCCCCGAGGATGTCGCCCGTACAACAGTTCGAATGGCGAAAACCCCGTGGATGATTGGGGTACCTCCCGGACTGCAAACATGAGATAAGGGAGCAACATATCCCAGTCCTTCCCATCTTTGGAGACTACCCTTTTTAACATGGATTTTAAGGTTTTGTTGAACCGTTCCACCAACCCGTCCGTTTGAGGATGGTACACAGACGTACGCAACTGCTTAATCTGGAGCAGTCTGCACAGCTCCTTAGTGATTTTGGACATGAATGGGGTCCCCTCGTCCGTAAGGATCTCCTTGGGCAACCCCACCCGACAGAACACGGCAAACAACTCCCGCGCAATAATCTTAGCGGTAGGGTGTCGGACGGGTATCGCCTCAGGGTAACGGGTGGCGTAATCGACTATCACTAGAATGTGTTGATGTCCTCGGGCAGATTTTACGAGAGGTCCCACCAAATCCATGGCTATCCGCTCAAAAGGGACTTCTATAATGGGCAAGGGGACCAAAGGACTGCGAAAGTGAGCCAGGGGCGCGGTGAGTTGGCACTTCGGGCAAGTCTCGCAGTACTTTTTCACCTCCCCGAGGACCCCGGGCCAATAAAACCGTTGCAACAGCCGCTCCTGCGTTTTGTTAGCCCCTAGGTGGCCACTCATGAGATGTTTATGAGCCAAGTCGAGGACCCGCCGGCGATACGGCTGGGGCACCAACAATCCCCCCCGTATATTATCCACTTGGTAGAGTAAATCCTGTTTGAGGGTGAAATGGGGGTACCTTACCTGGGCACCTGGCACCTGTGCCACTCCATCAATTTCGATCACCCGACTTCGGGCGTGTACTAACGTAGGATCCTGGAGTTGGGCCGTCCCGAAAGTACCTGGAGACGCCTCCAACTCCGGGATTGGCTCGTCTGTTCCGAGCTCACCTGCCAACACCTCTAAGGACAACCTATCGGGGTCACACTCTGTCCCTGCTGTGGCGACCCCTACTGCAGGTGTCCTGGACTCGGGGTCATTGGGCTCAGGCCCTGGACCGTCCTTGACCTGAGGGGTCTTGGAGGGTCCTTTGTATAGAGCCCAGAAAAAAGGCAGATCCCTCCCCAAGATTACATCATAGGGAAGGTTATTCATCAGTCCCACTTCATGCTGTATCTGTCCACACGGAGCCGTGATGGTGACCACCCCCGTAGGATAGTCCCGGAGGTCCCCATGTATGCACACCACCCCCACGGTACGCCCGGTGTCCTTCACCCCAATGATCAGGGCTGTCCGCACGAGGGTCACTAAGCTCCCTGAATCCAACAAGCCGGTCACCGGGCATCCGTTCACCTGTATATTTGACATAAATGCAGATCAGTCCCTGGAGAAATAAGGCCGGCTGTACACACAGTCTGAGCATACATTGACCCCGCCGAGGATACCCGCAGTCCATGGGCTCCGTGGTGAGGAGACATTGGGCTCCCAAATGTCCAACCCGCTGGCAGCGCCAATATCTAATAGGGAAAGAAGCACCCCTAAAAGGTTGTCTTCTGGGGTACAGGCCTTTTTGGACCCCTGGAGTGGCGGGAGAGGACTCCTGTGGAACAGGGGCGGTCTCCTGCACAGGTTCTGGCGAGGGATCTTTAGCAGGGGGTTTGGAGGAGGCCGGCCGCCGAGTGGCACGCAAAGTACCAGTGTCCCGTATCAAGTCCTGCGTAGCCACATGTCGCTCCACCAGGCACACTAATTGATCCAGGGTACTCGGATCACCTTGTCCCACCCACCTTTGTATAGGGACGGGAAGAGTGCGCACAAAGCGGTCAACGACCACCCTCTCCACCATTTGCGCAGGACTGAGGGTCTCAGGCTGCAACCATTTTTTTACTAAATGCAATAAATCGTAAGCCTGGGAGCGTACGGGCTTGGCTTCCTCAAAAAACCACTGGTTTACCCGCTGAGCTCGTACGTATGTGTTCACCCCCAACCAAGCAAGGATTTCACCCTTCAGGGCTCCATAATCCAGAGCGTCCTCGGTACAGAGGTCCAGATACGCTTTTTGGGACTCCCCAATCAGATAGGGCGCCAATACTTCGGCCCACTGGTCGGTCGGCAGTCTCTCCCTTTCGGCCACCCACTCGAACACAGACAGGAAAGCTTCCACATCACCCCCCGGGGTCATCTTTTGCAACGCTCACCTTACCGCTGTCTTGACGCTGTACTCCTCGCCTGGTCCCGGGGATGAAGCCGCTGGCCGGTCCCGGAGCTCCGCGGTCAGGAGGTCCAATTGTCGCATCAGGAGCTGATTGGTCTCCTGTTTGGCCTGATGCTGCAGCTGCTGCTGTTGCTGCGGACGGTCCAACGACTGGAGCAGATGTGCATTGGTCTGTTGCTGCTGCGCATTGGCCTGCTGTTGCTGCACATTAGCCTGCTGTTGCTGGGCATTAGCCAGGGCCAACTACTTTAGAATGTCCTCCATGGTTGCAGCAGAAATATACCGGAGCCTAGCTGGTTGTATCAACAGACATGTGCCACTGGGTATGCCAGGTTGCTACACCTCAGTGGGCTGTTGCCCGCATTCTCCACCATATGTGAGGTAGCGCCGTCGGATTGCACGGCAGAGGCAAGGAGCCTGGCACAGAAGTTCACAGCACACGGTTTATTATGCATATGTCCACAGTATACACAAACCTCCAGGTTCTGGGATGCAGCCGGGCACACTTCCTATAACCATAAGATTGGCACACAGTCCTATATCACGGGTTCTCTCCAGTCCAGGTCTCACCGAGATCAAGCCCTCCGGGTTAGGCCGTGTTGTATCAGCACACAGCCTCTGCACTCTCCTCCTGTCCTGGCCGCTCACTAGCCTCTTCAGTCTTCCTTCAGACTGAAGCTCCACTCACAGAACCACACCCTGTTCCTGCCTAGCTTTTTAACCCTCTGCTTACCTCCGGGGAAGTCTCTATGAACCCGGAGTGGAGTGCTTCCTATACGTGGAGGGAGCATAACCTGGGAGACACATACCGGCCGTCACAGATCATCCCGGTCACTGTCTCACAGTATTTATTAATACAGCCATGTGAAGAGCATTGGTAGGTCCCCTTTAAGAACAGGTTAAGGGTGCCTTCACACTTGCGGACCCCTCCGCAGCGTTCTGCGGAGTGGATCCGCAATGTGACCGCAGCCACCACAAGCCCCTATGTTTTATAATGGGAGCACATGGTGCTGCGCTTTACTGCGCATGACCGTGCGCACCCATTGTCTGCCATATGTGATTTGTGCGCAGGCGTATGCCTGCGCACAAATCACACAGTCTCGTTCGCACCAGGAATGCAACATGTCGTGTTCCTGGTGCGGACAAGACTGCGTGATTTGTGCCTGCGCCCAGATCACATATTGCAGTGAATGGGAGCGCACGGTCATGCGCAGTCAAGCGCAGCACCGTGCGCTCCCATTATAAACATAAGGGCTTCAGGTGGCTGCGGTCAGCTTGCGGATCCCCTACGCAGGACGCTGCGGAGGGGTCCGCAAGTGTGAAAACCAGCCTCACAATAGATCCACGCCTCCGTCCTTAAAGCGAACCTGTCACCCCCCCCCAGACATTAGAAGCTGAGCTCCCCACCTTCTGCAGCACTAAGGCTGCACTCAGACAAGGTTTATATTGCATTTTGTATATAACTATAGTCACTGAAATATACACTTATATAATATGAGGCAGTTACCAGGACCGAAGACCGGGAGGCGGGGTTTCCAGTGTCTGTGTGCCACCCCCGTGCTGTCCATCATCCCTCTGTGTTGGGGATGATGCGATTCCTCCACCCCCTCCTCGCTCTAACCGGTGCCTGCGCTTTGCTTTAGCCTGCCGGGCATGCGCAGTGCGCGCTGCCCGACAGCGTCCTGGCCCCCTCGCATCTGCGCAGTACGCTGACCCCGCAGTGGATTATTCATTATCCTCACTGCGGGGCGGCAAACCGGCGCCTGCGCATTTGCTGTGCTGCGGGGGGGGGCACCTCTGACTGCCTCTCTCCTCCCACTCATAAAGCCGGCTGTCAAACTAGAAAACCGGCACCGAGGAGAGAGAGAGGCAGGAAGCAGAGGAAAAGCCACATACTATGCCTGCTGGAAATGGGGAGAATGTAATAAACGTAACTATACCCTTCCTCACACACAATCCCTATATACCTATCTATCTATCTATCTATCTATCTATCTATCTATCTATCTATCTATCTTCATCTATCTATCATTTCTATCTTTCATTCTATCTTTCATTCTATCTATCTTTCCATCTATCTCTCTACCTGTCTATCTATCCCTCTATTTATCTATCTATCTATCTATCTATCTATCTATTTCTCTTTCTTTATGTCCATTCTTCTATCTATCTTTCTATCTATCTATCTCTCTATTTACCTTTCTGTCTGTCTATCCCTCTGTCTATCCCTCTATCTGTCTATCCCTCTATCTGTCTATCCCTCTATCTGTCTATCCCTCTATCTGTCTATCCCTCTATCTGTCTGTCCATCCATCTATCCCTCTATCAATCTATCTATCCCTTCATCCATCCATCCATCTATCCCTCTCTTTCTATCTATTTATCTATCTATCCATCTATCTTTCCATCTATCTATCTATCCCTCTATTTATCCCTCTCTATCTATCCCTCTATTTATCCCTCTTTCTATCTATCCCTCTATTTATCCCTCTTTCTATCTATCTATCCCTCTATTTATCCCTCTTTCTATCTATACCTCTATTTATCCCTCTTTCTATCTATACCTCTATTTATCCCTCTTTCTATCTATCTATCTATCCCTCTATTTATCCCTCTATCTATCCCTCTATTTATCCCTCTTTCTATCTATCCCTCTATTTATCCCTCTTTCTATCTATCCCTCTATTTATCCCTCTTTCTATCTATCTATCCCTCTATTTATCCCTCTTTCCATCTATCCCTCTATTTATCCCTCTTTCTATCTATCCCTCTATTTATCCCTCTTTCTATCTATCCCTCTATTTATCCCTCTTTCTATCTATCCCTCTATTTATCCCTCTTTCTATCTATCCCTCTATTTATCCCTCTCTATCTATCCCTCTATTTATCCCTCTTTTATCTATCTATTTCTCTTTCTTTATGTCCATTCTTCTATCCATCTATCTATCTATCTTTCTGTCAGTCTATCCCTCTGTCTATCCCTCTAATCTGTCTATCCCTCTATCTGTCTATCCCTCTATCTGTCTATCCCTCTATCTGTCTGTCCATCCATCTATCCCTCTATCAATCTATCTATCCCTTCATCCATCCATCCATCTATCCCTCTCTTTCTATCTATCTATCCCTTCATCCATCCATCCATCCCTCTATCTATCTCTATCTGTCCATCCATCTATCTCTTAATCTATCCATCTATCTATCCCTCTATCCATCTGTCCCTCTATCCATCTGTCCCTCTATCCATCTGTCCCTCTATCCATCTGTCCCCTCTATCCATCTGTCCCTCTATCCATCTGTCCCTCTATCCATCTGTCCCTCTATCCATCTGTCCTCTATCCATCTGTCCTATCCATCTGTCCCTCTATCCATCTGTCCCTCTATCCATCTGTCCCTCTATCCATCTGTCCCTCTATCCATCTGTCCCTCTATCATCTGTCCCTCTATCAATCTGTCCCTCTATCAATCTGTCCCTCTATCAATCTGTCCCTCTATCATCTGTCCCTCTATCATCTGTCCCTCTATCAATCTGTCCCTCTATCAATCTGTCCCTCTATCAATCTGTCCCTCTATCAATCTGTCCCTCTATCAATCTGTCCCTCTATCATCTGTCCATCTCTATCATCCCCTCTATCTCTCCATCTGTCCTCATCATCTTCCATCTATCATCCTGTCCTCTATCATGTCTATCCCTCTATCTCTGTATCCCTCTATCATCGTATCCCTCTATCATCTATCCCTCTATCTGCGTATCCCTCTATCTGCGTATCCCTCTATCTCGTATCCCTCTATCTGCGTATCCCTCTATCTGTGTATCCCTCTATCTGTGTATCCCTCTATCTGTTATCCCTCTATCTGTGTATCCCTCTATCTGTGTATCCCTCTATCTGTGTATCCCTCTATCTGTGTATCCCTCTATCTGTGTATCCCTCTATCTGTGTATCCCTCTATCTGTGTATCCCTCTATCTGTGTATCCCTCTATCTGTGTATCCCTCTATCTGTGTATCCCTCTATCTGTGTATCCCTCTATCTGTGTATCCCTCTATCTGTGTATCCCTCTGTCTATCCCTCTGTCTATCCCTCTGTCTATCCCTCTGTCTGTCCATCCATCTATCTCTTAATCTATCTATCTATCTATCTATCCCTTCATCCATCCATCCCTCTATCTCTATCTGTCCATCCATCTATCTCTTAATCTATCTGTCTATCTATCTGTCTATCTATCTGTCTATCTATCTATTATCTATCCATTTATCCTTCTATCCATCTATCCCTCTATCCATCTATCCCTCTATCCCTCTCTATCTATCCCTCTCTATATATCCCTCTCTATCTATCCCTCTAGCAGAGCTAGTCTGGCTGACAGCAGGGTTCAGCTCAGGTCATAATGACCTGAGCTGAACCCTGACTGTTTAGTCAGTTCTCAGCTCTGCTACATCCCTGTGTGTCTATGCACAGGGATGTAGCAGAGCTGAGATTTCGTTTTGGACTACGTCGGACGGAAGAGGATTTTTTAAATAAAGATGGAGTCCCTAATTGTCTTCTGTTTTATTTCTAATAAAATTATTTTTCTCTGTGTTGTGTTTTTTTTTTTATATTGATTACTGGAAATTCATGGCGGTCATGTCTAATATTGGCGTGACCGCCATAAATTTCGGGCTTAGGGCCAGCTGATAATACAAAGCTGGCATTAACCCCTTTATTACCCAGTGAGCCACCCGCCACCAGGGCCACTGGAAGAGCGGGGTTCAGCGCCAGAAGATGGCGCTTCAATGAACGCGCCATCTTCTGGGGCGGCTGCGGGCTGCAATTTGCAGCGGGGGGTGCCCAGAAAGCTTGGGCCTCCCTGCGCTGAAGATTCCAGCCCCCAGCTGCTTAGCTGTACCTGGCTGGACATAGAAATTGTGCGGAGCCCCACGCATTTTTTTTTTTTTTATTATTTCATGAAATTCATGAAATAATAAAAAAAAGGGGGCTCGCCTATATTCTTGTGTCCGGCCAGGTACAAATAGGCACCTGGGGGTTGGTGGCAGCCCGTCGCTGCCTGCTGGATCCGGCTGGTTACAGAAATACGGCGAAGCACACGTCATTTTTTTTTCCTGAAAAATCAATAAAACAATATAAATAAAAGGGACTGCATCTTTATTAACCCCTGGACCATGGTCCAGGGGTTAATAAAGATGCAGTCCCTTTTTTAGGATTGTTTTATTGATTTTTCAGAAAAAAAATGACGTGTGCTTCGCCGTATTTCTGTAACCAGCCGGATCCAGCAGGCAGCGACGGGCTGCCACCAAATACGGCGAAGCACACGTCATTTTTTTTTCCTGAAAAATCAATAAAACAATATAAATAAAAGGGACTGCATCTTTATTAACCCCTGGACCATGGTCCAGGGGTTAATAAAGATGCAGTCCCTTTTTTAGGATTGTTTTATTGATTTTTCAGGAAAAAAAAATGACGTGTGCTTCGCCGTATTTCTGTAACCAGCCGGATCCAGCAGGCAGCGACGGGCTGCCACCAACCCCCAGGTGCCTATTTGTACCTGGCCGGACACAAGAATATAGGCGAGCCCCCTTTTTTTATTTCATGAATTTCATGAAATAATAAAAAAAAAAAATGCGTGGGGCGCCGCACAATTTCTATGTCCAGCCAGGTACAGCTAAGCAGCTGGGGGCTGGAATCTACAGCGCAGGGAGGCCCAAGCTTTCTGGGCACCCCCCGCTGCAAATTGCAGCCCGCAGCCGCCCCAGAAGATGGCGCGTTCATTGAAGCGCCATCTTCTGGCGCTGAACCCCGCTCTTCCAGTGGCCCTGGTGGCGGGTGGCTCACTGGGTAATAAAGGGGTTAGGGCCAGCTTTGTATTATCAGCTGGCCCTAAGCCCGAAATTTATGGCGGTCACGCCAATATTAGACATGACCTCCATGAATTTCCAGTAATCAATATAAAAAAAAAACACAACACAGAGAAAAATAATTTTATTAGAAATAAAACAGAAGACAATTAGGGACTCCATCTTTATTTAAAAAATCCTCTTCCGTCCGACGTAGTCCAAAACGAAATCTCAGCTCTGCTACATCCCTGTGCATAGACACACAGGGATGTAGCAGAGCTGAGAACTGACTAAACAGTCAGGGTTCAGCTCAGGTCATTATGACCTGAGCTGAACCCTGCTGTCAGCCAGACTAGCTCTGCTAGAGGGATAGATAGAGAGGGATAGATAGAGAGGGATAGATGGATAGAGGGATAGATGGATAGAGGGATAGATGGATAGAGGGATAAATGGATAGATAATAGATAGATAGACAGATAGATAGACAGATAGATTAAGAGATAGATGCATGGACAGATAGAGATAGAGGGATGGATGGATGAAGGGATAGATAGATAGATAGATAGATAGATAGATAGATAAGAGATAGATGGATGGACAGACAGAGGGACAGACAGAGGGACAGACAGAGGGACAGACAGAGGGAAGACAGAGGGATAGACAGAGGGATAGACAGAGGGACAGACAGAGGGATAACAGAAGAGGGATAGACAGACAGAGGGATAGACAGACAGAGGGATAGACAGACAGAGGGATAGACAGACAGAGGGATAGACAGACAGAGGGATAGACAGACAGAGGGATAGACAGACAGAGGGATAGACAGACAGAGGGATAGACAGACAGAGGGATAGACAGATAGAGGGATAGACAGATGGACAGATTGAGATGGACAGATGGATAGATTGAGATGGACAGATGGATAGAGGGACAGATGGACAGATGGATAGAGGGACAGATGGACAGATGGATAGAGGGACAGATGGACAGATGGATAGAGGGACAGATGGACAGATGGATAGAGGGACAGATGGACAGATGGATAGAGGGACAGATGGATAGAGGGACAGATGGATAGAGGGACAGATGGATAGAGGGACAGATGGATAGAGGGACAGATGGATAGAGGGATAGAGGGATAGATGGATAGAGGGATAGACGGATAGAGGGACAGATAGAGAGGGACAGATAGAGAGGGATAGAGGGATAGATGGATGGACAGATAGAGATAGATAGAGGGATGGATGGATGGATGGATGAAGGAATAGATAGATAGACAGAGAAATAGATAGAAAGAGAGGGATAGATGGATAGAGGGATAGATGGATAGACGGATAGAGGGATAGACAGATAGAGGGATAGACAGATAGAGGGATAGACAGATAGAGGGATACACAGATAGAGGGATACACAGATAGAGGGATAGACAGATAGAGGGATAGACAGATGGACAGATTGAGATGGATAGAGGGACAGATGGACAGAGGGACAGATGGATAGAGGGACAGATGGATAGAGGGACAGATGGATAGAGGGACAGATGGATAGAGGGACAGATGGATAGAGGGATAGATGGATAGAGGGATAGACGGATAGAGGGATAGATAGAGAGGGACAGAGGGATAGAGGGATAGATGGATAGAGGGATAGATGGATAGAGGGATAGATGGATAGAGGGATAGATGGATGGACAGATAGAGATAGATAGAGGGATGGATGGATGAAGGAATAGATAGATAGACAGAGAAATAGATAGAAAGAGAGGGATAGATGGATGGATGGATGGATGAAGGGATAGATGGATGGACAGACAGATAGAGGGATAGAGGGATAGACAGACAGAAAGGTAAATAGAGATAGATAGAAAGATAGATAGAAGAATGGACATAAAGAAAGAGAAATAGATAGATAAATAGAGGGATAGATAGACAGGTAGAGAGATAGATGGAAAGATAGATAGAATGAAAGATAGAAATGATAGATAGATAGATAGATATAGAGGGATTGTGTGTGAGGAAGGGTATAGTTACGTTTATTACATTCTCCCCATTTCCAGCAGGCATAGTATGTGGCTTTTCCTCTGCTTCCTGCCTCTCTCTCTCCTCGGTGCCGGTTTTCTAGTTTGACAGCCGGCTTTATGAGTGGGAGGAGAGAGGCAGTCAGAGGTGCCCCCCCCCCCCCCGCAGCACAGTAAATGCGCAGGCGCCGGTTTACCGCCCCGCAGTGAGGATAATGAATAATCCACTGCGGGGTCGGCGTACTGCGCAGATGCGAGGGGGCCAGGACGCTGTCGGGCAGCGCGCACTGCGCATGCCCGGCAGGCTAAAGCAAAGCGCAGGCGCCGGTTAGAGTGAGGAGGGGGTGGAGGAATCGCATCATCCCCAACACAGAGGGATGATGGACAGCACGGGGGTGGCACACAGACACTGGAAACCCCGCCTCCCGGTCTTCGGTCCTGGTAACTGCCTCATATTATATAAGTGTATATTTCAGTGACTATAGTTATACAAAATGCAATATAAACCTTGTCTGAGTGCAGCCTTAGTGCTGCAGAAGGTGGGGAGCTCAGCTTCTAATGTCTGGGGGGGGTGACAGGTTCGCTTTAAACAACAATTTCCATGACATGCAAAAGATAATAAGCTGTTATAATTGTAGATTACCTCTTTTTACAGAACTGTCTGCAATTGCAAGCAGATGGCATCAAATACACTAAAGCATTCTGCTGGTTGTTTTTGAAAACTGCAGGATTTGCTGCAGACAAACCCTATTTTTACGCTGCAAAGACTGTAGCAAAATATCTGCATTCATAAAGTGTAAATCAAAGTGAACTTTACTTGAGGCATTAAAAAAGTTATTCTACTCACTTAGCTTATCTGTTTTAATAGTTTATTTAGAAAGGGAGGCAGCATTTTGTGCTCTCTCAGATCGATCTGTAATGGCCACTTTACACACACCAACTTATCTGTTCAACTTCTGACCAACTTACTGGTTGCAGTGAAATCATGGACATATTGTTCCTTTTGTACACAGCCACAAAATAGAACAATGTGTCCATGATTTCACTGGAACCAGTAAGTTGGACAGATAAGTTGGTGTGTGTAAAGTGGCCCTAAGGCTGCTTTCACATTGCGTTCTGCCACACGTTCAGAGGTCCCGTCGGGGCTTATGTTCGAAAACGAAGTTCGGACATATGTGCCGACGGGGCCATTGACTTTAATGGTCCAGACGGAGTCGACGTGTGCTCTGTCCTGCACCATTTTCGGGAATATAAGCTTTCTACAGGAGGAAACTTGAAAGCATCACATTTGAAGTGACTTTGAGGGACCTATGTGACAGAAAATACCCAAAAGTGTCAGCATTCTAAAAACTGCACCCCTCAAACTGTTCAAATCCAAATCAAATAAGCTTAGAGACTCTTGAGGTGCTTCATCGAAACTAAAAGAATGTTGAAGGGAAAAAAATGAAAATGTAACTTTTCCTTGCAAGTTACTTTAGCCCCAAATCTTGCATTTTAAGAAGTGTAAAGCCCCCGTCACACAGGGCGACATCGCCACCCATTACAGAGGCGACATGGGGGCGTGGTCTATCACCAGCATCATCGCCCCTATGTCGCCTCGTAAAGGGACAATGTCGCCGGTTGCCTGTTTTCAGAGCAGTGCCCTGAAACCAGGCGACCGATCTGGGGTGATGTGCACACATCGCCCCATGTAACCGGTCGTCTGCGACCTGTCAGGCGATGGGAGCCATAGGCTCCCATTGTCATGCATCACCACTAGGGTTTTCAGATACGCCGGCGGCGATGCCGCCTGACAGCTCGCCGGCGCAGGGCTGGAGATGTTGCCCCGTGTAAACGGGGGACGTCGACGCTGGCTGGGCGCCGAAATCTTGCGTGCACCCTCCAGTCGCCGCCGACCTCCTCAGCCCCGTCGCCAGGTGTGACGGGACCTTAACCTTGCAATATAAACCTTGTCTGAGTGCAGCCTTAGTGCTGCAGAAGGTGGGGAGCTCAGCTTCTAATGTCTGGGGGGGGTGACAGGTTCGCTTTAAACAACAATTTCCATGACATGCAAAAGATAATAAGCTGTTATAATTGTAGATTACCTCTTTTTACAGAACTGTCTGCAATTGCAATCAGATGGCATCAAATACACTAAAGCATTCTGCTGGTTGTTTTTGAAAACTGCAGGATTTGCTGCAGACAAACCCTATTTTTACGCTGCAAAGACTGTAGCAAAATATCTGCATTCATAAAGTGTAAATCAAAGTGAACTTTACTTGAGGCATTAAAAAAGTTATTCTACTCACTTAGCTTATCTGTTTTAATAGTTTATTTAGAAAGGGAGGCAGCATTTTGTGCTCTCTCAGATCGATCTGTAATGGCCACTTTACACACACCAACTTATCTGTTCAACTTCTGACCAACTTACTGGTTGCAGTGAAATCATGGACATATTGTTCCTTTTGTACACAGCCACAAAATAGAACAATGTGTCCATGATTTCACTGGAACCAGTAAGTTGGACAGATAAGTTGGTGTGTGTAAAGTGGCCCTAAGGCTGCTTTCACATTGCGTTCTGCCACACGTTCAGAGGTCCCGTCGGGGCTTATGTTCGAAAACGAAGTTCGGACATATGTGCCGACGGGGCCATTGACTTTAATGGTCCAGACGGAGTCGACGTGTGCTCTGTCCTGCACCATTTTCGGGAATATAAGCTTTCTACAGGAGGAAACTCGAAAGCATCACATTTGAAGTGACTTTGAGGGACCTATGTGACAGAAAATACCCAAAAGTGTCAGCATTCTAAAAACTGCACCCTCAAACTGTTCAAATCCAAATCAAATAAGCTTAGAGACTCTTGAGGTGCTTCATCGAAACTAAAAGAATGTTGAAGGGAAAAAAATGAAAATGTAACTTTTCCTTGCAAGTTACTTTAGCCCCAAATCTTGCATTTTAAGAAGTGTAAAGCCCCCGTCACACAGGGCGACATCGCCACCCATTACAGAGGCGACATGGGGGCGTGGTCTATCACCAGCATCATCGCCCCTATGTCGCCTCGTAAAGGGACAATGTCGCCGGTTGCCTGTTTTCAGAGCAGTGCCCTGAAACCAGGCGACCGATCTGGGGTGATGTGCACACATCGCCCCATGTAACCGGTCGTCTGCGACCTGTCAGGCGATGGGAGCCATAGGCTCCCATTGTCATGCATCACCACTAGGGTTTTCAGATACGCCGGCGGCGATGCCGCCTGACAGCTCGCCGGCGCAGGGCTGGAGATGTTGCCCCGTGTAAACGGGGGACGTCGACGCTGGCTGGGCGCCGAAATCTTGCGTGCACCCTCCAGTCGCCGCCGACCTCCTCAGCCCCGTCGCCAGGTGTGACGGGACCTTAACCTTGCAAATATAAACCTTGTCTGAGTGCAGCCTTAGTGCTGCAGAAGGTGGGAGCTCAGCTTACTAAATGTCTGGTGGGGTGACAGGTTCGCTGTAACAACAATTTCCATGACATGCAAAAGAAATAAGCTGTTAATTAATTGTAGATTACCTCTTTTTACAGAACTGTCTGCAATTGCAATCAGATGCATCAAATACACTAAAGCATTCTGCTGGTTTTTTTTGAAACTGCAGGATTTGCTGCAGACAAACCCTATTTTTTACGCTGCAAAGACTGTACAAAATATCTGCATTCATAAAGTGTAAATCAAAAGTGAACTTTACTTGAGGCATTAAAAAAGTTATTCTACTCACTTAGCTTATCTGGTTTTAATAGTTTATTTAGAAAGGGAGCAGCATTTTGTGCTCCTCAGATCGACTGTAATGGCACTTTACACACACCCAACTTTCTGTTCACTTCTGACCAACTTACTGGTTGCAGTGAAATCATGGACATATTGTTCCTTTTTGACACAGCCACAAAATAGAACAATGTGTCCAATGTTTTCACTGAACCAGTAAGTTGGACAATAAGTTGGTGTGTGAAAAGTGCCCTAAGGCTGCTTTCACATTGCGTTCTGCCAACCGTTCAGAGTCCCTCGGGCTTATTTTTCGAAAACGAAGTTCGGACATATGTGCCGACGGGGCCATTGACTTTAATGGTTCCAGACGGAGTCGACGTGTCTCTGTCTCTGCACCATTTTTCGGAATATAATGCTTTCTACAGGAGGAAACTCGAAAGCATCACTTTGAAGTGACTTTGAGGCCTATGTGACAGAAAATACCCAAAAGGGTCACATTCTAAAAACTGCACCCTCAAACTGTTCAAATCCAAATCAAATAAGCTTAGAGACTCTTTGAGGTGCTTCATCGAAACTAAAAGAATGTTGAAGGGAAAAAAATGAAAATGTAACTTTTCCTTGCAAGTTACTTTAGCCCCAAATCTTGCATTTTAAGAAGTGTAAAGCCCCCGTCACACAGGGCGACATCGCCACCCATTACAGAGGCGACATGGGGGCGTGGTCTATCACCAGCATCATCGCCCCTATGTCGCCTCGTAAAGGGACAATGTCGCCGGTTGCCTGTTTTCAGAGCAGTGCCCTGAAACCAGGCGACCGATCTGGGGTGATGTGCACACATCGCCCCATGTAACCGGTCGTCTGCGACCTGTCAGGCGATGGGAGCCATAGGCTCCCATTGTCATGCATCACCACTAGGGTTTTCAGATACGCCGGCGGCGATGCCGCCTGACAGCTCGCCGGCGCAGGGCTGGAGATGTTGCCCCGTGTAAACGGGGGACGTCGACGCTGGCTGGGCGCCGAAATCTTGCGTGCACCCTCCAGTCGCCGCCGACCTCCTCAGCCCCGTCGCCAGGTGTGACGGGACCTTAACAGTCGAAAATTGACCCCAAAATTTATTGTTCATTTTATTTCTGAATATTCTGATACCAGAGCTCAGAAGGGAAGAAGTGCCTTTTAACTTTTTGAACGATAAAATGGTTGGAATTGTTACAGGATGCTCCTGATGTGCCTAAACAGTGGTACCCCCCCCCCCCCCCCCACAAGTGACCCCATTATGGAAACTAGACCCCCCCCCTCCAAGGAATTTAGATGTGTGGTAAGCAATTTGAATCCCCATGTGTTTCACAGACACTTATAACGTTGAGCCATGAAAATAAAATCACATTTTTGCCACAGAAATGTTCTTTTAGCTAGTTTTTATTTTCTCAAGGTAAATAGGAGAAAATGCATCAATTTGTTGTACAATTTCTCCTGAGTACACCAATACCCATATGTGATCGAAAATGACTTTTGAGGCACAGTGCAAAGATCAGAAGAGGAGCCCCATATTGGAGTTCATATTTAGATGGAATGGTTTGGTTGTGCCTTATCGCTTTGGCAGAGCCCCTGACATGCCAGAAAGACATACCCCCCAATTTTACAAACTGCACTCCTAGATGAGTTTAATGAGGGGTGTAGCATATTGATACCGCAGGTATCACTAACTTTCTATTATTGGGCAGTAACAAAAGAATAATTTAAGTTTTTTCACTAACATTGTTTTAGCCCCCAAGTTTTACATTTTTAGAAGGGCTACTGAGAAAAAAAAATTGACCATTTGTTGCGTAATTTTTCCAAAGTGTGCCAATACCCTTTATGTAATTGGGAACTACTTTTGTGCATTGCAAAGCTCAGAAGGGAAGGAGTGCCATACTGGACTTCAGAAGTTGATGGAATGGTTTGTTGGAATAGCATCTCTCTCACAAGTGATCCCATTTTACACACTGCACTCCTCAATAAATGCATATTGTAGTGCAGTGAATATATTGATACCGTTGATGTCAAATTTTATACTATTGGGCAGCAAAGAAAAAGAAATAACATTTTCCACTAAAATGTTTTTACCACATATTTCCAATTTTTAAAAGAAAATAGGTAAAAAAAAAAGGGGGGTCATAATGTGTCATACAATTTCTCTTGAACATGGCAATATCTCAGGTGTTAGTTTATAGAACCTCAGGACTTAGGAGGTAAGGAACGCCATTTGTTTTTTTGGAACACAACTGCCAGAACAGTAGAAACCCCCTTAAATGACAACATTTTGGAATTAAAATCTGATGGGAATTTACCTATGAGGGTAGGTATGATTTTGTCTCTAAAACACCAATGGCGTCTAAAGCAGTGAATGTTTGAGTTAGGAATTGCAAATAAGCCCTTGTAGTGCCCATACATTGTGCCTAGATCGTGCTTCTGGAGACGTGCACCCCATAAATTAATCTCACTCTTCTCACTACAACAATGCCAAATGTGGGGAGATTAATTGTGGTTTAGACTCATTGTGGTGCTCAGATGGGAAGTGGACATTTGGATTTGGGATTGCATATTTTGCTGGTCTTCTTTTTTGTGGAAGCCATAGTGTTTTTCCAGATCCTTTATCCTACTAGTAACATGGAAGCCCCCTACATTCCAATTAACAGATGATAGACCAGAGTGGGTACTTGTTTTTTAGCATGGTTTTGTGGTTTGAATTGAATGCTATTGGTGGCAGTTTGGTACTTGACCATTTTGGATTAGTTCAAATCGTGTTCTATTACATTAGCATTTCCAAACTATATCTCCAAAATATGTGAAACCACCAATGAATCCACACATAATGAGGCAGCAGAATTACTTTGAACTCTGTTTGACCTCTGTTCAGCAGTGACCTTATTTTCAAAGTTGCACAAAACTACTGATGACCCTACTTTTGTGCATGTGTAAAAAGGTGGAGACCGCTGGACCATAGGCCAGACAGGAGTTCAAAGTGAAAGTGTTTGCATTAGTAGTGAATTTTCTATTGGGAATTTTGCCTGAATCACATTTTTCTAAGATTAACAATTTAAGCTGAACCTACTCCAGCGATTTTAGGGAGGCAAAATATATAAATCATCTAGAGTTGAAGATTTCTCTTTATTACTATTTTTATGCCATGCACCTTGCCGTTGTATGTTGTGATTATACGGCTTTATTCCCCAGGTGAGCATGATTACAGTAATATCAGATTAATATAGCTTTTTTTTAGGTTTGACTTTTGAAGGCTATAGGTTTTTGTTTTTTTTTTCTGCCAACCGTGTAATGTGAGGACTCTTTTTGCGGGATGAGTTAGAGTTTTTATTAATATCATTTTGGACCATATATTTTTTGATCGCTCTATTCTGCTGCAAATACACAATAGAGTGAAAAATATTTTTAGTAGGAAAAAAAAATACGTATTTAGATCACATCTTTATTACTCTGCAATGTCCAACATAGTCCAGTGGGCGGTCCCTCGATGACTTAGTCCCCCATATTCTATAAGAGCAGGCACCCTCCCAGGGAAATGAATGTCATAATTAGTGATGAGTAAGTAGTGAAATATTCGCACTCGCTATACTCGTAATGAGTATTTCTCCATTCGCCTTCCACGATAGCATTGGAGGATGTCGTCCACGCCCTATTGGGGGACAGGAACACAGAGAGGTTAAAAGCCCCTCCCCTTCCTCAGTACTCCAGTGTCTTCCTGTCCCCCTTGGGGCATGGAGAGGTTCCAGTGCTGTCAGGCCGGCAGAGGCAGCATTGGGGTGTACTTACAGCCGGGCCAGGAAAGGACGTCGGGGGCGGCCTCCTCCTTCTCGGGGCTCCCATGATGGGACCATCCGGCCTTCCTGCGTCCTACGGGGCAAAGCAGGCCGTGTATTGCAGCGCCGGAGGCCTGTTCAGCTCTCCAGCGTCTCCCTCCTCCAGCTGCGGTCCCTGGGGCATGCATCAGAGGTTCCTGGATGGCACTTCCTGTTTCGGGCGGTGGCTCCTGTACAGACTGGGTGCGGCTCCAGGGAACCCAGCAGTCCTATCGCGCGCTACTGCCCGCGGCCGGTGACCAGGAGGAGGGAGGGAACAGGTGTTCCTCGTTGGGGGCACGGTACTTCTGGACAAGTACCCGCTGGAAGCTACACCCAGGTAAGGCTGATCCCTGAAACATGGAGGGTGATAGGCTTCCACCTCTGCTTCTGCAGAGCCCAGTGTTCCCCCAGCTCATGTAAGTGTTTCTGGGGGTGGTCACAAGGAGTAGAGTTATTTAGGGCCTGCACTCCCACTGGGACCCCCTTCTCTTCCCTTTTTTTCTGTAGGGAGACAAGAGCCACCTGTGAAAGGGAGCAAAATCCCGTCCAGGAAATGTGGCTGCGGCACGAACTTCCCTCTTCCTACAAAAAGGTGTCGGCCATGACTGACAGTGTTGTCAGGATGGACTCCCCATCCCTGCTTGAGGAGCTCCAATCCATTAGGGAAGAGGTGCAGGCTTTTCTCTCGGCACTGCCGGTTTTTGCTGCAGCTTCCAGGTCTTCCCCTCCAAAAGAGAGGAAGCTCCAGGATTGTGACTCTGTGGATCTCATGGAGGCTGGCCAGAGCTCACCATCAGAGGACGGCGAGTATATTGCCTCTGTTGCCTGTGTCCAGACACGAGAATCTGGACACTGCTATTTTTCCACGGAGTCCATGGGTGAATTGGTGGACACTGTCCACAGTACCATGGGAGTAGAAGTGGTGGAACCCCCTTCTTCCGTGCAGGACTAAATGTACAGAGGCCTAAAGGCTAAGCAGCAGTTGGGCTTCCCTGTCCATGAGGTCATCCGGGTGATGACTTTATCTGGGAAGTCCCGAAGGTGGACATCCAGGTGGCCAAGGTAGCATATAAGTCCGCGTTGCCTTTTGAAGATTCCTCCCAGTTGAAGGACCCCCTCGATCGTAAGATGGAGAGTGTCCTCAAAAACTCCTGGGAGAGGCGGCAGCTATGTCTTTAAAGGTGAACATTTCCTCTAGATGTGGGGGGCTGCTCTGGCAGCAACCATGTAGTATTAATCACCTGCACCATGCCTCATGTACCCAGCCGTGGCTGTGGGTTCAATCCTAAGCTGTACATCATCCAAGGCACATGATAGCTGCAGGCTATCCCCCTGACAGGCCCCGTGCTCTGGCGACTGTGGGCCACTAGCCGTTGGGCGAGGCTTTTAACCAAATCTCTCTTTAAATGGATCACCCAGCTGGAAGAATTCCTCCTGCAGGGTACTCCCAGGGAGGAGCTTTGGACTCATTTCCACTTCTGAGAAGTACTACAGGCTTCCTGACCGATGCCTCTGCTGAGTTGATCCGCATTGGCGCCAGGTGCGCAGTGTTGGCTAACACAGCTCACAGGGCTGTGTGGCTTACTTTGTGGAATGGGTAGGTCATGTCTAAGCTCCAGCTGTGTGGCCTCCCCTTTCAAAAGTCTTTTGTCTTTGGTCCGGCATTAGATGACATCCTGGGAAAGGTGTCAGACCGGAAAATGTGTCTACCTATAAAGAAGCCCTTTCGGAGGCAGTCCTTTCGGCCTGAGCGCAGCCAACCCTCCCAGTCTAAAGGGAAGGGTAAGTCTGGTTGCTGGGCATTCCAGAAAGGGGCCAAGACCCGTAATATCTTACTCCCCCAGCAGCTGCATCACCAGCCGCCCCCTAAACAATGCCGCCTTCCCATTGCGGGGCAGCTCCTGCGGTTTCTGCCACAGTCGCAAGCAATCTCCTCGTGCCCTTGGATCCTCTCGACCATTTGGGAGGGTCTGCACTTGGAATTCGAAAGCCAGCCCCTCCGTGTCTTCGAGTCCCTTCGCTTCCTCAGGGGGACTCTCACACATTTTCTCTTGTCGGGTCTGCGAGACCTGTTGGATTCTGTTGTGGGGTCCCCGGTTCCTCCTGGAGAAGAGGGCCAGGGGCGTTACTCCAGGTTGTTGGTGGACCTCCGGAACGCGTATTATGTCCCCATTCGCCTGTCCCACAAGCGCTTTCTGCGATTCGCGATCTCCGGGGCAGGCGGGACGGTCCATTATCTGTTTAATGTGCTGCCCTTCAGGTTTTCATAGGCCCCCAGAGTTTACCAAACTCATGGGGGAAGTGATTGCATTCACCCAGACCCAGGGGATATGTGTGCTTCCCTATTTAGACGACATGTTGGTGGTTGCTCCTTTGGCAGTGGTTCTGCGCACCCTGGTCTCTAAAACGTTGGAGATTCTTCAGTCCCTGGGGTTGGTGCCCAATCTTTGGGAATCGGAACGGGTGCCGGCAACCCGTCAATTTTTGGAAGTCTTGCTGGCCTCCTCCAGACAGGCCTCGTTCCTTCCTGCGGCACATCCTCTTTTGCGCTGCAAGCATCTGACCTGCTTCCGGGCAAGGAGGTCGCCCTCCTTGCGGGAAGCAATATCCCTGTTAGAGGCCATGTCGGCCTGAATTCAGTCTGTAGCATGGGCTCAGGCTCCTTCCAGTCTGCTTCGGGGACACATACTGAGTTCCTGGGTCAGACGTCAGGATTCCTTAAACTCGTGTGTCCGGATCCCGGGGCGGATGATCACCTCGCTTTCCTGGATGAATCCCGGACACCTTCGAACGAGGGTGGCCTGGCTGCAGTCTCCTGTGACCTCCGTTCCCACTGCTGCCAGCAGTTCTGGTTTGGGCGCGATGGTGGATCGCACGCCGTTCCAGTGGATTTGGCGTCGCTCGGTCAGTCGCCAGTCTTCATACTTCCGGGAACTTCTGGCAGTGGAAGACGCGCTTCATGCGCAGCTCACGTTCTCTGGGGTCATCATGTCAAGATCCTGTCGGACAACGTGACTACGGTTGCCTTCTTGCGTCACCAAGGCGGTACTCGAGGCTTACTCTTGCAGGGGCTGGCAAGACTGATCTTTTCGTGGGCAGTACGCCATCTTCTCTCCTCCTCGGCAGTTCATCTGAAGGGAATGGCCAATGTACAGGCAGATTTCTTGAGCCGCACGGAGGTCCACCTAGGAGAATGGTGCCTCCATCCGGATGTATTTCGATCTCTTACGGACAGGTGGGGTGTCCCTTCGATCGACCTGTTCGCTTCGGGCTCGAATACAAAGGTGTCGCCCTTTTTCTCCCTGACGGGGGGGCTGGACGCCTTTGCCCATCCCTGGGCCTTCCGTTTGGTGTTTGCATTTCCTCCAATCCCGCTACTTCCCAAGGCGTTGCAAAAGATTCGGGCGGAGGGGGTGTCGACTATCCTGGTGGCTTCCCTGTGGCCCAAATGGGCGTGGTACGACGCCATCCGAGACCTGGGCCAGGGGGGACTGATTAGATTGCCCCACTGTTTCAACCTTCTGTCCCAGGGTCCTCTTTCACCCGGGCCTTCAGTGGCTCTATCTGGCGGCCTGGCTGTTGCGGCCGGGATCCTGAGGACCAAGGGTCTCTCCCAGGCAGTGATCCGCACGCTTCGGCAGGGCAGGCTGCCTGTGTCGCACGCTATTTACGGGAGGGCTGGAATCGGTTCCTGTCCTGGTGTGCTCCTTCCATCTCGGCCATGCATCATCCTAATGTGGCCCAACTCTTGGGTTTTTGCAGCGTGGCTTTGATTTGGGGCTGAGTACTCTTTAAGTCCAGGTGTCGGCACTTGGGGCAGTTATGCCCAGGATCTTTCTTCCCGTTGATGGCTCAAGCGTTTTTTTTACTTCTGCTTGGGGGTGGCATCCCCAGTTCGGCCTTCTGTCCCTCCCTGGGATTTGAAGATTGCTCTCCACGGGTTTTCTCGAAGTCCTTTTGCACCCTTGTCGGCTGCATCCCTTACGTCTCTCTCACAAGGTGGCGTTTTTGGTGGCCATCACTTCTGCTCCAGAGTTGGAGAACTGCAGGCACTCTCTGTCCGGGCTCTGTGCCTCGTGGTGTCCATTGTTCGCATTACACTTCGGTTGCATTAATCTATTCTTCCGAAAGTTGTGTCGGTTTTCCATCGGTCCCAGGTTGTGGTTCTACCTTCATTTGGTCAATCTCCTGCTAATGCGGCTGAGGCCGTGTTTCACTCCTTCGATGTTCGTCGGACTGTCCTCCACTACCTCCGAGAGACTGCTTCCTGGAGGTTAGATCAGAACCTGTTTTGTTCAGCATTTTGGGTAATGTACAGGGAACACGACTTCCTAGGCTACCATCGCTTCCTGGATCACGAAGGTGATCTGTGAGGCCTACGTCGCTCCGGTCCTTGCTCCTCCGGAGGGGTTGAAGGCTCCTCCAACTCGGGCTGCTTCTACGTCCTAGGTGGAGCAGGCTGGAGCTTCATCGGAGCTGATTTGCAGAACGGCTATGTGGTAGTCTCTCCTCACTTTTTCTCGCCTCTATAGGTTAGATCTGTCCTTCAGTCGGGATCTGTCCTTTGGTAGGAAAGTTCTACAGGCAATAGTCCCACCCTGAGGAGTATCGGTGGTATTCCTCCAATGCTGTCGTGGAAGGCGAATGGAGAAAACTGAATTAGTCCTTACCGGTAATTCCTTTTCTTGGAGCCTTCCACGACAGCATCGGTTCCCTCCCTTGTTGGTGTTTGATTCCGGTTTGTATCAGGTAATCCATGGCTAAGGGTGATCTTGGTAAACACTGGAGTACTGAGGAAGGGGAGGGGCTTTTAACCTCTCTGTGTTCCTGTCCCCCAATAGGGCGTGGACGACATCCTCCAATGCTGTCGTGGAAGGCTCCCAAGAAAAGGAATTACCAGTAAGGACTTATTCAGTTTTTTAAAACTTGCATATTCATCCGAATAGCGAGTATAATGTTCGTCAATTAGTGATAGGCGCCACCCACACACATCCAGCTACAAAACGAGTCTTTCTCCAGGCCCCTTCCACAACAGCATAGGAGGTTGCCTCTCCACGCCCTATTGGGGACAGGAAGCACAAGAGAGGTTAAAAGGACCCTCCCACTCGCCACACTTACAGCAAGCCCCATAGACAATGCATGGGGCGTGACGCAAGTGCAGCCGTTAGGTGGAAAATGCGACAGGTGCACTTTTTTGACCGGATCTGCTGCATTTTTTCAAAACCGCTAGTGTGAAAGCACCCTAACTGATATAATTTTCTAATTCCTCTCTAAACTCTCCATTTGTGTTTTTTTTATTTATATTCCCCTCCTATCTTCTGTAGACTTCAATTAAAGAGAATTATTCCATCTGTTACTCCACTTAGTTCTCTGCTGTCCACTCTCCATAGAATGAATATGCATGTCACATGACGGCACAGGAGATCAGTGGGGGAAACTGTATTCTCTTTGTTCTGTTTACAGCATCACAAGAAGTGAACTACAACACAGAAACTGTCACAGCACAGCAGGGTATCTGCCTTACAGAAACAAATGGAGTCTAGATTAGGCAGATCTGCAGTAGCTCTCTCCCTCCATGGTGATATCAACTAAACAGACCTGTAAGTGAAACCTGATACTGCACTGTTTGCAAGGGGAGGAGAGAGCTGCAGAGAAGGTGTGCATAATTACATGACAGTTTATACAGCACACGACTAATCGTCTCTGCTTATAATGGGACAGGACTAATGGAGCAGCTCTCTGCAGGGTCTGACAATGATGATAACATGGAAACTAAAAACGGTACAGTAATGATTTTACATGTTTTTAAGAGGTCTGCCTAGGCACACTTCAAGGGTAATATTAGTATCATACTGAAAAATGAGCTGACAGTGTCGCTTTAATGCTTAAAACACCTTGCTGTGCCCCCAGAGAGACTCTACAATTCGAAAGGCTGTCACTGAGGTGCCAGCTCACTTTGAGTACTGAGGGGAGCTGTCAATTTGTGTCAGATTGTTCGCAATCGACATCACTCACGAGCACCAGTGTTACCAAGTATCGAGAATACTGTACTATCCGTGCCAGTAGCAAATCGTAATGTTTACACTTGCTCATCACTAGTCATATTCCTCAGGTCTCCCAGGGGTTAACTGTAATCTTCATGAAGATCTCTAAAGCAGAACACCATAAAGATAAGTTAACCCCAGTGTGACTCCAGTAGCATGATGGGTCATGAACTTACGGAGTTAATTACCTATTCCCCTGGGAAGGCGCACACACAGAAGAGGGGGTTATCACATCGAAAGATCTATTCAATCTGACGTTTCAGCGCGTCAGATCAAATAGATCACATGAGGCTGTAGTGTGCGCCGATACCGAGGAGGGAGGTGGAGGGGCCGGAGGCTGTCAAAACTTGTGGGGTGGAACTGGAGAGGACTGAGGGGGGCATCAGGGGATGTGATTTCCATGCGTTGTGACATGTGTGACCATGTCAGATCGCATGGGGATGCGGCAGGCTTTCCCGCGCACTGTCGCCATTTTGCGATGGCCCGGAGGAGAGATGGGGGGTGGGAGGGTGATCATCGTTACCTGTGGCTTTAGGGGTAACTTTTCTCTTCCATCTGACATCCGTGATCATGTTAGATGAAAGAGAAATCATTTGTATCGGTGATTACTTTTTTTTTTTTTGTAATGGGATGACCAGTCAGTGGTGTTAACCGGTCATGACATTACTGGTACCGGGAAAAAAGTGCCCATTTCATAATCTGCAGAGTCTCGTCTACTACTTGTATCTGAAACCCTGGAAATTTTAGGGTACTGTCCTTGCTGACATCGTAAAATGGCAGCAAGACAGGCATAAGTACACTAATTTTCCGACGTCTAAAGTCGGAATGCTGTCGCTATGGGGTTAAGGCTGTGTGTGCATGTTTAGTATTTGGTGCAGTAAAATTTCTGCACCAATTCTGCACCTTTTGCCAGAAAAAAACCACCAAAAAGCGCAATGCTTTATTTATGTTGTGCTTTCGGTGCATTTTTCACTGCTGAAATGTAGCTTTTGTCACCATATGTTTTTGAGTCAAATCAATGCCTGGCTAAAGGAGAAGAGATCTGGTATCCAGAAATCCTTTCAGTGCATTTAATAAAATACGATTTGTTTACGGTATTTATTTTTTTCAAAAATACACTAAATCCGCAATGAAAAACAGTTTGAACATAATTCATTTTTTGCTATTTTTTTTTTTTACCTTTCATGATTACATTGAGATCAATGGGTGAAGAATGCCCCAACAATTGAAATGCTGGAAATTTTCTGCACCTAAGCAAAAAGTAAGCACCATGTGCACAACACTTCGGAAATTCTCTGACCTTGCAGATTCTAACAAAAATGCACCAAAAAACACACAGTGCGCACATAGCCCAAAAGCAATACTAAACTTCCTGTATTAAGCAGTAAACAGAAAAAAAGAGCCAGTGTTTGCATGAGAAAAATTGTTTGGTTTATTTTCCAAGATCCATTAAAAAAAATAAATTTCAAATACGTATTCAGAAAAGTGATCTTTTGAAATATAAAAATAATTAACCTGATCTGTAAACACACTTAAAGGGAACCTGACCCCCCCCCCCCCGCATCTTTCTACCTGTCCCTGCACCCCCTATTATCATTTCTAGCCATCCCTTTTGCAGAAAAAAATCAATTTTGTAAAGTAGAGAAAAGTTTATATTCACCTCGTCCTGTGTGAGTTCTCGGTTTCTGAATTAGTCTCAATAGGCGGGCATGTCTGCTGCTCCCTTGTAACTATGCACGCCCCTCTCAGGTTGCTGCCTTGCTAAGAGCCTGGCCGCTTCATGAAAGGGGGCAGGGCTACTGGCATGCCACGATTTAGCCCTGCCCCTTTCATGACGCGGCCAGGCTCTTAGCAAGCAGAGAGGGGCGTGCATAAATACAAGGGAGCAGCAGACATGCCCGCCTATTGAGACTAATTCAGAAACAGAGAACTCGCACAGGACTAGGTGAATATAACCTCTTCTCTACTTTACAAAATCGATTTTTGTTCTGCAAAAGGGATGACTAGAAATGATAAGAGGGGGTGCAGGGACAGGTAGAAAGATGCAGGGGGCGGGTCAGTTTGTGGGGTCAGGTTCCCTTTAACAAAAATTCTAATTTTCTGATCACTTCAATACCACAAAAAATGCTGTAACAAGTAATCAACACACATCTATCCCAAAATGGTACCAATAAAAATGTTTCGCCCTGCAAATTAAAACCCATCACCACAGCTCCATTGGTGGAAACATGAACATGTTATTGGTCTTGGAAAAAGGCAATGCAAGCTCCCCTTCTCCCAATTTTTTTTCTATTTACAAACTTGTGTACTCGCCACTAAAATAATAATAATTAAAAAAAAAAAACCCTGTTAGGTATTGCTATAATCATACTGATGAGTAGAAATGTATTGCAAGGTCATTTACCACAAAATAAGTTAAAATAGTTTTTTCTACATTTTTTTTCCCCCATTTGTCAGTATGCTTTGTAGTAAAATTAATGGTGTCATTCCAAAATGCACGTCGTCCTGGAAAAAAAAAAAACAAGCCCTGAGATGTCTGTGAGCAGAAAAATAAGTTATGCCTCTGGGAAGACGGGTAGGAAAAACAAAATTGAGAATTGACCCCATAGTGTACAGTTTAAGGGATTTTTTCTTTTAATACATCTTAGTGTAGAATCTTGCGGTTTTTCGATATTCATATTACTATTCCCCATGTGATTTACATACTTGAAATAACACGTGCCAGCATCTTTTCCTTCCAGTCTTGATTTACCTAACTTCTGCTTCATTGAAAGAATACCTTCTTTGAAATTAGAGTTCAATTGTCCTATATCAAATTTGTATGAGTAACTTCAGTTGTAACCCTTTTTTTTTTTTTTTTTTCAACCCTTATCATTAACACCCCCATACAAAGTAGACTAATGTCGTATGAACTTCTAACTTTTCAGCGCATGCCGTTAAAATAATTAAAAAACAGCAGTCTGACCCTAGCCTAAGGCTACGTTCACACTGCGTATTTGCAGAGTTTTGCTGCGTGTTCTTGTTTTTACTGCGTTAACAAGCTTTTTTGTGCGTGCTTAAATGCAGTGAAACGCAAGCATAGTGGCAAGCGCGATGACGCGACCAGCTATGCCTAGCCGCAATTGGCTGACGGGCATGTCTGTCGTGCCCTCAAGACACGCCCCCGCTATGATGCTGGGCAGAGTGCCGTTGTTGCACACACCCCCTCCGGCCACTCAGCCAATCAACGGGCAGCCCACACAACATGGGCACACCCACAAAACATGCCCCCACACTGGCTCAAAAGTTTACACAAAGAACCGTCTGAGCTGCACCTTCACATTAATACATACACCCACACTACCTTACTAGCTCTCCCCTGGCTCCCCCTTCCATCCACAAAGGGGGGCAGCACAAAGCCCACATACTAACCCATGGTACGTCCTCCCGACAGTCTTTTCTTCCAGTGACTCCAAAGCGAAAGCATCTCGGCCTCCACCTCACAGACAGAACAACAAAGGGGACACAGGATCCTGGGTAACCTCCAATAGGAGACCCTCCCTGCAGATTATCACCCCCTCGTCAGTGTCTGCTCTTTTGCCTCCACGGTAATCAATTTAGTACACTGCAGTACCATTGTTACATGTAATCTGGTACAGTATAGCAGATTCCAAACCCCCTAAAGATAAAAACAAGAACAATGCAGGGCGCAAGGCATCATGCACTAGCTGCCAGACAGTGCTCCTACGCAAACACACTTCGCAATTTTGCAAAAATTGCGAACTTGAAAGCCCCACTGAGACTACCACTGATGCGGTACCCAGTACGTCTGACATCCCTCCATGGGGCCTGGCACTGTCGCAACAGGTAAAATCAATAGTCCAAATGTTGCAGTCACATCCTGGTTCTCCCACTCCAGTAGAGAACATCCCCAGTCCACAGCCTCCCACGCAAACAGAAGACTAACTCGTACCAGTCCGTCCCAGGAACGCTCTCTCAACACGTCACCAATAAGGGATATGTCTTGCTCCCATTCACTTCAGGACCAGTCTAAATTGCTCTCCAAAGGGGAAGTATCGGAGCCAGAGTCGTCGCATGAAAGCGATGCCACGGACACCCAAGAAATGGTTAACAGTCTCATCGAGGCTGTTAACAAGACACTAAACGTCAATGATGAATCTGCCACCATCCCAGAGTGCACAGTCTCTTTTACAAAGGCAAAACGTTCCCGTCGAGGCTTCTCTAACCACAATGATTTTAAGGATATAATCCAACGACACTGGGACCAGCCATACAAGCACTTCACAGGTCGTAAGGCCATTAAAGCCAAACACCCCTTCACGCCAGACCATCCTAAAGAATGGACTGACTCGCCAGTCGTCGACCCCCCCTTCCTCCCTTCTCCCCAGTGTCGCGCCTAGCTAATAAAAGACTACTTAGGCTGACTTCACACTCCGGGTCTGATCCGATCCGTGGCTGTCAGGGTGAACCTGACAGCCCCGGCCCGGATTTTGGCCCCATAGTCTCCTATGGGGCCGGATGGCAGCTCTCTGCCATCCAGATTCCATCTCTCCGGGACAATCCTGGAGAATTCAGATTTCTCTCACGGACACAAAAACGTTGCTTGTAATGTTTTTGTGTCAAAGGAGAAAAATCCCTAATTGCCTTCTCCCCGATTCGCCCCAGTCCACGCCGCTGCTGTTTCAGGACCACAGCTAGTTCCCTGCGAGCCACGGTCCTGATTCATGAGCAGCTGCATGCGGCATCACACCGGACCGCAGGGCATATTAGCCATGGATCGGATCAGACCCGCAGTGTGAAGCCGGACTTGGGCTGCCTTCACATTTGCAGATGCCTCTGCAGCGTTCTGCGGAGGCATCTGCAAGCATCTTCATGCAGACCGCAGCCCCTATCTGCGCACAGATCACTCATGGCGGGCAGTGGGAGCGCACGGCGGTCTGCAAGCATCTGCAGACACCGTGCGCTCCATTATAAAGATAGGGGCTACTGTCTGCATGCAGATGCTTGCAGATGCCTCCGCAGAATGCTGCGGAGGCATCTGCAAATGTGAAGGCAGCCTTACACTCTCAGACAGCTCGTCTATCAAAGACGCCAGCGACCGCCAATTAGACAATCTGGCGCGCTCAGTCTTTGAAGCCTCAGAAGCAGCCCTCTCTCCCATGTTCGCTACGGTGTGCGTCACAACAGCTGCGGTATCCTGGATACATTCTTTACGCACAACACTGCAATACCCCGACCAAGACCCAACCGAACAACTCACAATGACCCAGAAGTAGTTCTTGAGTCCATAGACACAGCTAACTGTGTCGCGGTGTCCGCAGCAAACACAATCTCCATGCGCTGAACTCTCTGGCTCAGGGGCTGGCATGCAGACCCCGCATCAAAAAGATCCCTTATAAACCTCCACAACCATGAAATCGCCTATTCGGTGAAAAGCTTGACCAGCTCAAGTTTCTCCCCAAACAAAAGTTCAAGTGGTCTTTTCGCCGCCCTCATGTCCCTCACGGGATATCTAAATGGGCCACTTCAAGCGCCAACACAAGTGCAGGGAGGCCTACCCGTGGGGTCAACAATACCCAACTTTCATTCAAAACCAACCCCACCTGGAAAAGCCAACCCAAACAAACCCACTCTAAGGGCGCCAGACCTCAAAGGTTCAACGCATGACTCCCTCAACCGCCCGACACCAACATAATAGGCGGACGTCTCCAGCTCTTCTGCCAATCATGGCTCGCTGTTGTCCACGACAAGTGGGTCAGAGAACTGGTGTCGTCAGGCTACAAAATAGAGTTCTCATCCCGGCCCCCATATCGTTTTTTCATCTCGCAGCCTCCAAAAACGAACGCCCAACAATTTTTCGAGGCCATCAATTCACTACGCCAAACCGGGGTCATAACACCGGTACCAAAGACAGAACAGTTCAAGGGTTACTACTCAAACCTGTTTGTCAATCTGAAAAAAGATGGAATAGTACGCCGCATTCTAGACCTCAAACTTCTCAACAAGTTCATAAAAGTCCAACAATTCAGGATGGAATCACTATGCTCAGTAATCGCGTTAATGGAAAAAGAGTTCCTGGCAACCATCCATACAGGACGAATACCTCTACATTCCCATTTTCCCTCCCCACCAGAAATACCTGCGGTTCGCCGTCCAAAAACGCCATTTCCAATTCGTCGCCCTACCTTTCCACTTGGCAACCGCACCCAGGGTCTTCACAAAAGTCATGGCGTCTTTCATGACCATACTCCTCTCACAGGAATTAGTCGTGTTCCCTTACCTAGACAACCTACTAATCAAAGGGCCATCCTTCCAAGCATGCCTCCACAGCGTCCAAATAACAATGGACACACTCGCCCACCTAGGATGGCTCATAAATATAGAAAAGTCATTACCAACGCCGGCCCAGACAATAAACTTCCTAGGGATGACCATAGACGCCGCAAGAAGGCTAGTCACACTGCCACAAGACAAGGCCACGGCAATCCACAAAGGAGTGCACATTCTTTGTAGTCGCCCACCGTAATCCATCTGTTTCAGCATGGGGTCCTAGGAAAGATGGTAGCCTCAATGAAGCTGTTCCCTTCGCTCAGCTATACTTCCGACCCTTAGAACTCTCCCTCCTTTCAGCTTGGGACAAAACCCCCTTCGGCCTCGACCGCAAGCACTCCTTCTCCATGCAAGTCAAAAGGGCGCTCAAATGGGGGATACAACCATCATCACTTACGCAAGGGAAATCCTCCCAATCCAATGGCTAGTGGTAAGCACCAACGCCAGCCTAATTCGCTGGGGGCCGTTTATCGTCAACACACTGCCCAAGAGTCTCACCTTCCAATCAACATTCTGGTGCTGTGAGTGATCCACTTAGCACTCCAAAACTTTCACCACCTACTAGCTGGGCGCCCGATCTGCATCCAATCAGACAACGCTACGGCAGTGGCCTACATCAATCATCAGGGCGGCACATGCAGCAAATCCGCAATGCGCTAAATGGAACACATTCTACACGTGACCGAAGAAAGTCAGCTATATCAGAAGTCCACATTCCGGGAGCGGACAACTGGGCAGAAGACTTCCTGAGTCGCCAGGGACTGGCCTCTGGAGAATGGTCCTTACACCTAGAAGTCTTCCTACAAATCTGTCGGTGCTGGGGAACCGCCGACATAGACCTCATGGCGTCAAAAATGAATACAAAAGTCTCGCTCTTTGTAGCCATGTCCCGGGACCCTCTTGCACTTGGAGTGGATGCGTTGGTCCTATCCTGGCACCAAATCCAACTTCCATACATATTTCCCCCACTACCGCTGATCCCGTGAGTGATCAGAAAGATTAAAGCAGAAAGAGCTCAAGTGATACTCATCGCTGACCCACCCGGGCCACTCCCAGACTGACCAACTCTTCTATCCCAGGGCCCCATTTACCACCAGAACTCGAGACCCCTGTCTTTAACAGCGTGGCTATTGAATCCTGGATCTTGACCCAAGCAGGATTTACACCAGAGGTCATAAGCACCATAGTTAATGCCCGAAAACCAACGTCCTCACGCATTTACCACCGCACCTGGAAAACATTCTTCCAATGGTGCGAAGACCGCAACCGTAACCCACTTCTTTTTTCCATCCCCACAATCAGAGTTCCTTCAAACTGGCCTTGTCTCTGGATTAGCACCCAGCTACATCAAAGGCCAAATCTCGGCTGTAAGCGTTCTTTTCCAACGCAGAATTGCGTCCAAACCACAGGTCAAGACATTCATCCAGGGGGTCTCACACACACTGCCTCCCTACAGAACACCCGTGGCCGTATGGGACCTAGACCTAGGTCTTGGCGCCTTCCAGGAGCCCCTATTCGAACCCCTTAATGAAGTACCTTTGTCCTTTCTCTCATGGAAAGTCAACTTCTTGGTCGCAGTCACATCAATCAGATGCGTGTCCGAACTAGCTGCCCTATCCTGCTGTCCCCCTTTCCTATCCTTCCATAATGATAAAGTGGTTCTCTGTCCGTCTCCGTCCTTCCCACCCAAGGTAGTGTCCAACTTCCACCTTAACGAAGACATCGTCCTTCCATCAAACTCTGGTCCACCGCTTGAAAAAGCAGCTCCATACCCTGGACCTAGTAAGGGCCTTCAGACACGACACCTCCCAGACAGCCCCATTCCGTAAAACAGAAACACTGTTTGTTATCCCTGAGGGACCTAGAAAAGGGATGGCCATGTCGAAGTCCACTTTGGCAAGATGGATCCACTCTGCAATCCAAGAGTGTTACCGCACCAAAGGCATACCAATTCCAGCAGGGATAAAGGCTCACTCAACTCGCTCAGTGGGCGCCTCATGGGCCATTCATCACCAGGCCTCGGCAACCCAGGTTTGCAAGGATGCAACCTGATTCAGCCTGCATACCTTTACCAAACACTACAATATTCTCACCCAGGCCTCTGCAGATGCAAGCCTTGGCAGAAACATTTTGCAAGCGGCAGTTGTGCATCTGTAAGCAGCTGACGCATGATGCTCGACCGCTGTTTAACCATTTTCCACCCAGGGACTGCTTTAGGTAGTCCTATGGTCCTGTGTCCCCCAATGATGCGAAGGAGAAACAGGGATTTTTGTCTACTCACCGTAAAATCCATTTCACCTAGCTCCTCATTGGGGGACACAGTACCCGCCCTCTCAATCTTCTATAGTCTGGACAGAACCTTGCCTTACGCTATTTGTACTTTTTTACATTACCGTGCTCTCCTGCTGCCTTAGTACTAAACTGATTGATTATGCCTACGTACGGGTGTATACTGCAGGAAGGAGGGCTTAATTTTTGTCTCTACTTAGTGTTGCCTCCTAGTGGAAGAAAAGCATGCCCAGTACACTAAAATTGCTTTTTACCATCTAATTTCACTTCTGCAATGCATATACCATATTTTTTGCTTTGTAAGACGCACTTTTAGTCCCCCAACTTTTGGGGGAAAGTGGGGGATGCGTCTTACAAAGCGACAGTAAAAGTTGTGCTTTGGGGGGGTGGGGGGGATTGCGGCTCAGGAGCGGTGTCCGGGGATTGTATGGGGCCAGGAGCTGGCTCCAGCTGCGGGCTCTGGTCACGTGGGGCCGCTCATTATCTCCTGTAATATGCACTGCATCCCACTGTCAATCACCAGCGGGAGCAGCCCATATTACAGGAGCCGGGTCCGCAGCTGCAGCCTGTCTGTATAGTCAGCGATTTCCATGCTTGCATTGCGTGGAAAGTACTGACTATACCATGGATGTGATACTCACCTAGCTTCACCGCTGCCTGCTGACCGCGATATTCCTGCTGTCGGTGCTCTGCCGGCATCCGGGTGCTGTGAGCGTCGCTGCGAATGACGTCGTCACCGAGCGGCGCTCTCAGGACCCGGATGCCGGCACAGCACAGATAGCGGGGATATCGCAGTCAGCAGGCAGCGGTGAAGCTAGGTGAGTATCACCACAAAGGTGGGGGCCAAAAGGGGGCTGTACCTGCAAAGGGGGCTACTCTGCCTGAAAAGGGGGCTACTCTGCCTACAAAGGGGGCTACTCTGCCTGCAATGGGGGGGCTACTGTGCCTGCAATGGGGGGCTACTGTGCCTGCAATGGGGGCTACTTTGCCTGCAATGGGGGGGATACTGTGCCTGCAATGGGGGGGCTACTGTGCCTGCATGGGGGATATATATACCAGTATTGACATATATATGATTTGTAAGACGGACACTGGCATTATAAGATGGACCCCATTTAACATTAAAAAAATTTTTTTCTGTTTTCTTTCACCAAATGTTGGGGTGCGTCTTATAATCAGGTGCGTCTTATAAAGCGAAAAATACGGTACATAGATTGCGGAAGTGAAATTTTGTTAAAGAAAGGGTTAAAAATAAAAAAAACATGTTCACCTCTCCGACAGTGTCCAGCGCTGTCTGGCTCACTCCTGGGACTGAAGGACCTGTGGCTGCCTTGCAACCCAATCAGCTGAGCGGTCATGTGACCTATCAGCTGATCGGGTTGTCACATGACCACGCGGTTTAAATTTCCCGCCCACCAAAATTGGCCAGCGGGCAGGAGATTTAAACTGCGCGGTCATGTGACAAGCCAATCAGCTGATTGGTCACATGACTGCTCAGCTGATCGGGTTGCCAGGCAACCACAGGTCCTTCAGTCCCAGGCGGAAGCAAGATAGTGCGGGAAAAGCATGGCGTCTGAATGCAGTTGAGCTTCTTTTGAGCTACATGTGCGCAAACAAGGCGCCACTGCAAAATTATGAGGGTATTATGCCGCGTCTGAACGTAGACTCATAACCTGCACTCTAATTCCTAAAGATAAGCCCCCGTCACACTAAGCGAGATCACTGCTGAGTAGTTTGGTGACACAACAGTGACCTTGCTATGTTTTACACGACTAGGCCCCTGCTGTGAGATCGCTGGTCATGTCAGTCGCCTGGATCATTTTTTGATCATTGGGGTCCCGCTGGGCAGTATGCATCAGTGTGTTTGACAGGGACAACGACCTCAATACTACAGGTCTGAGAAACAGGGTCCCAATGACCTCCGTATCATTCCTACGTCACTGGTGAGATCTGACTGACATCTCGCCAGTGACCACATAATGACGTAAAAGCGATCCCTACCAGGACGTATATCATTGTTGGGATCGCTGGTGCATCGCCAAGTGTGACGGTACCCATAGAACCCCTGCATAAGATTATTTATCTTCTTAGGATGGGCCTGTTGAGAGCTCGCTATTTTATGGACAGTTCCCCCTCTACAATCTGGTTATGTGTCCTTTATCTTGTGACTTTGGCAGCATTCACATGTCACATATTTTGTTATGTATTTTTACGCGCAGGTTGTCATGGGGAAAAGTGTGCATAAAAATATGCACGTAAAACAACTTGAAATACGCATTGTCTGAATGGCAGACAAATGTGTATTTCCAGCTCTTTATAAAGGGGCCTATGGAAGAAACGTGCTTAAAAAAATGCAAAGAATTGACATGATCATTATTTTTACGCGCGAGTTGTTTGCCCCAAAAGCGCTGCATAAAATTACGCAACGTCTGAATGGCAAAAGTGAATGTCCATTCACTTTGCTGGGAAAAGCAGACGCAGATGCGCTTTTGGGGAAAAAGCGTGCGTAAACATATGCGACAAATGCGCAGCGTGGGAACGGGGCCTTTGTGGTGACTGGGACCATATTGATGACCTCATCTCAACTCTGCTGTTCCTCCCTCTTGTACAGTACCCCTTGCCTCAGTCATATGCCTACAAAAAAAGAAATGCAGTGCCTTGCAAACGTATTCACCTCACTCCCCTGCCACCCCCCCAGGCTTTTTACCTATTTTGTTACATTACAACCTCTATTTAAATATTTTTGTAATCTGATCTGTGTGTGCTGCATCAACATTAACTAGTTGGGGAAGTGGAGTGAGAAAAATATAGTCAAAAATTTTATTTATGGTAAAAAGAAATGCTATGTGCCTATGTATTCACCACTCGTGCTATGAAGCCCCTAAAAATGGTAGTGCAAGCAATTACCTTCAAAAGTTATCTGCTTAGTGAAAATAAGACCGCCTGTATTCAATCTTGGGGGATACATGGTCTGTCAGCATATAACACCTTTTCTGAAAGGCCACAGAGGCTCCAACACCACTAACTAAAGAACATCATGAAGACCAAGGAGATCTCCAAACAAGCCCGAGACAAAGTTGTTGAGAAGTAGAAGTCAGGATTAGGTTCTGAAAAAAAATCCCAATCTTTGTTGTTCCCACGGACTACCTTTAAATCCATTGTCAACAAATGGAAAGAACATAGTACCATAACAAACCTTCCAAGAGAGAGCCGACCCCAAAGCTCTCAGCCCGGGCAAGCAGGATATTAATCAGAGAGGCATCACAGAGACTTAGTAATGCTGAAGAAGCTGCAGAGTTCACAAGCAGAGACTGGAATATATGTCAATACTTCAAACCAGGGCTACCACTATGAATTTCAGGGCCCCATATTGGCAACATTTTGGGGCCCCATTGAGGCTCTGCCAGGCTCCATTCCAGCTTTGCCTCCACCCCTTGAACCTTCCACTGCAGCACTACCCACTTTGGAAAAACTCCACTTATGCAATCCACCCGCCATAAAGTGGTCAGGGTAGTCATTATGTGACTAAGTACTCATATTCAATTTTCACACTGATGAGCTGCTCTTCCTAATAATCTGTGTTCAAAGAAAAACAAGCAGGAAATAAAGCTGTCACATGACCACTCCACTCATGTGCAATTTTCATACTTATGGTCATGTGATGACTGTTGGAACCAGCAAGAGCTGAATCCTAACAGTATATTACATGCTGTTAGGATTGGCCTGCAATGCTTAATTTTAAAGGTTTGAGATGAAAGTCGGCAGTCTTTCTAGGTGACAGCAGGCCTCTCTCTCAGCGCATGCACTGCACAATTTCAGGATTCTCCCTGTCAATAACAAGATTGTATGGTCGTGTGAGCACAAGTATGTGATATGTGTACTATTGACTACATTCTGACTAGACGTTTCCAGCCTCACTCCATTCATTTTCATTGATCGAGGCTACGCATGTCTAGCCATCACGTGACTGCATGTATGTAAATCGCATACTTGCGGTTACGTTTCCACTCTCTCCATCGGCACCAGAGAATCTTAATTTGTCAGACTGCACAATACTTCATTAACAAAGCCATGTATCACATAATCTTACAAGTCCTGAAATGTTAAATTTGTACAGGTTCAGAATACATCACCAGACCCACCAGAGGTACAGATGTACATCACCAGAACCCTCATCAGTGCAGAAACACAGCATAAAAGACCCTCATCAGTACAGAAATACATCACAACAACCACCCAGAAAATCACCATGAGAATAACCATCAGTACAGGAATACATCACAAAAATTAAGCAAGGTACAGAAATAAATAACTAGAACACACATCAGTACAGAAACTCATCACAACCCTCATCCGTACAGAAATACATCACCAGAACCCACCATAGGTGTAGAAACACAGCATCAAAATCATCATCGGTACAAAAATGTATCATCAGTACATAGTACATCAGTTGTAATGTTGGGTCAGCCCTGTATACATTTGTATCTCGTGAACCTAAAACTTCCAGTATGTCCTTAATAATGGCAAGAAGCTACTGGGAGTTGTTGTTACCAGTCATTATCAGACCATACAGGAACCACAGTACTGTTAAGAATTGTATTCATTTTAATTTATTCAATCATTTTATTCAATATAAAACACACTCTTAGTGACTCCATGTTTATTACCCCCTCCCCACCCTTGTACCCCTCCACGATCCCCGTCTTCCTGGACACATGCAGCTCTGCTACATCAGAGACTGCGTGGATGAGCAAAGCGCATCTGCTCCCCGTGGTCTCTGATCACTGAGTGAGCTGAGACCTGCGGCATGGTAAGCGGTGAGGTGAACCAAGGACACCGTTGCAATAGTATCCACTTGTGGTAACTATGACAATGGTGTCCTTGGGTCAACTCGGTTACTCCCAGCTTACCCGGCTGCTATCCACGCGGGTCATTCAGGAGCTGCAAGGATAGCGGCAAGGTAAGCTGGGAGTTAGAGTTCACTCGAGGACACCATTGCCATTGCAACTGCTATTAGTGTTTACTATGGCAACTGTGACCTCACCACTTACCTAACCGAAGGTCTCAGTGCTGTCATTCAGTGATCAGAGACCACGGCAAGCGGACGTGGTCTTCCTCCCCGCAGTCGCTGATGTAGCAGAGTTGCATCTGTCCAGCTCAGAGAAGATGAAGATCGTGAAAGGGTCCAAGGGTAGGGAGGAGGTAATAAAGATGGAATCACTAAATGTCTCTTTATTATAAATAAAAATGCAATGATTTGTCTCTGTGTTGTGTCTTTTTTTTTAACCATTTGAGATTCTTAATGGCCAGATCTAACTTGGCCTGACATTAAGAATTTCTGGGCTTATTACCAGCTTGCAATACAATATTAGTATTAAGGACTGGGGTATGTTAACTTTTGATCAGGGTCATTTGGATGTTTTTGGTTGTCATTACGATTTAAAACACAGTCGTTTGACAATAAGCGGCTTCACTCAACAACTAACCATGAATGGAAAAAAGTTTTTGTTATCATTCATATTCTCTGAAAAAAGGCCAAGAAAGCAAATACTCTGCCGGTGTATGTAAACTTTTGAGCACAACTGTATCAGTCTGATTTTATTTCTATCTATCCGATTTTATTTCTATCTATCCTAACTTAGCAGCATTAGATTTACCATGTTAAAAAAAGTATGTTATACCCATGTCATACTTATGACATGCGCATGGCATACGGATGCTAGGTGCGGGGAAATCGCACATTGTCATGTCACCCGCATGTCATACGGGTGTCAAAACGCATGACGCCCATATGATACATTTGTTACTGATGTCTGCAGCGAGAATAAAAAAGCAGATGTGAGCGCACCCTTAGCAAAGTTTTGAGACAGGAGTGGGAGGCTCAGATTATGGTGGATGTTAGTCTTCGACAGGGCCGGCTCAAGTCCCATAGACAATGCATGGGGCTTGCTGCAAATGCTTAGCAAGTGCAGCCGCTAGGCGGAAAATGCGGCAGATGCGGAAGTTTTTACCGCAACTGCTGCATTTTTCAAAAAACGCCTATGTGAAATCAGCCTTACAGGAACAGTGACTGCTGAAACCAGCAAGAGCTGTTTCTGACAGTGAGTATATTACATGTTGTTAGGAGCGGGCTACGGTGTATTTGCGTTCCCTTGCGCTTTTTAAAAGTCCCCTGCAAATGCAGCATGTTGCATTTTTGTGCGTCTGAGGATGCTTGGTATATACACAAGCACCCTGAAGCGCACAAATAATCCAAGCAGCTCAATAGAGCCGCACTGCCATATGGGTGGCACCGCAGCCAAGCTGAGTATCTGGCCATCCGAATCGCTCTTTCTCCTCACCTCTTTTCTCGCTGCTCCGGTCTCCTCCGGTCGCTCTGCACATATCAGCACAGTGATGACAACATCGTGCCCCTCCATGATGAGCTGCAGAATGCAGACAGCGGCAGAAGAGAAGAATGCTGCTGGCAAAGGCGGCTGGGACTATAGGATCGGGAGCGGAATCTGCGGGGGGCTACCACTTGTACACATACCTCGTATGCACGCGGCTCTGCTCCATACACCTCATACACACACGGGTCCGCTCTGTACACCTCATACACATGCAGTTCTGCTCCGGACACCTTGTAAGCATTCGGTTCCACTCCGTACACCTCGTACACACTCTGCTCCGCTCCATACACCTCGTACACACTCGGCTCTGCTCCATACACCTCGTACACACTCGGCTCAGCTCTGTACACCTCGTACACACTCGGCTCCACTCCATACACCTCGTACACACTCTGCTCCGCTCCATACACCTCGTACACACTCGGCTCCGCTCCATACACCTAATACCCACACGGCTCCGCTCCGTACACCTAGTACCCACACGGCTCCGCTCTATACACCTAGTACCCACACTGCTCCGCTCCATACACCTAGTACACACTCGTATCTGCTACATTCACACTGTACTTGTTTCCTGACCCCACACATACACTTCACCTAATTGAGCATCATGGTGGCCAGCACAGCAGAGTCCTGCATACACTGAGGAGCTGATCATGTGAGCCCTGACTCCTCCCCTCCATGTGACATCATCACAGGTCCTGTCAGCAGTGTGCGGCTCTGTGTCAGCTCCCACAGAGGGAGACCTCCGGAGCTACAGCAGGCTGCAAATGACCTCCCTGCAAATGAGCCCCCCAGCTGCCCCCTGGATATGGCCCTGGCTGTGGGGGCAGTGCTCAGGGGCCCCTGAGGCTAGGGTCACACTTGTGTTGTGACCCTAGCCTGACGCAAGTATTTTCAGCTGCAGCGCATAGTGTTTAATACTATGCGCTGGAGCCCATAGAAACCCGATGTTTACCTTGCCAACCATTGGTTGGCAATGTAAATAGCGGGTTTGTATGGGCTCCGTTGCTGGCAGCGCATAGCATTAAACGCTCTGCGGCAGACAATACTTGTGTCAGGCTAGGGTCACAACATAAGTGTGACCCTAGCCTCAGGGGCCCGGCGGGCCCCCTCCAAGCAGTCTGGCCCCGGCACTTGCCCGGGTGCACCGGGTGCTGACGCCGGGCTTGGTCTTCGATCACTAGCAGAATGGAGAGCATGCTATGATAAGTTTATATTTTATTCTATAGTGAATGCACTGCAATTAATTAGGTATCAGTGTAGTAGCTGGACAAGACAAATGAGCCTTAGGGCCGCTTTACACACACCAACTTCTGTGACCAACTTCTGAACAGATCTCTGGTTGCAGTGAAATCATGGACACATTGTTCCATTTGTACACAGCCACAAAATGAAAAAATGTGTCCATGATTTCACTGCAACCATAGATCTGTTCAGAAGTTGGTCACAGAAGTTGGTGTGTGTAAAGCGGCCCTTACAGTTGCATTTAGGAAAGATTGGAGAGAGTAGAGTTCAACCATTAATTGAGAGTTGCAGTAGTCCAGATGAGAGTGAGTGAGAACGATAGTAAGAGCTTTTGCAGTTTCAAAGAAAAGAGTGAAAGTTTTTTTGAGATACAGGTGGCACAAGTGAATGATTAGATAGAGGAATGGAAAGATCTGAATCAAATATAACCCTCAAGTCAGCAGGCTTCTTGCTTATGGGGTTTTCCCATGAACAAAGTTAATTTTAAAGTTCATTTTAATCAATTGTGGAATATTAATAATTTCCACAATTAGATGTCTTTCAAAAAATGTTCCTGTGCTGAGATAATCTACTTACACAATTGCTTTATCCCATCCGTTATCAACGTCTGGGATGTCCTCCTATCATGCGCATTCCCTTTCCGCTGCTGCACCATATTTACACACCTAAGTGATGGGTGTGGAAATATGGCACCTGCTAGCAGTGCCACCAATGACAGAAACCAGCCATACATGCCGCCTGTCTCATCCCAGTGCAGCCTGCCCACCTCACTCCCCTGCAGTCTGCAGCCCACTCCACTTCCATGCTCCTGTGCAGCCCAATCCCAAGCAGCTCTCCTCTCACCCCCGCTCCCATGCAGCCCACTCTCTTCACCCCCACTCCACACTGCCTTGCATACCACCCCCCTCACCCCAGCTCCAGGCTCTCTTGCAGCCCACCCACCTCAATTCTGCACCATGTTCCTGTACAACCTGTCCCCTGCTCTACACACTCGTGCAGCCCTCCTGATTTGATAGCATCGGGCCCACATCTAGTCTTATATACACTGTGTGCAGAATTATTAGGTAAGTTGTATTGGAGAGGATTATTTTTATTATTGATCAACAACTATGTTCTTAACCCAATAGACTCAAATATCAAAGCTTAATATTTTTGGAAGTTTGAGTGTTTTTTTTTTTTCTATCTTTGGAGGATATCTGTTTGTGCAGGTAACTATTCCTGTGCAGAATTATTCGGCAACTTAATAAAAACCAAATATATTCCCATCTCACTTGTTTATTTTCACCAGGTGAACTAATTTAACTGCACAAAATTTAGAAATAAACATTTATGACATGCAAAAACAAAACCCCAAAAAATTAGTGACCAATAATTCCATCCATAGATTCTGTCAGTTGCTTGATCTGTTTATGATCAACATTGCGTGCAGCAGCCACCACAGCCTCCCAGACACTGTTCCGAGAGGTATACTGGTTTCCCTCCCTGTAGATCTCACATTTTATGAGGGACCACAGGTTCTCTATGGTGTTCAGATCAGTTGAACAAGGAGGCCATGTCGTTATTTTTTCTTCTTTTAGACCTTTACTGGCCAGCCACGCTGTGGAGTAGTTGGATGCATGTGATGGAGCATTGTCCTGCATGAAAATCATGTTTTTCTTGAACGATACTGACTTCTTCCTGTACCACTGCTTGAAGAAATTGTCTTCCAGAAACTGGCAGTAGGTCTGGGAGTTGAGCTTTACTCCATCCTCAACCCAAAAAGGTCCCACAAGTTCATTTTTGATGATACCAGCCCATACCAGTATCCCACCTCCACCTTGCTGGCGTCTGAGTCGGAGTGGAGCTCTCTGCCCTTTACTGATCCAGCCTCTGGCTCATCCATCTGACCCATCAAGAGTCACTCTCATTTCATCAGTCCATAAAACCTTTGAAAAATCAGTCTTAAGATATTTCTTGGCCCAGTCTTGACGTTTTATCTTATGTTTCTTATTCAAAGGTGGTCGTTTTTCAGCCTTTCTTATCTTGGCCATGTCCCTGAGTATAGCACACCTTGTGCTTTTTGATACTCCAGTAACATTGCAGCTCTGAAATGTTGCAAAACTGGTGGCAAATGACATCTTAGCAGATTCACGCTTGATTTTCCTCAATTCATGGGCAGTTATGTTGCGCCTTTTTTGCCCAACACGCTTCTTGTGACCCTGTTGGCTATTTGCCATGAAACGCTTGATTGTTGATCACGATTCAAAAGTTTGGCAATTTCAAGACTGCTGCATCCCTCTGCAAGACATCTCACACTTTTGGACTTTTCAGAGCCCGTCAAATCTCTCTTCTGACCCATTTTGCCAAAGGAAAGGAGGTTGCCTAATAATTAAGCACACCTTATATAGGGTGTTGATGTCATTAGACCACACCCCTCCTCATTACAGAGATGCATATCACCTGATTTACTTAATTGGTAGTTGGCTCTCAAGCTTATACAGCTTGGAGTAGGACAACATGTATAAAAAGTATCGTGATCAAAATACTCATTTGCCTAATAATTCTGCACAGAGTGTATGTATCCATGTTATGTACTGTGTAATGAATATCTGACCATATGGAGACACGGTCTGATTGTACCACATTTCCTTGGCCAGGGAAGAAGCAACAAAATATACACTATAGACCAAGGGTCTCAAACTCGCGGCCCGCCACGCTCCCCAGTGCGGCCCGGGGCACCATGAAAGAAAAAAGCATGCCCCAGGCTCATTATACATGGAGCATTAATGAAATAGGCTGGCCGGGCTCTCAGTTTGCGGCCGCAGCTGCTGCCCTGTGATAGACCGGGAGCACAGCGGTGAGTGAGCGCCCCCCCCCCCGCTTCCCACTCCTCACCCGGCCAGAGCTGACAGCAAACGCCCCCCCCCACACTGCTCCCGACCGAGCCGGAGCTCTGCCAGCACATCGCCCTTCCCCCCCCGCACCTCACCCGGCCAGAGCTGACCTCAAACGCCCACCCCACACAGCTCCCGACCCAGCCGGAGCTGACAGCACATCACCCTTGTGTGTGTATTTGTGTGTATCTGTGAGTGAGTGTGTATGTGTATTTGTGTGTATATGTGAGTGTGTGTGTGTATTTGTGTGTATATGTGAGTGTGTATTTGTATATGTGTGTGTATTTGTGTGTATATGTGAGTGTGTGTGTATTTGTGTGTATATGTGAGTGTGTATGTGTATATGTGTGAGTGTGTGTGTATTTGTGTGTATATGTGTGTGTATGTGTATAATAGTTAGTGTATTTGTGTGTATATGTGAGTGAGTGTGTGTGTATTTGTGTGTATATGTGAGTGAGTGTGTGTGTATTTGTGTGTATATGTGAGTGTGTGTATTTGTGTGTATATGTGAGTGAGTGTGTATGTGTATATGTGAGTGAGTGTGTATGTGTATATGTGTGTGTATTTGTGTGTATATGTGAGTGTGTGTGTATATGTGTGTGTATATGTGAGTGTGTATGTGTATATGTGTGTGTATTTGCGTGTATATGTGAGTGAGTGTGTTTGTGTGTATATGTGAGTGAGTGTGTATATGTGTGTATTTGTGTGTATCTGAGTGAGTGTGTATGTGTATATGTGTGAGTATTTGTGTGTATATGTGAGTAAGTGTGTATGTGTATATGTGTGTGTATATGTGAGTGTGTGTGTATTTGTGTGTATATGTGAGTGAGTGTGTATGTGTATGTGTGTGTATTTGTGTGTATATGTGAGCAAGTGTGTATGTGTATATGTGTGTATTTGTGTGTATATGTGAGTGTGTGTATTTGTGTGTATATGTGTGTGTATTTGTGTGTATATGTGAGTGTGTATTTGTGTGTATGTGAGTGTGTGTATTTGTGTGTATATGTGAGTGTGTATGTGTATATGTGTGTGTATATGTGAGTGTGTGTATATGTGAGTGAGTGTGTATTTGTGTGTATATGTGAGTGTGTGTGTTTGTGTGTATATATGAGTGAGTGTGTATATGTGTGTGTATCTGTGAGTGAGTGTGTATTTGTATATGTGTGAGTATTTGTGTGTATATGTGAGTAAGTGTGTGTGTATGTGTGTGTATGTGAGTGTGTGTGTATTTGTGTGTATATGTGAGTGAGTGTGTATATGTGTGTGTATTTGTGTGTATATGTGAGTGTGTGTATTTGTGTGTATATGTGAGTGTGTATTTGTATATGTGTGTGTATTTGTGTGTATATGTGAGTGTGTGTGTATTTGTGTGTATATGTGAGTGTGTATGTGTATATGTGTGATTGTGTGTGTGTATTTGTGTGTATATGTGAGTGTGTATGTGTATAATAGTGAGTGTATTTGTGTGTATATGTGAGTGAGTGTGTGTGTATTTGTGTGTATATGTGAGTGAGTGTGTGTGTATTTGTGTGTATACGTGAGTGTGTGTGTGTATTTGTGTGTATATGTGAGTGAGTGTGTATGTGTATATGTGTGTGTATTTGTGTGTATATGTGAGTGTGTGTGTATATGTGTGTGTATTTGTGTGTATATGTGAGCAAGTGTGTATGTGTATATGTGTGTATTTGTGTGTATATGTGAGTGTGTGTATTTGTGTGTATATGTGAGTGTGTATTTGTATATGTGTGTGTATTTGTGTGTATATGTGAGTGTGTGTGTATTGTATTTGTGTGTATATGTGAGTGTGTATGTGTATATGTGTGAGTATTTGTGTGTACTGTATATGTGAGTGTGTGTGTGTATTTGTGTGTATATGTGAGTGTGTATGTGTATAATAGTGAGTGTATTTGTGTGTATATGTGAGTGAGTGTGTGTATTTGTGTGTATATGTGAGTGTGTGTGTATATGTGAGTGTGTGTGTGTATTTGTGTGTATATGTGAGTGAGTGTGTATGTGTATATGTGTGTGTATTTGTGTGTATATGTGAGTGTGTGTGTGTATTTGTGTGTATATTGTGAGTGAGTGTGTATGTGAGTGTGTGTGTTATTTGTGTGTGTATTTGTATATGTGTGTGTATTTGTGTGTATATGTGAGTGTGTGTGTATTTGTGTGTATATGTGAGTGTGTATGTGTATAATAGTGAGTGTATTTGTGTGTATATGAGTGAGTGTGTGTGTTATTTGTGTATATGTGAGTGTGTGTGTATTTGTGTGTATATGTGAGTAAGTGTGTATGTGTGTGTGTATTTGTGTGTATGTGTATGTGTGTGTATTTGTGTGTATATGTGAGTGTGTGTGTATTTGTGTGTATATGTGAGTGAGTGTGTATGTGTGTGTATTTGTGTGTATATGTGAGTGTGTGTGTGTATTTGTGTGTATATGTGAGTGTGTGTGTGTGTATTTGTGTGTATATGTGAGTGTGTGTGTGTGTATTTGTGTGTATATGTGAGTGTGTGTGTGTATTTGTGTGTATATGTGAGTGAGTGTGTATGTGTATATGTGTGTGTATATGTGAGCGAGTGTGTGTGTGTGTATTTGTGTGTATATGTGAGTGAGTGTGTATGTGTATGTGTGTGTATTTGTGTGTATATGTGAGTGTGTGTGTATTTGTGTGTATATGGAAGTGCACTGAGATACAGGCTGATTTGCTGCTAAGGGAAAAAAAGAAAAAAAAAACCTCTTTATATCTGATTCTCTAGCGAGTGTGACCGCGAGCTTTGTGTGACAGAGCAAGTGCGACAGAAGTAAGTGTGTGACTTGTGATTCAGTGAGGAGGTGTTTGGGAATCCTGCAACAAATACCTGTGTGAATTGCTGACTGTTTTTTTTTTTTTACCTTTTTAATTTTATTGGGCTTTCTTAACTTTCTTTTCTCTCTACAAGTGTATAGACTCCTATTTTACTACCTGTAAGTTTTTTTTTTTTTCAGAAAATATTGTTTATTAAAGTTTAGCATAACAATTATCAATCAAGAAAGAATGGTAATACATAGTAAAGTAGAAAGAAAATAATAAAGTAGAAAGAAAATAAAAATAGTACATGAAAGTATCTTACAATAGTAAAGCCAGAATACACGAAGGTACATGGTATAAATGGCAAGCGATCCGCCTGTTTGAGGCTAAGGAAGGAGTAGACATCATGCATGCCGGGTCCACTAGAGATGTAGTCCCATGAGCTTCCCAGTACTCCGGCGGGTATAATAATCAGAAGAATGCTAGTTTGAGATGCAGAAAAGAGAAAGGGCCAAGAGGGGTAGAAAAGAGCACACGGGATCAAAGGAGGGAGAGAAGGAGGGGTAAGCAGGGAAGCGGTATTCAAGATGTCCAGGTCATGTCTGCGCGTTTCGCAGAAGAGACTCAAGTAGAGGTCCATCCCGGTAATACCACCAGGGAGACCAAAGCTGCTTGTGTTGTTCCCAGGTCTCATGGTCGTGGGCCATAAGTCCCTCGATGCGGCATATCCTGTCCATTTCTTTTACCCATTCTCCTATGGAGGGGGCGACTGTTGATTTCCAGTGTCGTGGAATCAAGACCCTGGCCGCCATCAGGCAGAAACGAAACAGACCACGTTTGCACGATTTGAGTGGGCCGGGGATAAGGGACAGAAGCGCGATTTGTGGAGAAGGTGAATGGCGTATTCCTGAGATAGATTCGTAAATCGAGAATATTGAGAGCCAATAGGCTTGGATAGGGCCACATTGCCTACTACCTGTAAGTTAAAGGGTTAACTACTTGCACTTAAAACCTGTGGTGTAGCTATACTTACAAGGGGTTAATTAAGGGTGGGGGTGCATAATTAAGGGTTTATAAGAAGCAGCTGGTTGGGGCTTCCAGTCCTTTGGAAGTGCACTGAGATACAGGCTGATTTGCTGCTAAGGGAAAAAAAGAAAAAAAAACCTCTTTATATCTGATTCTCTAGCGAGTGTGACCGCGAGCTTTGTGTGACAGAGCAAGTGCGACAGAAGTAAGTGTGTGACTTACTGAATTGCTGGTTGTATTTTATTAATACTTTGCATTTCTTTTTACTTATCATTTCTGTCTGGTGCAATCCCCATTAGGAAATGAGCTCCATGATTGGCAATGCCATCCAGTGTACATCTTGCCACATGTATGCATTCCTTGACCAGCCGGCCGAGGGTGCATACTGCTGTGTGAGATGTGAGTACGTTGTGCATTTGGAAGCCCAGATACTGGATCTAAATGAACGACTGACAACGCTGAGATCCATAGACAATATGGAAAAGAGTCTGCTGCTCACTGAACAGCTGCTCAATGGGATAGATGTGGGGGAGGATGGTACTATGGAGCCTCAGGACCATGAGGTAGCTAGCTGGGTGACAGTTAGAAGGCGGGGTAGAGGGAAGGGTGCCAGGGAGGCTAGCCCTGAACTGGCACACCCCAATAAATTTGCTATGTTGGCAGATGAGGGGGGGGTGAGTTCAGGGATAGCACTGCTGCAGCAGGGCATGACCTCTGAAAGCCAGAGGAGTGTCTGCTCCAGTAAGGGGGAAAACAGGAGAGTAGGGCAGGCCAGACAGGTGCTGGTAGTGGGGGACTCAATTATTAGGGGAATAGATAGGGCAATCTGTCACAAAGACAGGGATCGTCGAACAGTGTGCTGCCTACTTGGCGCTCGAGTCCGGCACATCGCTGATCGGGTTGACAGATTACTGGGAGGGGCTGGTGAGGACCCAGCGGTCATAGCGCACATTGGCACAAATGACAAAGTTAGAGGTAGGTGGAAGGTCCTTAAAGATGATTTCAGGGAATTAGGCTGCAAGCTTAAGGCAAGGACCTCCAAGGTAGTATTCTCTGAAATACTGCCTGTACCACGTGCCACACCAGAGAGGCAACGGGAGATTAGGGAGATAAATAAGTGGCTCAGGAATTGGTGTAGGAAGGAGGGGTTTGGGTTCCTGGAGAACTGGGCCGACTTCTCTGTTGGCTACAGGTTCTATGCTAGGGACAGGCTGCACCTCAATGGGGAGGGTGCAGCTGTGCTGGGGGAGAAAATGGCTAGAAGGTTGGAGGAGTGTTTAAACTAGGGATTGGGGGGGAGGGTATTCATTGTATAGGAGGGGAAGATAGTGTAAACAGTAACCTGGGCACAAGTAATAAAATTGGGGGTGGCATGGGGGGTGGGGTTAGAACAGTCAATCTAGTAGGAAGGAATAGAGGTAAAGAGAGATGCATAAAGTGCATGTTCACTAATGCCAGAAGCCTCACCAACAAAATGGAGGAATTAGAATTGATTTTGTTGGAAAATAATTATGACATGGTGGGGATTTCGGAGACTTGGCTGGACGAGAGCCATGACTGGGCTGTTAATTTACAGGGCTATTGTCTGTTCAGAAATGACCGTAGAAATAGGCGAGGAGGAGGTGTATGTTTATACGTAAAATCATCCTTAAAACCTATCCTGCGTGATAATATAGGTGAATCTAATGGAAATGTAGAGTCTCTGTGGGTGGAGATAAGGGGAGGGGGAAAAAATAATAAATTACTGATAGGGGTTTGTTATAAGTCCCCAACAATAATGGAAGTGGAGGAGAATATCCTCATAAAGCAAATAGATGAAGCAGCGACTCAGGGAGAAGTCATTATTATGGGGGACTTCAACTACCCTGAAATACATTGGGGATCAGAAACCTGCAGTTCCAGCAAAGGTAATAAGTTTTTGAAAACTATAAGAGACAATTACCTTTCACAACTGGTTCAGGACCCAACAAGAAGGGGGGCACTGCTGGACCTAATATTAACCAACAGGCCAGACCGCATATCAAATATACGGGTTGGAGGTCACTTGGGTAATAGTGATCATAACTTAATAAGCTTTCAAGTATCCTTTACTAAGACGTGTAGTAGAGGGGCCACAAGGACACTAAACTTCAGGAAGGCAAATTTCCAACGGTTGAGAGATGATCTTAGTGCAATAAACTGGGACGATGTCCTGAGACATAAAAGTACACAACACAAATGGGAGATGTTTATTAGCATCCTGAATAGGACCTGTGCACAATATATACCCTATGGGAATAAGCATGCTAGAAATAGGAGGAAACCACTATGGCTAAATAAAGCGGTAAGAAGTGCAATATGTGACAAAAAGAAAGCATTTAGGGAATTAAAGCAAGTAGGTAGTGATGAAGCATTAAATAAATACAGAAAATTAAATAACATTTGTAAAAAGCAAATCAAGGCAGCAAAGATTGAGACAGAGAGACTCATTGCCAGAGAAAGTAAAAAGAATCCCAAAATATTTTTTAACTACATAAATAGTAAGAAACTAAAAAATGATGGTGTTGGCCCCTTTAAAAATAGTCTGGGTGAAATGGTGGATGAGGATGAGGAAAAAGCAAATATGCTAAATGACTTTTTTTCAACAGTATTTACACAAGAAAATCCCATGACAGACAATATGATCAGTGATAACAAAAATTCTCAATTAAACGTCACCTGCTTAACCCAAGAGGAAGTACGGCATCGACTAAAAATCACTAAAATTGACAAATCCCCGGGCCCAGATGGGATACACCCCAGAGTGCTGCAGGAATTAAGTACTGTCATAGATAGACCATTATTTTTAATATTTAAAGATTCCATAATAACAGGGTCTGTACCACAGGACTGGCGTATAGCAAATGTGGTGCCAATATTCAAAAAGGGGACAAAAACTGAACTTGGAAATTATAGGCCAGTAAGCTTAACCTCTACTGTGGGTAAAATCCTAGAGGGTTTTCTAAGAGATGCTATACTGGAGTATCTGAAGAAAAATATGACCCATTATCAACATGGTTTTACGAGGGACCGTTCCTGTCAAACTAATCTAATAAGCTTCTATGAAGAAGTAAGTTCTGGACTGGACCAAGGAAATGCAGTGGATGTGGTGTATATGGACTTTTCAAAAGCTTTTGATACGGTGCCACACAAAAGGTTGATACATAAAATGAGGGCAATGGGGATAGGGGAAAATATGTGTAAGTGGGTTAAGAACTGGCTTAGTGATAGGAAACAAAGGGTGGTTATTAATGGAACACACTCAGAATGGGTCACAGTTAACAGTGGGGTACCACAGGGGTCAGTGTTGGGCCCGCTTCTATTTAATATATTTATTAATGACCTTGTAGGGGGCATACAGAGTAGAATCTCAATATTTGCAGATGACACTAAACTCTGCAGGGTAATCAATACAGACGAGGACAATTTTATATTACAGGAGGATTTATGTAAACTAGAAGCTTGGGCTGCTAAATGGCAAATGCGCTTTAATGGGGATAAATGTAAAGTCATGCACTTGGGCAGAGGAAACAAAAGGTATAATTATGTGCTTAATTGTAAAACACTGGGCAAAACTGTCACTGAAAAAGACCTGGGTGTATGGGTAGATGACAAACTCACATTTAGTGGCCAGTGTCAGGCAGCTGCTGCAAAGGCAAATAAAATAATGGGATGTATTAAAAGAGGCATAGATGCTCATGAGGAGAACATAATTTTACCTCTATACAAGTCACTAGTGCGACCACACTTAGAATACTGTGTACAATTCTGGTCACCGGTGTATAAGAAAGACATAGCTGAACTAGAGCGGGTCCAGAGAAGAGCGACAAAAGTTATTAGAGGACTAAGGGGTCTGCAATACCAAGACAGGTTATTAAACTTGGGGTTATTTAGCTTGGAAAAACGAAGGCTTAGGGGTGATCTTATAATAATGTATAAATATATGAGGGGGCAGTACAGAGACCTTTCTAATGATCTCTTTACTCTTAGGCCTGAGACTGGGACAAGGGGGCATCCTCTACATCTGGAGGGAAGAAGGTTTAATCATAATCACAGACGCGGATTCTTTACTGTAAGAGCAGTGAGACTATGGAACTCTCTGCCACATGATGTTGTAATGAGTGAGTCACTACTAACATTTAAGAAGGGCCTGGATGCCTTTCTTGAAAACTATAATATTACCAGTTATATATACTAGATTCTTTGATAGGGCGTTGATCCAGGGAATTAGTCTGATTGCCGTATCTGGAGTCAGGAAGGAATTTTTTCCCCCAATGTGGAGATTAGTGTTGCCACATGGGTTTTTTTTTGCCTTCCTCTGGATCAACATGTTAGGCTATGGGTTGAACTAGATGGACTTAAAGTCTTCCTTCAACCTTAAAAACTATGTTACTATGTTACTATGTTACTATGTATGTGTATAATAGTGAGTGTATTTGTGTATATATGTGAGTGTGTGTGTGTGTATTTGTGTGTATATGTGAGTGAGTGTGTATGTGTGTGTATTTGTGTGTATATGTGAGTAAGTGTGTATGTGTATATGTGTGTGTATTTGTGTGTATATGTGAGTGAGTGTGTATGTGTATATGTGTGTGTATTTGTGTGTATATGTGAGTGTGTGTGTGTGTATTTGTGTGTATATGTGAGTGTGTGTGTGAGTATTTGTGTATGTGTGTATTTGTGTGTATATGTGAGTGAGTGTGTGTGTTTTTGTGTATATATGAGTGAGTGTGTATGTGTGTGTGTATTTGTGTGTATATGTGAGTAGGTGTGTATGTGTATATGTATGAGTATTTGTGTGTATATATAAGTGTGTATTTGTGTGTATATATGAGTGAGTGTGTATGTGTATTTGTGTGTATATGTGTGTGTATGTGTATATGTGTGAGTGTATGTGTGTGTGAATATTTCTGAGTGTGTATATGTGTGTGTGTATATTTGTATGTGAGTGTATATATGTGTGTGAGTGTATGTATATGTGTGAGTGTATTGCCGCGCCGCCTGAGCGGCACATCGCCGGCGGCTGGTGCAGGCTGGTGCTGGCTGCTGGGTGCAGGCTGGTGCCGGCCGCCGGGTGCTAGCTGGTGCCGGCTGCTGCCGGCAAGCGGAAGACTAGGAGCCACAGAGAAAGAAGCTGCCGGAATGAGAAGAGTGGAGTCAGGTAAGGCGCTATTACAGCCGAAGATAGCAGCCTGGGGGGGGGAGGGGAAACGTGACTGCTGAAAGTGCCTAGGGCGGCAGGAACTCCAAATATGGCCCTATGTAACTGTGTCAATGTGTGAGTGTGTATGTGTTTGTGTGAATATGTCTGAGGATGTATGTGTGGATGTATGTGAGTGTGTGTGAATGTGCGGGTGTGTATATATGGGCTTGTCCACACACCTGTGCTCTCAGTATTTAGCGCTTCTACCACGATACACATCGGGTAACCAGGGACAGCGTCTGCTAAAAGCGGCCGCATACACGCACCTCTGCTTCTCTGTCAAAGCCTAAGTATTTAAAGCCCTATGTGAGTGTGTGTGTGAGTGAGAGAACAAAAAGAACAGAGACCAGGACATTACTACAGGATGACAAGGGAGGGAACATTACTTCAAGAAGGGGACCAGGATGGGGACATTACTACAGGATGACAAGGGAGGGAACATTACTTCAAGAAGGGGACCAGGATGGGGACATTACTACAGGATGACAAGGGAGGGAACATTACTTAAAGAAGGGGACCAGGATGGGGACATTACTACAAGACGGGGACTAGTTTGGGGGACATTAATATACAATGTGGACATTACTACATAAGGGGGATTAGGGTGGGGACATTCCTACAAGAAGATCATAATTTGTACTTTTAACTAGATTGAGCAAAAAAGTCTGGTATTGCTAAAATGTCACTTAGGGTACCGTTACACGTCGCAACATTACTTGCAATGTCACTGGCAATTTGCTGGTTGCAGTGACATCATGGACACTTTGTTCCATTTTCTTGCTGTGTACAAATGTAACAATGTGTCCATGATTTCACTGCAACCAGCAAATTGCCTGTGAAATTGCATGCAATGTTGCGACGTGTAACGGTACCCTTAGTCCTACAAGCAATGCGGCCCCCCGATATCAATTTTTTTCTACATGCAGCCCACCAACCCAACCGAGTTTGAGACCCCTGCTATAGACTGTGAGCCCTTGTGGACAGGATCACTGCCATAATGAACCTGTATGATTTATTTGTCGTTATTTATGTTCTCGTCCTTGTTCTAGCCTTACACATGTAAAGCGCCATGGAACCAATGGCGCTATATAAATAAATAATAATAATATACGGAAATTACAACACAGCATCACAGCTGATTCTTTTTGTAAGGTAAAACATTCCCTGCATGTTTGTAACAAATATTTTACCTTTGAGGAAGAATTATTTGTGATCCCATGCTGTAATGTCTGTATATTCTATTTTGTCCTCCCCTGCCCAGAAGATATGGTATGATCAGGACCGTGCTCTGTGCACTGTCAGAAACAGTTATTATACTATACATAGCATAAAATTATCTCGGCACAGGAACTTTTTTTTTTTAAACATATTCAGTTGTGGAAATTATTATTGATCCAAGATCAATTGATTAAAATTAACTTTAAAATTAACTTGTTTGTGAGAAACTCCTTTTAAGAGTAACTGTTGTTAGCTGTATACACAATAGCAACTGTTGCGAGCTGTATACACAATGAAGGCTGCTGCTAACTGTATACACAATGAAGATTGTTGCTAGCTGTATACACAATGGAGACTGCTGCTAGCTGTGTACAAAATGGACACTGTTGCTAGCTGTATACGCAATAAAGGCTGCTGCTATCTGTATACACAATGGAGACTAGTACTACGGTAGCTGTATACACAATAGCGACTTGCTAGCTGTATACACAATGAAGGTTGCTGTTAGCTGTATACACAATGGCGACTGTAGCTAGCTGTATACACAATAGCGACTGTTGCTAGCTGTATACGCAATAGCGACTGTTGCTAGCTGTATACACAATGGAGACTTGCTAGCTGTATACACAATAAAGACTGCTGTTAGCTGTATACACAATGGAGACTGCTGCTAGCTGTATACGCAATGGAGACTGTTGCTAGCTGTATACACAATGAAGGCTGCTGTTAGCTGTATACACAATGGAGACTGTTGCTAGCGGTATACACAATGAAAGCTGCTGCTAGCTGCATACACAATAGTGACTGTTGCTAGCTGTATACACAATAGAAACTGCTGCTAGCTGTATATACAATGGAGACTGCTGCTAGCTGCATACACAATGTAGACTGTTCGCTGTATACACAATGAAGGCTGCTGTTAGCAAATGCATAACAATAAGCACAGCAATCCCTCTATACCCCCCCTCACCCAAGCCATTTTCTTTTGTACCAAAAAGATATTCAAATTAACGTACACTTTGTATACCAAGTAAATACTATCGCCATCACACATACACCATCGACCCACTATCTTAGGGTTATGTATTACTTATTGGCTTCAAGGTAACTTATATTTTAAGTTTCCCCAATATCCCCTTAAGATTTTCCATGAGATACCAGGTAGCGTTCTTGAATGGCAGCACTACCGTCCGAATTTCCTCCAAAGGCAGTTTGGCGGTTATAAATCCTTTCCATGTGGTAAAGAATTTCTCTGTCAAGAGGTCTTTGTTTCTCTCTGCTTCCAGACTCTCAATGTGCATCACATTTTTCAACTCCTGTATCACATCAATTAAACTAGGATTGTGGTTGGAAAGCCACTCACGTAATATAAATTTTTTGTTGCCATTGCTAGCACATGTAGTATCCTTGCTGACTTTCCCTCCCAATCCCTCGATTTTGGGTAATGAAACAACCATGACTCTGGGTCTAGTGTAAAGTTTTTGTCACATATGTCCCTAGCTGAACTTACTACCAGGTCCCATAATTTTCTGACCTCCCCGCACAGCCAAAGTCCATGTACCATATCTGTTTTTGGAGTGTCACACTTTGGGCATTGTTGTTTCCTGCCAGGGTTCTGGGCTGTCGGTGGGAGAGTAAAGCCATAAACTGCCCTGTTGATGATTCTGAATTGGACATCTCTCCATTTCTCATTTGTAATATTTTCCCGCATTACCTCCCAACCCTGCATAATTGTCTCTGGGAGATCGTCCTGCGGTATGTATTTGAGCCAGCCCCTGAAAATCTTGTCCTCCCCCTGAGCTAATGTTGCCTCTCTCAAGCTCCCATAAAGATAAGTTATGTTAATAACCGTGGGGTCTGCTCCCAATCCTCCCAAACACTCACCCTGCATTCAGTAGAGACATTTTGGAGATGTCTCATGACATGAAAGTGTAGTTGTTGATATTGTAATAAGTGGAACGCTCCCAAATTATATTTTTCTAGTATCTCTTTCCCATGTAACCAACATTTTTCCTGTGTGTGTAACAGATCGCCCATCATTTTTATCCCTCTTTCCTGCCATTCCCGAAATAGAGTTCTCTCTTCCCAGCTTAAACCCAGCATGTCCCCATGGATTTAAATATTTTGATGTTTTCCATGCCAAGTTTAATTTTTTTCAAACTGCTTTCCAACACATAGCCATGTCCCTATACAACATCGTATTTTTGAGATGTCGGGGGACATCTGACCATGACGCATGCAGCAGACTAGCCGGGTCCCAAGGTTTACAGAATTCTACCTTGTCTGTGTAGTTGGAATGTCTGCTGGTCTTTTTGAGCCAATCCACCACATGCCGAAGTATGTATGCTAGGTTGTAGCCACTGATGTCAGGGAGATTCAGTCCCCCCTATTTTTAGGAAGCATTAAGAAAGACTGCTGATCTGGGCTTTTTGTCCCTTCCATAGAAAGTTGGAGAAGGCCGCGTTCAATCTTTTGATGTCTGCCCGGAGCAAGCAGTGGGTATAATAATCTAGCAAAACTTACCATCTAAAACAGATGACATCTCCCCAATAGGAACAAAGGCAGGGTTCTCCATCTCTCTAATTCTTTTTCAACTTTGCTAAATAGTGGGTTATAGTTCAGAGAGTAGGTTTGGTTCGCGTTTTTCCTCATTAATATGCCCAGATCTTTTATGTGTCCTTTCTTAACTTGTATCCCCTCTATCTCCCCTCTTTACTTACTCCCATTACTGTTTTGCTTATTTCCTCCCAATCTGAGAATTTCGCACTTTGCTTTGTTTAACCTAAAGCCCGAAAATTAGCCGAATAGTTTGAGGTGTTGGATTAAGCCCCCCAGGTCACGTTTTGGTCTATTCATGAATATAATATTGTCATCGGCAAACTAGGCCGATTTCACAGAATTGTTGCCAATGCGTATCCCTTCATATGCGACGCCCTCATTTAAAAATCTCACCAGGGGTGCAATAGCCAGATTGAAGAGTAGGGCGAAAGAGGACACCCCTGCCTCGTGCCTTTTTCTAGAGCGAAGGAGTCAGATAGGAATCCCGGTGTATATATCTTAGCTCTTGGGTTATCGTACAGTGCCGTTAAAAAGTTCTAAAAGGGCCCCGCAGGCCAACCGCATCTAATACCAAGTTCAGCCAAGCCAGATTAACATTATTGAATGCCTTTTCAGTGTCTAGTGATGCTAGAACTGGCCGGTTATTGTGGTGATTTTTCCGGTATCCCACTGCGTCTCATATCAGCATAGTCTGTCTAATATTGCTCACCGCTGATCTTCCTTTGATAAATCCCACCTGTTGAGTACCTATGAGGGACGGCATAATCATCGCTATCCGATCAGCCATTATTTTGGATAGAATTTTTAAATCCTGATTTAGCAGGGATATGGGTCGAAAACCAGCCGGAACAGTAGCTCCCACGTTTCCCTTGGGTAGTAACTTTATATAAGCCGTATTAGTTTTGGACCGATAATTTCTCACCCCTCAGGATGCCTTTAAAGAGAGGAACCAGACAAGGAGTGATCTGATCGCACAAGGTTTTGTAATATTCACCAGTATAGCCATCCGGGCCCGGGGCCTTATGGGTTCCCAGGTTTTTAATTGTCGTTTGTACGTCTTCCGGAGTTATGTCAACATTCAACTGTTCCAAATTGTCACCCCCTATACCAGGTAAGTTTATAATTTTAATCCAGTCTCTGCCTTTGCATCTTGGAGCGGAGTCTGTTTGTATAGATTTGCAAAGAATTTTCCTAAGTAGGAGTTTGTCTCCTTGGTTTGGTGATCGCATTCCCGTTGTGGTCTAGTAGAGAGGTAATTGTCGTGGGTTGTCTCTTTCCCCTAGCTAGATTTGCTAATATCCTCCCTGCCTTATCCCCGAATTTGTACAACTCTACCTCCCATTGGGCTGTACGCCATAATTCCCGTCGTCGCGCCCAGACATCAAATTCCTGTTTGTCTTCCAGCCAGTTCTCTTTCAGTGTAGTGGGTGGGTAGTTTTTGAATTTGGTATATGCATTTTCCACCTTGGCGCTGGCTAGGTGAAAGTGTTCGAGTGTGGTCTTTTTTTTGGGTTCTAGTGTATGCCATTATTTTTCCCCTCATGACGACCTTGCTTGTTTCCCAATATAATCGGGGGTCTGATTTGTGCTCCTCATTATTTAGAGCGAAGTCTGTCCACCACTCTCCGAGCAACTTGTCAAAATTACTGTCTCTTTTCAGGTATGATGGAAAGCGCCATAAATAGCCTGATCCCCTCTGGAATGCATCTCTAAGGTCCAAGACCACTGGGCTATGGTCTGATGTCACCATATTTTCAATGTCTATCCCGTCCACTCTGTCTAGCAAGTGATCGTTGAGCAGAAACATGCCAATACGTGACCAGGATTTGTGTGCATGGGAATAGTGTGTGTACTTCCGTTCAGAGGATGGCAAAGTCGCCATACGTCCTGTAAGGCCAATGCCCTAGCTAGCGTCTTCAGTAGTCCCATCTGTCCGTCGTCAGGTATACCTCCGCCTCTCAATACATTTTTTTGTCTGTCCACTCCTATGGAGAATACATTATTAAAATCGCCTCCCACAATTTTGAATTGTTCTGTATCCCCCAGCACCTCTAGCTGTAGATGGGAGAAAAATTCGTTTTGAGATAGGTTAGGTGCACGAACATTATATATGCTCAGATGGCCAGCCGGACAGTCAAGAACTAGGTGAATAAGACTGCCCCCGGCATCTCTATTTTCAGAAATAATGGTATGTGGGAAATTTTTACTAAGTAAGATCAAAACTCCTGCCCTTCTCCCTTCTGATCCAGACCCATGAACTGCTCCTACCCACAATCTGTGCATCCTAAAGAATTCCTCGCTTTTCCGGTGTGTCTCTTGCAATAATGCAATATCTACTCTCAGCCTCTTTAGGTGTTTCAGTATCATCGACCTTTTTTTGGGAGAGCGAAGGCCCTTAACGTTCCACGATGCCATTTTAACCATGATCATCAATTATATGTTGATGCATAACATTCACAGTTGTGAGTTTGTTTGGTGTGTACATAGCAATACATTGTAATCGCATAAGATAACATGGCATTTTTCCCAAAAAATGAACAAAATCCAAAGTCCTCCCCCTCCCTGCCCTCAATTCCTATACCCCAACATTAGAGTAGAATGAACTTCCATGTTCTGATGGGTAAAAGCTCTCAGGCTCTCCCGCCCAATGGCTTCTGTATCTACATATTGAACTTGGCTGCAAGCTGAACAGCGAGTATAATTGGTTGTTCCTAACCTCTCACATGATGCAGGAGGAGGAAAAAAAGAGAAAAAAAAAAGAGGCAGAAATGTGAGATGGTCTAAAATTAAAGTTTCTTGGTTTCTGCCATCTCATAGAACAGCTGTATATAATTCTGTCCCAATATTTTTCATCGTATTCACAGTTACATAGAGGGCGGTTTAATGATGACTTGTTTCTCCTTCAATGTGCATCTCCCCCAGCATCGTCCTTTGTTCCGTTGTGGACAGTGCTATAGTGGCCGCCTCCTAGTTTTGCCTTGTCTTTGTAGCCTCTGTTCTGTAGGTGACTGGCTTCTGCCTCTGTCCCCCGGGACAGTGTGGAAGCACTCTCGCTCTCTTTGGTGATATGTCTTGGAGTGAGTCGTCCCGTTGGGATCCCGGGGTAGTCCCCCCGAACACCCGCGGTGCCCCCGGGGTCCCCCATTCTGCCCGTTATCCAGACTTCTCTGGGTGAGATGCCTAAGGGCCTCTTTGGGGCATCGGTAGACCTGAGGAGCCCCGTCTGAGCCTCTGTATTTGAGTATGGCGGGATATACAAGTTGAAAGCGTATATTACGCTTATAAAGGATGCTGCACACCTCTCCGAATGCTCTCCTTTTTTTGGTAACTTCTGCTGAATAGTCTCCAAACAATAATATCTTATGGCCTCTGATGTGTTAAGGTGCCCTTAGACTTTTATAGGAACGCAGTATATTATCTTTGGCCCTATAGTTCAGGTATCGGGCAATTGTTTGGCGGGGTCTGTTGCGTCCCGACGATGGTGTGCCTATGGTGGCTGTCTGGGTAGGTGGAGGACCTATTCGATGTGCCTTTTCTAATATGCACGAGCCCTGGATCCCCAGAACAGGTGGCAGCTCCGTTTCGTAGATCTCCATGAGTGCAGTAGGTGTTATTGACTCTGGAAGACCCACCATTCTCAGATTATTGCTGCGTGATCTGTTTTCTAGATCTTCCAATTTGTTGTTTGAATACAAAGAGAGGGCTGTATATTCTGACACTTGCTGTTCCAGCCATGCCACCCTATCCTCTGCATCAGACAATCGTTGCTCCAGTGTCTCAATTCTAGATCCCTGTGCTACTGCAGCAGCTTGCATATCTGCCAGAGAGTCCTGCAACCACCACTGTATTAACTTTTAAAGGACTGTTTGAGTTCATCAGCTAAATGTGAGGACACTTCTCTGGCTAGTTTTGTTTATAATCAATGGGGGTTTCTCTCTTGTACCCCGCTGCCCCTCTGCGTGCTCACCTCCTTCGCCGCTTCTGCATCTGTTAAGGTACCTTTACACGCCGCGACGGCAGGCTGGATACATCCCGCTACTTCACGTGCACGAGCACGCTCAAACGGTTACAAACGGTCAACGCACCCTCTTCACACGCCGCCACAAGGTGCGCTACGCCACGCTACATCTATAGCTAGCTACATCGCCGGGTGTCTCAAGTAGCCAGCTGTAGCTCATTTACACACCGCTATAACCAGCTACTATGGGCGGACCTGGTGCAGCAGGGACAGCACATAGGCGTGCCACAATTGTGGATTACGAGCCGTCCGTACGCTGATAGGACGAAGCAATAACATCCTGATTGGGCAGGCATCGCAGGAGGCTGAGTAATACAGCACGCTCGAGCGATTGTGTAGTGTGACTCGTCAGCTCCTTAAATATGCCTCCCTATGCAGCGACTACCAATCGTCATGCAGCAGCTTCCACCAATGATCGCACATGGGGCGCAGTAACATGGAGCCAGGGTCACGCCTTTGCTACATTGCAGCTACATCGCAGGCTGTCCCGAGTTCCCTTCTGTTGCCTCTTTACACGCCGATACAGCTCGCTACCATCGGCGATGTAGCCATCAGTTTTCGAGCAGACTTAGGAAACAGATGTATCTGTTGCCGGCTGTAGCGTCACGTCTTCAGACGCCGCTACGACGGGCTACATTGGCGCTACAAGCTACATTTGTAGCCTGTAGCGGGATGTATCCAGCCTGCAGTCGCGGCGTGTAAAGGTACCATTACTGCCACTGGTCTCCTTCACCTGCAGCTGGGGTTTGTGTCTGCATACTGTGTCCTTGCTTTTCCCGATCGCTGCACTCTGCGCCATCTTTGATGGGAGTCCCGACCTCCGTGCATGGGCCACCGCTTATTTCTGCCCGCTATGTGCACTTCGGAGCCACCGATGCATGTAGCTGAAGATGCGGTAAGGTCTCGCCGTTCACTCCAGTGCCATTGGTCGGCGAAATGATCACCTTTGTCAGCGGTTTTCAGCCACGGGCTTTGGGAGCTCAAACTCGTCCTCCCGCACCCATCAGGCCGGAAGCCGAAGACTGTTGTTAGCTGTATACACAATATCGACTGTTGCTAGCTGTATACACAATGGAAACTGCTGCCACCTGTATACATAATGAACACTTGCTAGCGGTATGCACAATAAAAGCTGCTGTTAGCTGTATACACAATGAAGACTGCTGGTAACTCAATACACAAAAGATTGCTGCTAGCTGTATACACAGTGGAAACTGATGCTATCTGTATACACAATGGAGACTGCTGCTAGCTGTGTAAAAAATGAAGTATGTTGCTAGCTGTATACACAATGAAGGCTGATGTTAGCTGTATACATAACGGAGACTGTTGGTAGCTGAATACACAATAACGACTGTTGCTAGCTGTGTACACAATAGCGACTGTTGTTAGCTGTATACACAATGGAGACTGATGCTAAGTGCATACACAAAGAAGACTGCTGCTAGCTGTATACATAATGAAGACTGTTGCTAGCTGTATACATAATGAAGGCTGCTGTTAGCTGTATACATAATGGAGACTGTTGGTAGCTGAATACACAATAACGACTCTTGCTAGCTGTATACACAATAGCGACTGTAGCTAGCTGTATACATAATGGAGACTCTTGCTAGCTGTATTCACAATGAAGGCTGCTGTTAGTGGGGTACTCAGAGTCGAGTCCTCTGGACATTGTCCTTGGGGTCCAGGGACGTCACAGTGGCATGACCCAACAGTTTAGTGTTGCAGCAATTTCACTTCTTGTAATATATTGGTTTTTTGCTTGCACCTAACATTAGGTGATGCCAGTCCTTTCCCTATATAATATTAGACATTTTTTGGACTGTGCACCCTTCCCCCGCCCTGTAGCTACAACTGCCCCTCCATTTTGCTGTAGCCTAGGTCCTGGGACACACCATCCCAGCTGATTTTAACTGCATTCACACACTCATAAATTCATCCAAGCAGTAGTATACAGCATAGAGTGTTAGCATAGGACCCGGTAAGATGAGAGCACTTTGTCGTATTTACCGGGCTCTTCCACAGTGGCGCCAATGTTGAAGCTAAGTCTCTCTTTTCTTTTTTCTAGTGCAGTATTTACTGTGATCCCATTTCATATATCCCCTTTTAGCTGTACATATTGCCCTGTGTTTCATTGTAGTCAGTAGCCATTAGCTTTTCCACATTCCTATTATGTTTAGTGTTGCAGCAATTTCACTTCTTGTAATATATTGGTTCTTTGCTTGCACCTAACATTAGGTGATGCCAGTCCTTTCCCTATATAATAATAGTGGCATGACCCAGTCCGTGGCCACCTGTATGGGTGGTCAGTAAAAATCAGGGAAGAGGGGTGAGCAGTAAAAGACAAAAAATGAAAAAGTTTGTTGTGACGCCACCCATGGAAGGTGGCTGGTAGGGACCGTGCTGCGGTCCGGGACCTCTGGGGATGATGGAATTGCAGCTGTGAGGGTACCTTTACACGCCGCTACTGGAGGATGGATACAACCCGCTACTTCACGTGCACGAGTGCGCCCAAACGGTTACAAACGGGAAACGCACCCTCTTCACACGCCGCCACAAGGTGCGCTATGCTACGCTACATCTGTAACTAGCTACATCGCCAGGTGTCTCAAGTAGCCATCTGTAGCTCAGCCTACCCGCTTTACACGCCGCCACCACAGAGTGATCTGGGAGGAACAAAGGCAGGACGTAAAACAAATAGGCGTGCCACAGTCCTGTACGCCGCGCCCAAACCACAACCATTGGCCAACACTACGGAGTTGTGATTGGGCACGACGGAAAGGGCGGATGGGCGAGACGTGACGTACTAGTGATCGGAGTGTGGCACGGAATAAGCGGTTGTGACATGGCGGACCATGGTGAATGCATCGAAATCGATGGTAATGCGTCACGCTGGAGCGGTGGCCAGTCACATACCCCGTGTGTATAAAAGTAGTGGTCCTGGGCTATGTGTGCGTAGTAGAAGTGTTTGCCTTGTCACGCACGATCAGCGCTTGTGACAGCGGCGTGTGGCGATTGCGCTAAGGTGCATTTGTGCGACACACAGTAGCGGATTACAACACACAGTATGTGCGTTTTCTGTTGAAATTGTATCTGTGTCAACTCTGGCTAACTATGTGTGAATACAGGCTCAATGGTGTTCATATATCTGCTTACAGATGTGAATGGAGTGGAACAGCTCCCAAGGCAACATGTCAAAGATCTGTGTGACAGTGTATTTGAAAACACCTGAGAAGAATATGTCCTGCATCAATGTGCTGTGTGCAGGGGACCCTCTGCCTACAACAAAATAAAGCCTCATGTACGCACAATGGCCACAAACACTGTTGGGCAAAATACTTAGAAAAAAACATGGCTACCCACACATATTGTCTGCACAATCCCAGCCAATAGGTGGCTATGACATCCCTGGCCCCCACCAAAACCTTCATCACATTGCCCTCCTCCACCAAGTAATCAGGCTCACACAGATTATTTTGGATCCAACTGAAAAATTTTTAATATAATGCATTAATCCTGACCTTGCATTGGAAAGGAAAAAAAATCAGAAAGTAAAAACAATGGACAATCAAAGTGCATGTCACATTCTTGAACCACATTAAAGGGATAACAAATTGACCACACATTGAAACCTGTGCAGCAACACCAAAAAATATAGCATACCTAAACTAATTAACTAACTAACTAACTAACTAACGAAACCTTATGCACATAATGAAACCAAAGATCCTGAAAATGATAAACAGAAAAGAAAAGGGGCGCAGCTAACCTGCTGTCACCTCCATTGCAACCTCAAAAACATCTCCCAGAGCCAGCCACACTACATGGCCTGGTCCTGCCAGCTCACTGCACCAGACCCATTGAAGTAGGAGCAGTAAGCTTCTCTACTGTCCCTGGCCTCCTGCCGAGTGCGGCCATGGCTCTGCGGCTGGAGTGGCACAATCACATGGCCCTCATCACGCCAAGACCCTGGACGGAGCTCCCCTGTAGTAGCGTCTGCATTATCTACATAACCTCCTGGCGTGTATGATGCTCTATCCCTACGACGCAGGAAGTTATGCAGCACACAGCAGGCCACCACTACGCGCGTCAATAGACTCCGGTTTCATATGTATAGGCGTATGAAAAACCCGGAATCTATTCGCCATTATCCCAAACGCATTTTCAACTACTCGGCGGGACCGGGATAGCCGGTAATTGAAAATGGGTCTCTCAGAAGTAAGGGCCCTCTGGGGATATGGCCGCAGTAGGTGTTCCTGAAGTGGGAATGCTTCATCCGCCACAAACGCAAAGTTGAGATGTTCGGTCTTGTCCTCATTTGAGGGTAAGTTAAGCCCACCACTCCCTAGTAGTGTTGCCAAGGAGCTGCGTGCAAACACCCCCCCATCTGAGTTGCGACCGTTCATTCCAACATCCACGTAGAGGAACTCAGTGCGCATCCACTACAGCCATGAGGATTATACTACAATACCCTTTGTAATTGAAAAACAAAGAGCCAGAGTTGGCAGGTTTGGTAATCCTCACGTGCTTACCATCCAATGCCCCGCCACAGTTGGGGAAGTTCCACCGGGTTTCAAAGCCTCGGGCTACTTCCAGCCATTCTGCGGCGGTTAGAGGCATTTTCATGTAGGATGGCTGCAGAGCTCTCCAGATGGCCCAACACGTTTCAGGGATCAGGCGGCTCAGCAGGGGCAGGGAGACACGTGACAAGTATGTGAGGGATGTCATGGACTGCCCTGTAGCCAGGAACCGCAAAGTGATAGCCAACCGCTCAGCAGCTGATACTGATGGGCGCATTATAGTGTCCTGACGCGCTATCATTGGCCCAACACGCTCCAATAGGAAGGTGAAACAGTCCTCGGACATACGCAGATAGTTTCGGTGATCATCAGGACAGTTAAGCTCCAGCTCCCGCAACTGCTGCATGTGGCCCCGGCTTTCCCGCCTGCGAAGCCAATCCCGGGTCCACAACCGCCGCTGTCTGCGCCTCATCAACCTTTCATACCGATCCTGAAGCCACATTTGCTCTTCCACCAACGCAAGAGCCACGATAACATTGCGGTCATGGATATTCTGCATCCTCAATATCAGCACCTGTAGATGAGAATACACAACATGAGTACATATAACAATATGTGGCCATGTCAGCAGGTTAAGCAAGCCACACCTCATTTCGATGACACACTATAGCCAAGTGGATTGGATCTCTCGTGTGGGCCCAAAACACATCCCTGAAGCAAGGGACGGCAAACACCCAGTAGTCACCCCAAACAAAATGCCACACGGCCAATGATAGTGGCCTCCTATACATCAACTTCAATCGGAGGGTCTCAAAGTCAAACATCTGCACCTAGGTGAGTTAGAAAAGGACATGTGTCACCAATAATGTTGGTGAAAAATGTGCCAGAATCCATTACACAGACCATAATTAAAATTGGATTTAAAAAAAAAAAAAAAACAATAACCTTACGTACCACGATATGTCAGGTTGAGTAAGCCTACATGAACCAAACAACATTGCACATGAGTGAGGATGGTTAACCATGGTTACTTATGTTTTTGCTGGTGTTATTTTTGCTACACATCTGTGCTATGTCTGGAGCGCCACACCTCAAAGCCATGTGTGATCCTATCCCCATTGGACCCAGTCTCCATTGGCCACAACCAGTATGCAGAAATCGATCCAGTCGACATGAGTAACACATTTCTGTCTACAGTCCTGCAGCCATTCTCCTGTATGGTGTCTGGAAACAAACACAGCAATGTATCTCTACAACAATGTGAAGCCCCAGAGAAAATGCCTATTCAAATTCAACAAACTACACTATAGCGTCCCCAACAATACAAACCCCTATATAGTTATCTCAAGCAGTCTTCTGCGCTCGCCAATAACATCAACATATGCACCCCACCCAACGCAAAGTTCATGTGTGTCCACAAATACTTACTTAATGGGTCTGGCCAGCAAGCGTAATGTTTGCCGGAATGCGCAGCTTTTCAAGGGCCGCCAACCTATCACGATTCAGCGATCTCCACCAATTAGCGGCAGTTAATTCTGCACCCAGGTGTCCCATCACGATGTGCGTAATTGTGTCCGCTGTGATTGGTTTAGCGGACTATAAAGCCAGGCCAATGGCCACTACACCTTGTCCAGACGTCGATGTGCATTGAGCTACTGGTGTCCTGTTTGACTTCTGTTGCTCTGACGGTAAGCCTTCTCTTTAGAGGTTTCAATGAAATTGTAAGGAACGCAGATGCTTCTGTCACAGGCCGCTTAGGCAATGTGTTTATAGGCATGTTTGATACGGCATGTAATTTTTGCCCTGTATTAATACATATGGCTACGTTATTCTCTGTAGGGCAATAGCAATGTAGTGCCTCTACTTGCATTGTGTAAGTATAGACTGCACCTTGATGTTATTTTCGATGCCACCAGATAAAGGTGTGTTTTTTGCCGGTACTTCACATCACCATTTGATGGGTGGAATAATTGCCCCGTTCATTCAAGGGATGTTTGGTACATGTGTTAAACGTGTTGTCCCATGGCTGTTGGAACACCTACATGATCATGTGTGTGCCCATTAGATGTAGTATGTGCAGTGTTGGCACACACCCAGCCCTCCTTTCCCATATGGTTAACCTTAACCATTTGGGACAGTGCACCAGGTACTAGCTTGCACACAATGTGTTTGCTCACATGTTGGCCTAGAGGTATGTACGCACACACCGTGTAGAGGTGTGTTGAAATAGGTACATTGGGGTATTAAAGCTTGTACTAAACATGTGTAGGTGGACACAGATATCCGGAGATTGTTAATGTCTGGACACATGTGTTTGACTTTGGAGCGGTGTGACATTGAGAAAATGCCCCACACACGCGCAAAGTTGAAGTCAACCAAATAGCAGCATATATTCTCCATGTTCCAACTTTATTAGCATGTTTATGCTTTCAAAAAGGTTTAAAAGTTCGGTATGTCTTGTGTAGTGACTGTGTGTTTTTGGTGTGTTTTGTCATCGGCAGATGCCGAGGGGTACTGTGGAGTTCGAGACCCAGCTTCTCACGGAGTATCAGCGGCACGAGTGTTTGTGGCGCAGCTCGCTGCCTGAATATAAAAATCAGGCAGCGAGGGCCGAGGCCTACAGGCCTCTTGTGGCTCTAGCCAATCGGATGGAGCCAAGGGTAGGCAGGAGGTGGGACAAGCATATGGTGGCACTAAAAATTAAGAACATGCGGGCGTCGTTCATGCGGGCTCACACTGAGTACCAGCGCCGTCGCTCAGGGGCTGGAGCTGAGGAGGTACCATTACCTACCCTATGGTACTATCCACTCTTCACCTTCATCCTGGGCGAGGCTAGCTCGCGTGCAACGACGACCAACTGCCCCGTTGCTGCGTCCCATGTAGGCCCGGCTGAATCACCATCTGCGCCACAGGAGGTGGGTAATTGTGTTACAGTGGTGGCCCACAATGTTTCCTTCACATGTGTGCTTGTCTACATCCTTTACACCACCCATTTTGTCATATTTTCATCCTTGGTGTGGGAAACCTTTGACTGTCAATAAATCTGCCCTCCTTCCAGGAATTTGTAGGCTGTAAATTCTAAGCAGAGAGCCGTATTCCAATGTTGCTTCTTCCACAACTTATTTTTATGTTTAGGTTACTTATTTAAGGGTTTCAAAATTGATAGTGGTTTGAATTTAAAGAGCCACATAGTACCATCTAGTAAATGGTGCTGCCACACATGTGTGTTGGCTCTGTTGCAAGTGGGTTATAGGTAGTTGAATGTGGGGAGGATTTTCATCATATTAGGAGTCCAAACGGCAAGGTGGGCAATATCTGTCTTTGGCCAGGACAGTCCCCAGTATCAAGGTGTTGTGGTGACATGTACTAATTGGGTTACGGCTCTGTGACTAACACCTAATTCTGTATTGAGCTGAGTACCTGGAATGGTAGAGGTGAGTGTACAGGAGAAGTACTGGTCTTGTGGGCTTTAACCTTTGGTGGTTTTCGGGTTTTGTCATCCTTTCAGATCTTGGTTTGTTGGCTTTTTGTGTGTGGGAGTGGTATATTGATTCCTGTGGACAATGTATTGAGTGGATATTGCCTTCACTAATGAGGTTTTTTTTTTCTTCCCCCCCCAGGCCCCTGAAGAGGACGGCTCCATTGCGGAGCAATCTGTCGCTGATGATGCTCAGCCAATGACATCTGGGGCTGAGCAGGAGGGCGCGGCGAGTGATGTGGGTCCAGGCCCAGGTCCCAGCTCCGGGATCCGTCGCCGCAGACGTCCAGCACCACCTGAGACGGAGCTGGGCACCTGGGCCCGACGCGTGCTGTTAAGCGAACAGCGGACCCACATCTCTAGCTACGCCCTCTACATGAGCGACAGGTTGCAAAGGATGGAGCCGCTCCAAAAACAGATCCTTCAGCGGGTCTTCAACACTGCCGCTGATGCTGCCGAGGATGGGGCCCTTCAATGGGGATGCCACATCCCCCCCCCTATGCCACACAACTTGTGGCCCCTTTCCCCATCGGCCCCATCCCGGCCCGTGAGAAGACCGGCCCCGCCACAGTCACCCAATCCCCCCCCAACACGTCGTCGTAGATCAAGACGCTCTCGGGCAGGTCGGGGCTGCCATGAGAGGAGGGGGAGCCTGCATTGTCAGAGCCGACAGAGGATGAAGAAGTAGGACACTAGTAGCCAATGCACATAATTGGCAGTCTGGACTATTTAATATGGAAAAATCTCCTTGTTGATTTTGTTTCTTCGTTTTTTTTTACATTTCAAAAATTACGTTGGCTGAATTACAGCATATTATTTGTTTATGTTTGTTATGATTTCCGGCTGGATTAAAACTTTTTTTTGGACACAATTGTGTATTTATTTTGGGTTAAGGATTGTGGGGGTGAGCGTGGGTGAATGGTAGTGGGCCCAATATAGGTTTACCAAAGCCACACAATATGGGCCAATGCCCTCAAAGCAGGACCACCATCGGTTCCTTTGTAATGTGTTTGCACTTTGACAAAGGGATGTGGTGATGTGGCTAACATAGTTACCTCATGGTCAGGTTTAGGCACCAAATATTATTAATGTCACATGAAGGAGCGTACAAAACACTTACACCAGCATTGTATTGAAAACATACATGTGTGACAGCCATTCGGCACAATACACAGAATGCTTAGCCCAGATAGGGCTAGGCAGTCCACACTCCTCATGGTCCCAATGTGGGACAGTATAGGTAAAGAAGGCAAAGGGCTAGGCAGTCCACACTCGTGATGGTCCCAATGTGGGACAGTATAGGTAAAGAAGGCAAAGGGCTAGGCAGTCCACACTCGTGATGGTCCCAATGTGGGACAGTATAGGTAAAGAAGGCAAAGGGCTAGGCAGTCCACACTCGTGATGGTCCCAATGTGGGACAGTATAGGTAAAGAAGGCAAAGGGCTAGGCAGTCCACACTCGTGATGGTCCCAATGTGGGACACTATAAGAAAAGAGCCCAACGGGGGCAAAAAACAAAAAAAACCATTGACATTTTCAAGCCAACAAGGCAAGGTTTGTAAATTTTTGGGTCCAACTAGGACAACTGTTTTTGGGACCATGTTTGGCCAGAAAAAATTGCAGCCATGAACTTCATGGCTGTGAGCCATGTTCTGGCCGTAGGCCCTCAAGCATTTCACCCAGCCGGGCAAGGTCCTGCAGGCCACGCTGTAAAGCCCTGGTCATGCGGCCGACAAACGCCTGATGGGCAAGGATGAATGCCTCCATGGTAGGGGCACCTGTATTGGGAGTAAACACACACTTTAGTACACAGCAGTCGCTGGTGATGGCTAGTCAGGACTGGCCACCAGCATCCCCTTACCCTGTTCCTCCAACTCCACATCACCATCAGACGGGGAGAGAGATGGCCTCAAGCTCCATCCTGATGCACCCACACGTTCACCATCTGCAGAAATGGTTAAACAACATTCTTAACTATGTTTAGAAAAATTTTGTTGTCCAAGATAAAATTTTAGTAACAGTGTGCAGGGTGTATGTGGCAACATAACACACTTACCACCATAGTCACTGTGTGGGGACATGGTCACCCCAGGACTCGCCACTGAGCTCGAGACAGTGGGAGGTGGTGTTACTCCCGGGCTGGGGCTCCGTGGCCACATTACTTGGTTTGGGGGCAAAAGGGGTCCTGGGCTACGGGGCAAACCCTCCTCTGGCCCGGCAGGTGCTTCCAGCTCCTCGCCCTCCTGTGGGGAGGTGATCTCGTCCTCCTCCAGCCAACCAGATGAGGACAGCTCGTCACACTCCAGCGGCCTTGCAGGTGGTGACAGCTCCTCCAGGTCCTCTGTCCCGGTAGGTGAGGGCAGGTCTGGCTCCTGAGGCCCTGGGGAAGATGTGGAGCTTGGGGCCAAGGGTGGCACTTCAGCCTGATGTGGCGGTGTTGTGGATGGGCCACCTGGGGGTGGGGCATGGTGCCCTTCTTCAGATGACGAATCGGCATCTACTTTTTCATAAAAAAACAAAATACTTTATAAATTCGTACCAACACATTGTTCTCCTACATATAGCTTGTGTGGCTATGTATTTGACGCCTAACTTAGCATCAACCAGGTGATGCTGGATGCATACACTCATGTTGTATGCATGTACTGTGCGTGGGAAACATTGTTTGCGCTGACTGGAGGACCACAACACTGTGAAGATGTGTTTGATTGTGTAGGCCACACTGTCCCTTGTCATATGTTTCCATCCATTTTTGTGTATTTTGGGACATGCACATGTGGCGGTGTGTGTTTTGGCCCAACAATTACTCACCACGCAGCCTGGCAATCCTGGCACGGATGTCCAGTATACGACCCGGGCACTTGTGTTTTAAGTCAGCGATCTTTTTCTGGATCGCTTTGACTGTCCTCTCTACCCCCAGTTGGCAGATCAGGGCCCGCTGGATCCGCCGAACGGTGCGCCGATTGCGCAGCCTGGGGTGCCGGTGGTGATGGTGGCCCCAATAGTCCTGACGGTCACACTGATCAATCAGGATGATCAGCTCCGCCATCCCCCACGTTGCAGCGCGGTGAACGGCTGCCATGACTGCTATGGTGTGTGCAGAGGCGGGGCTGGCACCTTGCAGGCAGAGTGAAAATGAAACCAACGTCATGACGTCATTACGGCCGCTGTCGGGGTGACGCACCTTTTTAAGTAGCCCAACGCGCAGTGACACGGCCGACACACTTATGCGGCACCTACTACAGAAGACCCACAGTGCAGTGCGTACAACACGGCTATGATCTGTGTGCTGAGTAATAACTTTCGATGTGATATGGGTTTGTGTGCATCTGTGTGCGCGCTGCGCGCAGTGCCACACAAGGAACACTTCTACGGCAGCTGCTGTACAATAAGCCAGAGCGGTACGTAACACACACTTGTGCGCTGTGTACAGCATTATTCGTTATGTGTTGAGAGAATGTGCACACTGTATGAAGATCATGAGGCATTTGCTAATTTTCTTTCGTCAAGTCTGTGTCCGCGTAATTGTACTAATATATGATCGTGCATACGGCGCGTATGTGTAGTGCTGAACGGACAGCTCATCCAAGATGGAGGGCTGTGAGGCAAGAGCCAATCGGAACGCAGCTATTTTCACCAATGATCGCAGATGGGGTGCGGTAACACGGAGCCTGGGTCACGCCTTAGCTACATTGCAGCTACATCGCCGGGTCTCCAGAGTTCCCTTCTGTAGCTTCTTTACACGCCGATACAGCTCGCTGCAATCGGCTTTGTAGCCATCTGTTTTCGAGCAGTGCTCGGAAACAGATGTATCTGTTGCCGGCTGTCACGTCCCGTCTTCACACGCCGCTACTACGGGCTATATTGGCGCTACAAGCTACATTTGTAGCCTGTAGCGGGTTGTATCCATCCCGTCGTAGCGGCGTGTAAAGGTACCCTGATGGTTTAGCTCCCCACGGGAGAAACGGATCCCCAGGGCATCTGGAGTTAAGGTGAGGGAAGGCCAGTGGGACAAAGCTGGCGGCTGGCATGGTCAGGACAGATCCCCGGCAGGGCCCTGCAGTCTGTGCAGTTTGGCAGTCTACAACTCCCCAGGCGCAAGTGGGAAATAAGAGTCTTGCACATAATCTGAGTTCCAACCTGGTTTACTTGGCTTCTGTTGTCAGGTACTTCAGGTTACAGCACAAATACAGTGGCTGCCCAAGTAGTCCATGGCAACCAGGCTGGCTTGTCCAGTACACTCCCTTTTTTGTTAATTTCCTCTTGGGCTTTCATCTCTGCCTGTTCTTCTCCATCCTGCACGTACCTCCGCACACAAAGCCCAATCTAGCAGCCATGGCCCTTTTTGGGCGACTGGCTGGGTCACCTAGCCCTATTAAGGCTGCCTTCTCTGCGCTGTTAGGAGTTGGCCACAGCTCTTTGAGAACTCGTGGCCCCCGGTTCTGTGGTTGGAGCTTGGAGCCTCCTCGCCACCTTGAGGGCTGGGCCCCTGGTTCTTGCCCTTTCCTTCCACTTCACTGTATATTCAGGTGCATGGGTGGATCGCTCGCTGCCCGTGCCCCTAGGACTCTCTCTGGCCTCCTGCGGTCTCTAGCCCCAGGACCGGCCTCATCATGGCTCGGGCCTCCAGCTCCATGCTCTCTCTTCTCCGTCTGGTGTCCTCCTCTGATTAACCTCCCACTTCCAGTGGTGTCTTTCCTTTGTCCCCTTCCTTTCCCTAACCACTTCCTGCTCACTTCACACCCACCACCTGTCTCCCCCTGCTGTCCCACGGAGTGCCTGAACCATCCCACTACTTGGGTTAGCCCCTCTCCCTGGGACCGGGTGTGTTTGTGGGTGACAGGACTTACCAAACCTGGTAACTGCAGACGGGAATACTACCTTCAGGTGTGTGTGCAGTACCCCTTATAGGCAACCAGACCACTAGGGTGCTACATATACATAAAGTAGACTGCTGCAAGCAGTATACACAATGGAGACTGTTGCTAGCTGTATACACAATAGTGACTTGCTAGCTCTATACTCAATGAAGGCTGCTGTTAGCTGTATACAAAATGAAAACTGCTGCTAGCTGTATACACAATGAAGGCTGCTGTTAGCAGTACACACAATGGAGACTGTTGCTAGCTGTACACACAATAGTGACTGTTGCTAGCTCTATACTCAATGAAGCCTGCTGTTAGCTGTATACAAAATGAAAACTGCTGCTAGCTGTATACACAATGAAGGCTGCTGTTAGCTGTACACACAATGGAGACTGTTGCTAGCTGTACACACAATAAGGACTGTTGCTAACTGTATACACAATGGAGATTGCTGCTAGCTGTGTACACAATAGAGACTGCTGCTGGCTGTATACACAATGTAGAATGCTGTTTGCTGTATACACAATGGAGACGATACCAGCTGTATACACAATGGAGACTGTGCTACATATACATAAAGTAGACCGCTGCAAGCAGTATACACAATAGAAACTGTTGCTAGCTGTATACACAATAGAATCTGCTTCTAGCTGTATACACAATGGAGACTGCTGCTAGCTATATACACAATGGAGACTGTTGATAGCGGCACGGTGGCTCAGTCGTAGCCCTGCAGCCTTGCAGTGCTTGGGTCCTGGGTCCAAATTCCACCAAGGACAACATCTGCAAGGAGTTTGTATGCTCTTCCCATGTTTGCATGGGTTTCCTCCCACATTTCAAAAGACATACTGATAGGATGTTTAGATTGTGACCTCCAATGGGAACAGAGTTGCAAATGTATGTAAAGTGTTGTGGAATTAATAGCGCTTTATAAATGAATAAATATTAATATACACAATAGTGACTGCTTCTAGTTGTATACACAATAGAGACTGCTGCTAGCTGTATACACAGAGACTGCTGCTAGCTGTATACACGATGGATACTGCTGCTAGCTGTATACACAATGGAGACTGCTGCTGACTGTATTCACAATGGAGACTGCTGTGGGCCGTATATACATTAGTGATTTCAGGCTGTATATCTTGTATACAGGGTGGGCCATTTATATGAATACACCTAAATATAATGGGAATGGTTGGTGATATCAACTTCCTGTTTGTGGCATATTAGTCTATGGGAGGAGGAAAACTTTTCCATATGGGTGGTGACCGTGGCAGCTATTTTGAAGTCGGCCATTTTGGATTCAACATGATTTTCAACTTGATTCTCAATAAGTTTGATGCGTCACATGACCCTCTTACCATTGTAAAAAATAAAGTTGGATCCAAAATGGCCGACTTCCAAATGGACGCCATGGTCACCACCCATCTGGAAAAGCTTTCCCCTCCCATATACTAATGTGCCACAAACAGGAAGTTGATATCACCAACCATTCCCATTTTATTTAGGTGTATCCATATATTAATGGCCCACCCTGTACACAGCACTATACTGTATATGCAGGTCCACACTGTATACATACAGTATATACAGACACTAATACAGCATGTTATGTGGACCTGTATATACAGTATAGTGCTGTGTACAGACAGACACAGATGGTCAAACAAACACTCAGACAGACACTGGACACACACATTATACTCACCAAAACAGGACCTGGGATGATGTCACATGGAGGGAAGGCATCAGAGGTCACATGATCAGCTCAGGGAGGGATCAGGGATATGATGAAGTTGGTGGGAGGGCCCTGCATGTTTATCTGTCGATCCTGATAGGTCTGAGTGGGGCCCTGCTTTAAGGAAACAGCCCCACCCCTGCATGTCCATGGCCCTGCCTCCTGCTTGTTATGGCTTGCCAGGCCCCCTGCTTCAGCGGGCCCCTAACGGGAATCAGGCCAGTGTGCACCTGATGGCGGCCCTGTCCACAGGTGTAAAATGTGATTTTGATCCAGACTCATTGCTGGCCACTTCAGAACTCTCCAACGCTTTGTTTCCATCCGTTTCTGAGTGGTAATTTAAGTATGTTTGGCGTTATTGTCCTGTTGGAATACCCATGCCTAGGACACAAACCCAGATTTCTGACATCGGGCACTACATCAACATCCCAAATGCTTGGGTAAACTTCAGATTTCATGATGCTTTACACACAGTACCCAGTGCAAGAGGCAGCAAAACAACCCAAAACATCTTTGAACCACCTCCATAGTAGACTGCATGTATCGTGTTTTTTCTTTGTAGGTCTCATTCTGTTTTCAGTAAACAGTAAAATGATGTGCTCTACCAAAATAAAAGCTCTATCTTGGTCTCATCTGTCCACAAGATGCTTTCAAAGAAGTACTTTGCCTTACATAATTTTGGCAAACTGCCATCAAGCTTTTTTGTGTCTCAGTGGAGTACTCCTGAGTCTCCTGCCATAGTGTTTCATTTATTTCAACTCAACGGATAGTTTGCGCTAACGCTGATGCACCTGAGTCGTCTGCAGTACAGCTTGAATTTCTTTGGAACTTGATTAAGACTGCTTATCCACCATCCGAATTATCCTGCATTTCAACCTTTAATCAATTTTTCTCTTTCATCCACATCAAAGGGAAATAAGCTATAGTGCCATGTATTGTAAACTGTTTGATTATGATGCACCCTGTGGACAAAGGAACATCAAGATCCCTTGGGATAGTTGATGTTTTACAATAATTTTGGTTCTCAAATCCTAACACAGTTCTCTTTCTGTTCTCCATGCTCAGTGTGGCACACACATACACAATGCAAAGATTGAGTCAATTTCTCCTCTTTTTATCTGGTCTCAGCTGTGATGTTAATATTACTAACTAAGGGTCCTTTCACATCAGCGGTTTTCGCTGATCGCGGCAGTTGCGGTGAAAAAAACGCAACTGCCTCGATTACCGCATAACGGCTGCACTTGCGGTTCACTTGCGGCAAGCCCCATACAATGTCTAAGGGGCTTGCGGTAAGTGTGCGGCAAGTGCGGTTCCGGCACTTGCGGCAGGTGCGGCAGCGAAAAAAAACGCGGCTGACCGCGGTTTTTTCTTGGCCGCACCTGCCGCAAGTGCCGCAAGCCCCCATAGACATTCTATGGGGCTTGCTGCAAGTAAACCGCAAGTGCAGCTGTTATGCGGTAATCGCCGCAATTGCTTTTTTTTCACCGTAACTGCCGCGATCAGCGAAAACCGCTGATGTGAAAGGACCCTAACACCTGTTTCTTGCCACAGGTAAGTTTTAACATGCATCACATGCTTGCAACAAAGTTGTTAACTCACAATTATGGAAAAGTACTAACAATTTAATCCAGACCATTTTTGGGTTTTTTGTGTAAAATGATGTTCAATATGTCTTTTTAGTCTCTTTTTTTTTTTTTTTTTTTTTTTTTTGTGTTCAAATACACACACACAAAGGAAATAAACATGAATATGACAAATCATGTGTAATTGCAATAATTTTCTGGGAGAAATACTTTTTCTCAAGCAATTTCAAGGCTGCCGATACATTTGACCATGACTCTTAATGTTTGGAACAAAATTAGCACGAAAAAATATGAGAAGTTAAAACTTAACCTTTACTAAACTCAAATTTAAAAGACAAGAATTGTCAACCATACAACACATATAAAACAAAAGTGACAGTGCAAAACCTGTGTAATGCTAAAAAGACGCTTCTATCACCAGGGGTCTGTACAGAACAACCAGATGTCCCGTCCGCATCACCTAAGAACACTGGTTAGCATTTGTTTACCTTGTGGTTAATACTCCACCAAAACAGGTTATGCGCTAAGCAGGGAGGACGCTGGTAACTATGATAAACAGTGGGTATCTAGGCAACGCGCGCTGCCTAGATACCCAGTGTTTATCATAGTTACCATGGTAACATCGCTTCCAGCAATGTGGGAGGTGGCTCCCAAGTCCCTGATCGCTGGGGAGATCTGCCTGTTAGACAGCTCCCCAGCAACCAGGTAACGACGCTCCAGCGATCCCGGCAGGTCGTTATCGCTGTCGGGATCGCTGGAGCGCCGTTGTGTGTGACAGGACCTTTAGTCTCAGACACTCCTTTGTTATATTTTAGAGTGTAATGGAATTTTGTATTCCATGACAGAGTATTTCAGAGGCCAATTAGTGCTCTCACTTGCATTAAAGTAAACGTTGATAACCAAAGGCTTTATCTTATCAACGGTAAAGAAATTGGTATCCTGGAGACAGGTAATCTTATGTGCACAAGTTGGTGTCAAAGTTTGAAAGTAACTGCTCTGCTCCAGCAATCAGAACTCAACACGTAATGATAAACACTAATGACAATAATTATGGGTCAAGATCTAGTGATAAACCAAATTGGTTTGGTATACATAAAGGTCATTAACTTATTCAATCAATTATGCTCTGTTTCTTTCCAAATAATAGTGATCAAATAATTTTTGCTCCTTTGCCAGACAAACCAAATTGCTTGTTGAAAATTCCTGGACATTGCTTTTGTTTTAAGTGATTACTTATCAGGCAATGTTCATTGCAGTGCCATGTAAAACCTGGATTTTATGGCTGGTATCCATTACATATTTCATTATGCATCGATAGACTTTGATTTAATAAGCTGTAAAGTAGTTGATAAGAGTACCAATCTCATCTGGCTTATCTAAGGAAATATAGAATTGTAGCCATAACTAGACAATACTATCAGCAGAACATTAAAGATAACAGGTTTTGAAAAGTTGAAAGTTACATTTTTTCTTATTAGATATTACTAAAAAGGTTTTTGAAATGCTCACCTTGAGTATTAAAGCAGTTAAGTATATTGACAAAGAATGGCTACATTTTGAGTTGTATTTTCTTTTTCCAGTTTTTTTTTTTGCCCTCTACCTAGTCCTCCTCTCTATACTATATAATGTGATTTGATGTAAATTATGCTTAAAAGTGGAACTAGTCATATAACATATGAGCACTTTTAATTCTTTCTCTATGGTCCCTCAAACTCATCCTGCCAAGGTTCTGCGTATACAAGATGTTCTTAAGGCCACGTTACACTCACAGATATATTGGTCACAGATCTCTGGTTGCAGTGAAATCATGGACACATTGCTCCATTTTGTGGCTGTGTACAATGGAACAATGTGTCCATGATTTCACTGCAACCAGAGATCTGTGACCAATATATCTGTGTGTGTAACGTGGCCTTTAGCATCACAGGAAGTATCAAAACTTCTGAATGCTTCTGGTCTGTACAGGCCACAAAATGACACCCTGTTCTTTGTAACAGCTAACTGTCTTTTTCCCAATATATTGTCGAAAGCTTCACCACCAAGACTTTCTGCTTGGTGGTGGAACCTCAATTTAGCATCTTTCTGCTTTGCTAACTCTTTCTGCAGTAGTAATTCTGAGAATTCACATTTTGTTCTCAGCTTTATGACTCTAAAAAAGCAAGCAGCTATAATTGACATATTATGTGAACTCTATTAAATGAAACTTCACAGCTTTTTATTCCCAAGATGTCCAGCAATGAAAACTTTTGACATTTCACCATCACGTCAGAAGATTGTAAAATGAATATTACTGGTGATGAGCGAGTGTGCTCAGCACTGCTCGTTACTCGATTGAGTATCAGGGTGCTGAAAATGCTGTCTACTTGATTGAGTATCTGGGTACTTGGGTGCAGGGACACCCCCTGCACTCGCCTGCATTTGTACACTGATCTCCCTGACAACGCTACATATGGGTTCTTTCACTCTGTCGCCGAGCAAGTTTCTTAGTCCCTTGCTGGCCCTGCTCTTATCCCTCACTAGAGAGCTCGTTGATGGGAGCACTATTCCTACCACAGATCTAATACAACATGAAGGGAATAAGAGACAAACAAGGTAAACACTGAAGCATAAAAGTAACATCCAGGCTTAGCACCAGTCAGTTCACTGAGAGCTCCTCACACCAGGATGGCTTGCAATTAATGGAATTCTATCAGCAGCACTGTGTGATGGGTCATGTGACTGAAGGAGATGGGAGAGGTCATAACTGAACAGATCACAGGGCGTGCTAGCTGTCATGTAGTGAGTGGCGGCATTGTGCATGGCCTGTGTGTTTTGCACAGGCAGAAGTCTGCTGCCTGTTTTATGAATGCATTGCCATGGAAGCCACAGTCTACTTACAGCAGCATGGCAAGAGTTAAGCTTGCAACTTGCTGGAGATGTGGGTGTGTCTCAGGATAGTTAATGGAGTCTGTGTTTGACATGTGAGAGACTGACAGTGATTGATACATGGAGTGCCTGCAGCCTGTTGGGCTGTGGGCAGAAGTCAGACGTCCAGACTGAAGGAGCAGTGTCTGAGGCCCTGTGAGGACTGACAACAGGCCCTAGTGGAGGCTGGGATACAGCTGCAGAAGTGTATCTGAACCTGTGACGTTCAACAGACTGTATATCAGGCGGTACGCACTTGTAAGCAGAAGAAAGGCTCCTGTTTATGTGCTGGAAGGTGGTTTATGCTGATAGATAAACCAACATGACTTTTAATTAAATGGAGAGACTGTCACTGTGTTTAAATATGGCTGCCAAGTGAGTGAACCCGACCCGGTCCGTGAACGCGATACCACATAGCAGAACTGACATTAACCCATAGTGTGCCAAAAGAAAATAATGTTTAATCCAGTCTATCAAGCTAAAGAGATTCTGGGCCCAAACTTGTCAAAAGTCTCCAAGGCATGGGAGACAAATGTTACAGTACCACCCTAAAGACAAGAATTGTCCAGATAACACCTATAGAAGGAACGCCGCACACTACCTGCATTCACTTCCGTTACCATATGTCCCTCAAGGTTATAATCTGCGTAGCTTGGTAATGATGGGACAAATGTTTGCTCTTGAGACACAACACATTTCTTGAGCCATGACCTGTTCAAAACATCATGGGTACTAAGTACTGGGGGTATCTCTAGTCGAACGGCCGAAGGGTTAACAACGCCTGTTACTTAAAGGGAACCTGTCAGCCAGTTTATGCCTCCCGAGCTATCATTGTCTGTACCTGCAGCTTCATCATACTATTGTAATCATCCCTGTCTGAGCTCAGAGTGTAATGTGAAAAGTGAAAAAAAGCATTTATACACTTACATTTTCTTATATAATGAGGCAGTCAGTCCCCAGCTTGGAGAACGGGGACTGTTTGGCAGGTTAATAGTTAACATTTCAGCCTTGTGCTAGAACATGTTGTGAGACCTGATGTGATGTCACAACCATGTGACTATAATAGGCGGAGCTAAGTTCTCATATAACATAATACGTTTGCTGGCTTAGCTCTGCCCACTATGGTCACATGATCGTTACATCACACAGGTCCTCTAGCTATCCAAGTTAAAAGTGAGTTAACTATTATCCTGCCAGACAGTCCCCCTCCTCCAAGGTGGGGACTGAAATGTAAGTGTATAAATGCTTTTCTTTAACCTTTCACATTACACCATGAGCTCAGACAGGGATGATTAGACTGGTATTGTTCTGGCACCCTTGCTCTGTACTCCTGAAGAACGAGTTGACAGACAGGTAAACTCTTTCCCATCAATGCATTGACATGGACGCTGGGGGTTCTTTTCAACTTTTAATAATGGGTTAAGTGTAAAACTAGAAAAAACAGATAGAAATTTTCAGTACAACATAACTATACATGAAGTGCAAAACATTACATTGTTACATATAGGTGGGCAGCAGCATATTAAACTCACCGACTGTGCTATGTTGAGGGAAACATGCAGATAAGCTGAAATCTAGGGAGAGAAGGGTCAGCACACCAGGATGTCAGCTTGTATGAGGCTGTAATGGCTTCTGGAGGAGAAGGGGCAGAGCCTAGAGCACGGCCTCATGGGATTACATAGGCATGGAGGGACCAAAATTAGACTATGCAGTAAGCATAATGTAATGTGGGAACATTGTCAACAGATGGCGCTATGGGATAAATAATTGCTGAACAAGCAAACAATATACAGTATTGTCTCAAGCAAACTAAATGCACGTATTTCTAAGAAAGGCACGACAGGTATTATAAAGCTGCAGCTACAGACAGTGATAGCTGGAGGGGCATAAACCACCTGACAGGTTCCCTTTGATACGGACCAACAAACCTAGATCCCTAGATCCCAGAGCACCAGAAGCACACTTCCACTTGATGGCATTGGTGGACACCCATATGTAGTCATCGACAGGTCCGGACTTAACATTGATTATCATATATGCGACTTTTCGAAAGAGAAAATGCCATTTAAGAACTGACATCCGATGACACCACGCCAGAACTTGCGACCCTTACCTTCAAGAACAGGGCGTCACATAGGTGTAGACTGAACCTGTAAATAGGGAGAAGTTGTGGCACTTCTCTCACCTGCACCTTATTCACATTAGCCAAAAAAGATGAAAAATGGAAGGAAATGTACACACCCAAGAGGCCATCCTCCACACGACCCGGGGGAGATGGCTTTTTAGATGTATGTTTGGGTATAGATGGACAAACCCCAATAAACTGCCCCTTAAGACTACAGAAAATACACACCCCATCCCACGGCGAACTACTGGTGACCTAATTCGAGGGGAAACATCCTAACTGCAAAGGTTCGTCAACCTGCACTTGTGGGACCTCCCCCATAGGGGAACAACTGTGGGCAGGGTGCATGTGGACCGTTCCCTAGGCATCTATCCACCCTTAAAGCAAGAGACATGGTGACCTCTAATGACTTTAGATTAGAATTTTGAGCTAGAGAATTTCTGAATCTATCTGACAAGCCCTGACAGAAATTACTCCTAAGGGCAGGGTTATTCCAGAGGGTGTCAGTGGCCCATCCAGAACTCTGAGCAGTATTTCTCTGCTGGTCGCACCCCCTGCAGGAGCTTATGGCTTGGACTCTGCAAGGGAAATGCCATTGTAATAATTCTAATTGATAACTCGGGAGTATTTTTACATGGAGCAAAGACACAACAGAATACAGTTAACTTATAGTTGAAAAAGTCTATATTATAACAAATAGTGTTTCACAACACATGCAGAGGAAAACTCAAGTCCATAAACACACAGAGTAAATATTGAATGAAGCCTTAGCAAAAAGTCTGTTGAAAACCTCACAGGCAGAGCAGTCTTTAAGGCACAGTTTACACTTGGAGATGCTGTAAGAGTAAAGTCTAAGTCAAGTCCAAACAAGGAGATGTTTTAAGCAAGTCTGTTTAAAAGAGGGTTGGACTGGGGTGTCTGGGGCCCTCCAGGGAAATTGACTCCCACCCTTCAGCTATATGTAAATACCTGTTAGCTGTTATACCCATTATAGCGGCAGCTCCTGCACATCACTGTGCGCTCCATTCATCATCATTGGAGCTCCCAGATAAAGCCAAACCCAGCGCTCACAGACACTGAGGGAATGAGCCGATCATGGGCGAGCTGTACATGAGCTCCAGTCTAATGCGGAGAAAACAAACCTATGACCAAGGACCGTCTTTAAGGACAATGATTTTAATATGTGTGTTTTAATATTTTTTTCTAATAAAATGACTTTTTAAGGATCTATATCTCAGGACTCGTTGCTGGATATTTTTCTATTGTTTTAGACACGTAAAGGGGATAAAAGTTGCACACTGAGTATTTGGTGAGTTTTTACATCCGTATTTGTAAGACAAACATTTTTTTCTGTATTTTTTTTTTACCTACTCCTGGTTTTGTCTTACAAATACTGAGGTGAAAATCTAAAATACTCAATGTGCACAAGGCCTTTGAAGAGATGATTACGTGCTTGCTCTGCAGAACCTCTGTAAGTGCATCTCTGCCAAGGGCTGGCACATTTCAGCTTGGGGGGCTATCACAAGCTCGTGGCCCTCATGTTGCAGCGGTGGCCCATCTTTGGCCTGTTTAACTCTGGCCGTTGCATTAAAGCAGCAGAGGTAAAAAGATTTAAAAACAGGCTGGTACATATAGTAGAGATGGGAATAGAACCGAGCTTACTACAGAAATATTAGAGCAGAACTGAGCTTACTATAGAGATAAGGGAGCAGACCCAAGCTCACTACAGAGATATGAGAACAGAACCAAGCTTACTACAGAGGTAAGGCTGGGTTCACACTTGCAGACCCCTCCGCAGCGTTCTGCGGAGGGGATCCGCAAGCTGAGTGCAGCCTCTGCAAGCCCCTATGTTTATAATGTGAGCGCACGGTGCTGCGCTTGACTGCCCATGACCGTGCACACCCATTCATTTGCCTGTGTGATTTGTACGCAGGCGGATGCCTGCGCACAAATCACACACTCTCGTCCGCACCAGGAATGCAACATGTCGCATTCCTGGTGTGGACGAGAGTGTGTGATTTGTGCGCAGGCATTCGCCTGCGTACAAATCACACAGGCAAATGAATGGGAGCACACGGTCATGCGCAGTCAAGCGAAACACCGTGCGCTCACATTATAAACATAGGGGCTTGCGGAGGCTGCACTCAGCTTGTGGATCTCCTCTGCAGAACGCTGCGGAGGGGTCTGCAAGTGTGAACTCAGCCTAAGGGAGCAGAACCGAGCTTACAACAAAGATAAGGGAACAGACCGAGCTTACTACAAAGATATGGGAGCAGGACCGAGCTTACTACAGATATATGGGAGCAGAACCGAGCTTACTACAGAGATAAGGGAGCAGAACCAAGCTTACTACAGAGATAAGGGAACAGAACCGAGCTTACTACAGAGATATGGGAGCAGAACCAAGCTTACTACAGAGATAAGGGAGAAGAAATAAGCCTACTGCAGAGATATGGGAGCAGAAACGAGTTACTACAGGGATACATATACACAGACACGTACATAGATATAGCCACATAGCAGCATATACACATATGAAGACATATTCACAAACATATAAATATACACATATATAAATAGACATATACAATGAAATACACACGTATTGAGGGTGTTTTTACGTATGAGGATAGGGGACATCTTCTCCTGACTTGTTTCCGGTTTCCCGGTCCAGATCACATCGTTGATTGCAGATACTCTTGGACTAGGAGGAAGCAGCATGTTGTGTGTGACATCAATATAACAGACATGGCAGCACACAGCAAACTGCACTTGGCTGTATCTGCTGCACTGTGATGTGACCGGGCCGGCAATGCACATGTAAATTTGTACATGCCCACGATGTTTAAACACTGCATTCTGGACGCATCGTCCTTTGTCCTGTGAAGGTGCTGGTGATCTCTGCGGGTGAATACAGCTGCCCGTGCCCACGATCACAGCCATCTCCGCAGAAATAAATAAACATGCTGCGGCTCAGGAAGCTGTCCCACATGTCAGTTTACGTCAGGGGTCTCAAACTCAGCTGGGTTGGTGGACCGCACATAGAAAAAAATTTATATCAGGGGGCCGCATTGCCTGTAGGGCTAAGTGATATTTTTTAGTATACCAGAATTTTTTGCTCAATGTAGTAATGTCCAAATCCTGATCTTCTTATTTTAGTAATGTTCCCATCCTGATCTCCATATTGTAGTAATGTTCCCATGCTGGTCCTCATCATTTAATAATGTCCCTATGACCACATCATGGTCCTGTAATGTCCCCATCCTGATCCTCTTCTTGTAGTAATGTTCTCTCTCTGGGCTTTATCTTGTAGTAATGTTCCCATCCTAGTTCCCTTGCAGTAATACCCCTTCCTGGTCCCCATTTTATATTAATGTCCCCACCCTGATCCCCTTCTTGTAGTAATGTCCCCATCCTGGTCCTCATGTAGTAATATCCCCCAACCATGTCCCCTTTTGTACTGATGCCCACCATACAGATCCCCTTTTGTAGTAATGTCCCCATACTGATCCCCTTTTTGTAGTAATGTAGTAACTCACACACTCACTCTTACACACACTCACATACACTCACACATTCTCTCGCACACTCACATTCTCTCACTCACACACAAACACACTCTCTTTCTCACACACACACTCACTCACACACTCACTCACACATATCCACACACACATTCTCTCACACACTCTCACATACACACACACTTTCACACTCACTGTCACACACTCACACATTCTCTCACACACTCTCACATTCCCACACACACGCAAACACACTCACTCTCACGCACAAACACATTTTCTCACACACTCACTTTTACACACACAATCACTCTCACATACACACACATTCTCACATTCTCGCATACACTCTCACACTCATACATACTGTCACACAAACTCAATCTCCCATAAACACACATTCTCTCACACACTCACATACTCACTTTTGCACATTCTCTCACATACACACTCTCACACACCCAAACACACACTCACTGTCACACACTCACTGACACACACACACTCACATTCTTACACACACACACACAGTTTTCTAACCTTCAACATGCCAGCGGTACAGTCCAGGGGGCCATCGCGGTCCCCGCTGTGTTATTACTTCTGGCCGCGGGACTGACAAGCACCGCCACTCAGCAAGATCAATGCAAGCCGCCAGCTAATGAGAGGCCTGCACGTGACATCATACAACGGCAGCTGCGGGCCTCTCATTGGCTGGTGGATTGCATTCATCTTGCTGAGCGGCAGAACTTGTCAGTCTCGTGGCCAGAAGTTAACACAGCGGGGACCACTCCCCCTGCATCGTACTGCCGGTATGTTGAAGTTGTCCGCATGTTTGAGACCCTTGGTTTACGCTGTGGAGAAAACAAGCACAGTGGGTATGGGATTTCTATAACTCCATCCAATGTGCTTGTACTGTACAACACAGCATTTTGGACACAGTGAAGATACGCTGCAACCAAATTGCTACAACCACTAATCATAGGCATGTTGCCTCAGTGTATTGGTCTCATTGAGTCCCACAGCCTCCAGTACCACCTCTATGCCGACGACACCCTTATCTACCTGTCTGGACCCGACATCACCTCCCTACTATCCAAAATTCCACAATACCTGACCACCATCTCATCCTTCTTCTCTGCTCGCTTCCTTAAGCTGAACATGGGCAAAACTGAGTTCATCGTCTTCTCCCCAAGCCACTCCACCTCACTACCTGACCTAAACATTTTATCAACAACTGCTCCCTCTCCCCAGTCCCCCACACCAAGGGCCTTGGGTTAAGCCTTGACTCTTCCCTCTCCTTCAAACCCCACATCCAGGCCCTCGCCACCTCCTGCCGACTCCAGCTCAAACACATTTCACGGATTCGCACTTTCCTTGACCATGACACTGCTAAAACATTTATCCATGCTCTCATCATCTCCTGCCTTGACTACTGCAACCTCCTGCTCACCGGCCTCCCTGCTACCTCCCTTGCACCTCTCCAATATATCCTAAACTCTGCTGCCTGACTAATCCAGCTGTCTTCCCGCTATTCCTCTGTCTCCCCCCTTTGCCAAGCCCTTCACTGGCTCCCCACTTCTCAGAAATCTCAGGTTTAAAACACTAACCATGACTTACAAGGCCATCCACAACCTGTCCCCTCCATACATCTCCACCATGGTCTCCCGATACCTACCCTCACGTAACCTGCAATCCTCTCAAGAACTCCTTCTTCGCTCCCCTCTCATCTCCTCTTCCCACAACCACATACAAGATTTCTCTCGTGCCTCTGCTATACTCTGCAACTCTCTGCCCCAAAACATCAGACACTCTCCTACCCTGGGAACATTCAAAAGAAGCCTGAAGACCCACCTCTTCCATCAAGCCTACAACCTTCACCGCACCGCCTCACGACCAGCACTTCCCCCTCTTACTGTATCCCCACCCGCGCTCATAGACTGTGAGCCCTCACGAACAGGATCATCTCCCCCATGTACCTGTATGATCTGATTGTGCTCATTTAGCGTACTTGTCCTTGTCTGCCCTTACCACATGTAAAGCACCATGGAATCTAATGGCGCTATAGAAATGAATAATAATAATAATTGATCCAGTTGCATCACAGTGCAGTAGACATGGACGTGTGCAGTTGCTGTGCGCTGCCATGTCTGTAATACTGACCGTACAAGGTTAAACCTTTTATAGCCTACCTAAACATATTTTCTCAGTCAGTTGTAAGGCTATGTGCTGACTGCCTAAAAAGTGATGCAGAATTTTTTGCATCCGCTTTTAGCAGCTATTACTTAGTGTTTCACTTTTGGTACATGTAGCTGTTTTTGTGATGCAGAAAATTCTGCATCTGTCCCTGAGTGCTCGCCCTATAGCACGCTGCTTACCATGCAGACCAGCGGGCATTTCCGGGTTTTGGTCGCATAACACACCATGTGGTTCACACGCCCCCTACCTATGTGATGTGTGATGTGCCAAAACCTAAAGTGCCAGCCAGAACACTGGATATGACATGTAAATTAATTGACGTGCTGCAGATTTTTACAGATCAAAGATCCATAAAAATCCACAGCTATTACAATGCCCAAAAAAGCACAGATGTCAGCACAGACATTGACTATACATCAAAAGGAGAAATTGTGGAGCCAAAATTGCTTTTCAGAGGTTTTGCATTTAAAAACTTTGTTTATTATGGAGACAAGATTAAACAGTTTGTGCAGGAAAAATGAATGCATAAATTACATAGCACACATTACATTACATAGTAGACGGGTTTACATGACACAAGTCCATCATTGTATAGAAGTCACAGGATGATTTGCAGTCTATTTCAATACATTGTCCAACAGGACTAAAGGAAGACTGTCATAGTAATCTATCATATACAGACTGGCATCTGAAGTTATTGCAACATCCCTTAAAGTGCACCCATCAGTATAAATAATTTCAACATCACAAATCCATCATACCAGTAAGGTGCTAGGGCAGGAAAAAATGAGAGAGAAACCCTCTAAATTGGACTCCTTACATATGTTTTGCGATCTTTATAAAGGCACATGCTTCATCCTGAGGAGTGGTTATAGTATATGAAAACCGGAGTTAGTCTTACCGGTAACTATGTTTCCAGGAGTCCACATGACAGCACCATAGGAGGAGTAATCTCATATCCTTCTGTAGGGATAGGAAGCACAAGAGGTTAAAAGCCCTCCCCTAACCCCACCTCCTCAGTGATTTTCCAAGAACCACATTGGCAGGGTACAACACAATTTTATTCTAGTAAAGTCATACATATGTTAAATTCACATACAGTAGAACATTAGGGAGGGAAATAAGGGTGCTGTCATGTGGACTCCTGGAAACATCGTTACCGGTAAGACTAACTCCGGTTTTCCAGTACGTCCCCATGACAGCACCATAGGAGTATACCCAAGAACTCATAGATTAGGGTGAGATAATTGCCTGAAGCACCTTCCGCCCAAACACAGCTCTCTGGTGTGAGAGAATATCCAATTTGCAGTGTCTGCAAAATTTAGTATGGCCTGACTAGGAGTCTGTGGTACATATCTGTTCAATGGTAGCACCTGCTACAGTAGCCCATGACGTGGAAACTGCTCTGGTAGAATGTGCATTGAAAATTTCAGGGGGACTGCCCTTCTGAAAGATACATGAATCCTGAACCTGATTCATCTAGCCAAGGATGGTTGCAAAGCTTTCCTGCCTCCATTGTTACCCCCAAACTGCATGAAAAGATTAGAAACTAAACTCCAGTACAGAGTGGCTTCCGCATAGGCCAGGAATGCACTGCGGACATGGAGACTGAACATCTTCTTCCTCCGAAGCAATAGAGTTGTTGCAGAATGACGGAAAAACCACTTCGTGGATTAAAGTCAGTGATGACACCACCTTCAGAGAGAAACTTTGATCTAGTATGAGAATGATACAATCCTCTCGTATCTGCACATATGGCATGACCACAGAGAGCCTGGATCTCACCCAACCGTTTAACTGTGGTGATAGCCACCAGGAAGACTGCCGTCAGAGTTAAGATGATCTTTATGTCCAATTCCCTAACTGGTCCAAAGGATGGATTGCAAAGGACTGTCAGGACAAGATTCAGATCCCACAGAGGGGAAGAAATTCTCTGGGCAAGTCAAAGTCTCAGGACTGCCTAGACTAATCTGAGTATCCAAGGATGTGAGGACAATGATGTGTCGAAGAAAGCACTTAGTGCTGCTATCTGTACCTTCAAGGTACGTTGACTAAGTCCTGTGTCAAATCCCTCTTGAAGAAATCAAGTATCCCCGGAATGTCCAGGTGAGAGGTGTCTACTGTTTTCACAAGGCACGCAGATTCACTCCTTAATGTTTTCCGCACTCCAGCATGGGTCCCTCAACAGAATCTGCCAACGCTGAGTGCAATGCGACAGACCAAAGAGGTGCGTACCTTAAGAGGCAAAACCAATAGTGTCAATGGTACAGTGCTTTAATATATTAATACCTATATACCGTATTTGTCAGGGAATCATTTCCCATCTAATCTTGAGATATGCCCACCAGCTTATCTTGGTTAAAGATTAAAGACCACAAAGCCCAATATCCAACTGTCACAAAAAAAAAAATTTAAAAAAAAATTGGAGTTTATTGTGGTGCCATTCCTTATAGCAATGGCAGTTGCATTTACGCAGCACTGCATCACTGAATCATACATAGTCTGCCAGTTTGTGCATGTTTCAAGGGGATCATAACATACTAAAACGTCACATATATTGCTTTTTTTTTTTGGACTGTTCAAAATACATGTAATCATGTTTGTTCTATTTTTTGAGTGCCAGATTTATTTTTGGAGATATTACTGAGTTGCACCCTATGTTCACATAAGGCGTTCTTGCTGCGTTTGTTCTGCACTAAAACCGCAGCAAAAACTGGGGTGAGATGTTTGTAAAGAAATTCTCTCACAGACGTATTTCTGCGTTTGTACCGTTATTTTACCGTGGCTTTCTGGTTTTAATTTACAATTGAAAATATAGTGATTTTCCAGCTGTGACATTCCAAAACCGAGATAAAAATGCAGAAAAATATTAAATGCTCATTCTTTAAAAAATGCAGCAAAAACGATACAGGTTTCAATTTCTGGCAAGAAATAAAACCAATGTCTTTGTCTGTGGACTATATTTGCTGAATTACACAGGTTTTGCTGGGAATGAAAAACGCACGTTTAGATTTGCATGAAAATCAAGGTAAAAAAGCAGCAAAAACACCCTGTGTAAACATAGCCTATCTGTGCACCTCAACTCTGAAGTTCCCATGCTTATCTATTATTTATGTACCATGTGCAAGGGCTGACAAAAATTAAAACGAAGTAAAAGGCTGTGGATAAAAAATTAAGCGCAATAGGGTCTTATCCAGGCCAGGGGTGAATCAACCCTCCCCGCCGCCTGAGACAAAAAGTGGGGGGTGCTATCGGAGGCGGACAGCAGAGGGGGGGGTGCTATTGGCGGTGGACAACTGAGGAACAGGGGGGGTGCTATCAGCGTCAGACAGCTGGAGGAGCGGGAGACAAAGTGGAGGGGTGCTATCGGAGGCGGACAGCTAAGGGAGAGTGCTATCGACGGCGGACAGCTGAGGAACAGGGGGGGTGCTATCGGCGGAGGACAGCTGGAGGAGCAGGGGGGGCGCGCTATTTGTGGCAGACAGCTGGAGGAGCGGGCTGGCGCTACATCGCAAGTTATCACTTACCCGGCGGCCAGGACAGGAGACAGGAAGCCGCCCCCTTCAGCTCTGCCGCTCCCCCTGCCTCCTTGCTGCCTGAGCCAAAGGCTAATATTGTCCAATGGACAATGTGGCCCTGATCCAGGCACTAAGTAAGTAATAAAACTGAGTTGTTTTGTTCACCTTATGCAGTGGTGTAACACACAGTTATAAAAGCATGAGCCGCCTGCTGCAGAATTCATGTGCTAAAGATACACAGAAACTGAATATAAGGAGTGAAAATAATCTGCGCTGCTGTCGTACAGATGAAAGGACTTGGAAAAAGTAGCTCTGAATGCAGATGATTTTATTCAGCGGGATTGTTCGCGGGGTTTGCGAACAATACCTGCTCACATCTCTGGTGAGTTGTCCGATATCTAGACTTGTGACATCTCACCAATGACCGTGAGCCCACAAGATCGTTGTAGACATCGTTTCAACATCGTCCCATGTAACTGTACCATTACTCTTAGCCGTTGTCCAGTCTCACCAACATAAAAAGTCCCCACAGGACATATAGTGCACATAATTAAATACACAACATTGGAAGAGGAGCATGTGAATGTCCCTGGAATCTTATAATCCTGTTGTGTGGTACCAAAACTTTTTCCTCTAACCAAATGGAAGATACCAGAATGTACCGCACATTTATGGAACAGTTTGCCTGAAGAAACTAGCACAACTGGATAGTAACATCTGCTTTTTAACCAGATGCAAGAAAGAACATTTAATACCCAGGGGTGCATCAAGCATCCCTGCTGCCTGAGCCCTACAGCAGCTGAAGTGACTAGCGGGGAAGGGGGGTGCTTTTGCTTCCCAGCACCGCCATCCTCCAGCACCAGAAGTGAGTAGCGGGGGGCGTGCTGTCGCTCCCCAGCACCGCCGCCCTCCAACAGCATTGCGCCGCTTCTTACCTACAGCAGCTGGCAGCGCCGTGTGGCACGCAGGAGGACGGTGTGTGGTGTTGGCGCCGCCCCCTTCTCCACTGCCACTCCCCCAGCCTGCCTGCCACTTGATCCACAGGGCTCACACTGTCCTATGGACGGTGCGGCCCTGTTAATACCCAAAGGACTAAGCTTAAAGAATCCTCTTCAGAATACCTACAATACTCATTATTCACAACACCTGTGCTACAGGACTTCGGAGAGACCACAGAGTCACCTTATTCATGTTTTCTACAGCAACAAGAAAAAGATCCTGATGGAAATACAAACTTTAAGAAGTAAACTTACCGATAACATACAATAGAGGATGCAGCAGTTTTATACTTCAGTCCAATGTAGAAAAAGAGAGAAGCGGCACTCACACTTTTAGATGCCAAATCCTTTATTTCGTCTTACTCATCCTAGCATAGACAAATCAGGCAGGGAGAGGGAGTAGGGGTCGGCGGATGACCGCTTGCCGTTTTGCAACTCTTGCTGCTTCAACGGGTCCCTCTCCCCACCTGATTTGTCTATGCTAGGATGAGCAAGACGAAATAAAGGATTTGGCATATAAAAGGGTGAGTGCCACTTCTCTCTTTTTTTCTACATTGGACTGATTACTTGTGTGTCTTATTTAAGCGTGCAACGCCCGTTGCCAGGAGGAACTCCAGGTAGCTTTTCACTTGCACTCAGACAACCTGTTAGTGCCCGGTCCTCTACATAATTGGAGATTTTTATACTTCACTGCAATCATACCATATATACAGAAGAAGAAGCGGTACAGACTTCAACTGAAAGCAGAATTATACTCAGACACCAGCCAAGTTCCTCATAACCACAACAGCATGAAGCAAAACTGTTGGAAGGACACAGGTACTGTCAGCTGTGTTATTAATTTGTCATCTCACAAAACCACTAATCTAGAACTCGGTGTGCCTTCTAGAGGTCTCACATTTTGTCCCACAAAATCTCTATAGACAAAACTGAACTGTGTAGTGACATGGAAGAATACTTTAGAAGGTTGAGATTGAAGGAGTTCTTTGATGATAAAGAAAACTTGAGGCCTCTAAGCAGCCAAACACAAGTGCAACAAAGAAAACCACTGACTGGACACCTCGTCCTGGCCGCAACACCATTTTGGCCCAGTATATTCACTCATTCAAACATTTGGTACAATCCACAATATTAGATAAAAAAAAACAACAGAAATATCTAATATCAGTATGCAAGAGAGAAAGGCAATTTTCAGCCTGAAGAACAACAGGGAGATGACTATTAAGCCTGCAGAAAAAGGTGGGGCCATTGTTCTCCTGGATACAAAGGACTACGTAAAGCAGAGGTCTCAAACTCGGCTGGGTTGGTGAGCCGCACGTAGAAAAAAATTGATATCGGGGGGCCGCATTGCTTGTAGGACTAAGGGTACCGTTACACGTTGCAACATTGCATGCAATGTCACTGGCAATTTGCTGGTTGCAGTGAAATCATGGACACATTGTTACGTTTGTACACTGCCACAAAATAGAACAATGTGTCCATGATTTCACTGAAATCAGCAAATTGCCTGTGAAATTGCATGCAATGTTGCAACGTGTAACGGTACCCTAGGTGCCATTTTAGCAATACCAGAATTTTTTGCTCGATCTAGTAAAGTACAAATCCTGATCTTCTTGTAGGAATGTCCCCACCCTAATCTCCTTTATGTAGTAATGTCCCCATACTGGTCCCCATTGTATATTAATGTCCCCCAAACTGGTCCCTGTCTTGTAGTAATGTCCCCATCCTGGTCCACTTCTTGAAGTAATGTTCCTCCCTGGTCCCTACGTGTAGTAATGTTCCCATCCTATATTAATGACTCCCATCCTGGTCCTCATCATGTAGTAATGTCCCATCCTGATCCCCTTCTTGTAGTAATGTCCCCATCCTAATCCCCTTCTTGTGGTAATGTCCCCATCCTGGTCCCCTTCTTCTAGTAATGTCCCCATACTGGTCCCCATTGTATATTAATGTCCCTCATCTGGCACTAATGTCCCCTTCCTGGTCCCCTTCTTGAAGTAATGTTCCTCCCTGATCCGTATGTGTAGTAATGCCCCATCCTGGTCCCCATCCTATAATAATAACTCCCATCCTGGTCCTCATCATGTTGTAATGTCCCCATCTTGATCCCTGTCTTGTAGTAATATCCCCATCTTGTAGTAATGTCCCCATTCTGGTCCTCCTCTTGTAGTAATGTCCCCATCCTGGTCTTCCTCTTGTAGTAATGTCCTCGCCCTGGTCTCCATCTTGTAGTAATGTTCCTCCCTGGTCCATGTGTAGTAATGCCCCATCATGGTCCCCATCCTATATTAATGTCTCCCATCCTGGTCCTCATTTTGTAGTAATGTCCCCATCTTTTAGTAATGTTCCCTCCCTTGTCATCTTGTAGTAATGTCCCCCATCCCAACGCCTTTTTGTAGAGATGTCCCCACAACCTGGTCTCTGTTCTTTTTGTTCTCTCGCTCACACACACACTCACATTTATATACACCCACACACTCACATATATACACACACACTCACATACACACTCACACACACACTCACACACACATCCTCAGACATATTCCCACGAACACATACACACTCACACATTGACACACATAGGGCCATATTTGGAGTTCCTGCCGCCCTAGGCACTTTCAGCGGTCACATTCTGCCCCCCCCCACCAGGCTGCTATCTTCGGCTGTAACAGCGTCTTACCTGACTCCACTCTTCTCATCCCGGCAGTTTCTTCCTCTGTGGCTCCTGGTCTCACACTTGCCGGCACCAGCCAGCAGCCGGCACCCAGCAGCCGGCACCAGGCGGCAGCCGACAGCACCCGGCAGCTGCCAGCATCCGGCGGCAGCCGTAAGCATCCAGGAGGTGGCACCAGGTGACACCCGGCAGCCGCCAGCACCCGGGAGGCGGCACCATGTGGCACCCAGCAGCTGCCAGCACCCGGCATTAGATGGCACCCGACAGCCGCCAGCACCCAGGAAGCGGTACCAGGCGGCACCCGGCAGCAGCTGCCATCACCCGGCATTAGGCGGCACCCGGCAGCACCAGGGAGGCGGCACCTGGCAGCTGCCAGCACCCGGCATTAGGCGGCACCCAGTGGCCGCTAGCACCCGGCAGCCACCAACACCAGGTGGCAGCCGGCAGCTGCCAGAGCCCGGCATTAAGCGGCACCTGGCAGCCGCCAGCACCCGGCAGCCGCCAGCACCCAGCAGCCGCTAGCACCCGCCAGCACCAGGCGGCAGCCGGCAGCTGCCAGCACTCAGCATTAGGCAGCACCAGCCGCCGGCGATGTGCCGCCCAGGCGGCGCGGGAATACACTCACACATATACACGCACATACACTTACACATATATACACACTCACATACAAATATACACACACTCACACATACACACACTCACACATACACACATATACACACTCTCTCAGAAATATTCACACACACATACACTCACACATATACACAAACACTCACTCACATATACACACAAATACACTCACATATACACACACACTCACACATACACACAAATACACTCACACATATACACTTACACACACTCACTCACATATACACACAAATACACTCACACATATACACATACACACACTCACTCACATATACACATACACACACTCACTCACATATACACATACACACAAATACACTCACACATATACACATACACTCACTCACTCACATATACACACAAATACACTCACACAAATACACACATACACACACTCTCTCTCTCATACACACCTTAATGATGCCCGGGCCATGGGGCCGCCGCGATACCGGCTTTATTGTGATTTCCGGGTAAGAACCCAACTCCAAAATATATGAGGGAGTTGAGAAAACTCATCAAATGTTTGGGTATGGATTCCACAAACCTTCTGGACTTAATACCTGAGGATCCAAGGATGGGAGTTTTCTGTATGCTTCCCAAGATTCATAAACCAGGTAACCTAGGGAGACCAATCATCTCAGGGGTGGGAACACTCACTGAAAGAATCTCTGGGTGGGTGGAAAATGTCCTTAAACTGCTGGTAAGGAAGACAGACAGTTATATACAGGATGCAACGGACCTTTTAAATAAGCTCTCTACAATAGTTCCCTTCCCCAAGAGTACCATCTTAGTCACCATGGATGTGGAATCCTTATATTCTAACATCTCACACGAAAATAGACTTATGGACTGCAGATTGTTTCTTGAAGTCAATGGGATCCCTAAGGCTCACCAGATTTATCCACTTACAACATTTTCTCTTTTATTGAAGAATTGTATTTACAACGCATCGGAACCGCTATGGGAAGCAAAATGGCCCCCCAGTATGCCAACCTTTTCATGGCTAAACTGGAAAATGACTTTTTAGCCACCTGCCCCATCAAACACTATCAAACACTTGGTGTACTTCCGTTTCATTGATGACATCTTCATAATCTGGACTGAGACTAAACATGAACTTCTAAAATTCCATGACAATTTCAACAAATTTCATCCCACCATAAACCTGACATTCGACTACTCAAAACCAGAAATCAACTTCCTGGATACCACCATAACAATTCTAAATGGTTAATTCCAGACATCGGTATATCGGAAACCGATTGACCGTCCCACATGGGACAGTTTCCACCCGAAACACATTAAAAAGTCCATTGTCTACAGCCAAGCCCTCAGATATAAACGTATTTGCCCCAACCCAGCGGAAAGGGATGAACACTTAAACCATCTAAAAAATACATTTTTAAACCAAGGCTAACACCCCACCTCCATTGAGGATCAGATCATTAAAGCCACAAGGATCCCTAGAAGTTAAGCACTCCAATACAGAGAAAAAGAAGAGAACATTCGTGTTCCTCTGGTGGTGACCTACAACCCACAGCTTGAGGTACTAAGGAAAACTGTTATTTTCACCGATTCTCGGGGATTATAGATATCCAATTTACCAAATCTAATATACTACAGGAATATCTTTTAGTAGATAGTTTTTATTGCTTTTTAAAAATTTGTCCTGTGTGGACCGTGTTACAGTGTTAAAGTGTTTGAAGGAGATCATTGCTTGCGGTTTTTTTGCGATACGTTTTCGTTTTTAGACGACCATCGTCACCCCTCATTACGGTGACGTCAAGAAAGTTTAATTCCTCCTTTTGAAATTCAGATGTGAATCTCATACCAATATCATTTACATTCAATTCTCTGATAAATCTATTGAAGGATATTTCATCACCTGACCAGAGGATGAAAATGTCGTCTATGTATCTCCCCCAGAATATGATGTGGGGGCACCACCTAGTCCTATCGAAGTCCCCCCCGAAAACAATTGTATCCTCCCACCAGCCCAGGAACAAGTTAGCATATGATGGTGCCATGGAGCTTCCCATGGCGGTGCCCCTGAGCTGGTGGTAGAACCTCCCATCAAACATGAAATAATTGTGGGTAAGAATAAATTTCAAGAGGGCTGTTGTAAACAGATTATGTTCCCTAAATTGTGTACCCCTCATACCTAAGTAATGTGTTACTGCTTTCAGGCCAGACTCATGGGGAATACTACTATAGAGTGCTTCCACATCTATTGAGGCTAAATTTACCCCCTGGTCTATTGTTATCCCTTCCAATTTTGTTAGGAGATCGGTAGTGTCTCTCAGATATGATGGTAATGCTGTCACATGGCATCTCAAAACCCGATCCAAATAAACACTTGAGTTTTGGGACAGGGAATTTATTCCTGAAACTATCGGACGACCCTTAAGTGGATTAAACCCCTTGTGCACCTTTGGAAGAGCATAAAACACTGGGATAACTGGATGTTTCAAATCCATGAACCTCCATTCATTTGAACTTAGGATCTTTTTTTGGAAGGCTTCGTCTAACAACGTCTTAAGTTCCCTCTTAAAGTCTTCCGTTGGATCTCCCTTTAGTAGTTTGTAGGTGGTGTTGTCTTTGAGTATGGACATACATAGTTCTTTGTACCCGTCGTGATCCAGGATGACCAAATTGCCTCCTTTATCCGATGGTTTCAAAATAATGTCCTCTCTCCTCATAAGTCCATCTAATGCTTCCCGTTCTGATCTATTTAGATTAGGGAAGTAGTTTGTTTCAGTCTCCCTAAGTTTATCCAGATCCTCGCTCACGAGTTGGATAAAGATGTCGATACTACTATGTTCAGTGATCGGTGGAGTTTTAGTACTACGTGGCTTTAGGTCCGTAAAGGGGCCCAAACCATTTTGTGGATTAGTTTCTCCCATAAGTCCTGTTAGATCTTTGTACATGGCTAGGTCTTCTTCTAATATTCCCATCTCCCTACATGTTTTATCGTCATGTCTTTTAAAGAAGGTTTTCCACTTAAGTTTACGTGCAAACAAGTTAATATCTTTAATCCATTCAAATGGGTCATAATTATTGGTAGGGACATAAGATAGACCTTTATTTAGGACTTTAGTTTCTAGTGTGCTCAGAGTGGTGTTGGTGAGGTTGATAATCCTAAGGGTGTCCGATTTCTCCTCTCCCCCCTCTCTTCCGGTCTTTTTTTGTTGTCGTGTGGGATTTAACGTGGAAGATTTCCAGGTCTGTTTCGTAGGTCGTATCCTCTCTGTTGTAATTCCAAAAAAGAGGAGGGTGGTAAGGGCAAGGGTGACGGTAAGGGTGAGGGTGTAGGTCTCGATGGTTGGGGTTGTCCAGGTCTTGGTTCTTCCCATCGTGGTTTTCCCCTCCCTCTTCCTCTTCCCTTATTCTTGGGTGTTCTTGGACCCCTGTCACTGTTGGCCCTTTCAAGTCTAGCTAGTCTCTCACTGATGGTGGCTAGCTGTCCCTCCCCTTCGGATATTTCACCTTCTGATGTTGAGTTATCCGTAGGTGTCTCTTAGGGGGCCGGTGGGGGAGGGATTTGTTGGTCCTCCACTAGTGATGGAAATGCCTTTTTCTCCTTAAAGTCTGTATAGTCCCTACAAAATTGCTTTTGTTTTCGATCTTTTAGGTTGCTCTGGAATTTTTCTATAATATTTTGAAGTGCTGTTTCTCTTCTTGTAAAGTCAGTCTCAGTTTTATATTTGAGGACCTGTTCATTTAGTATTTCTAGTTTTTTGAGGTCTCCTCAAATATTAATTTTTCTTCCTTAAGTAGGATTTTCATGAACCTTATTGAGCTATCTATTAACTCTAGTTCCCAGGATGCAATCAATTCTGGTGATCGAGTTCTTTTTGCAGGGACTAAATTGATTCTTAGGCCAGAGGGGATTATCCTATTCCTTATATAATTTTCCAATGAAGTTATCTCCCACCAAGAACGTATATTGTCCTTGTAACAATTTGTCAAGGCCTGAAATGTCGTCTTTATATTTGTACACGTCACCCCTCCTGTACCAACCGTCGGCTCAGAGAAGGCGTCCTTGGCATCAAGTGCCCATTGTTCCCTATTTATTGGACCAGACAGAAATCCAGCCATCTGACAGTTAATTTATTATTTTCACCGATTCTCGGGGATTATAGATATCCAATTTACCAAATCTAATATACTACAGGAATATCTTTTAGTAGATAGTTTTTATTGCTTTTTAAAAATTTGTCCTGTGTGGACCGTGTTACAGTGTTAAAGTGTTTGACATACACAAAAAACATAGAATAAACCCTTCCCCACACCCACAAACACAGACTCTATTGTATTTGGGAATGAAATGGTGATTCTATAGATGTCACCTAAACAGTACTAAAGTCCCGTCTAATTCCTATTGGTTTGTCTGGATATGGACTTCCAGGCTTAAGCCACATAGGTATTAGTCTGTTTGTCCCTTTTACTGTTGGTATATCACAAGCGGAGTCCCTAATTGGCCTTTATGTACGGTCAAGTCTCCAAGAGTGGGTAGCATCTAATCATTCATTTTAACATCCACAAAGTACAATAATCGATGTATACACATATATGACCACAGATTATGGTCTTGTAATGCCCGACGCGTTTCGCCTTTCTTATCGTTTAAAGGCTCTTCAGGGGCTTATGCATCAAGGTATGTGGTAAGATACATCAGATGATGGTTGGGTTCCTTATGATGTTCAGGTAGCCCATTTTGTGAGATCTGGTCCCAGGCTGCTATCTTTATCCCAGATGGGGATGGAAGAGATCCTATATGTGTATATGAAGTCTCAAGTTCACAAAGGGTTCTTACTGTAAATATAGGAGAAACCATGGTTGTCATATCCCATGAGGAATTATCCCCAGGAGGGTTACTCAAGAAATTATTCTTGTTGTTTATAATAAAACCTCCACCACTATAAACAGTGAGATTATTCATTATCTATGTTACCCATTGTGTTGGTATGTGATCAGAGGGAAAACAAAAGTGGACATTGGTGGAAATACCTATGATATCACTGTGTTCCACTTATCTCCCCAGGACCAGATGGTCAAAGTGGCTCTTGTTAGGTTTCAAACAAGAAGCTCTGCAAGAGGGGGGGAAAAAATGGAGGTTTTGAAATCTATGACAACCAGGAGGGGAAGGGGGTAATAGGGGAAAAGGAGGAAACATAATTGTTAGCCTTGTGTATGTTTTTAATTAGTTAAACATACCCTCCAGATGTTTCAAGGTTCCCCTAGAGTCCGGACCCCTATAGTTTTCAACTTTGTGGTCCTGAAATTATATATATACAGACAACTAGTACATGTAAATCTCTATATTTGGTTTTAGTTAATGAATTAAAACACAAATACCTTATCTGGATAATCTGTCCTTGTTATATGTAACCAGTTTTACTATCAGGTAAGAATTTGTTATAGTAGCATTTGTCTCCTATTATCTAGGTCCTTCTATATATTATAGTCCCTTTGATTCTGTTTCTGTGAACAAGACATTAATAAACTAGTTAGTCTCCTTAAGTTGTTTCCTAGTCCCTATTTTATCCACCCATATCTTAACATACCTCTCCTGTAGGGATTCACAGTCTGGTATTCAACTTCATACCGGTGTCTGTTGCGCGGCCAGCATCTTCACATCAAGTGTTAGATGTGAACCGCCGCCCGACTGTGGGGTTAATATAGTACCACCCCCCTCGTGGTCTCTGAATCGCCTCCCATTGCTTATTAGCATGCGGGCAGCGCGTGCGTTCCAGCTGGAACGCACGCTTTCCAAGCGCGCATGCGTCCGCCTCTCCCCCTAGCGACGCGTCTCTCCGTCTGCCTTGTGACGATTACGTCACATAGTGGGAGGGAGGCGAGGCGCCTGCGCGCGTGTCCTCTGCCCCGTACGACTATTGCAGCGATTCCCTTATGATCTGGAAACCTCGTTTAGCTGGATAATAGTTGCTAGGTCAGAGTTTGGGGTTTTATTATTATCATTAGGGTTTTACACTTAAGGGGTATACATGAGTTGGATAGTAGTTATCAAAGCAACTTTTGGAGATATATTATTATCTAGATCTCATTAAGGAGTATAAATAGGTTTTTGTTAGGTTCTTAAGGAGACAGTTACACTATACTTCATTGAGTATTATACCATTATCATTAGGGATAATGGTTATATATTCCAGGATGTTTATGTAGAGATCTTTTCACATATGGATCATACTCCCTCCATCTGATTTTTTGAAACCTGGTGACCACGTCATAAAAGAGGTCTATTCTTCAAAGATTAATGGCATGGTAAATCACCATGCTTGTTCATAGGTTTACTCCTTTATATCCTTTTGGATCAATGAGGAGGGGCTGATTTCATATAGGTGCTCTTAGGGGTTATTTTTTGGACATAACCTTATGTATTGGGTTGGATTTCAGGGGTGAAAAACATTTCCATTTACAAAGTACATCAAAGCAGGATGACAAATTGTATGGAATCTACAGTAGAGGGATATACAGTTGAGAATTTATAGGATTATTTAAGGGCATCTTATTTCTTTTTCTATTTGCAGTTTTAGGTTACTCTCTCCAATTGACATGTGATACATATCAATTGAAGAGCGTTTTATTGATATTTCACTGATGGGACCCGGGGTGGGTGGTTAAAAAGGAAAGCAGACTATATGAAACATGTGTAGGTTTGTATCTCGTTTAGTCCCCATGGGGCTACTGTTTTTAGTCTGTGAATCCATCTTGCCTCTTTTTGAAGGATTAAGAAAGCGATAAGTATCAGACATCAACGCAATAAGAATTGCCACAAGATATCTTCTAAGGAAACAAAAAGAAAGCACAGGTTCAGTTGGGAACTGAATAGAGCACTTGACTAAATACCTTAGGAGACAACTGGTAATGTGAACACAACCTATTTGCAATGGATCCACTATTTAAAAGAAAAAAAAAAGACATCTACCCAGGGGTGGATTAAGACTAGCCAGGGCCCCTGGCTGTTTAGAAGGTGATGACCCTCACCATAACTCGAAGTATCATGTGACATGTCACATGATCATCTCTTGATAGATCATGTGATCAGCCATGTGATTAACAAACAGGTGCGGATACCATACAAAAACCGTGTGCCACAGTGTTTTTCCCCCCTTATATAGAGCGTTATAAAAATGCTATACGTAATCGAGCAGGGGTGGGAAATAAATTTTTCACAGCCTGTGATAAAGGATGCTGTATGTAGCCCCAAATATTACAGCAGGATGCCCAACATAGCCCCCAGCACACAACAGGAAGCCACCCATACAGTTGTGCTCAAAAGTTTACATACCCAGGCAGCTTTTTTGCTTTCTTGGCCTTTTTCCAGAGAATATGAATGATAGCACAAAAAGCTTTTTTTCCCACTCATGAATAAGTGGTGTACCAAGAGAATTAAGTGTCAGGGAAACCTGAACTTTACATGAGACCAACAGTTAGCATGGTTACCGCAGAGTCAGAGTAGTCAGATGGCCAGTGCGAAGTGTGAACAGTCAGGACCAGGGGGTGCCCAGGCCCCACATGTATTCGTCAGACAAATCTGCGCCGCAGCAGTGATAGGCGTGGGGCCTGGGCACCCCTTGTTCCTGACCGCTCCCACTTCGCACTGGTCATCTGACTACCCTGACTCTGTGGTAACCATGCTAACCGTTGGTCTCATGTAAAGTTCAGGTTTCCCTGATACTTAATTCTCTTGGTACACCATATCTGTTAGGTGTAGGTGGTCATCCACACACGCCTGTACATTCCAAATTGGTTGGTTATAACTGGCACTTATTACCCACCCGCTGATCCATTATATTGTGACTTCCTATAGTACCTACTATCTGTCCAGGCTCCACATGGTCTGACATTTATGCCGTACTTGTTCATGGGTGATGGTATTACCATCTGACCAACAACCCTGCACCCTTGTGGGTCTACTATCAGGTTCATATTACTGAGGGTCTCATGCTTACAGTGTACCCTATAAGCACTCTTATGAAATGTATCTTGTGCTATTTCTGCTACCTTACAGGTTTTGTTATTTGGATCCATACTGATTTACTATATACTGTGTGGCTGCATCTTCGTTAACCACAAGTATTCTTTCATCTGGCAATCTAGCTAATCTGGGCATATACGTTCCAAATGTATTTGTTGCCATGGCTTGACTAATATCTCTGCACTTGAGGGTCCATTGCCAGTCCCATATTTACCATGTACCTCACAAAATACTCCTATTGAAATATATTGTGTGCTGTTTGTATACATCATTTTTGCTACCTTACAGGTCTCATTATATCATTTGCATACTAATTTCACTATACATTGTGTGTGTGCATCGCCGGGCACTATAGTGTACCACCTTCTAGCTGTCCAACACTCTTGGGCATAATCTGTTCAAAGTGCATTTACTGTACAGTTTAATGTTTGACCTGATCATCTGAGTGTGGGTTCTAATTGAGCCTTTCAATCATATTGCTTTACCATCTGTGGGCTACCATCTATTATTTTTGGTTCATCGCCCTCATAACGTGTGTGGATACCCCCACTGCATGACCCTGATTACACATGATCACCACGGTCATATCACCTTCCATTATTGCCTACCTATTTTGTCAGGGCACTTTAAATTTTGCCATTGTAATGAAATGTATTTTATATGTGCGGTCATAGACCATGAGAGTTTAAATGTTTTTATCTTTCTCACTTTGTACATTAATAAAGTTTTCCTTATTTGAATATATGATTCTGAGTGTTGGTGTTGCTCCCTCATGTGCCATTTCTTCTCTTTCCCCAAACTATTGCCTCAACCTGGCATGGTGAGCACCCTGTTTATTATTTATATTGTGGTGTGCCCATATTCACGCTCTTTCCTTCAACTTTGACCAAGTTTCCTGCATCTTTGTAGTTCACACATTCCCAGATCATCAGCGATCCACCTCCATGCTTCACAGTAGGAATGGTGTTCCTTTCATCATAGACCTTGTTGACACCTCTACAAATGTAACATTTATGATAGTGGCCAAAAAGTTTGATTTTGGGCTCATCACTCCAAATTACCTTGTTCCAGAAGTTTGGAGGCTTGTGTATGTACTGTTTGGTGTATTGTAGGTGAGATACTTTGTGGCATTTGCAGAGTAATGGCTTTTTTTCTGGCGACTCAACCATGCAGCCAATTTTTCTTCAAGTGCCTTCTTATTATGCATCTTGAAACAGCAACACTGCTAGTTTTGATTGAGTTCTGTATTTCAGCTGATGTCATTTGTGGGTTTTTCTTTGCATCCCGAACAATTTTCTTGGCAGTTGTGTCTGTATTGTTAGTCTACCTGATTGTGGTTTGGTTTTTACAGAGCCCCTGATTTTCCATTTGATAATTACAGTTTGAACACTGCTGACTGGCATTATCAATTTCTTGGATAGCTTTTTGTATTCCTTTCCTGTTTTATACAGTTCAACTAACTTTTCCCGTAGATCCGTTGACAATTCTTTTGCTTTCCCCACGACTCTCTATCCAGAAACGTAAGTGGCTGGATGAAAGATGCAAGAGTCTGTCTGGATCCAAGAAACTCACTCAGCTTTTATGCGCACACATACTGATTACAAGCAAACAGGTCACATGTGAGGATGTTACCTTTAATAGCCATTTAAACCCATTTGTGTCAACTTCTGTGCATGTTATCAGGCCAAAATCACCAGGGTATGTGAACTATTGATCAGGGTCACTTGTATGTTTTTTGTTGTCATTATGATTTAAAAAGGGAAAACACAATAGTTTGACAATAAATGGCTTCACCCAACCACTAACCATGAGTGGAAAAAAAGTTTTGAATTATGTAGCCCCCAGCACACAGCAGGAGGCCACACATAGCCCCCAGCAGACAGTAGGAGGCCGCACATAGCCCTCAGCACACAGCAAGAGGCCATAAAAGCTGTGCCCCAAATAGACCCTGTATGCAGGCTGTGTTCACATAGCCCCCTGTATACAAGCTGTGTCCCACAGAGCTCCCAGTATACAGACTGGGCACCACATAGCCACCTGAATAAAGCCTTTGCCCCCACATAACCCTCAGTATACAGGCTCGGCCCACATAGCCCCTTGTATACAAGCTGTGCCCCACATAGCCACCAGTATACAGGTTTTGCTGCCCATTGCCCTCAGTATACAGGCTGTACACCACATAGCCCCTAGCATAAAAGCTTTGCCCCATATAGCTCCCTTATCATGGAGACAGGAGGCTTTATTGTATGCCCCTGTCAGCGCACACAGAGGGCGGAAGGAGGGCTCCCTGATATCTTTGTCACACAGAACTGTCACTCCTGATGAAACCCACGGTCTATTTAGTGGGTGGAAACGCGTCGAGTTTATGGGACAGCGTGCATAAGATAAGTAACATCAATTTGTATATACTGTCAACTGATATCTCTGTGGTGTTGTGAGGTGATAAGGAGAAACAGACCCTTTAATGATCATCACTCTCTGGCTACATACAGGGGGATTGAGATAATAGTGTTTAGAGACATATAAGGTTGGAGGGTGGAGGTGGTTCCTTTCTCTTATTGGAGTAGCCATTTCCACTCGTCCCTGTCTATCCTAGAAATACTTTGAGCCTCTGGCATTATATTTTACTATAGGGTGTTTATTGGGCGCCCATGGTGATTGGGCTTACTGGTACATCATGTAAGAGTACTATGCCATTCAAATATGAGGATTACTCAGTATAATCAATGTACCTTATTACTCCTCTAAGATACACCCCGTATACTAGCAAGGGATTTTTGAAGGGACATTGGGATTTGACCCATGTTATCAGATAGTACCTTATTACAGTACGGATGAATGATTTGACTGTGCCCTATATATAGGTAACGAAATATAGGGATAGCCGTCGTGGAACGGGGACATTACCCCACCCCTGTTTTGAAGTGTATGTTTTATAGACACCAGGTGTGGGATAACACTGTTTTGTTATTTTAACAAATATTTATTAAAAGTTATATTTTAGAAGTGCACTTTAAGTAAGAAATATCATTTAAACGGGAGTCACAATTATCATATAATTTAAATAGAAACACATACTACTTTCCTAACCATCCCTCTCTGACCAATCTTGCATTTATAAAAGTGGAATATCGATGGGATACAATAAATAAAAATTGCCATGAGCATATGTATAGGAAAAAAGCCAAGAGGAGGTGCATACTTTTGCTATGAAGCGCCTAAAATTTATGCTGCAAGCAATTACCTTCATAAGTGATATGCTTAGAGAAAGGAAGTCCACCTATATGCTATCTAGGAATCACATGGTCTCTCAGTATATACACACCTATTCTGAAGGGCATGCACCATAAAGCAAGAGGGACCACCAACAAAACACCATAAAGACCAAGGAAATCGCCAAACAAAGAGACAAAGTTGTTGAGGAGTACAAGTCAGGGTTGAGTTCTAAAAAAAAAATACCCCCGTCTCTGATAATTTTCTGAAGCACCATGAAATTCCAATATCATTAAATGTAAAGAATATGGTACCACAGCAAACCTGCCAAGAGAGGGCCACCCACCAAAACTTTCAACCCGAGCAAAGAAGGAGGGCATAAATAGGAGCACTGAGATCAAAGATAACCCTGAAGGAGCAGCAGAGTTAATGAACAGACACTGGAGTACCTGTTCATACGACCATAATAAGCAGTACAATCCATAGAAACAATTGCAGTTACAATTGCAATGATTATTTTGGTTTTGCCAAAAGGCACGTGGGAGACTACACAAATGTATGGAGGAAGAACACCATCCCCACAGTAAAACATTATGGTGGCAGCATCATGCTATGGAGATGTTTTTCAGCAACAGGGGCAAGGAAACAGGTCCGAGTCAAGGGGAAGATGGAGGATGCAAGATACAGGGATATTCTTGAACGAAACCTATTTTAGTAATGCAGGAAAAGAGTCCAATGACCGGGCACTACACCTGTGGAGCTCTGCTAAAAGCCTGTCGGCTATCCCGGTGCCTGGTGTTGCACAGCCTTAAAAGAATAATCAGAGATTCAAAAAAGAGAATAAAGAAAGGCGGCACTCACCGTATAGGAAGGTGGAAGGGTGTTTTAATCCAGGAAAATCAATCCATTAAAACATTGTTAGTGCGGTGGGGAGAGGGAGTGAGAGGCCGTCGGAACGACGGTACTGCTTCGTATCGTGTAGTGATACTTCTGCGGGTTCCAGTATGGGCAATGTTTTAATGGATTGATTTTCCTGGATTAAAACACCCTTCCACCAGCCTATACGGTGAGTGCCGCCTTTCTTTATTCTCTTTTTTGAAACCTATTTTAGTCTGTTAATGATTTGAGACTGGAATGGAGGTGTACCTTCCATCAATACAATGACCCAAAGCATATTGCTAAAGCAACATTCAAGTGGCTTAAGGGGAAATATCTAAATGTATTGTACTCCTTGCCTAGTCAAAGCCCACACCTTAATCCAATTGAGAATCTGTGGTCAGACTTGAAGATTACTGTTCACTAGAGGAAACATATAACTAGAAGAAGCTGGAGCAGTTTTGTCTTGAGGAATGGGCAAAAATCCCATTGGCAAATTGTGGAAAGTTCATAGAGGAATTGATCCAAAGCAACTTGCAGCTGTAATTGCTGCAAAAGGAGGTGATACAAAAGTACTGACTTTAGAGGGGTGAGATATTATGCACACGGACGTTTTTAGTTATATTCCCACATTTTTTGTTTGCTTCACAATAAAAAGAAAACAATATTTTTAAAGATGTAGGCATGCCAACCCTTAAATCCCTGAGGAAGGAGCTCGGTATGTGGCTCTGAAATGCGTCGGATAATAAAAGCTTAAGCTGATCCAGACATCCCTGTGTCTTGGTTCCTTTGATCCTGGAGCAGCAGCGCGGACATTGAGGCACTTCGTCCAAGAATATCTTCATCACAACCACGGTTACCTGTGGGAGTGCGGTCCCTGCGGCAGCTGCCTTTAACATTTTTCTTCCAGTTGTGGGTTTCACAAGTGAAAAAGGTGAGCAATTCCACATCATAAAGAGAAAATGTATAACTGAGATAAGACCCTATATGCGCAGGGGGGGGTTGGATTGGAGAAATACTTTCACAAGGCACAGTACCTTCTTTTGTATTTTACATTTTGTTATTTGTTTTACTCATTCTGGGATCACCTTCTACCTCAGCACCTGTCCCTTCTGTAGGTGAGCTGCACTCTGCTCTGCCCTCCAGTTCTTTAGGAGGTACATGAGGCAGTCGACAGCTGACCAGGCAGAAAAGGTCCGAGTAGCCATTGTTTAGTCTTTGGTGAGGATTATCCAGCTCACGCAGGGACCACAAGGGACTGCAGGGTTGGGATCTCTAGTCTGTACAGGAATTGGCAGGGTCTGTTGCTGTTTTTTAGTATGTTACTGCTTTCCTGTGTGAGTTGCTACAAGACCATAATATAGATGAGCTGTAGCGTCATTATGCCCATTTTATTCATAAGTGTTGTCTATAGAAATCATTCACAATAGCTATGGATCTTTTATTTACATATTAAATTAGTTAAACTTTTATCAGTACAGCTATATATTTTATATATTGTTATTCACCATTATACAATTACAATTGATTGTATTTAGTGTTTAATTCTTATTTAATTGTATATTTGTGATGCAAATGAATTTTTGTTAACATAAATAGGACACTCCCGCTGTGAAACATTTAAAAAGATAATTTTTGCCACCAATTTTTAATTTTAAATAGCACACTTTGTTTTTTTCAAGTCACTCATCTTGGGCAACCATTGTGTTATATTTTCTACAAAATGGACTTCAACAAGCAGTGAATGTCTTCAGAATATCTACAAAGAATGTATCTACATCCTATTAACTGAACATAACGGGTTGTTATTTCTTGGATATGCCTTCCTCTTAAAGAAAACTTCCTTTAAAAAGAACTGTCAGATTCTCTGTGCACCCAGAACCACCAGCGGTTCTGTGCACATACCTAGAGTTCCTGCCTAACACTCCCTACATATAGTAGCATACTTAAACAGATCTTTAGAAAAAGTATTTCCATAGATTGTTTATGAGATGCTAATTAGGGCTTTGATTAGTCGAGAAAGCATTAGTTCCCCCAAGTAGTCAGCCCACTTAGCATGTTATCACACCCCTGTGGGTGTGATAACATGCTTTACACAGCCAACGACATCAGCATTGTATGGATGTATGCACACAATCTTCAGAGAAGCTCACAGCGCATGAAATCGCTGCATTTCTGGTCATGCACACTACTCTGAAGCCAGGTGTATGTGTCGTTGCTTCAGAAAAGCGTAATGCGCATGACCGAAAGTTCAGATGACTTCTAATCATGTGCAGTAAGCCTTTCTGAAGCCAGGGTGCATACACCCAATATCAGAAAGGCTCAGTGCTGAGCGGTACAAATCAGCGCACATGCACATGAGCAGCTTTGCATAGCGATGTTTTTTTTTTTTAAACAATAAATGTTTATTGAACAAAGTTTTCATACAAATCAAACAAGCATCAGTAATATACTATAAGGAGTCCATGTATAAAACAAGGGTCAAGAGGGGGGGGATCTGTTTCTGGGCTTATACTTAAGTCTAAACTCACATTTAGACTAAAATTAAACTTAAAGGTACAGAGTCAACACCATGGCTACAACATGTTCCATAGTACACCTTACATTCGGTATTAAGAAGGGATCGGTGTAGCAAGAGGATGAGAAGCCCATATGTGCCATGCATCCAAAGTCTGTTTTCTAGTTGGCAGGTTTTGCGCCAGGTAATATTCATGAGCAAAAATAGAGTTTACCCTGTTCACCACTTCCGATAAATTAAGTGGGGTCTGCACCTTCCAGTCGGACGCCAAGGCCAGCCTGGCAGCCACCAGGATATAAGTCAGGGTCCTCCACATAATGGGGGGATATAACTCCAGGCCAATATGTAGGAGTGCCAATTGTGGCGAAAGAGGGATCATAAAACCCGTGACCGACTGGATCAGGCGCTCGACCAGAAACCAAAAGGGGGTGACTCTCGGGCAGGACCACCACATATGGGCAAGATTACCCTTCTGTCCACATAGTCTCCAGCACAAAGGGGAGGCATGTCTCCCAAATCTGGCCAAACGGGCTGGCGGAAGGTACCAGCGAAAATGTAATTTCTTTAAGTTCTCTAGATGATTGATACACCTGGTAAGTTTAGCCATGCGTTGGGACGCTTTCTCCCAGTTCTCTCTCTCTCTGTAGTAAACTGGAGGTCTTCCTCCCATTTCTGCATGTAAACCAATTTCTCCGGGTCGCCCCTGGCCAGGAGAGCCTTATATATCCGGGATAAACCCTTCAGATCTGATGGGGTGAACAGAAGGAAGCCCAGGAAGGCAGAAGGAGATTGTCTCCCCGTCAACCAGTCTCTAGCCTCAGTGGCCATGAAATGTCTCAGTTGGAGGTATTGTAGGAACAAAGTTCATAAGGATGGGTCACATTCCGTCAATGTGTCAAATGACACCAAGTCTCTTTCTGTCATTAAGTCTGCTAGTGTGTGAATTCCCGCCACTTCCCATTTAGGAATCTCTAAAAAGGGTAAATGTAGGCAAAGTGCTTTCAGAGAAATGTCAGAGGCCGGTAATCTAGTCCAGGATTTTGGTAGACCCTCCAGTGGAGAAGCAGGGTACGTGTCGTGTCTAGTTTAAATTTCCTTTTTAGTTTGGTAAAGGATTCTGCCTCGAGAATAGTCCGAAGTCCCTGGAGTCCGACCCCGTCAACAAAACTCTCAATCTGCATCCAACCCAGGTCTCCAGCAGATATCCAGAACCTCTTTGCTTCCTCTAATATGACTGCCCCATGATAAGACTTTAAGTCTGGGACCCCCATCCCTCCTTTATTCATGTGAAGTGACATAACTCTTTTGGGGACCCTTGGTTTTTTGTCCGCCCATATGTATCTATTAGTCAGGGACTGCAGTTTGTTCATTAACTTGCCAGGTATAGCAACAGGCACACAACGGAAACAGTAGAGAATCTTAGGTAAAAGCATCATCTTAAACGCCTGCGTTCTCACCATCCATGTCAAGGCATGTAGGGTGTGTTTACTCATGCCATCCGACAAAGCTTTCACCAGAACCTCAACATTAGCTTGTACTATCTGAGGAGTGGGGCCTAGAATGATGCCTAAATATGTTATGCCACCCGGCACCATTGAAAGGGGAGTCTCTCTGATAAGCTGGAAGACAGAGACAACGGGACACATATTGGTAGTACCATAGATTTTGAAGCGTTTAGCTTATATAGGGACAGTCGTGCAAATTTAGTGAGAGCCGACATAGTCGCAGGGAGAGAAATTTCAAGGTTCGTGCAAGCAATTATGATATCGTCTGCGTACAGGCCTATTTTATGGTTCAGTTCTCCAACCGCGATTCCCGATATCAGCTGATCAGCTCGGATCAGGGCCGCAAGAGGTTCTACCACCAAGGCGAAGATTACCGGTGAAAGCGGGCAACCCTGCCTCGTGCCATTGGTAATTTGGAAGCTTCTGGACAGGAACCCGGAGGCAAGGACTCTGGCATTTGGGCGGGAGTAAAGGCTAAGGATTGCCGACACATTCGGCCCCTCAAAGCCAAACTTCCCTAAGACAGCCCGAAGGTATCCCCAGTGCACCCTATCAAAGGCCTTTTCAGCATCAAGCGACAGGAATGCACTGGGGACCCCCCTAAGCTCTGCCACTTTTACCAGTTCCACCATCCTCCTGGTGCCGTCCTTAGCCTGCCCCCCGACACAAAGCCCACTTGATCCGGGTGAATTAAGGAAGGTAGAACTTGAGCAAGTCTGGACGCCAATAATTTTGAGAATATCTTCAGGTCGCAATTTAGCAGAGAAATAGGCCTGTAGCTAGCAGGAGAATCATGTGGTTTGCCCGGTTTAGGTATGGTGGTGATGGTCGCCTCCAAGGCAGCGGGTGAGATGGCTCCCTTCGCCTGCCACAAGTTGAATACTCGTAAAAGATACGGGGACAGCTCGGCTGTAAAGGTTCTATAGTATGTATTGTAAAAGCCATCTGGGCCCGGGGCCGAGGAGCGTTTAGTGGAGGAAATAATTTTGGCGATTTCTTGTGTCGACATGGGCCTATTTAGTTCTGACAGTTGGTCTTTAGTCAGTGACGGGAGTGACAGGGTCTCAAGAAAGGCATTACCTCATCCAAGTCAGGCTGGGGCGTCTCTCTACAGTCTCTCAGGTTGTACAGGGATTCGTAAAACACCGCAAACGTCTCCGCTATCTCCTCTGGGCTCCTCACTACCCTGCCATCTGCAGTATTCATAGAGTCAATCATTGTCATAGCAGATCGTTTTTTTAGTCTCCTGGCCAGGAGCGCCCCAGCTCTGTCTCCAGCTGCATAATGTGACGTCTTAACTTTTCTCAAATGCTTCTCATAGTCATGGAGCATCAGGGCTCTAAGCTGATTTCTGAGCAGGAAGATCTGAGTGGAGTTGTTTGACCTCGGGTTTGATTTATTTAGGTCTTCCAGGACCTGTAATTGAGTCAGCAAGTCCTCTCGAGTTTTTTCCCGGGACCTTTTCAGTTGAGAGGCCTTCTGTATCAGCGTGCCCCTTATGACGGCCTTGTGTGATTCCCATAGGACATCATCCGCTACATCTCCCGTGTCATTGAGGGCAAAAAAGTCTGACAGTCCCTTACCAATCGCCCCCACCACCGCCTGGTCTGACAACTAGTTGGCATTAAGTCGCCATGTACGCGGAGGGGGATTCCCTCCCGTCAGGGCCACCTCCAACGGCACCGGCGCATGATCCGACCAAGTGATCAGACCCATTTCCGCACAGGCACAGGCCCCAAGAGTGTTATCATCGACCAAAAAGAGATCAATTCTCGAGTAGGACCTGTGCCTGTGGGAAAAGAATGAGAAGTCTTTCTCTGATGCATAGAGGTAGCGCCAGATGTTGTGGAGGCGAAATTCCCTAATCAGGGGGCCCAGCTCCTTGCCCCTTCCCACGGACGGGGCAGTACTATCCATGAGTCTGCTGGGGACCAGGTTGAAGTCTCCACAGACAATCACCTTGCCGACTGCCACCTGCTTCAGACGTTCAAACCAGGACCTAAGGAATTTAATTTGCCCATTATTTGGTGTGTAGACATTTAGTAATGTGTAAACTGACCCTGCGATCTTACATATCACAATAAGAGCACGACCCATAGGGTCAGGGATAACCTGAACCATTTCGAATTGCACAGAGTTTCTAATGAAGATTCCCACCCCTGCTTGCTTCTTGTCAGGGTGGTTTGCAAAAAACAAATGGGGAAAAAGTCGGTGGCTCAGTCTGACATTATCTGCTGCTAGGAGGTGGGACTCCTGGACGCATAGGATATCCACTTTAGAGCGGAGGGCCTCTCTCCAGAGGTAGGAACGTTTGATAGGGGAATTCAACCCCTTCACATTAATCGAAACAAATCTCATAGTCATAGTTTTGTTTCCACAATTCACAGTGCCAATATGATGGAATCAATATGGAAAAGGATCCCCAGGGGGCGGGAGAGGGACAGGGAAAGAGAGGAAGATAGGTGGATAGGGGGACAAGGAAAAGAAACAATAGATATGGGGATAGAAGAAGAAAACAAAAACACTGAACACAAATGTAAACTTAATTCAAGGCAAATTGCCAAGAAGCTGGGGAGAAAAGGGGGACTAGACCACCCCACCCCAATGGGTTTAAGGCGGAATGGTCCCCCTGCAAGAGCTAAGGTCTAAAACGACCTCCGAGGAGGTCTCAGAGCCTCCTGCTATTCAAGAGATCAGTCACAACCAGCCCTGTGTGTTCATAATACGTTCACAGCCCTTCAGACCTCTCCATCTGTTGTCTCCGGGCCTCGCATCTCCAACGGGGCCCTTTTTGTTGGGGTCGCTGTGGCAGTCTTGGGGAAGTTCCAGTCTTGGAAGGCTTTTCTCATTTTAGAAGGGGAATTAAAGTATTGTCTCGAACCTCTGTAGCGAAATATCACCGACACTGGGGGAACCCCAAATGTATGAGATCCCCTTGTCTCTTAGAATGGCACAGTAGGGGACAAAGTCTCGTCTTCTGGCCAGGGTTCCGGGGGACAAATCTGGGAACACAGAGACCGCCCTGAAGGGGGAAGGGAGCTCCGGTTGATTTCTCATGGCGGCCAGCAGATTTTCCCACAGTTTTGTAGAGGAGAAACTAACTAAAATGTCTCTCGGAACATCTCTGTTCAGTCTTGCAGGTTTAGGTAGCCGAAAAAGTTTATCAATTTTCCTTTCTGTGGCAGGCATATCAGGGAGAGCCACCTCCATAAAGGTTGCTATCGTGGCCATGAGGTCTTCCTCCTCACCCCCCTCTGCAACCCCTCTCAATTTCACATTCTTAATACGATGTTTGTCCTCTAAATCACAGACAGACGCCTGTAACTGCCGGACCTCTGAGTCCACCTCTGCAAAGTCATCTGCGAGGATGTTATGGGCTGCAGCAAAGTCCACCATTTTATGTTCTATGTGTCCTGTTCTTTTACTTATAGCCGTTCATCAATGGAAACCTCAATGCCACTGAATATCTGAATCACGTAGCAATTTCAGATATCCAGTAATGTTTCCATAAGCAGAGCCTTTGAGTAAATTGATGGGCTATAGATCTGTTAATGTGATGTCAGCCTCTGCATCATTACGCCTGTACCCATAGAAATAAAAGATGATAATTACTTATCGTAATTGGATTTTCCAGAGCCATGACAGAACTGTACAGTATATGAGAGTATATTCACCACCAGAAACAGGAAACCTACAGAAATTAAATGGCAGTACCTCTCCAAATACTCAAGTATGTTTATAGAGCAAAAGAGGTAACCACTTCATTACTACATCTATATATACAGAAGAAAAGCACTGTCCTATATAAACATATATTTAAAAGTGTAATGAAGAATCCTACCACCAAAACAAAGGAGGGAATTAGCGCATTTCTGTGATGGTTCTGGAAATTCCAATTACCAGTAAATAATGATCATATTTTCCTTCACCATAACAGCACCATACATCAGAGAATAAAATAAAATGAACTTCTAGGGTGTAACCACCACCATCACCACTTTTCTCTGTGCATGTGTGCTTATCAGTTTCTCGAAACCTCCTCTGGTAGGTTTCAGGCGTGTTGGCATACCTCTCTAATAATGCGCTGTGAATGGTAGGGTAACATCTGAGATCCATGGAAGACAAATTACTGAAAGCTTCTCTGGTTTTCCCCGTCAAAAATCTCAGCCAGTCCTCTATTGATACCTTATGAAAGATGCTGAGGTTCTTAAGTAATCAAAGATGGTCATCAATATCGAGGTATCTTCATTAAACTGTGGTAAGTCCAAGTATCTCAAAGTTGCGTGTCCCTTTCTCCTGTTATCTATTGTCATCTGTGCTGGGGCGGGTGGGGTACAGCTACAATGACACCAAGATCTATCTCCGTGGTCCACACTTTTAGCGCGACTAGTAGATGCCTCAACTCAGTTAGTCTATCCTCTGCCATCTAGATGACAGCTCTGGGCTGTAGTCTGCCAATGGAGCTGCCCTCTTCAATGTCTAAACTGACTTCCTTCTTGTAGATGGAGTCTGCCATCTTTTCTGCCAAGTCACAACTCAGTAACTTTCCCTGGTATGCTGTCCAGACATAGGTGATCCCACTGCTGCCACCACTTGTGACAATCTGAAGATGTGGATTGTAATAATCACCTAGGCAGGTGAACGATGCAACAAGTTTTATTTGTATCCGTACAGGGTATTTTCAGCAAATCCAAGTAGACCACAATGCAATGCCTCCAGTCCACAAGATCAAAAACTAGCTGGCAAAATAATCCATAGAATAATTCTTAAAATCCAAAAGGTAGATATCATGATCATAGCACGTGAATTAAGATCCAAGCTCTATAGTCCATCCATGGGTTTCAGGACAGACCTTAGCACTGATCTTCTGGCTTCCAATTCCCAACAAGAACTGACTTCCAAGCATGTGTCTTCTTCTATATCCTTCTCTTGGAAACAGCCCCATAGTTTGGCAAAGATACTGTAAGTACAGCCAACCCCTGTGAGGAATTTGTCACCGAACCAGGCAGCTCTCTAGTGCCCCTCTTATACTCAGGACAGTCAGTGAACTGACTGAAGATAAAAGAGAGACTGCAGCTGCCCTGTCAGTGCTGGTTTATTGAGGTGCCCTCAGAGAGTGTGGTATATGCCTTCCAGTCCCAGGCCAGACGTACATATAACTGCCACCTCGTCACTGATAGAGGTCCTGAATAACATAAGCACCAATTGCTGCCACCAGTTTCTAATTGAAAATAAGCCTCGTCTGGACTTCTTGTCTGAGCTGGGATGTGATAACACCTACGGAGCAGCAGCTCACACCACAAGAAACCTACTGACAAATCTGCGGACATCCACCACCCCAACACAAGAGAAAGACGGGCTGGAGTGGAGGACCCAAACACACCTGACCGGGCAGCGGACGGACGGGCTGGGTGAGACGGAGACCCACAGGCCCTGTACACCAGGACACCAGCAGCAGTTCACCGGACCTCTGATCCTGCTTGTGGAGGGGACCCTGCGGCAGTGCCTTCCCTGAGTCTGCTACTTACTTCACAGCCTCCACAGGGCTGACAGCGAGGATTAATGTGATCCATATCCCAGTTGAAGAAAACGACAGCAAGGTACAGGGATCAAGAGGTGGGGGGTGACAAAAGATTTACTGCAGACCTCCTGGCAAAGAACCTTTTTAAAAGGGTCAAAAAGTTAATGCTATTCATGCAACTTGTTACAGATTGTCCTTGCAGAGATTAGCACAAATTCACATTAAGGCCAGTAGAGGAACAGCTTCTGAGTTACATATATATTGTGGAGGACTCCCCCACCCTATCTAATCTACACTAGTGCCTTTAAATGACTCAGTTACACAGCCTAAAACCCTTTACAAAGTTATTTCTGGCTATTGCAGAACAATAGTGCCATCTACTGCATTAAACTGGAATTTCAACAGATCATCTTGTTTCATGCACAGATATTTCCCTTGACAGCATTCTAAAGTGACTCATCCCCGGCATCTCAAAACATTTCACTTGTGGGGACGCGGTCCGCGAGCCGATGAAGCCGGCCGCATCTTGCTGAGCTCCTAGCTGTGCCTGAGGTTCTGCGGCACGAATAGACACTTTTACCCGAAATAGCCCCACATCTTCCGTCCACAACACTTGAGGAGACACCAGAGATGCCCAGGCAGTCGTCCCGGAGACACGGGGAGTCCGCACGCCTCACTGACTTCTATCCGCAGGAACGACAACAATTACTGACTCCTAACATGGCGTCCTCCCCTTCCTGTTCCTCCCAACCTGCGGCTGGTCTGCCTGGAACCCGGAGCTCCGGGGGCCAGCCAGCGGGGAGAGGTGGAGAGACACCGGTGACACGCAGCTTTCTTATGGAAGCGATGAGTGCACTCAGACAATCCATACAGGAGGACACCAGGAATATTTTACAAGAGCTGAGAGGAGAAATGTCGGCCCTGGGAGAGCGGACACAGCATATTGAGGAGAAAATGGCGGAATACGCCACAGCTCATAATGAACTGGCAGACGATTACTCCGCCATAGCTGCTGACATGAAGTTAGTAAAGCTGAAATTATGGGATCTGGAAGATAAAGCTAGAGCTAATAATCTGCGTCTTAGAGGTTTCCCTGAGGGAGGTGCTGAGGAGGATTTATGTGAAACAGTGAGTCAATTTCTGCAGAAGCTTCTCCCAGAGACCCCAGGAGATAAACTGCAATATGACAAAGCATATCGCATCCCAAAACCCCCTCACATCAACAAGTCCCTACCGAGAGACGTCCTGGTCTCCTTTTCTACTCTTAAAGCTAAGGAACTAATAACACAAAAGATGAGACGCCCGGACACCCTCCCGACACCATACTCTGACATCCAAGTCTTCCAAGATCTCTCCCCTGGAACTCTGGCCCGCAGGAGAGAATTCGCCCCACACTGTAAAATATTGAGAGACAAAGGGATTTCCTACAGCTGGGGTACTCCGGTTAGGGTCAAGTTTCGGTACAAAGGAACAGCACACCTCTTCCTGTTCCCCAGTCAACTAGGAAAAGCTCTCAAACAGTGGAATCTTACTGGAGACCCAGGGCTGTCACCTCAACGCTCACCAGCCTCACAGGAGGGGCATCCATCTTTCCCTCAGTCTCGCCATTCTCCAGCCAGAAACGGAAAGTCTCCCTCTGCTACTACTTGAACTTTCGGTTGAACATTAACATTTACATTTCTTTACCTCAGGTCACAACTTGGACCCCAGCTGAGGGAATTTGCCTTTTTTTTCTAATTGGTTAGGACTCTCTTCCGCTCCGTTGAAGAGACCCCTTGTTGCCAGCCCATTAAAGCTGGTTTGGAGCCGAGAAACCTCTTTTGTTTCTCGGCCGGTTTGGGGAGACTCTTTGTTCTACCCCCACACCCCCCCCCCCAAGATGGAGAGGTCCCTTTGTACGGACCTGTGCTGATCATCAGATCTACCTCTACGTTTCTTATGTCAAACATGTCCTCCTTTTTTCTTTTGTTTGTCTCTGTTTTGGTCATTCAAACCTATCTCTAGTACCTATATTTCCATCTATTTCTGATACTCCCTTTCTACCTCCCCCCTCCTTTCTTTATAACCTTGTCCCTTTTCTTTCCCCACTCGCGCGGGCTGCCTGCACTGGTCGAAACTTGAAGCCATCATCAGGTAATACCACCAAAGTTTATCTCATTAATTATGAAAATTGTATCTTTCAACGTTAAGGGTTTAAACTCCCCTTTTAAGCGCTCCCTCTTATGGAAAGAAGCTCTGAAGTCCAAGGCAGACATTCTCTGTATTCAGGAGTCGCATCTCTTGAAGACAGACAATCACAGACTACATCATCGCATGTACCCCACAGCATACTTCGCAAATTCAATGGGCAAGAGGGCCGGGGTGTGCATTTTCATTAAGCACTCTTTAGCGTTTACTCTGGTCGAAGTGGATGCCGACCCAGCTGGCAGATTCATTGTGCTCTCTTGTGTGATATCTGGAGTTGCTCTCACTCTGGTAAACGCATATGCACCAAATGAGGGTCAGGTGAAGTTACTCAGAATGTTGTTGGACAAGGTTCCTAATAACTCGGGTGGATTTAAAGTTATTTGCGGCGACTTTAACCTAGTCCAAAACAAGTTCCTAGATAGGTCTCGTGGGGCACCTGGGGCGGGCAGAGAAGCAGGACCTGTGTGCAGGGAATACCGTCTCCATGACCCTTGGAGATACCTGCACACAACAGAAAGAGATTACTCTTTCTACTCGCACAGGCACAGGTCGTATTCCAGATTGGATTATTTCCTGGTAGATGATAACACACTCACGGCCGGTGCCTGTGCTGAGATTGGACTCATAACGTGGTCTGACCATGCCCCGGTGTCCCTCGATCTGGCGGTGCACTCTCGCCCCACTCCACCGGGATCATGGAGGTTGAACTGCGCTCTTTTGTCTGATGACGGCCTTGTGGAGGACATTAAGACCCGCATAATTGAATATTTTAAATTTAATGACAATACCTGCGTCTCAGATGAGACCCTTTGGGCCTCTCATAAGGCCTTTGTCAGAGGCCTATTCCTCCAGAAGGCTGCACAGATCAAGAGAAGACGTGAGAAAGAGAGGACTGAACTACTTAACCGACTCTCCAACTTGGAAGCGGAGAATAAGCTTAACCCCACCTTCACACTGGCCTCTCAACTGACGTCAACTAGAATGCAGTTGAGGGCACTTCTCTTGTCACACCATGAGAGAGCTTTACGCCTCTCGAAATCGGCGTTTTATGAGTCTGGGGATAGGGCGGGCACCATCCTAGCTAGACGCTTAAAAAAGAGAAATGCTCGCTCTTTGATAGATAACATCAATGACAAAACAGGCCGGGTAGTGAGAAACCCCATTGATATAGCGACGGTGTTCCAACAATATTATTCAGATCTTTACAATCTACAACATGACGTCGAGACTCCCCAGCCCACCCCTCAGTTGATTGAGAACTTCCTGGAGGGGTTGAGCCTCAGACCTGGAATATTTGAGTCTCCCTTTTTCCTTGGATGAGGTCACCCGGGCAATCGGGGATACCAAGCTTCATTCGGCCCCTGGCCCGGATGGCCTACCCAATGAGTACCTGCGGACTTTTAGAGAGGCATTGGCTCCATACCTCCTACGGACTTTCCAGCAGTGGAGGGACACGGGCACGATCACCCCCCTTCAACTTCAAGCAACAATAATCACAATCCCTAAAACAGGCAAAGCCCCTGACCTCCCTGGGAGTTACCGACCCATCTCCCTCCTGAACTGCGATCTTAAGATCTTCGCTGCAGTTCTTGCGTACAGACTAAGGGGAGTGGTACCTAAACTAATAAATCCGGATCAGGTGGGTTTCGTGTCTGGGAGACAGGCGAAGGATGGGACGAGAAGAATGGTGGATCTCGTGGGGTCCATGGGGCTGTGGGGGACCCCCGGTGCATTCCTGTCTTTAGATGCAGAGAAGGCGTTCGACAGGGTGCACTGGGGTTACCTGGAGGCGGTCCTTCGAAGGTTTGGCATTGTGGGCTCCTTCTTGAAGGCGATTCTATCCCTATACTCCAACCCTAATGCCAGAGTTTCTACATCTGGCTTCCTCTCGCCGGTCTTCCAGATTACGAACGGAACTCGCCAGGGATGCCCGCTGTCACCGGTGATTTTCACCCTGGCAGTGGAGCCCCTGGCTGAGAAAATCCGCTCCGCACAGGACGTGTCGGGTGTTCGGGTGGGCGGAGATGTCCATACCATTGGTTTGTACGCTGATGATATTATTATCACTTGCACGGAGGTGTCTCGGTCTCTCCCAGCAGTCATGCGCATCCTGAAGGACTACTCGATGGTTTCGTTCTACAAATTGAACGCGGCTAAATCAACTATTCTCCCACTGGGAGTTCCAGACTCGGAAATAACTGCTCTCACAGAGATTTTGCCATTTCGTTGGTCTAGAGGTGGCATACCCTATCTTGGGATCACACTGGCACCCGCCGACCAACTAGTGCGACTTAATTATGAGTCACTACTATCGAGAGTCCTTTTGGATGTCACTACATACGGTGCTAAGACCCTGTCTTGGATTGCTCGATTACACGCCTTTAAAATGATGACTTTACCAAAGATAATATATGTATTTAGGTGTGTCCCTGTTAGGATCCCCAAGGCCCTGTTAACTAAATTGCAGAGCGCAATCAATGCATTCATTTGGGCTAACAAGATCCCACGCGTAGCTAGGGAGACGATGTATGCTCCGATGGGAGAGGGGGGCATGGGAATGCCAAACATCTTGGAATACCATAGAGCTATAGTCCTGGAGGAGGCTGGGTCTTGGTGGCGTAGCCCTGACCATCTCAGATGGGTCTCCATTGAGACCTCTCACCTGAGGAGTGGCACTCTGGGGGACCTCCTGTTGGCGGAGTCAGTTCGGCCAGTTGCCCAGGCTCGTCAACTCGAGACTTCCCAAGCCCTCTTACACTGTTGGAGGTCGGTGCCGCGGGCCTGGACCCGTGCTCCACCGGAGAATGTGCCTATTAGGGCGCTGCGCCTCCTTGTCCCATCAATCCAGACGAAGACCTGGGAGGATATAGGATTGGGGTCCCTGGGAGACTTTTGCCAGGAAGGGACATGGCCCACGTTTGAGTCCCTGTGTAGATGGTTCCCTGAATGTCGATCGGCATTTTTACAATTCTCCCAAATAGACCATCTTTTGCGTAGGGCAACTACCCTGAAATACATTGGGGATCAGAAACCTGCAGTTCCAGCAAAGGTAATAAGTTTTTGAAAACTATGAGAGACAATTACCTTTCACAACTGGTTCAGGACCAAACAAGAAGGGGGGCACTGCTGGACCTAATATTAACTAACAGGCCGGACCGCATATCAAATATACGGGTTGGAGGTCACTTGGGTAATAGTGATCATAACTTAATAAGCTTTCAAGTATCCTTTACTAAGATGTGTAGTAGAGGGGCTACAAGGACACTAAACTTCAGGAAGGCAAATTTCCAACGGTTGAGAGATGATCTTAGTGCAATAAACTGGGATGATGTCCTGAGACATAAAAGTACACAACACAAATGGGAGATGTTTATTAGCATCCTGAATAGGACCTGTGCACAATATATACCCTATGGGAATAAGCATGCTAGAAATAGGAGGAAACCACTATGGCTAAATAAAGTGGTAAGAAGTGCAATATGTGACAAAAAGAAAGCATTTAGGGAATTAAAGCAAGTAGGTAGTGATGAGACATTAAATAAATACAGAAAATTAAATAACATTTGTAAAAAGCAAATCAAGGCAGCAAAGATTGAGACAGAGAGACTCATTGCCAGAGAAAGTAAAAAGAATCCCAAAATATTTTTTAACTACATAAATAGTAAGAAACTAAAAAATGATGGTGTTGGCCCCTTTAAAAATAGTCTGGGTGAAATGGTGGATGAGGATGAGGAAAAAGCCAATATGCTAAATGACTTTTTTTCAACAGTATTTACACAAGAAAATCCCATGACAGACAATATGATCAGTGATAACAAAAAGTCTCAATTAAATGTCACCTGCTTAACCCAAGAGGAAGTACGGCATCGTCTAAAAATCACTAAAATTGACAAATCCCCGGGCCCGGATGGGATACACCCCAGAGTGCTGCAGGAATTAAGTAATGTCATAGATAGACCATTATTTTTAATATTTAAAGATTCCATAATAACAGGGTCTGTACCACAGGACTGGCGTATAGCAAATGTGGTGCCAATATTCAAAAAGGGGACAAAAACTGAACTTGGAAATTATAGGCCAGTAAGCTTAACCTCTACTGTGGGTAAAATCCTAGAAGGTTTTCTAAGAGATGCTATACTGGAGTATCTGAAGAAAAATAACCTCATGACCCATTATCAACATGGTTTTACGAGGGACCGTTCCTGTCAAACTAATCTGATAAGCTTCTATGAAGAAGTAAGTTCTGGACTGGACCAAAGAAATGCAGTGGATGTGGTGTATATGGACTTTTCAAAAGCTTTTGATACGGTGCCACACAAAAGGTTGATACATAAAATGAGGGCAATGGGGATAGGGGAAAATATGTGTAAGTGGGTTAAGAACTGGCTTAGTGATAGGAAACAAAGGGTGGTTATTAATGGAACACACATCAGAATGGGTCACAGTTAACAGTGGGGTACCACAGGGGTCAGTGTTGGGCCCGCTTCTATGTAATATATTTATTAATGACCTTGTAGGGGGCATACAGAGTAGAATCTCAATATTTGCAGATGACACTAAACTTTGCAGGGTAATCAATACAGAGGAGGACAATTTTATATTACAGGAGGATTTATGTAAACTAGAAGCTTGGGCTGCTAAATGGCAAATGCGCTTTAATGGGGATAAATGTAAAGTCATGCACTTGGGCAGAGGAAACAAAAGGTATAATTATGTGCTGTGAGGTAGCAACCGGGGAACCCGCTTACAAAACGACAAGAACACGTGTTTATAAGGTTAACCAATGTCTACCCATTTATTTTCACATATTAATCACATAACCCGGGTAGCATGTTTGACACATATCACATTGATTAACAACACTTTACATAAATACACCATACATTTACATTTAACATCACATAACACTTATATTGCACATAACGTTTTATAGTAACCCGGGACCTGTAACCATCTCTGTCCCCATTGGAGCTCTACTAACAGCTCCCATGGTGGCTACGGCCTCCGGCCTACTTACACTATACATAAGTTACAGTACGATGATGACCCTTCCGGGTTCATAACAGGGATTGGCAAACCCTAGTAACCCGTGGCTGCGGCCTCAGGCCTAACCACGCGTTACCCAGTACGGGAGCCCTTCTAACCCCTGCTTCTGACCTTCGTTACATACGCCTCAACGGGCCCTGTGGGTCCCAATGGCGGTACCTGCCGCCTGGCTTTAGTCACCCAGCATGATGACTCAACATTCACCCGTAGTCAGGAATCCTGCCTGACCGGGTCCTTACATACCGTATGTGAACCATCATTCAAACGTCCATGGATCACACACCTGCTCACAGCCCACATCCATGGACTGTGGCCCCTCCATGGCCCATTACAGGGACTGGCAAACCATAGTGCACGGGAACCTCTACATCCGTTACCTACTAGGAGCCCTATTACCCCTGTGTCTGGCACCACAGGCACACCCACACCATTAGAGGTCGTGGTTGAGGGACGGGTACCCTCTGCAAGCAGCAGGGCAAGCCTCCCTCTCGTCCCAAGGACGGAACGCCTCCAACATCATCCATACTCGCTGGGTCACTCTCTCCCCACATCTTTATACATGGGTCTTACATATAGGCCATCATCTCTCATTCAGGGCCATTACTTAAGCCCTCATACACATAGTTCATCGGGTCCCTTAACTGAGCACTCTGACTCGGACCCAAAGGCGGTCTATGCCCGCCTGGCACACTACATACAATTGCCTTCAAGGGCTACATACATTCCGGTTCATCAGGACCTTTAACGGACTCCACTGAGTCGGTCCCAAGGGCGATCTATACTCGCCTAACATGATTTACACACTAGGTGCACAGTTCACACTATCGCTCGGGAACTGCTTTCTTACCGGGCACGGATCCGGGTCTCGCTACCTGTGTCACAGGTTCCACCAGGCATCCCCACAGGCTCCTTTCCCGGGCGTGTTTACACCCACGCCCGGACCAGTATCCACCAGGTTCAGCCACGGCTTCCCCTCCAGGTGCGGACACGACCACGGACCTCGGCACCGGCATGGAGCTAGCATGCTCCCATCATGTACTCAGAGCCTCTAGACTGCTCTGCACTTGGCTGGTCTCAGCTTCCATCTGAATCAATCTCAGCTTCCAGAATCTATCTCTCAATCACTCAGGTGGCCGGCTCTTATCGTGCCAGCCACTCCCACATGGACACACCCCCTCAGCTGCTTGTAATCAGCCTGTCAACCAGCTCAGGTTAACTCCCTGTGTTCCGGGTTGTCAGCACTCACTCATTACATCCTATTCCTCATGGACTCCTCGATCTCATCCCACTCTCACTGCCGCTCATTAGGCTCATGAAACCTCATTGTGTTCAGGTTGGTTCACACAGTATTATCATCACAGGAAAACCGGCCAGTGCGCACAGGATCATCCTCTGATCCTACATGTGATGTACCCCGGCCATGCGGATCATGCCGGCGGTGCCTCACAGTGCTTAATTGTAAAACACTGGGCAAAACTGTCACTGAAAAAGACCTGGGTGTATGGGTAGATGACAAACTCACATTTAGTGGCCAGTGTCAGGCAGCTGCTGCAAAGGCAAATAAAATAATGGGATGCATTAAAAGAGGCATAGATGCTCATGAGGAGAACATAATTTTACCTCTATACAAGTCACTAGTGCGACCACACTTAGAATACTGTGTACAATTCTCGTCTCCGGTGTATAAGAAAGACATAGCTGAACTAGAGCGGGTCCAGAGAAGAGCGACAAAAGTCATTAGAGGACTAAGGGGTCTGCAATACCAAGACAGGTTATTAAACTTGGGGTTATTTAGCTTGGAAAAACGAAGGCTTAGGGGTGATCTTATAATAATGTATAAATATATGAGGGGACAGTACAGAGACCTTTCTAATGATCTCTTTACTCTTAGGCCTGAGACTGGGACAAGGGGGCATCCTCTACGTCTGGAGGAAAGAAGGTTTAATCATAATCACAGACGCGGATTCTTTACTGTAAGAGCAGTGAGACTATGGAACTCTCTGCCACATGCTGTTGTAATGAGTGAGTCACTACTAACATTTAAGAAGGGCCTGGATGCCTTTCTTGAAAACTATAATATTACCAGTTATACATACTAGATTCTTTGATAGGGCGTTGATCCAGGGAATTAGTCTGATTGCCGTATCTGGAGTCAGGAAGGAATTTTTTTCCCCCAATGTGGAGCTTAGTGTTGCCACATGGGTTTTTTTTTGCCTTCCTCTGGATCAACATGTTAGGCTATGGGTTGAACTAGATGGACTTAAAGTCTTCCTTCAACCTTAAAAACTATGTTACTATGTTACTATGTTACTATGTATGTATGTCCCATTACCTGTGCTCCCCCCCCGGTACCGTTTCTCCTTGGTGCTGTTCAAACGGATCCCCCTAAACCGCGAATGATGTCCAGAATTTATAGAGGATTAGTATCCGTGGCTAGCGAGATGAAACTCCCATACATGAGAAAATGGGAAGGTGACCTTGGGTTCACCTCAGAAGTTGAGGACTGGCACGCAGCATCTAGAGAGGTGGGCAGGTCCACCAGATGTGTAAATCATCTTGAAAACATAAAGAAGATCCATCTTAGATGGTACCTCTCTCCTGTGCGCATTGTCCACTTCACCAAAGACCAGTCCCCGCAGTGTTGGAGACTGTGTGGAGAGAGGGGTAACCTAGCGCACATGTGGTGGTCCTGTCCAAACATACGTCCCTTTTGGACTTTGGTCCAAAGCTTAATCCACTCAGTCACGGGAATTAGACAAGATTTAACATCGCAGCTGGCAGTTCTGAATATTGGTATTCAAGATTTCCCCATCCCGCTGAGAGGGACAGTATCATATATTCTCATTGCTGCCCGTCTGTGCCTAGCCGCAAAGTGGAAAGCTCCCTCATCTCCTTCCTTAACTGAATTGCTCCATAAGATCAATTGGATCTTTCACCAGGAATATCACTTAGCACTAAATGGACCGACCAGACGGACGATTCACGATAGATGGAGTGTTTGGGCCTCCCACCCTGGAGCTACACCGGTCCCTTGGGGCCTCCTCCAGCCCTCTTGCCCTGCGGGCCCACCGAGTTAGAAGAAATGGCTAGAAGAACCAGTCTCCCCTGTGAGATGCCTGTTCAGAGGAAGTCATCACACATAGTGTTTTCAGCTTAATCGGATTCTTTGATACCCTACATATAACCAGAGAGTAGAACGTTCCTCGGCTGGTGTGGCAGTCATTGCGAGTTTCCCTCCCTCCCCGTCTCACCCCCATCCCTGGTTCCGAACTCATTCCCCCTCTCTGCTTCCCTTTCTCTTATCTCTTTTATTCTCTTTATCCCCTTTATGACCTTTGACTGTTATATTTTGGTATTTTATATTGTCTTTCTGACTGTTCTCCCGGATATGATTCCGACAGAGAACCACTACTGTTATGTATGTTTGTTGCTCAATTTATGCAAAAAAAATTTTTCTTTCAATAAAAATTTAATGTTTAAAAAAAAAAAAAAAAAAAAAAGAGAAAGACGGGCTCCCACCAGTTCCCACTCCACTCCACCTATAAAGGTCAGTCACTTCAATCCTGGATCATTTCTGAGACCTGGAGGGTCCTGTGGTCTGCTGCCCACGTGCGCACCCAAGGCCTGCACTGGCTGTTATTCACACGGCAAAAATCCACTGCGAATAAAGGTATAATCCTACAAGCTGCACATAGAACCCCCCTATACCCCACAGAAACACCAGAGGGATGTACTCATCAGAGGTCAGGGCATAATCTACAGGACTTCTCTCCGGTCCCGGTAACACATGTAAAGAGGCCTGTGCAGGGGCCCCCAAAAGGGGGGGTTGTGACTAAGCAGAGAGAAAACAGTCTCTCCAGCAATGACACACAGAGCCCCATGGAGGGGGTTTAAGCACATACGACTGGTTATTTCTCTTGGTGCCAGCCAAAAAGGAAAAATGGTGACATCTGGTGGTCGCCATAGTGAACTGAGACACAGAAAAGCTCTGCTGCCACCTAATGGACAAAAAAATAAGCACACAAAAAAAAAACTGCAAGTGCCTACTGTGTACTGCAGCACGACATATTTCCATAGCTGCCAAGAAAGGCCAAACGGCAGCGACAGAGGGACCTGACACTGACTCCATCTACGTCATCACTTCAGAAAATGGATCGCTACGTGTTACGCAGCTCACAAAAGCTGGAGGGCCCCTGGGAAACAAGCAGCGGGAACCACAGAGTGCAAGACGGCATCGGGGACCCAAGCCCTCCGGGAGTTGACACTCCTGCAACATACTCGCAACAGAAAACCCTAAATGAGGAGTACATTGAAGACCACATAACTCATAGAGCAGAAGCGTCCAAGTAACAGTTAGCTAGATAGGTGATCCTGGCTGCTGCATTAAGGATGGACTGGAGAAGGGAGAGTCTAGTGCAGGGGATTCCAATTAGAAGAAAATTACAATAGTCAAGACGGGAGTGAATCAGGGCCACAGTGAGGGTTTTTCTGGTTTCCAAGGTGAGAAAGGGGCGAATTCTAGAGATGTTCTTCAGGTGCAAAGCGGTGAGAGATTGTATATGTGGGGTGAAGGAAAGATCAGAGTCAAACATAACACACAGACAGCGAGCCTACTGACTAGGCTTTATTGTGGTGCTGCACACTGAGGGAGAGATGTCATATTTAGGGAGATTTGTGGAGGGCGGGAGCAGAAGAAGTTCTGTTTTGGAAAGCTTGAGTTTCAGCTAGAGAGCGTACATGATAATGGAAACTGCAGTTAGACAGTCATTGGTGTTCTTTATTAGAGCAGGAGTAAGGTTAGGGGAAGAAGTGTATAGTTGTGTGTCATCAGCATAAAGATGGCACTGAAAGCCAAATCTGCTGATAGTCTGTCCAATCGGGGCCGTGTAGAGAGAGAAGAGAAGAGGTCCAAGGACTGAACCCTGTGGGACCCTGATAGTGAGAGGAAGAGGGGAGGAAGTGGAGCCAGCAAATGATACACTGAAAGAGTGGTCAGAGAGGTAGGAAGAGAACCAGGAGAGAGTCGTGTCCTTGATACCGATGGAATGCAGCATGGAGAGTAGGAGATGGTGGTCAACAGTGTCAAGGGCTGCAGAGAGATCAAGAAGAATAAGCAGAGAGTGGTCACCATTACGTTTTCCTGTCAGAAGGTCATTGGTCACTTTGGTGAGAGCAGTTTCTGTAGAATGTAGAGGGAGGAAACCAGACTTTAATGGGTCTAGGAGGGAGTGAGTGGAGAGGTAATGAGTGAGGTGGGAGTAGACCAGGCGCTCCAGCAGTTTAGAGATGAAGGAGAGATTGGAGACTTGTCTGTAGTTTGTGCAGGATGGGACTAGATATGTTTTTTTTTTAATAATGGAGTTATGATAGTGTTTGAAGGAGGAGAGGTACATGCCAGAAGAGAGGGAGAGATTGAAGATTTTGGTTAGGTGAATGGTGACCACCGGAGAGAGAGACTGGTGTAGGTGTGAGGGGATGGAGTCAGCAGTGCATGTGGTGGGACGAGAGGAAGAGAGGAGCATGGATACTTCTTCTTCTGTGACTGGGTTGAATGTGGAGAGTGAGCCGGAGTAAATGTGGGGAGAGATGGATGGATGGTTTCTATTTTCTCTGTGAAGTTGGAAGCCAGATCATCAGCATAGAGGTCAGTGATAGGGGCCTGCACATTAGGACTGAGGAGAGAATGAAAGGTGTCCGTTTTTTTGGGTTGCTGGATAGTGAGATCAGGGTGGTGAAGTAGGTTTGTTTGGCAAGGTGAAGGGCAGCATTGTAAGTTCTCAGCATAAATTTATAGTGAATGAAGTTTTCTGGTGTGCGGGTTTTCCTCTATAGACGCTCAGCACTCGAGTTTGTGATGTGAGCCAGCGCTGTTTCACTCTGTGTTTGGAGGATCAGAAGGTGAGGGGCGTTACTTGGTCCAGGGAGCTTCTGAGAGAGTCATTTAAGTGATTTACTGCCAGATTGGGACAGGAGAATGAGGAGATTGGGGACAATGATGAGTGTAGAGTCTGTGAGTGCATGAGGGTTAATGGCCTGTAGATTTCTGAATGTGTGATAAGTCGGACAGTGCTGGGTGGGTGAGGGTTTGTGAGCGTGAAGGAGAGAATGTTGTGCTCAGAGAGGGGAAGAGGTGAATTATCTAAGGAGGAAGTACTGCCTCTATTTTTTTAATCTAAGGAGGAGGTTGAGCAGAGCCAGAAAAAGATCAGGTCAAGGGTGTTACCGTCCTTGTGTGTCTCAGAGGTTGAGAGCTGTGAGAGGCCAAGAGATGTGGTTAGAGATAGGCGATGGGATGCAAATGGGGAGATGGGGCTGTTTATGGGGATGTTGAAGTCTCCCAGGATAAGGGTTGGTAATTCTGAGGGTCATGGAGCAGCCACGCGGATAAATTGTCGAGGAACTGGGTGGGTGACCCTGGGGGGCGGTATACCACCGCTACTCTGAGGGGAGAGGACGGAAGAGCCTTATTGTGTGGACCTCAAAAGAGGGTAATGAGGGTGATGGAGCTGGGGGGATGACCTGGAAAGCACATTGTGGAGACTGGAGTATGCCAACTCCACCACCATGTCCATTCCCAGGTCTCGGGGAATAAGAGAAATGTAACCCGCCATAAGAAATAGAGGCAGGGGACACTGTGTCTGAATCCTGGATGCAGGTTTCTGTGAGGGCCAGCAGACTAAGGGAGTTGGTGAGAAAGTAGTTATGAATGAATGGAAGCTTATTGCATACAGACCGTGGAATCCAGAGAGCACAATTAAAAGAGGGAGATAAAAGGTTTGCACGTAATGTTGATAAGGTTAGCATGGTTTCTATGTGTTGTGGGAGAGGGGTTGAAGTTGGTGGAGGGTGGACCAGGATTTGGAGAGATATCACCTGACTGGAGCAGCAGTAAATAGAGAAAAGGCAAATAGTTGTTGTAATTGTGACTTTTTTTCTGACGCAACACCCTGGAATATGGTGGTCTGAGATTGTTCAGTACATTGAAGAGAGTATGGGAGCTCAATAAAGTAGAGGGAAGGAGAGAGGAGCTTATGTGGATGAGGGGTGATAGAGAGGGGATGGGGCAGGAAAGGTGAATGGCAAAGGCACATAGGACAATAGACATTGAAGTAAAGGACATGGTAAAAGGAGAAAGGAAAGTTAAGAGCTAGGTTACAGAACAAATTAAACTCATAAGTATTTAAACAGATCCACATTATATCCTGTATAACAGTGTGTCTGCATATACTATGTGTATATAGTGTGGATCTGTGTACAGGATAGTGCTGTGTATACATCATATACAGCCCTCAGCCTCTATTCTATATACAGTCAGCAGTCTCTATTCTGCATACAGCCTACAGCATTCTCTATTGTGCACACAGCCTGCAGCAGTCTCAATAGGGAATACAGCCTGCAGCAGTTTCTACTGAGCATACAGCGCACTTCAGTCTCTATTGAGCACATAGCCCACAGCAGTCTCTTTGGGCATGAAGCCCGCAGCAGTCTCTTTTCTGCATAGCTCCTACTGAAGTTTCTACTGTGCATATAGCTCACAGCAGTCTCTATTACACTTGAAACCAGAAGTTTACATTATATAAAAATACACATATGCATGTTTTTCTCACTATCTGACATGAAATCAGAATAAACCTTTCCCGCTTTAGGTCAATTAGGATTACCATAATTATTAATATTTGCCAAATGCCAGAATGATGAGAGATAATGTTTTAAGGCATTTTATTACTTTCTGCAAAGTCACAAGTTTACTGACATTTCAATAGTGTTTAGTACCATTGCCCTTATACTGTATGACTCGTGTCAAACATTTTGGATATCCTTCCACAAACATCTCACAATAGTTGGTAGGAATTTTGTCCCATTCAGCCTGATAGAACTGGTGTGTCTGAGCCAAGTTTTATAGGTATCCTTGCTTGTACCTGCCTTTTCAGCTTTGCCCATAAATTTTCAATAGCATTGAGATCAGGGTTTTGTGATGGCTACTCCAAAACATTGACTTTGTTATCCTTAAGCCACTTTGCGATCAGTTTGACAATATGCTTTGGGTCATTGTCCATTTGGAACGCTCATTTCTGCCCAAGCTTTAACTTCCTGGCTGATATCTTGAGATGTTGCTTCAGTATTGTCAAATAATCTTCTTTCCTCATGATGCCATCTATTTTGTGAAGTGCACCAGTCCATCCTGCAGCAAAACAACCACACAACGTTGATGTTGCCACACCTGGCTTTTTTATGTTTTCTTTTGGAGTAATGGCTTCTTCCTGGCATAGTGACCTTTCAGCCCATGTTGACACAGTACTTGTTTCACTGTGGAAAAGACACAATATTAACAGATTTCACGATCATCCTCATAAGGTCCTTTGCTTTTCTTCTTGGGTTGATATGCACATGGCAGACCAAAGCATGTTCATCTCTGGGACACAGAACCCATTTGCTTCCTGAGCAGTCTGATGGCGGGACATTCCCATCTTGTTTGTACTAGCGCACAATTGTTTCCGTAGATGAACGAGGCTTATAAGTCCACAATTCTCTTCCTGATATCTTGGATGATTTCTTTAGACTTTCCCATGATGCTACACAAAGAAGCACAGGTGTGTTTCTTATTAACTCAAATGTTGACAATAATCCTATCAGAAGCCTCCAAACACATGACATCATCATATGGCAGGCCCAAATTGTTTAAAAGTATAGTAATCTTAGTGTATGTAAACTAGTGACTTTGCAGAAAGTATTAAAAATGCCTTAAAACATTCTCTCTTTCAGTATTCTGGCATTTAGCAAATATTAAGAATTATGGTAATCCTAATTGACCTAAAACAGGAAAGGTTTATACCGATTTCATGTCATGTCAGATAGTTCGAAAAACATGCATATGTGTATTTTTATATACAGTATGTAAACTTTTGGTTTCAACGCTACATGTTCTAGCCATGAAACATATGGACAAAAAATAGACGTTTGTACGAGGCCTAAATTGACACCTATTATAAAATGCTATTTGTACTCCACTGTCGAATTGCTTCTGAGGGTCCTGCTTTTAGGAAACCCTTGGAAATAAGGGCCTGGGTCATTTGCTGATTTTTTTGTATACCCTCTTAACTGACATTCTCAGCATTATTGTTCTGTTTACTCTAATGTCTTGACGTTAATTTTGATTACTAACAAACAATATTCCTAGTTACATAGTTTAGAAGAACAAAACAAGATGATTCTATGTCAAATCCAACAGCTGAGATATCAATTCTCCAAAGAGTGTAATCCTGCAGACCATTATTGCTGTAGAAACAAGCTTTTAATTGAAGATTAGAGATGAGCCACCACCCTAGTGTTCAAATTCGATTAGATTTGTTTAATTGGGAGTGTGTTCGTCAAATGTTCGTTGACCACCATTGAAAACAATGGCAGACAAACACAAACACATACAAACACATAGAAAACACATAGAAAACACATAGAAAACACCTTCAACAGGTGTCCAAAAGGTGATAAACTACTCAGAAGACACAATAAACACATGGAAAAGTGACAAGTACATATAAAAATGCAGAGAAAAGAAAAGAGCTGGAAGAGTAAAAGGAGGAGGAGACACAGATATAGGCATGTCATGCCCTTCTAAAATCATGTAAAACACAGCAAGGGGACTACAACAAGAGTCTCCATTTGTTCCAAAAATGTTGGCACAGACATCACTTAAAGATGACCTGTCACCACCCCATACATGCTTGTGGATTTTTGAATGTGCTTCCTGAAAGTAACCATTTTAAGTTTGCAACTGTGGGGCAATTGATGCCACTTAAAGAGGACCTGTCACCCCCCCCTATACATACTGATCTAATTACAGCATTGAATGCAGCATGTCTGCTGCATTCAGGCAAGTGATCCCCCATCCCTTGAGCCCCCCTGTACCACGAGATAATTGAATTTAAAAGCTTACAATGTGGAGCCAAAGAGATGGGTTGTAGTGGCTGGATCCACTTCTCTTCACAGGGCAATTTCACGCCCTCTGTATGTATTATCCTCCCTCCGCCGCCTCCCTCCTGTCACTCATGGTCTCCCTCTACTGCACCTGCTGCATGAGAAGCTGGACGCACACTCCGAGCGAGAGATCATTTTTGGAGGTGCTGGCCACCTGCCCCGCCTCCTGCAGTGACGTCAGCTCCTTTACCCGCCCTGCTCAATGTTATCCACGTAGCAGGACGGGGAAAGGCGATGATGTCACACCAGGAGGCCGCCCGCCCCGCCTCCTGCCATGACGTCACTGCTTATTCCAGCCCTGCTCCATATTATCCATGGAGCAGGGCGGGGAGAGGACCTCTTTAGCTCCACATTGTAAGTTTTTAAATTCAATTATCTCGGGGTACAGGGGGCCTCAAGGGATGGGGGACCTCTTGCCTGATTGCAGCAGACATGCTGCATTCAGTGCTGCAATTAGATCAGTATGTATGGGGGGAGTGACAGGTCCTCTTTAAGTGGCATCAATTGCCCCACAGTTGCAAACTTAAAATGGTTACTTTCAGGAAGCACATTCAAAAATCCACAAGCCTTTAATCTCCCCAGGATGACACAGGTGTAGAAAGGTCCTTGCGGATCCACGACTTGTTCATCTTGACGTATGTTAGTCTGTCCACATTGTCACTGGACACATGCGTGCGCTTATCTGTCAGCACACCACCAACAGCGCTGAAGACACATTCAGAGAGAACGCTGGCTGCGGGACACGACAAGATCTCCAAGGCGTGAGTGGCAAGCTCAGGCCATTTTTCCAGATTGGAAACCCAAAATGAGCAAGGCTTCAGTTCCCCAGTCATGGCATCGATGTTAACTTGGAGATGCTCCTGTGAGATTCACTTTGTGCACCACTGGTGTTTTGTGGAAAAGCAGATCTAAGATTCTGTAACAGCTTCTGCTGAAACTCCTGCATGTGTGCGTTCCTTTCTATGGCAGGAATTATTTTGGCAAATTTTGTCTTGTACCAGGGATCTAAGAATGAACTTAGAAGTCGGCATTACTTCGAATTCTGACAATCAGAGGGTCATGTTGCAGGTAGTGCAGCAAAAAGGCGCTCATGTGTCTTGCGCATCCAGGAGGACCAAGTCCTTGTTGTGCTGGTGGCGGCGAGGCGAGAATCTGCCCTCTCCCCCCAACCTCGCACAACAGAAATGTGATCAAGGTCTCCCTCATGTGCTTAGTCTTCCATACCCATCGCCAGTTTGTCCTCCACTTCTTCATCGGCTCCTGCACCTTCATCAACAGTTTGGCTACTACCATGTGCCCTCATTAATCTCTCTCCCCCACCCTCCCATACCTGCCACCTTGATGCTGCTGACCGTCTGGATCTTGGAGATCATCCCTTCCACATATGACTCTTCCTGTGCTTCTTCCCTCTCCTCTTCTCCCACCACCTGACTCCCAATACTGTTTAGAGTGTGCTCCAGCATGTAAATGACCGGAATAGTCATGCTGATAATGGCATTGTCAGCGCTAAACATTTTTATCGCCATTTCAAAACTGTGCAGAAGGGAGCATAGGTCCTTGATCTGAGACCACTCCTGCAGCATGATCTGCCCCACCTCTGGATCTCGGTAGCCCAGGCTATATGTCATAACGTATTGCACCAAGGCTCGGCGATGCTGCCACAATCACTGCAACATGTGCGACATGCTGGTGTAGCGCAGGCACACCTTTCTTGGAGAAGTAGTGGAGCAGAGCATCTGGTACTGGGGCACTGCGATGGACATAAGGTCTCAAAAATTCTCTGTGTCCACCAGCCGGAAAGGCAGTATTTCTGTAGCCAACATATTGCAGATGGTGAAAGTCAACCTCTTAGCTTTGTCATGGCTAGGAGGAAATGGTCTTTTACTTGTCCACATCTGAGGGACCAAAGGCTGGCTGCTGTGCTGAGACGGGGTTGAGTAAGGTGTCCCCGGCAAACTGCTGGTCTGTGAGGAAGGTGCAGGCAGAGATATAATGTTGCCAAAGGTGTCCCTCTCGATGTCTGAGAAAGCTCAACACCAGCAGGTGTTTCCACTTCCAAAATTGCCAATCACACTGCCTGTTGCGGGTAAAGAGGTGGAAGGTCTGCGTCCAAAAGCATGTGTGACTGCTGTCCCCACAGTCACAGAGGATGAATAGCATGCGGATGCACTTGATGGGGCAGACGGTAGTTGGCCCGCCCCGCTAGGTCGCATTGTAGCACAGTGAGCTTCCCACTGCGACTTATGCTTCATATCCATGTGACAGTTCATGAATGAAGTACTCAAACTATTGAGTTTTTGGCCTCTACTTAGAGATTGGTGACAAATCGTACAGATGACATCAGTTGGGTGATCCTTTGCGATGTCAAAAAAGGCCCAGGCAAGGCTTAGAGCCCATGCGACCTGCAGAGCCACCACAACTTCTGCTCAGAGGCAGAGTTGTGGCTGAGGATGCAGTTGTTGACGTGCTTTCAGTACTCAGCCTCTGTCCAGGGAAGGCGCAACTTAACCTCATTGTCACTATCATCCTCCTCCACCTTGTCTGCTGACCTCATCGACTGGCTGACTGTGGGTTGACAGTAAGTGGGATCTCCAACCTCATCATCACCCTGTGTGTTCTCATACCCCTCGTCCTCAGAGACAACCTCTTCCTGCCCTGACCGAAACGTCAAGTTGTCCTTCCAATCAGTTATCTGAGTCTCATCAGCATCTTCCTCATTGTCTCCACCAAGAGGAGTTACAGTTTGGGAAGGAGGGTCTACATTATGCTCAGAACCTTCTTCATCTGGGCCTGGATCCAACTCACAAAGCTTCTGGGCATCAGTGCAGATCAATTCCTTGTCTGGACTCACTGCAGCTTTGGAGCAGACCTCTGATTCCCAGGCTATAGTGTGACTGAACAGCTCTGCAGGCTCAACCATCTGTGTTACCCCATACTCAGTAGGGCGGCTGGAGACTTGGGAGCTGGGAGGAAGCAAGAGCAATTGGGCTGACATCTCAAAAGACTGGAGCATTTGGGATGTTGAAGTTGAGGTGGAGGAGAGGCCACTTGATGGAGCACTTGAGATCCATTCAAGCACCTGCCCTTTTTGTGCCTCATCCACAATTGGGAGCGATGGTCGCGTCTGTACAAAAGAGATCCTATCAGATTGTCCACGGAAAGAAGTAGACATCTTACTTTGGCTGGAAAATGGTCTTTCTTCAGCAGATGTTACTGTTGCTTTACCACCTACCCCACGAACACAAACTTTTTTCCCTTTCCACCATGCCTATTCCCCTTTCCACCAGAAGCAGGCCTTTTGCCACTCATTTTGTATGTGAGCAAATCTGCAACTCTGCAGTTGTTGGCAAAAAAAACATTTGTATGGAAATCGAGCAGAGCTGAGTGGCCAAACAATGCTACTAGGCCCAAACTATTACCTGGGCTAGATGCAGTTAAAAATTTGTATGAAATAGGCGGTATAGCTTGGTTCACAACTGGGCTACATCGCTGACTACCAGACACTGCTATTAGCCCAAAAGGATTGCCCGAGCTAGATTTGGCCAGATGCTGTGAAAAACACTTGCACATCACTTGAACACACCTGCCTGGCAAAAACTGCTAGGGACTGCTCTAACCTAGCCCTCAAATGGGCTGATATTCCAACTAGTCCCTACTCCCTAAACCTCTCTCTCTATCTAACTTGATTTTCGCTCACTATCTGTCTAAGGGCCCTTTCACATCAGCGGTAATTTGAAATCGCGGCAGATGCGGTGAAAAAAACGCATCTGCCGCGATTGCCGCATAGCCGCCGCATAACCGCTGCACTTGCGGCGCGGTTGCGGTAATCGCCATAGTAAGTATAGGGGGACTTGCGGCAGGTGCGGCAAGTGCGGTTTTGCACTTGCGGCAGGTGCGGCCGCGAAAAAAAACGCGGTCAGCCGCGGCTTTTTTGCGGCCGCACCTGCCGCAAGTGCGAAAACCGCACCTGCCGCAAGCCCGCATATACATTGTATGTGGCTTGCCGCAACTGTGCCGCAAGTGCAGCCGTTATGCGGTAATCGCGGCAGATGCGGTTTTTTCACCGCATCTGTCGCGATTTAAAAAAAACGCTGATGTGAAAGTACCCTAAGTCACACTTTATAGCGCCCACAGCAGCAGTAGCGGTGCCTGACTGACACACAACTGCAGCACTGAGGTAATGGCGGCGATGGGGAAAATGGCCGGGTCTTATAGGGCAAGGACATGTGACATACACAGCCAATGACACATGCCCTTGCTTGTGTGCAAAAAATGCACTTTGCTGTGTGTGTTATTGGCTGACAGCCTGCACCGCCCCACTGTATATGCGGTTAAGAGAATAAAAATGGAGATCGGCATTATTTCAGCAGCACTGAAGTAAACCTCCCCCCCACACTATACACTGAAACTGGACATTAATATTCAATAACAGTATTACTGTGAAAAGCCAGTTACGCTTTTGGTGAACGAAGCTTTATCGAACATAACCTCGAACTGGAGAATTTGAAGCTAATTGTTCGCATTCGCCGACTGACTCGAACATCGCCCAAAACAGGTCAAATTTGAGATTGGTGAACATTTCGAATCGAACACCGCTCATCTCTATTGAAGATATCAATCATATGGTATTTGAGCACATTTCCACTAGAGGGCAGCAAAGTAGCAAAAATCTGATTGTATCTCCCTTTTTAATAGCAATACTTCCTCAATTAGAAGGGTATATGCTGTCATTTAACAATAACTAAGTGCTTTTTGCCTTTTTGGTATTACCTTTCCATGTGTATATGAATTCAGTAGGGCCCATTCAACCCCAAAACACATAATACCAATATAGTTTTGCCCACAAAGAGGAAAAATAAAAATGTCAGGGTTTTTTACATGTGGGAGGGGGTACATTTGGCCAAAGACAATAGTTGTTGTCAAAAAGATCACTTGGTTACCAACTATTTCTCTATCCACCCTTTCATATACACACACACACACATTCATTCTGGTGAGTCTACATGTATTTGATGGTGGGTTTACACACACCAATTTATCTGTTCAATATCTGAACAGATCTCTGGTTGCAGTGAAATCGTGGACACATTGTATCATTTGTACACAGCCACAAAATGGAACTATGTGTCCATTATTTCACTGCAACCAGAGATCTGTTCAGATATTGAACAGATAAATTGGTGTGTGTAAACCCACCATAAAATAGGAATGGGAAAGGAGCTGCTGCCTGACAATTCTTGCAGTGGATTGTCTCCTCTGAGAACAAAAGGATTGGTTACTGAAACATGCCCTATCTTTGTTTTCCCATCACCTCTCAGCGATGCCATACATGTATAAAAACTATAAAATTGTCTGCTTGTGTTTTGGCTTTACAGTAAATCAGTGCTGAGCCAACTGTCAGTGTCAGGACATGTTTATTGCCGCTGTGAGCAAGTAACTCTAATGGCCACTTTACACGCAGCTACAGGTAACAGGTTTTCCACAGGTAACTTACTGGCTGCAGTGAAATCATGGAGACATGGTTCTATCTTGTTGCTGTGTACAAATGGAACCATGTCTCCATGATTTCACTGCAGCCAGTAAGTTACCTGTGGAAAACCTGTTACCTGTAGCTGCGTGTAAAGGTACCATTAGGTTACCTTTACACGCGGCAACTTTTCTAGGAATTTCACTGGCAACTTACTGGTTGCAGTGAAATCATGGACACATTGTTCTATCTCGTTGCCATGTACAAAATGGAACAATGTGTCCATGATTTCACTGCAACCAGCAAATTGCCAGTGGAATTGCATGCAATGTTGCGATGTGTAATGGTACCCTAAGATTTCTATAAATCTCATCCACTTTGCTGGAGCTGTAAGATGTTGCATTGTTTTGACCAGAGAGAATACACAGCTTAAATATACTCATTGTGAGCACACAGCCTTGAAGGGACTCTGTTAGCACAGATTGACAGTTCCAACCAGATGCTCAGTGCATCATGGCGGTGCTAAGCATTTAAATACACCTTCCCACCTGCTTGTTTACCTTTTATCTCTGCCCTTCCCTCTTCTTTGATTGACAACTCTGGCTTCATAGAGCCAGTGTCACATAGTGGTATAGCGGATAGGGAATCAGGTAGATGGCGGGGAGGTTTGAGTCACTACCCTAGCCCTTTGCTTCTGAATAGCCCTTAGCTAAAAGCCCCTACCTCCACTCATGAACCAGGAAAAGGACATTCACTCCAAAGGAAGGGAACAGCAGCTGCTCTAGCAAACACGTTTGCACAGTGTGGGCCCTAGATGAAAAATAAACTCTATCCACGACACCTAGTGGAAGGAAGTGGAGCTATTTCAAGGTTGGGGGAGTGGAGATCTGAATACTAAGACACACCCCTCCATCTCCACCCAAAAGCTATGACTCACCCCTCCACCTGCAGAGCTGCACACGGCAGACTAAAGGAAAAAAACTCAGTTTAATCACAGTAGCAACACTGTTCTGTCTCTTCCTAGAGGCTGCAAATCCCAAGCGCTCTAATTACTAGTTCCTTAGATAATTGCATGCTTGTACTTACACCACCCATGTGCCAGCAGACAGCTTTAAACTCGGTCAGAACGATGACTTGTAGTAAGACAGGAGAAACACTGCAGATTTTCTTCCAGAATCTTGTATTAGGTTCAACGTACAGCAGGTGAAAAGGAATAATCTGTACTGGGTTGCAGACATGTGTCTTCAGCAATGGCTTCTCTAGACTAAACTGAGTAAAAAGGGAGGAGCATCCTGTACAGAGGCAAACTAAGAGAGGTACAATGTTAGTACAGGCTAATCTCCCTAGCAACAATAAAGAATTTTCCTTGTTGTAAGAAATATACACTGTGCAAAGAATAGACATTACAAGTTGTTCCCATTCGTGGGACACAACACTCCCCGTCTGAAATTGTGTGATTTCACAAGTCCTTGTACAACATATGGAGTTGATCTTGTCCCTCGATGTCATGAACCTGTAATGAGAGGAGAAAGAAAGATAAACACAAGAGTAATGCAGTAAACTCAAGTCCATGCTTGCAGTTAGATGTAGTCCTTGGGAATTAAAGTATAGAAAAATTGGAAAAAAACGAAAAAAATAATTAAAGAAACCAATCTTCGGATTGGGGAAGCCGCAATGTGCCAACTCTTCAATAAACCCCACAGTAGAAGTCCTAGTCTGAAGGAAAAGTTCAAAGGTCCACTGACACTTCTGTGTCCTGGTACGGCGGGGGTAGGAGGAGGTGCGCTCTCCGCCATACCAGAGTCCAGCAACAAGTTCAGTTCAAGTAACTCCTGATCGAAGGAGCCACAGAGAGATGCACTTGAACGGAGTGTCAGCCTGTACAACGGCTGATCTGGTTGGAGAGTGTCCAGGATGGTGAAACTTTAGCCCTTGCCCTGGCACCTGGGACACTCAGCTTGTGCTGTAGGTTGGCCTGAGAGTCTTTCCAGGCTCTGGTTTCTTCTGCTCAAGTTCGTGGATGGCAACAATAGAGCAAAGGTTGTTGGACGGCCAACCTCGGTGTGGTGACCTGAGTCTTCTTCTCTACTCAGCTAGTTGGAGGTCAGTGGAGATGAGATGCCACTGTTCGGGTGTGGCTCTCTCGGCTTCAGCTGTTAGCACAGCAGCACAGAGCTCCAGCTTTGGTATGGCGCATGCAGGTTTCGAGTCAAGCTTGGCCTTGTCCAGGGTGAAACTGCGTTGTACGTTTTTGCAAGTCTCTGAGGCATTCAGGGAGGCTGCTACGGCTGTGGCCTTTGTAGAGGAGTTGTAGGAAACATAGGTTTGTCTCCTAATAACAGCTGAAAGAGTCCTTGGAAAACCATGGTGGATGACTTGGAGTTGGTGTAAGGCCTTTGGAGACTTCTTCCCGGTCTCCCACCTGTGCTGTCTCTGAGATGGTAACATAGTGTCCCTGTCGATGCCCTCGATAGCAAGCTGTCTCAGCAGTACCCTGTTTTGAACTGTGATGGGTGTCCTAAACCCAAGAGGATCGTGGATGCTCTTTTCAACAGGTGAGACTCCTCATTTCGTAGAAAGTTCATTACAGGGTGAAGCTTGGAAGGTGAACGTGTCTTGTTCAACATTCGGGAGTGTGCGGAGGTTACGTTGCGTGGGGAGAACACTAGGACCTTCGGTAAGAGTTAAGCAGTTGAGAGAGGGGGTCTTATTTTGAGCACTGAAGTCTAGCATGGCTTTGGCTTCACCAGGTTTGTGATGGCGATAGGCGTCAAAGGTTGGGAACTTAGCAGTTGTTTGCTGTGAATCCCTTGGCAACTCAGTTCTTGCTGGAAGAGAGGGTGAAGGAGCTACCTAGCTTTTGTAGTTGACTTCAGTGGGTTTGATGCTTGTGACCCTGATGATCACCTTGTCTTGTTCTGTAGGTGGTGAGAATTTGACCTGGTTTGCAGGGTAGAGTGCTGTTGACTGGAGGTGGACGTCTTGAAAATGAAGCAAATTTGAATTGTCAGGTAGTTGTTGTTTGTACTTGGTGTTGCTTGACTTCTCCTTTATCCGGTAGTGATGTGGGTATGGCAGGAAAGACAAGTCGTTGTAGTCTGACGTGATGATAGTTTTGTAAGAAGTAAGGTTGCTTGGTTTCTTTGTCTGGTCACTACAGATGTCGCAGATGACAACCCAGTCTAGCTCAAGGCACTGAGTGTACAGTTCATCAAGTTGTTCAAAGATTTGTAGATGCGCTCTGTGCAGTCGTATGATGTCTCTGCCGAGGAGAATTAAGAGGTCTGCCTTTTTGTCCAGGGTCGGCATCTCGATGGCTATGTCTTTGAGGTGAGGAAACTAAAGAGCCGCTTCTGGTGTTGAGATTTCTTCCCTGTTGAAGGGTATTTGGTTGCACTCTTCGAGTGTGGTATCTCCTTGGAGCTGAAGAGAGAAGTTATTATGAGACCAATGGTCCTCTTCCAGTGGCTTATGTTACACCGCTGCAGGTGCTCAAGGTGTAGGGATAGGTGTTTCCTTTAGGCCGAGTAAGTCGAAGAGTTCTGACCTGGCCAGTGACTTGCTGCTCTGGTCGTCCAGGCTGACGTACACCTTGATTGCTTTGAGGAAGATACTGTGAGATGGTTTGCAGCTTGGTCTGTACTCTCCCCGCCATGGCTTGTAGTGGGAGAAGATGCAGATGTTGAGCCAGGTTGTGATTGATGGAGCGCTTGTACGTGGTCTTTGCTGTCCCACTCTATACACTTGATGGCGATGACACAGTTTTTAGCAATGTGTTCGGTAGAGGCACAGCACCTGAAGCATACTCCAAACATCTTCAATAGTTCTTTCCATTCTTGAAGGGGTTTCTTCCCGAAGCCAATGCTCTTCTTTAAGGGATGTCGCAATTTGTAAATAGGACACTGGTGGTTCGGATTTTCTACCTTCTCACTTTCATTGGCCTTGTCTAGTGCTGACTTCGGTGTAGGCAGAACTTCAGACCCTTTTGTTGACACAGGACAGCTGCGGTTTTTGTCTTGTGATGATGTCGGTGAAGGCAGAACCTTGGTCTTTTTTGTACACATCGGACCGCTGTGGTTTCTGTTGTGAGAGCGTGAACTCTCGTACCTAGGAGATGACGCAGAGCCACTGGGTTCTTCATAGCAGAAGCTGGGGTAGTTTTTGCACTCTGCAATCTCCTTAAAGAAAGGACAAGAGAAGGAGAATGGAGGGAAGGAGACTTTGTATTGTCTTGTAGTTTGACCCTCGTGCGGTCCACTTTTCATGGACGTTGTAAGGCAACTTGGCGACAATGGGTTTCACTCCACAAGCGGAGTCTAGGTAGCTGAGGCCAGGTAGATGTGTGTCTGTCTTGGCCAGCTGGAGCTCGGACAGGAGCTCACTGAGTTCCTGGTATTTTGAAGCATCCTTGCCGGATATTTTGGGAAAGTCATATAGTTGTTTAAGCAATGCGTCTTCAATTGCTTCAGAACTGCCAAAACCTTTCTCTAGTCTGTCCCATGCAGTTGTGAGACCAGTTGTTGGGTCGCTGATGTAAACAGATCAGAATCTCTTGGTTCTTTCTGAAGACAGTGGACCTAGCCACCTGATTAACAGATCCAGCTCTTCAGCAGCGGTAATGCGGAGGTCACTCGTTGTGGTTTTGAAGGCACACTGCCACCCTCTGTAGTTTTTGGGCTGGTTGTCGAACCTTGTAAGACCGGTGTTGGTGAGTTCCTGGTGTATCATGCACCTCGCAAAGTCGGACATGTCTGTTCTTGTTGACCTTGGGTGCACATTTGTTGACTGAACAACGCTGGTTGCGTGGTTCGTACATTCTTGGTTCAGAAACGTGGGAAAGTACAAAGTGGCATAGGCATTTAGACCAGCAACTGGTTTGGTGTGAACAGTCTCTGTTGCATACAGGGCTGGAACTACACAGTTGTCAGGAGTGTAGTGCCTTATCAGCATGTTGGGTTGCACGACAGCATTGGCATACGGGGGTTGTAGAGGTGCAAGGTCTGGCTATGCCTTGGAGTATGAAGCAGATTCAGGTTTGAATGTTTGAGGTGCATTGGACTGACCTGTAAAGCTGGAAGCTGCAGGCGGATCGGTGTCTTGATGCTCTGGAGAAGTCATGGTGCCGACAGGAATGTTGGTGTCAAACAGCGGTTCGTTGGATTAGCTCAGCACGTTGTCTCTTGTGTGCTTAAGGGTGTCTTCTGTGCTGAGTTCCTACATGCTGATGCTGCCTCCTTGGCTCCCAACTAGAGCTTGTTTGAAGACCTTTAGCCTTGCCATGGCTGCCGCGTGTTCACATTCCCTCTGCAGGACTTCAACTTCCGCCTTTTTACTTGCAGTCACTGCTTCCATCTACGCTTCTTCTGCTTCGATGTCTGCCTACTTGTGCGCAGTCTATGCTGTATTATCCACTTCCTCTGTTTCGATGTCTGCCTTCTTGCATGCAGTCTTTGCTTTCTTGAGCACAGATTTGACGACTGCACTCATTTCTATCTCTGCTTTCCTTTGAGCAAAGACAGCTTGTACTTTCATGGTTTATGCTTTGGCACGCACTCTTATGAACTGCTCACTGAGGGTTGAGTGCCTTGATGAGCTCGATTTAATTGAGTGTTTTGAGCTCTTAACTGACCTGGATTTGTGCAATGCCGTTTCTGACATTTGCACAGCTTTTGCTTCTATTGTGTCCACGATGTCACGCATGGTGCAGTCTCATTCTGCATTGAGCTGTTGGAAGTCCTGGAGTTCTTTTAGAGACTCTGGTGAATGTAATTTCAGCAGGGTAGTGATGTATTTTTCGCAAGTGTCTTTGTATGACTGGTATACGGAGTACAATTGTTCAAGGGCTCCCTCTGGTGGTAGCTCATGAGCGCTGGGCAGTCAAGATAGTCACTTAGTTTAGCACTCTGCCACAGTACTGTTATGTGGTGTAACAATTCACCTTTGGTGTCTTCTCTCTGGCCTTCCATGTAGGTTTGGTCAATCGCTTTGGCTGGTAACACATTAGTGTTCGGCATGTGCAAATGCATTTCCGAATGCAGACATTTTCATGTGAATGCAGCAATGATTATCTGCAGTCGTTCACATGAAAATGTCCATAGGAATGCATTGTAAGCCGGTTCGGCCATGGGAAATCAGTACGATGAGCCCGGCCGCCGGGAGGGGAGAGAGAGAGAACCTGAATCAGCTCACAGGCTGTCATGGGGTCCTTCTCCGGTATCTCACAATCAACAGAGTGAGAGATGCATGATTAGTCCTAGGACCTTCATTGCTTGAAAATACATAAAATTACATAAAACATTCCATCAGAATACCGTATATCCAGGCAATCCAGGTGACTCCCCATGTCTCCCTGGAGAGCTCACCTCAGCTTCAGTGTCGCACACAGACAATCATACACTGCTTCGCCTCCCCCAACCCACCAGCCAAAACCAAATTCTATTGACAGTGATACAAACATTTACAGACAGAGGACTTGTAGAATGACCAAATAAGGACATGTTCACAGTAGTTCAATTATTAACTCAGGAGTGTAACTTGTACACAGGAAGTGGGGAAGGGCAGAATACACAGTATTGCAAGATCAAAGCACCTGTAAAATGCAGTTACAGCATAATCCACCATCACACCGGCGATTTAAACAGATCAGATGATGTGTCTCCTGACACCTAGTTTAAATCGCCCGCCAATCGGTGTTGGAGGGTGATTTAAACTAATAAGCTGATGCTGTCAGGGGACACATCAGCTGATCGGTTTAAATCGCTGGTCAGCTGATTCAGGTCCTCTCTCTCTTCCCTCCCGATGGCCAGATTCATCGTAATGAGAGAGAATGGATTCCTATGAAGATTGTTACGTGAACCGCAGCGTTTGTCTGTGGTGTCCTGTGGATAGCTGTGTGTCCTCATTGCCCTTCATGTATAATTTGGACGCTTGCAGAGGCTTGCGTACAAATCATACCTCCTCGGACACACAGAAAATGTAAAATGTTGCGTTTCTGGGTGCCGACAAACAACGCATGCGGCCACAGACGTGGCCATCCGCAGGCGACCGCATACACTGTGCGTCATCATGTTAAACATGGGGATGGATGACACATGCGTTCTGATCGCGTTCGCCCGCTTCAATACACTGTGGTGGGACATGCTAATATGAAACCAGCCTTAGACCTTTCGCTGCAAACTGTGAGAAGTTCTGTTTCTTCTTGCTGCTTTAGATTAGGCAAGAAGTGAGAGATTCTTTATGCTTCAGACATTGCCACAGGAATGCAAGGGTGGGGGCTGTTCTGCTCCTGGTTGTCAGGGAGACCAATAACAATGTTGCAGTCTCGAGCTGGGGAGCAGACTGTGTTTACAGAATGTATTTGCAAAGCTGTGACTGCAGCTTTACAATAAAATTATGGATGATTCTTTCTTTGGTTTGTTACATTTGCACTGTTTTTAGTAAGGCCCCTTCACATCATGATTGTTTCCTATCCGTGGGGATCCTATTTTTTGAAGGACCCCACGGACAGGAACGGATAGATGCCATTTCTGTGTCCGGATCCGTGATTTTGAGGGATCCGAACGCAGAAAGAGCTGGGAGGAGCCGAGCCTGCAAAGAGCAGGCAAGTGGTGTCGGCGTTGTGATGTGAAGTCACACGGGGGGAGGAAGAATCCTGTGCTCCTTTCCCCGTGTGACATGTCGGGGCTGACGTTTTGCTTTCCCAGTGTATCTACATACACTGTGAAAGCAAAATAAAAGAGAAGAAATGTATTAAAAATAAAAAAAACATGCTCACCTCTTCCCCGGCTGTCCGGGACCAAAGAGAAGATGTACGATGGCTGCCAGGACCTTAAAGATGTGATTGGCCGGTAGCGATCATGTGATATGTCACGTGACATACCATCTGATTGTTACCGGCCAATCACATTTTGAGGTCCTGGCAGCATTCGGACGTCTTCATCTCGGGTCCCGGACGACAGCCAGCAGAGAGGTGAGCATTTATTTATTTATTTTTAACACATTGCTTTAGATACACTGCTAAAGTTAAATTACACTGAACAGAGCAGTTTTAGTGAGCATGCTCATTGCACTAAAATCGGATTTTTGAAACGATCCTGTTTTCTCCCCGAACAAAGATACATAGACCCCCATGTTATTTGAATCGGACAGCGTCAGATTCGATGCTGTCCGATTGTGTCCACTGTGCCCAAAATTAGAGCAGTCTCCGATTATGGGGACGTGAAAACAGCGGACACAATCGGATCCCTTCCCACACAGATGGCCATTAAGGACCAATCCGTGCTCATAGGGATACATGGGGGCCAAATCGGATCCGGGGCTATCTGTTTTACAATGGATAGCCACGGATCCACAAAAATCGTGATGTGAAGGGGGCCTAACAGGTTGTTCTCTTCACTGAGCATTTTTTGTCTGCAGGCTCATGCAGACTGCTGTTTGTGGCTTGCAATCAACCCTATAGGTAATCCTTTCTCTATATTGTATGCAATATACCACTCCTGGTAACAGGTCCTTTGACTGATTATGAGCTGCATACAAATCCCGGTCACAGCTAATCCCTTTCACTGTGCACTTCCGAGCTGTAGTGCACAGAAAATGCCTGCTATGTTGTGGCTTTATATTAGCCCTATAGATAATCCTTCCTCTGGATTGTATGCTGTATACCACCCCTGGTAACATGATTCATCTTTACTGTTCTGTCTCTTCCTAGAGGCGGTAAATCCCAAGTGCTCTATTTACCAGTTCCTTAGATAATTGTATTCTTGTACTTACACCACGCAGGCGCCAACAGACAGCTTTAAATTCGGCCAGAACAATGACTTGTAGTAAGACAGGAGAAACACTGCAGGTTTTCTTCCAGAATCTTATATTATGTTCAACGTACAGCAGGTGAAAAGTAATAATCTGATCTGGGTAGCAGACATGTGTCTTCAGCAATGGCTTCTCTAGACTAAACTGAGGAAGGGAGGAGCATCCTATACAGAGGCAAACTAAGGGAGGGACATAGGGACAATGTTAGTACAGGCTACTCTACCTAGCAACAATAAAGAATTTTCCTGACTGGAGGAAAAATACACAATGCAAACAATATACATTACAGGTTGTTCCCATTCGTGGGACACAAGAAGCACTCATGGGCTGCAAAGCAGTTTACACGTGACAGTACCCCCCCCCCCTCCCATTTACGAGGGCCTCTGGACTCTACACAAGGAATGTCCAGTAATGGTCAAACTTTCCTGAGAGATGACCTGTGGAAGATATTATGGGTATTTAGCACCAGAGGAAGTTCTAGCTGGAACAACACAGGGTTGCAAATGGCCAATATCCTAAACGGACCAATAACTCCAGCAGTAGGAGCTCCAGACCAACACTTCCACCTTACGTGTTTTGACAACAGCCACACAAAATCATCTGCACTTAGGTCTGGACCTGAATCTTTATTACCATTCATGTGATTACAGTAAGAAGATCCATTCACAGGGAACAAACAGAAGAGACATTTCTCTCTCTCAACTCAGGAAACTTTCTCACAGAAGGCTTAGTAGGAGTCATCACACTCCCCCTAACACTCGTCTCAGGAAAATACATGAGCAAAGCATCAATCTGAGGTGTGGGCTGAGTTTTACACCTATTCTTTGGTAAGTGTTTAACCACCTCCACTGGAGACATAGTAGCAGGCCTGACCAACACTGAAGAGACAGTAGCACTCAAGCAGTTATCCTCAAGGGATGTCAACAGTTGAGAAACAGGTATAGAGCAGTGTGGACAGGCTTTAATAAAGTGATGATCATCTTGACCACAAATGAAAGAAGACCTCCCAACCTGATGAATGGCAGATGGGCTACTAAGAGAAGCTACATTCTCCAACCACTTAGGAACATCAGAACCCACATGTGTAACCTCCTCAGCAGGGATAGCCACCAGGGGCAGGGCTGGTTCAGGTCTCTCTCTCAGACATCTGTCCAACCTAACTGCAAGAGCCACAGCCGCCTCAAGCAACTCCGTAGCAGCGTACTGAGTCATGGAGTCTTGTAGCCAATCTGACAAACCCAGACAGAATTAACTCCTGAGAACAGGATCATTCCACTGAGTGTCAGTGGCCCATGTCCTGAACTCAGAGCAAAACTCCTTGGTCGGCCGTGCTCCCTGCCTGAGCTTACATAGTTTTGACTCCGCCAAGGAAATGCCACCAGTGTCACCATACACCAGGGCCAGAGCCAGAAAAAACTGAACAGAATTGGTTGGCAGAGAGAAGGCCCAGGCCTGTGGATTCCTTTTAAGGAGGAAGAGTATTGTCCCCACATGCTGTTCCTCACTTCCTGAAGAATGAGGACAGAGCCTGAAGTACAACTTACAGGCGTCTCTGGTAACAAACTTATCTCTCCCTCCTGAAAATCAGTCAGAGAGGGATATATTGGGTTCTGGTACAGCCAAAGCGTGAGCTGCAGCCAGATACCCAACCACTTCTCGAAGCTGATGCACAACCTGGTTGTACAAGGTAGATTCCTCCTCAGAGAATTCCTCCACCAGGCACACAAAGGCCCATGTTGAAGCCACAACAGCTTCGAGAAATATAATGGATCGGATATAATGTCACGGGGTGGTATAGCAGATAGGGTATCAGGTAGCCAGATGGTAAAATGCGCTAAAGGTATTCAGGGGAGCTAGTCTGATCCTTAGGCTGGGGTTCCCTAAGTCACCTTGTTCCCAGAGGTACCCCAGATGGTGTGGAGGTCTGGGTCGTTACCCTTACCCTTTGCTCCTGAATAGCCCAAGGCTAAAAGCCCTTACCTCCACCCACAGACCTGGAAAAGGACAGCCATTCCAAAGGAAGGGAGCAGCAGCTGCTCCAGAAAACATGTCTGTGCAGCGCAGGCCCTATTTGAGAAATTAACTCTATCTGCAACACCTAGTGGAGGAAAGTGGAGCTATTTCAAGGCTCGGGGAGTGGAGATCTGAATACTAAGACACACCACTCCACCCAAAAGCTATGATTTACCCATCCACCTCAGAGGTGCACACAGCAGAATAAAGGGGAAAAAAACACAGTTTAATCACAGCAGCAACACTCATGGACTTCAAAGTAGTCAACATGTGACAGCTAGAAAAGTATATGTATTTAAATGATTAGCCTGGATATGATGCACCAAGCGTCTGTACTTGGTTGGAACAGTCATTCTTTGCTAACAGGGGTCCTTTAAGGTGCATTTACAACTAATGACCAGCAGTAATCATCACCAACCAGCGAGCACACACTCAGTAAACGCAACGTTTTGAACGCAATGTCTTGCCGCTCTGTTCAAAACACTGTGTTATACAGTAGAAACATAGTGGATGGGATTTCAAGAAATCCCATCCTCACTATGCTTCACCTGACCGCAGTGTTTTGACAGCGGATTGCCAGAATTTTGCTCCTCCTCCGCATGTTCATTTCATGCTGCGGAGTTGGAAGCGGCTGCCATTGGGTGCACACAGGGGGAAGCTGCCCTGCACCCACCGCAGATGGTGAGTACAGGGTGTCTGCAGCCTCACTGCGGCCACCTGCAGTTTCCCGCAGGTCTGGAGGAGCTGCGCCAAGACACAGCTCCTCCAGACCATGGCCACACAGCCTAAGGGTATGTGCCCACGATCAGGACACATTTTATCTCCTGCTGCATATTAATTCTCCAGCAGAGACACTAGTGTTCTGTGTGGAAGAACGTAGTATCCGTGCCCATGATCATGACTCTGGGCACAATGATTTTAGTTGAATTCTCCCGTCGAGAGCACTCACGTTTCTGTAAGTATAAATTGACATCCTGTAGCTCGTGAAGTTGTATGTCAGTTTACACTGTGTTTAAAAGTAGCACAGAGGGTATGGGATATTTATAAATGTATATGTGTTTGTACTGTACAATGCAGCATTTGACATAGCAAATATACACTGCATCGAAAAACAGTGTTTATCATGGGCACATACCCTAGTAGTTTGTTTACACAGGCGCACCCCCTTCCAATGCATACTGAGTTATTTGTAATAGATTATGCAGTGTGCAGGGCTGCCATGTACTCAGCAGCACTGGGCACGTTTAAAGGGACTCTGTCAGCTAATAATGATTGTAAAAACCAAGTACAGGCACTCGATGCATCATGGCGGGGCTAAACGTTTAGGCTGCATTCACACATTGCGTATATTTGCACACGCTTTTTAAAATACGCAATGTGCCTTTTGTCTGCCGGCAAAGTGAAATTCACTTTGCCGTACAGACACTGCGTATTTTTACGCAGGGCTTTTATAGGAAAAAGCGCCTGCATGAAAAGAATGACCCTGTCAATTCTTTACGCAGCAGCGCCCGCTCTTTTTCCTATAAGGGCGGGCACTGCTGCATCTGATGTCACAGAGGGGAGGAAGAATCCTGGTTCCTCCTCCCCTCTGTGACATGCGTGACTGCCCCCATTAGATTTCACAGTGTATTAATATACACTGCGAAATCAAAGTTAAATAAAGGCAAATGTATGAAAAATAATAAAGAATTAAATACTTACCCTCCAACGGGTGTTCGGGAGCCACAGCAGGAATTGACCTGCTAGGACCTGCCGTGATGTCAGAGGACGGTCCGGGAGCTGATTGGCCACTCCCGGTCATGTGATATGAGTGAGCGGCCAATCAGCGCCTGGAAGTCACTCTGACATCACGACAGGTCCAGTTGTTCTGGTACCGACCTGTCTCTCCGCGTCGGATTGCATAAACAGCTGCCGGAGGGTAAGTATTTGATTCTTTTTTATTTTACATACATTTGCCTTTATTTTATTTAGATTTCGCAGTGAATATTAATACACTGCAAAATCTAATGGGGCGGTCACAGATGTCACAGAGGGGAGGAGGAACCAGGATTCTTCCTCCCCTCTGTGACATCACCTGCGCTTTATGGGCAGAAGAAAGCGCGGTGAGTGAAAGCACCTATGTATTTTGTTGCGCTTTTTTGCGCGGCAAAAAGCGCACGCAAAAAAGCGCAACAAAATCTGCAAATGTGTGAACGTAGCCTTAAATACACCTTTGCACCTCTCCTCCCTTCTCTGGTTCTGTGAAACCAGAGCTGACAATCAAAGAAGAGGGTGGGGGGAGGCAGAGGGAAAATAGGCAGGTAGGAAGGTGAATTTAAATAATAACCATGATGCACTGAGTGTCTTTACTTGGTTTGAACAGTCATCCTGTACTGACAGTCCTTTTAACCAATGCATTCTTGAGAATGATGATATTTTAGGCAACACAAAATATTATTTCACCCAATGAACTAGAGTTTTATAGTCTATTTACACTGCAAGATTTTAGTAAAACAAGCATATAATTCTCATTCACAATAATCTTTTAGGGTCCTAATAGGATAGGTGGATACAGAAGCCTTATTTAAAGGGAACCGGTCACCTCGATTTACCTGCCTAACTTATCACTACCTGTCCCTGCACCTTCCTAGCTGATCCCTAAACATCCCTGTCTCACCTAAAAGGGTCCTATAAAGATTAAGAAAAAGAGTTATAAACTTACATGTAGTCTGTATCCAAGAATTTGGAGGCTGATAACTGGTGGGAGTCAATGGGGATGTTGAAGTCACCCATTATGATGGTAGGAATGTCAGCAGAGAGAAAGTGAAGAATCCAGATGGAGAATTGATCAAAGAAGGCAGGTGTCGGGATTGGGGGTCAATAAATGACAGCCACTTGGAGGTTGGAAGGAAAGTAGATATGGACTGAGTGCACTTCAAAAGATGAGAGGATAAGGAAGGGGGTGGAGGAATTGGGTTGAAGGTGCAGTTGCTAGAAAGGAGAAAAGCCACTCCTCCACCTTGTTCATTGCCAGTGCGAGGTGTGTGGGTGAAGTGAAGGCCACCGTAACACAGTGCAGCATGGGAGGCCGTGTTGGGGGGTGTCAGTCATGTTTCAGTGAGGCCCAGGAAGGATAGTCTGCAAGAGGTAAAGAGGTCATGAATGAAGTGGAGTTTATTACAGATAGAACAGGCATTCCAGAGAAAGGGAGTGGTGGTGAGGAGGTCAGGGGAAAGGGGTTTTATATTTGAAAGATTGTGGCTGTTTCTTGCAGGTGTGGGGTGATAGGAGGAAGGAATAGTGGGAAATGTTAGCTGTGGAGGTTCAGGATTGGGAGATATGTCGCCAGCGGATAGCAGCAGCAAAGAGAGAGCAAGCAAGTGGGAGAATGTGAGTAGGCGTCTTGTTTTGTGTTTCAGCAGGAGTGGTGTAAGACTGAGGAGCAGATCAGCAGAAGAACTCAGGTGGAGAGGCAAGAGGGATGGGGAGATAAATATTTGAGTTGAGAGTGATGGAGTTTGGGGATAGTGGAAGAGGGTAAGGATTAGTGGAGCAATTACTGTTAGAGCATAGGTAAGCATGGTAAAGTGTTAGTGGGAAAGTAAAGTATTAGAGACAGTCGATAGACGAGTATTGCTGGTAACTTCTGGTTTCCTCTGCTTTATCTCTGGAATATCTCTGCAGCCCACTTACTCACGTCTCTCTGGTTCAGGTACCACAACTTGGGGAAAGGCTAACATGGGGACGACTACTGGTCCATTGATCTGTGTCCACGTTTTAGGAAAATCTCTGAGAACTGTATTACTCCTTTTCATCCGACAGGTAAAGGTTCTCTATGTTTCAGTTTTGTTTTGTTTGGTAAATATATTTTTATTAAACAGTACATTTCAAAAATAATTGCATGTTAAGTACATCGTGATCTTGCATACAACACTACTCCATCATGTGTTATAGAAGGATATTACATTACGCTGAAGCATTGTCTATAAAACTTAACCTATTACATGGTGCAGAATATTGCCACAAGAATCAAGATTACCAAAGCTTCTCCAGCCAGAACAATAACATGGCTAAAAGGAGATCCTCCCAGCCAAAACTCCGGGAGGGTAATTCTTACCAGTATATGAACCAATGGTCGTCCATGGGGGAGGGATAGTGGAGAAAGAGAAAAGAAACAAAAAAAAACAAAGCAAAAACTAAGTCCCAACTCAAATAAAGAGGTCTTCAAAGTTGGGGGCATCTTTAAAAATAATCCATGCTGACCACGTTAAAGTGTACTCGTGTAGTGTTTGCATAAACCCTGCCGAAATCTCTTCTAATTTACATACGGACTCCATTTCCGAGTACGATTCAAGAATTGAAGGTGGTCTCTGTTCTTTCCAATGGCGAGGTATCACTGATCTCACCGCAGAAAAACAGAAACGAAGGATGTCTTTCTTTTGGGCCTTCACCAAGCTAGGGAGCATAGAAAGCAAAGACATCTCAGGGTTGCCATCTAGGTGTTTACCAAACACCAAATTGTAATTTTGAAACACTCTCTTCCAAAAATCCCTGATCAGGGAGCATCCCCACCAAATGTGAAGCAGCGTACCTTCTTCGGTCCCACATCTCCAGCAGTATTTTGATGCGGTTGGAAAGTATCTATGCAGCCTGTCTGGACTTAGATACCATCTGTATCTCAGCTTATAGCATTTTTCTTTAGCGTCACACAAACCAGACATTTTATGGACCATTTGGAAGCTCCTCTCCCATTCACCCTCAGATATGGACCTCCTCAAATTTCTTTCCCAGGCCACAGAAAATTTTTGCACATCAGTGCTCTCCTCCATTGAGAGGATACAGTATATAGTGGAAATCCCTCTATTGGGTGGGGCTTCATCTGTGAAGATATTTTCCATGGGAGACAGGCATAGGTTCGGGCCCCTAGGGAAAGCGGCTGACTGAAGGAAGGACCTCAGTTGTAAGTATTGCCACCATTTCAGTCTAAGATCTGGCGAGGCGTTTTGCAGTACATTAAATGAGGGGAGTTCTCCTTTTCTCAAAATGTGACCGATGCGAGTGTCATCACAAAATTTCCACACCAAAAAGGATTGGCTCGTCAATCCAGGGCGAAGGCCGGGTTACGAAATAAAGGAGTCAACGAACTCTCCAGCCTCGTCCCAGATGTCCCACCCATTGAGATACGCCATGCCCTAAGCGTTTCTGATGTGAGAAAAGCTAGGGGACTATGTAGATCAGTGGATTGTACGGAGGTCCATTGGAGGTATTGCAGGGGTGTAGACAGATCCGCCTGTTCTATTTGTACCCATTACTTGGTTGTGGCCTTATATTTCCAGTCTAGGAGACATATCAAAACTGCCACCAAACAGTATTTGTGAAAATCAGGGAGTCCCACCCCCTCTTACAACGAGGCGCAGATAAGGATCTTGCCGAGTCAGGACAATTTTAAAAGGTCCCCAGGGGTCTAACAGGGACTCCACCTTGTCCAGAATGGCCTGGTGATTCAAATGAAAGGCTTTTCTCAAGTCATCAGGGAGGTTCACTCCTAAATAGGAGATCTGACCCTGTTTCCAGTGAAATATTAAGTCTCTTGTTAAAATAGCTACATCTATTGGAGGTAGAGAAACATTCATTGCTTCTGTCTTGGAGTAGTTTACCTTAAAGTTGCTGAAAGCTCCGAACGTTTCAAAGTCCCCCAACAATGCTAGGAAGGTAGTGACCGCTTGGGAGACATACATGAGCACGTCATCGGCAAATAACGCCGTCTTATGATGGGTGTCGTCTACTCATATCCCCCTAATGCTATCATTGCCTCTGATGGCTTTAGCCAAATGCTCTATTATGATGGTGTAAAGTAAAGGGGACAATGGACACCCCTGTCTCGTCCCATTACAGATGAGGAACAAGTCAGACAGAGTCCCATTAATTCTGACTCTGGCTGACGGTTTCGAATATAGCAACAGGATTCTACCCAAGAATTTTTGGCCCTGTCCTATGTGTTCCAGAGCTTCCATCAAAAAAACCCCAATGGACTCTGTCAAAGGCCTTTTCTGCGTCTACAGACAACAGACATAGAGGGGACTTCCACACATTAGCCCTGACAACAAGGAGCAGAGATCTAATGATGTTGTCCCGCGCCTCTCGGCCCTTGACAAAGCCCACCTGGTCCAAATGAATAATAGAAGGCAACATCCCAGAGAGTCTGTCAGCCAAAATCTTTATCAAGGAAATTGGACGATAGCTTGCTGCCTCCAAAGGGTCCTCATTAGGTTTAGGGATCACACAGATATGAGCCTCTAAAGCCTGCGGGGTAAAGGGCTGACCCTCTGAGATAGCATTAAATGTTAGTAGCATTTGGGGCAGCAAACCATCGAGCATTGTTTTATAAAAGATGGGCGTGAAACCGTCAGGTCCCAAACTCTTTGAGATTTGAGATGCCTTGACCGCTTCGGACAGTTCCTCTTCTGTTATGTCACCCTCCAATAAAAGCAAGTCTTCTTCGGAAAGGGTTGGGATCTGTATTCTATTAAAATAAGACCGTATTTTAGCTTTCAAGGCAAGAGGGTCCACATCTGAGAGTTTCCCCTTCAAATTATACAAGTTTGTATAAAATTTTTGGAAGACATCAGAGATTTCTTCAGTGCTATGAACTGCCCTTCTGGTCCCTGATTTTATGGAACAAACATAAGTGGGACCCGTCCTAGGGTGCAACAATCTCGCCAGCGGTCTACGACAGGTGTTAGCCTTTTTATAGAGAAATCCCGCTGTCCGCTCCCTGTCTCTCTGGTATTGAACATCCAGTAAATTCTTTAATTCAAGCCTCTTAGTGGTCAGACCTAACAACATCTCGTGAGTGTTGGATGATTTATGACTCGCCTCCAGACTGCTTATCTGTGATAACAGGTCATCAATTTGTTCATTTCGAATTTTATTTAATCTTGCCCCATGCTTAATCAGAGTGCCTCTCATTACACACTTAAGGGCTTCCCACTTAATAGATTGGGGTGTTGTGTCTGATTCATGTGGCTGAGCAAAGGTCGCTATATCCTTTTTCAGGTCCTCCAGACAGGTGGCGTCATGTAAAAGATTATTGTTCAATCTCCAAGACCACTCTTTTCTAGCTAGCCCAGGAATCTCCATGGAAAGAAAAATGGGACTATGGCCCGATAGAATGTTGCCTATTTCGGCTTCAGGTTTTCATGAGAGAATCCCGTGACTGACCAAGAACAGGTCTATCCTGCTATAGGATCTGTGTGTCCTAGAGAAGGTATAATCCCTACCCTTAGGGTTCAGGATCCTCCACACTTCAATGAGTCGAAATTATGTGGAGTAGCTTCTGAAGTGCCTTCACCCACTTTTGTGGAACCGCTCCCCAACCAGAAGAAGAAAAGGTAGAGGGGTCAAAAACAAAGTTAAAATCTCCTCCGATAATAATCTGACACTCCGCAAGCTCCGCTAATCTCAGCAAGAGGGATCTGCACACCCTGGATTGCTCCCTGTTCGGAAGGTACCAGTTGACTAATGTCAACAATGTATCCGCCACCTTTACTTTGAGGAAGATGAAACGTCCACCCTCATCTATTACGGAGTCTAGCACTGTATGAGGTAAATTTCTACGCAGGGCAATAGATACCCCCTTTGTTCTAGAATCGGTTTTCGTACTGTGGACCCATTCCGAAAAATATCTGCCTCCAATGGACGGCACATGATCCTTTTTGAAATGGGTTTCTTGGAGAAACAGCACGTGTATCCCCTTCTTATGCATGTCGAGTAGGACCTGTGACCTCTTTTGAGGTGTATTAAACCCCCGCACATTCAGTGATCCTATTTTCAAAGAACCCATGGCTACAAGATGGCAATCCCAATTGTGACCTCGATATTCCAAATTAGACACCCAGGCAAGGCACTCAGAAACGGATGGGAGATAGGAGAAGTAACAGCAAAAACAAAACTGGAGAAGTGAAAGAGAAGGAAAAAAAAAATTTAAGGGGAAATAAAAACAAAATTTCCCCCCCCCCCATCCCCGGACGACCTATGGAACTATATACAAGAAACTTTTTGGGGTAAATTCTTACTCGGAATAGCCACGCTCCATGTCAGAGAATGGTTTCCCCAGCAGCAGCTGGCTGGCACATTTCAGCCTGGGGGGCAATCACAAGGTAGTGGCCCTCGAGTTGCGGCGACAGCCCACCTTTGGCCAGTTTAAAGCAGCAGAGGTACAAAGATATAAAAACAGGCTGATACATTTAGTAGATATGGGAGCAGAACCGAGCTTATTACGAAGAAAAGGGAGCAGAACCAAGCTTACTACAGAGATAAGGGAGCAGAATCGAGCTTACTACAGAGATAAGGGAGCAGAATCAAGCTTACTACAGAGATAAGGGAGCAGAACCGAGCTTACTACAGAGATAAGGGAGCAGAACTGAGGTTCCTACAGAGATAATGCAAAACAAAAAGGAAAAGGGGCACAAATGTGTAGGATCCTTTTATTAAAAACATCTAAGTGGTGTGGGTAGGTGGCCATTCACCTTATCGGGTTGTGCAAGTCCTGCACAACCCGGTTTCCCAGCCTCCGCCGCCAGCAGTATGTGCGCTGCCTGTCCGCTCTCCTCTCTCCTGGTCCTCGGAACAAGACCTATCCAGTCATGAGACCGCGAAACTGAATTTGCGTCACAGCTCTTTGTTGTGGGTTGCCAGGGAAACGCCAGGTCCTCAAGGCAGATCATTTGTGCTGTTCCTGAGCTGCTCCAGCCACCAGTCGCTCACAAAGGGAGTAGTTTTTATGCAAAAAATAGTAATGGCGGTCTGATTAGGAGTGCTCTAAGGATCAATCAGACATGTAAGATGTTTTAATAAATGGCAAACCTTTTTTTAATTTCTAAGCTCCCCTCACAGCTCCACTACGCATTTCAACTGTATAAAACAGTCTTCATCAGGTGGTGTACCGAGCTTACTACAGAGATAAGGGAGCAGAACTGAGCTTACTACAGAGATATGAGAACAGAGCCGAGCTTACTACAGAGATAAGAGAACAGAACCGAGCTTACTACAGAGATAAGAGAACAGAACCGAGCTAACTACAGAGATAAGAGAACAGAACCGAGCTTACTACAGAGATAAGAGAACAGAACCGAGCTTACTACAGAGATAATGGAGCAGAACCGAGCTTACTACAGAAATAAGGGAACAGAAACGAGCTAACTACAAAGATATGATAGCGGAACCGAGCTTACTACAGTAATAAGGGAACAGAACTGAGCTTACTACAGAGACAAGGGAACAGAGCCGAGCTTACTACAGAGATAAGGGAGCAGAACCAAGCTTGCTACAGAGATAAGGGAACAGAACCGAGCTTACTACAGAGATAAGGGAACAGAACCAAGCTTACTACAGAGACAAGGGAACAGAGCCGAGCTTACTACAGAGATAAGGGAGCAGAACCAAGCTTACTACAGAGATAAGGGAACAGAACCGAGCATACTACAGAGATAAGGGAGCAGAACCGAGCTTATTACAGAGATAAGAGAACAGAGCCGAGCTTACTACAGAGATAAGGGAGCAGAACCAAGCTTACTACAGAGATATGAGAGCAGAACCGAGCTTACTACAGAGATAAGGGAACAGAACTGAGCTTACTACAGAGATAAGGGAACAGAACCGAGCTTAATACAGAGATAATGGAGCAGAACCGAGCTTACTACAGAAATAAGGGAACAGAACAGAGCTTACTACAGAGATAAGGGAACAGAACCGAGCTTACTACAGTAATAAGGGAACAGAACTGAGCTTACTACAGAGATAAGGGAGCAGAACCAAGTTTACTACAAAGATAAGGGAACAGACCGACCTTACTACAAAGATAAGGGAGCAGAACTGAGCTTACTACAGAGATAAGAGAACAGAACCGAGCTTACTACGAAGATAAGGGAGCAGAACCGAGCTTACTACAGAGCTAAGGTAGCAGAACCAAGCTTACTACAGAGATAAGGGAGCAGAACCAAGCTTACTACAGAGATATGAGAGCAGAACCGAGCTTACTACAGAGATAAGAGAACAGAACCGAGCTTACTACAGTAATAAGGGAAAAAGAACCGAGCTTACTACAGAAACAAGGGAACAGAGCCGAGCTTACTACAGAGATAAGGGAGCAGAACCGAGATTACTACAGAGATAAGGGAACAGAACCGAGCTTACTACAGAGATAAGGGAACAGAACCGAGCTTACTACAGAGATAAGGGAACAGAACCAATCTTACTACAGAGATAAGGGAGCAGAACCGAGCTTACTACAAAGATAAGGGAACAGACTGAGCTTACTACAAAGATAAGGGAGCAGAACTGAGCTTACTACAAAGATAAGGGAACAGAACGAAGCTTACTACAGAGATAAGAGAACAGAACCGAGCTTACTACAAAGATAAGGGAACAGAACAGAGTTTACTACACAGATAAGGGAATAGAACCGAGCTTACTACAGAGATAAGACTGGGTGCAGTAGGTACCAGGTGCAGTATACTAAAGTACCATATACATGGTGCAGTATACACAAGTACTATATACAGGGTGCAGTATATACCAGGTGCAGTGTACACAAGTACTATATACAGGGTGCAGTATATACCAGGTGCAATATATACAAGTACTATAGTACTATATAAAGGGTGCAGTATATACAGGGTGCAGTATACACAAGTACTATATACAGGGTGCAGTATACACAAGTACTATATACAGGGTGCAGTTTATATTGGGTGCAATATACAAAGGCACTATACACTGTGTATACTACACCATGTATATACTATACCCTGTATAGTACCTGTGTATAATACTCAGGAACTATATACAGGATGGCGTATAAACAGGATGCAGTATACTCAGGTACTATATACAGGGTGTAGTATATATAAAGGGTGCAGTATAAGCAAGTATTAAATACAGGGTGCAGTATATACAGGGTGCAGTATACACAGTACACAGGTACTATATACAGGGTGCAGTATAAACAGACGGTGCAATATTATACAATGAGTATACTGGACGATGTATATAATGCTTGTGTATACTGGACCCTGTATATAGTACCTATGTATAATACACAGGTACTAGATACAGGGTGCAGTATACACAGGTACTATATACAGGGTGCAGTATGTACAGTGGGTGCAATATTATACAATGTGTATATTGGACTATGTATATAATGCTTGTGTATACTGCACCCTGTATATAGTACCTATGTATAATACACAGGTACTAGATACAGGGTGAAGTATATACAGGAGGGTGCACTATACACATTTCTCATGATATAGTGATCTATTGTCAGTAGATCAATATATCATGAAATAATATGATGAATACATCCATGCATAATTAGATGGCCACTAACAGCAGCATGTGTAGGATATCATGGATATTGACACTTACAGCAGGCACTGCACTTTGCAGCAGGGAGTGGGGGAGTCAGACTGGCCTTCCCCTCTCACTCTAATGTCGGCCGCCAGCATCTCACACAACAGTAATGGCACCGCCTGTCTTCACTGTGCTCCGCTCTGGAATGTGCAGACAGGGTTCAGTCAGAGGCGTACTGACATGGCACGCTGTACGTGACACGCCTCTGAACCCTGGCTCATCCAATCCTGGCGTTCCGCCGGGTGCCATAGCAACGCTGCTGCCTCCCGAGTCCCTGTCAGCTGCTGACTCCCGCCTGTTGCGTCCCACTGTTAGGTGAGGGCGGCGGCACCGCGCCGGCCGCTCTCCTAATCTACCGCGGGCTGCCGCCCAATGATGATTTCACTTTCATAGTACACACATAGGGGCGGCTGAGCGGCCCTTAACTGTTGCTAATCCAACGGCCTGGGGGCAAATGCCTCCCTGCCACCCGTCTAAGTTCGCCATTGTTCCCCAATGGGGTGCATCCTTTCCTTTTGAGGGAGAAAACATCACCAGGGTACTTAGAATGGGTATATAAACCCGTCAATAAAAAGGAACACAAAGTATTCAAAATAATAGGCTCAAGGAAATTTCACTTCCCGGCCGAAAGTCCATACAATAGCAAATCATATTTAACTAGAATTGTAACCTTGCTTTTTCAAGAAACTTAGAGAGTAGAACTAGTAAAAGATATACCACTGAATATCAAAATATGGGTACTTGCTATAAGTTCACTGACTCCTATGATATTAATGTGTCATCTGTCCGCTTAAACGCATAACTTTACTCATACATAAGAAACAACCACATCTGTTAACTGGCTAGAACTATAAGCAGTTCTGCATCAGGAGGTCATTACGTGTATTTGTAATACATCACAGACTCTAATTTCCAGAATCCTAACCAGACTCTAACTTCCAGAATCAGATCTTTGTTCTGCTGCTTTAAGGCTGCCTTCACATTTGCGTATGGGAAGGCAGCGTATTGCTGCGTTCCCATACGCAGTCAAACGCATGAGCACTGCGTTCCTATGTTTAACATAGGAACGCATGGTGCCTGCGTTTGCTGCGTTCGGGTGCGGATGCGGACGATATCTGCTCCTTCCGGTGTCCAGCGTCCGCACCCGGGACGCAGCATGTTGTTTTTTTTTTGTGCGCTTGGGGACCTTGGAAAATCAGCAAGCGTCCCCAAGCGCACAAAAAATGCATTGGCTTCAATGGGTCCGCAGTGTTCTGCGCTTGACAGCGCAGGAGAACGCTGCAGACCCATTGAAGAATCTCCCGGTGGCTGGCGGTGATGTCACAGGAGATCACCGACGGCCACCGGGAGATCAGCTCAGCCTCTGCTGTTCTCTTCCTCCCCGCCGCCGATAATCTGCTAGCGATGTCGGCGGGGAGAAACAGCTGATTTGACAGCTGTTTGAATCTTCCCACGCCGACATCTCCTCTCGGTGTCGGCGCAGGAGATTCAAACAGCTGTCACATCAGCTGTTTCTCCCAGCCGACATGTCCCAGAGCTTACCGGCGGCCGGGAGGCGGAGATCTCCGGCGCTGATCTTCGCCCCCGGACACCGCTGATTGGCTGCCGGGCTGCACAGTGATGTGTCCGCAGGCGGACATTCTCCGCTGTGGACACATCAAAATGGCCCTGCTTTACACTGCGTTTGTGTCTGCATGCCATCAGCATGCAGACACAAACGCTAATGTGAAGCCAGCCTAATACTGTAATTTCCTCCGGGATCAATAAAGTTTATCTTATCTTATCTAACGTCTGGAGAGGGATTAAATTCCCAAAAGTTAGTTACAACTGGACCCCTAAAAACAATATATCTATTGAAGCATTATATTGTGAGTACTCACAAGGAGCAGCAGAGAGAGAGAACAGGAAAGGAATTAAGGTCCAGTCACACATAACGATCGCCAGGGGCGGACCCAGACTGTAGTGGGCCCTGGTGCAAGAAATTTTTCGGGCCCCCCCCCTCTCAAATCATGTTTGTGTGCAGTGCTGTGTTCACAGACAGACTGTTTCCCTCCTCATCAGACCAAAGCCCTGCTCCGACCGGGGCTCTTACCTGGAGCCCTGTATCCTCAGCTTGCTCACCGTCTCTGGAGAGGTTGTGATTCCTGCCTCCACGGAAGAGCCGGAAATTAATGCTGCTGCTCCAACAGCAACCCGCCCCTCCCCCTTTCTTACTGATAGGACTTGTTCACCTGGTCTTAGGGGAACTGCAGGAGCATGTTTATTGTAGGCCTTTTCTTGTCTTTCTCTAGCTGGGGACAAACATCTTTCTACACATTCTTGTACCTTGCGATACTGTTGTTGACGCTCTGTATCCCAATCAGAATCTGGTGAGTCTAGGTTTCACGATTCCCATTTCCATGTCAATGGGCAATTTGCCAGGTCTTGCTCTCATCTGTTATGCAGGTGTACAATTGATGGAACTCACAGGGACATGAATGTATAAGTCCACTAAGTCTGGCAACTTTTCTGGCCACAGATTTCTTTCTTCTAACGGCAAGGTCTTTAACAGGTCTATCACTACCTGATTCATTTTCTCACACATGCCATACATGTTGCAAAATTCCTGGAATATTTCTGCTTGAAATGCTGGACCTTGATCTGTTAACACCTGTTCAGGGTAGCCATGGGGTCTGCCAAAATGGGTTTGAAAATCTTTGGCCGCTGTCTTGGCTGTAAAGTCCTTCACTGGTACTACCACCAGGAAACAGGAGTAATGATCTACAATGGTGAGGGCGTAGACATAGCCTGACCAACTCGGAGTCAGTTTTACATGGTCTAAGGCCACAAGTTCAAGTGGTTGCCTGGTGACGATTGGCTGTAGTGGGGCTCTCTGGCTATCTCGATCCTTCCTCATTAGGTTGCATGGGCCACAGTCTCTGCACCATTTTTTGATTACTTTCCTCATGCCAACCCAGAAGAATCTTTCTCGCAGCAGAACCTCCAGCTTCTTCCACCAGAAATGCCCTGCTCCATCATGGTACGCCTCTAGAACTATTTGGACATCTCTCCTCGGAACTACTATCTACCAGACAAGCTCATGGGTTCATGCATTAATGTAGCATCTGCACAGCTTACCCCACAAATGAAAACTTACTTTTCTCTTTCCACAGCTGTTGTGTCTCCTGTGGAACATCTGCACCAGGATGTGAATCTGCCTGCATCAACAGTTCCTTTACTAAGCGAACAGCTGGGTCACTATCTTGCGTTTCCACCCATCCATGGTGGGGCAAGGTGGCCTCTGGACACTTATCTTTCACACCATGAGAACACTGGGAAGCACTGGGTGGTGAAAAGCCGGTAGCTCTATCTCTTCCAGCTCCTCTGGGTCTTCTCCCTGGCAAATGGGGTATTCTGGACAGTGCGTCAGCATTGGCGTTCTTGTGGCCTGCCCAGTACTTGATGGTAAAGTTGTAATTGGACAGCCGGGCCATTCATTGCTGCTCCACCGCACCTAGCTTCGCTGTCTGCAAGTGAGTCAACGGATTGTTGTCCGTGAAGATGGTAAATTTTGCGGCAGCCAGGTAATGTTTGAAACATTCTGTGATCGCCCAGACTATGGCCAGGAACTCTAGCTTGAACGAGCTGTAGTTTTCTGGGTTTCTTTCTGTAGGACGAAGCTTCCTGCTGGCATAGGCAATCACTCGTTCTCTGCCTCTTTGCACCTGAGACAACACGGCTCACAATCCCATATTGCTGGCATCTGTATACAGAACAAAGGCTGGCCGTAGTCCGGGTTGGCCAGGATCTCATCCCTTGTCAGGCTCCACTTCAAATGGTTGAGGGAGTCTTCTACTCTGCTGCCCCACTCGAACGGAGGGTTCGGGTTCTTGGCCTTCTTGGACTGGCCTACCAGGAGGTCTTGCAGGGGCGCTGCCATCTTCGTAAACCTCTTGATGAACCTCCAGTAGTACCCTACCAGTCCCAGGAACTGTCTCACCTAGTGGTGGGTCTTGGACAGTCCCTTATGACAGTGACTTTCTCAGGATCTGGTAATACACCTTCAGCATTGACAACGTGACTGAGGTACTGTACCTTAGGCTTTAACAGGTGGCACTGAGATGGCTTCACTTTCAGGCCATAACTGGAAAATGCTTCGAACACTTCAGCCAAGTGCTGCAGATGATCTTCATACGTCTTGGAGTAGACAATGACATCATCTAAGTACAGTAATACAGCTTTGAAGTTCCTGTGCCCCAGGCAGCACTCCATCAACCTCTGGAATGTTCCCAGTGCATTACAGAGTCCGAATGGCATGCAGTTGAACTCACAGAGACCCATTGGCGTGGCAAACGCTGTCTTCTCCCGGTCCGCCTCTGCTACAGGAACCTGCCAATACCCATTGGTGAGATCTAAGGTGGAAAAGTAATTAGCAGTTCTCAATGCAGCCAGTGACTCTTCAATTCTGGGTAAGCATCCTTATGAGCAATGCGTTCAATAGGAGGTAATCCAATTCTAAAGTGGCAGCGCTTCCTGTGGTAATTATTTTAAGAACTTCTTGTCCACAAACAAAATTTATTGCTCAAAACATACGAAAATATAAAAACTTTATGCCTGTGGAAATGCATGGCGGGACACAACACAGGATCAATTCAAGGCAAGCAGCAGACCTGTATAAATATCCAAAGCATGAGAAGGCTTTGGAAAAACCATATGCTTGAAGTTTTATGGCAAGAGGTGAGTGCATAAAACTTCATTAAAAGGGCACCAGAGAGTTACATTGGTAATGCGCTTAGATTGACACCGCATGTTTGTTTTTTCATATATACCCTACAGGTAATCAAGTTACTTCATTATATGCAATGCGGTTAATCTGCCTGAATCCAAAACACATTCTCATTGTACCATCCTTCTTTCTTCGTAGGACTAGAGGGGCTCCCCAGGAGCTACAAATATCTCTGATCACCCCAGGCTCCTTCATCTCCCGTAACTTCTCTTTGGCACATTGATAGTGAGCTGGCGGTACAGGCCGGTACATCTCTTTAATGGGCGGATGGTCACCTGTGGGGATATGATGTTGAACCCCTTTTACCTGTCCAAAGTCTAAAGGATGTTTACTAAAGACCCTTTCATACTTGTACACTACCCGGTACACTCCATGCTTTTGACAGGAAGGTGTGGAATCAGTACCTATGTGTAGTTTCTGACACCAATCCTCCAGTTGCCCCTTTTAGCCGTTGTACTTCTCCTGGTCTGAAGAAATCAAGGGTTCCACTGCCTTTCTGAAGTTGTATACAGTGTACAGCTTAGCAATGGTGGCATACCGGGTAGTTTGGTTTCTTCCTCCCCACAATTTAAAATGCGGATGGGTACCCTTCCCTTACGGACATCAACTACCCCCGGCTATCAGGACAGTAGGCCTACTATCTGAGTACACTGGTTCTACCAGGGCCTGATAGTCTTGAGTCCCGAGACCTATTGCTGCCCAACACCAGAACATTTCACTTTTTGGGGGAATTACAATGGAAATTGGGTCACTCACCCATACACTGCCGATTTCTCCTCCAGACAACTCTACCTGCTGTCTCATCATCAAGGCTTTTATTTCCTTCTGCAGGATTTGTTGCTGCCCGAGGTTGGCATTCTCGGATGCCTGTTGTAACATAGTAATAATTTCCCCTAAACAATTCTCAATAACATTAGTGCCTAAGGTCATCATTGGTTACATTCTCATCAATCAACATCAACAATTATCATTCCCTGGGCTCTCAATTCTACCTGCCCCACCTTTATGGTCACCTCTTTGAACCCCATCTGTGGCACAGACTGGCAATTACTAGCATATATAGTAAAACCTCGGATGTCGGGAGTCTACCCAGTATCTTTGGTAAAGGATATATGGCATCATTGTCACCTGCAAGTCGGTGTCCAGTAAAGCGTTCATGGGGATTCCATATAGCACGACAGTCAGGACTTGCCGTCCTCCAATGCCGGTTCTGTGGGCCAGGTTGTCTCATTCCTGAGGGGTGGCCCACTGCCCCAGGGTACTCTCATTTAAAGTACAAAATCTGGCGATATGACCCGCCTTGCGCAACGGCGGCAGATGGGCTTTCCTTCAGGGTCATAGCGATCGCTGGGTCGTCCTTTGGTCGGTATATTCCTTCTCTGTTGCAGCCACGGGACGTCATCTTGACTGGAAGCCAACTCGATCTTCTCCGCCAGCTTGGATCCTTGCATCTCTTGCAAAGCTTTGGCCAGCTCAGCCATGACCTTAGTCAGTGCCTGGACCTGTAATTGTACGGCTTCAGGAGTGACAGTTTTGTTTTGAGAGTTTGTGCACTGACCCTGACCGTGGACTGTGGGGTATGCGCCCCCTCTGGGTAGTATGTTAATGCCAGGCGCTGTGCAGGTTGTGGGCTACTGGCTGTTGATTCCCGCAGTATCCGAATGACCCTGTCCTTAAATTGCACAAAGTCTAGGTCAGGGTTCTGTAGGGCCAACATGCATATCTGACTTTTGTGAGCAGGGGACAGGAGCCCCTTAATAAACTGTTCAGTCAACAGCTTGTTCTCTTCTGGTACGCCGTTAGTGTCTACTTGTTTCATTGCCCTCAGCGCTTCTTGAAGGTTCAAGGCAAAGTCTCTTATGCTGTCCTGCACCCAGTTTACACCCGAAGAATCTCACTTTTATTTCTACAGCAGTACGGGTGTCAAAGGTGGCTTTCAGTCTGGCCATCATGTGTTCAACAGTGTCTTTATCAGTGTCCGGCCAGGACTTTACCTCTCGCTGGGCTGCACCAATTAATTGTTCGATTAATATACTAAATCGTTCCATCAGGGGGTACATTTTATATAAACTATCCAGTCTCTCCTTTAAAGGGAACCTGACCTCGAAAAATGAGCCCCAGCCTCTTTATACCTGTCCCTGCACCATGCTAATACATTTCTAGCAATCCCTTTGTGTGTGTAAAGCGATATTGTAAAGTTTATAAAACGCGTCATAGCGGTTTTACCTTCCCTTTGATGACGCGCACAGGCTCCCTGCTCTCTAGCACGCCCATCGGGGCGTGAATAATTAACAAGCAAGCGGCGGGGAGAAGCAGACAGGAACGCCTTTTGCGGCTTCTCAAATAATGAGAAGCTGCAGATCATAAGGTATAAATCAACTTTTATAAACTTTACAATATCGCTTTACACACACAAAGGGATAGCTATAAATGTATTAGCATGGTGCAGGGACAGGTATAAAGAGGCTGGGAGCTCATTTTTCGAGGTCAGGTTCCCTTTAAGTCTGTCAGGGTATGTGATTCCCCTGAGTATTGCGGCAACCACGTCACCCCTGGTGTATACAGCATCAGCAGTGGCATTATCGGAGCTACGGCTGGTACTGCGACGGCGGCTGGGGCTTCGGCTGCTACAGGGGCTGCACCAAGAGCTGCGGACTGGGCTGCACCCGCCCCTCGTGCGAGCTCCTCTCCACCCAGCTCTGACATTTTCCTCCCCCTTAGTGAACCTCAGCCAGGTCCTTCAGTTCCGTGGGGATTATCAGTTTTTGCTTCCACAGGCGGGACAGGGTTACCTGATCCCCACTGGATGTCGTCAGAGTGTAGGTTGGGCTTCTCTTCGTGCTCTTTTTAGGGTGCCGCCCATGACTGTACTCCCCCTCGGCTTCCTGCACCCCTTACGGTGCAGTATGGCGACAAACACACAGTTCAATAAAGTTACACCACACAGGACCTGGTGGCACCAGGCTACGAGATCCTGTTCGCGGCGCCAGAAGATGACTCGCCCCCAGGGCCGTGAGGTGCTCACCACTGGGCTGGTTTGATCTCTCGGGGGGCGCACGGGTGCTGAGACCTCGCTCCGTGGCCCTACGGAGTCACTAAAAATGTGAGGGAAATGATTTAGGGATAAAGGATCGTGACGCCACCCACGGTATTTGGCTATTTGGGCCGACGCTGCCAGACAGGACCCCTTGGGGATGATGGATGTCGCTCATATCCCCAGGGCAACTGAGAAAGTCTATGGTGTTGGAAGGCTGTTGCGATGCAGGACGGAGGGCGCAAAGTAACAGACAGACTCACGGTTGTTGTTTCCTCAGATCCTTTACTGGTGGTGCAGGTACAAGCCGGGACACTGTCAGGTGATGGTGCTGGAGTCCGTGCAAACTGGAAGCAAGTCGGGGTTCTCCTCACCCTGCAAGCTTTGAGGCCTCCCTGCTGTGCTTCTTCAGCGGGTCCCTGCTACTGCCTCTCTCTCTTTCTGTGTTGTGCTGGTATGGCAGCCAGCTTGAGCCCTTCTCCAGCCCCACTTTCCTTGCGGCTGCTCCTGGACTCCTTATGCTGCTTTGCCGGCAGACATTGTGGTGTGGCTGGGAGACCTAGACTCTCCCACCCTCAGGTATTGGGTGCCGGATTGACTTCCTCGGACCCTTGCTTACGCTCAAGCTAGGTTTCTGCTACCCCGGGATGAGTTTAGCACTGCTCAAGTCCACAGGTCTTCCTCAGTACTCTGCAGTCTTGCTCCGTACTGAACTGATTAACTACGCCCCAGACCAGAATTTATAGGGGAGCTGCCCTAAACCCGGGTTTAGAGCTCCCCTTTCAGGCCTGGAGGCAGAAAAGGTGTTGTGCGCTTAGGCTCACCTGGTGTGGATACCCTTTGTTGCTTCCAGGTATGACACTACCCCCCGGGGGAGGCAATGACATTGTGGCATCCGGACCCTGGGGTACCACACAGCTAGTGATAGGTTAAGGGGTCGATTGAGGTGACAGGTTCCCTTTAACCTTTTCAGTCTGGACTGACAACAATGTCAACAATTAAAACTGCCCTGACTGGACATTCACACGTTTTGGATGTTTAACTTTTGTTATTTCCTGATTTCTTAGTCATTATCTTTAACTATACAATCTAGCATCATGTAACATGTCTTCGACTTTGTTACTATAGCTGTTTTCACAGTTATACCATCTCCTCCCTTTATTTGTTGCTTTAAGTGCCTAATAGTCAACTGTTGTAAATGGGCAGAAGGTCTGATTGACTTGATAACACTTCACTACCCCCTGCCATTGTGATCATTAACATATGAATGCATAATGCAACTATTAGGTATTCATATGCTAATCTGACGGGATGTGCATGTGTTAATGAGCATCAATTATTCATGTATTATTAAGCCTGGCTGTCCTAGTTGTGTCTCAGGTACTTTATAGTTAAAAGCTATGTGCACCTTTACAACCATTTTTTTTAATGATCTAATACATCTAAAAATATAATGAGTTTGGAATAAAATTTTCTAATAATCTTGTTTTTCCAACTCCAATGCAGACTAGGCATGTCCATAGTAAATGACAACAAACCCTAGTCTGGTCTTGAATACTCCTTATGTTTTAATCTGCCTAATGCCAAGATTGCTAAAACTAAACATACAATTTTGTTTTTCTAGGCATGTATGATGGCTTTCATTGGTTTGATACCATACACATGTAACGTGCCATGGAATTAATGGTGTTATAATAATAAATAATAATAATGAGAGGAAAAAATTAAACAAAAGGTTCAACTCATCTTTGGTATAAAACAATATGAACACATCCCAGATGTGCACGGATACAGACTTAAAGGGAACCGTCATGAATTTTTGTCAGAAGATGAAGAAGAGAAAGGCCAGGTTCTAGATCCCGTGCAGACCAATAAGAGTCAATCCGATGATGTTTATTACCCTTTATTTCTGCGAATGCGTTTCACAGCAGGACCTGCTGATTCAGCAGGGCTATCAGGGCTAGTGATAGCCCTGATGAAGCAGCAGGTCCTGCTGTGAAATGGTTGGTGGAAATAAAAAGTAATAAACACCATCGGATTGACTCATTAGTCTGCGCGGGATATAGAGCCTGGCCTTTCTCTTTATCATCTTAATCCAAATAGCAAGGCACCTGCAGCGTCCATTTTCTATTGAGTTTCTTCAGTTGGTTGTGGCTCACACAACCTAAAAAGGTGAGTCTGACCATTGAGGGGCATTACTTTCGTTTTTTAAAAAAAAAAGGATAAAACCCCTTTCTATTCTTTAATGAACTTTGTCAGGACCTGCAGCTATCTGGGGCCCCCTATCCTGCTGGTCAAACACGGTATTGACAGAGGATAAGAAAAGGTGCGCAGCTGCTCTAATTTATGTCATCTATTGTGGTACATGATGTGACGGGATGTATATATACCACCAGTTCCTGCCAGGAACCTGTATATACCTCAATCCAGCCACCCTCAAGCTACAATATCACATAAATACAAAAACTCTGCTGCCACCACTGATCTCTTTCAGGTGGATCAGTAACGTGTTTGGTAACGTGAATTTGTGGGAGCAATGTATTCAGCTCTCTCATAGAACATGAAGAATGAAACTAGTAATTTTAAAATTTTACTCCAAAAAATTGGCGGTGTTAATGTGACGATTAAGCAATATTTGTAAGGAATAGTCTAGTCAAGCGAGTGGTCTGGACTAAGGACGGCTGTACCGAGAAATGGTCCAGCAGGGCTCACTGGAGGCGTGGCCCATGGACCGACAGAAGGTTGTACCCTATCCGTTCAGGGCGTAGTTGTTGCGGATTGCGCATGAGATGGCCGGACACCTGGGGATCGCTAAGACCAGGCCCAGGCTCTCCCAGCACGTCTACTGGCCTAAGTTGGGGACCGATGTGGCCGCCTACTGCCGTTCATGTGACACCTGTCAACGAGTGAGAAAGGTGGGACGGCACCCTAAAGCCCCCCTGGTCAACCTGCCCATCATTGACGAGCCTTTTCGGAGGGTGGCAGTAGATCTGATTGGACCGCTGTCCACTACCAGCCGCTCTGGGAAACGCTTCATCCTAACAGTAGTGGACTAAGCCACATGGTACCCAGAAGTGGTAACCTTGTCGTCCATCCAGGCTGACAAGGTGGCCACCGCTTTGCTGGAGATTTTCTCCTGAGTGGGTTTTCTCCAGGAAATGCTCACTGACCGGGGAACCCAATTCATGTCGCAGCTGATTGAGTCCCTCTGTCGGCAAACACAGGTGCAACAGCTGAAGGCCAGTCCGTATCATCCACAGACGAATGGTTTGTGTGAACGGTTTAACGGCACTCTGAAGCAGATGTTAAGGATGCTGGTCGACTCTCATGGGAATGGGAGCGGTATCTGCCGCACCTGCTGTTTACCTATGGGAGGGTCCCCAGGCCTCAACAGGGTTCTCGCCCTTCGAGCTCCTGTACTGGTGACATGTGCGGGGGCCCCTAGCCTTCGTGAAAGAGGCTTGGGAAGGGGACTTGGCTGCCCCCAGAGTGATGGTTGTTGAATATGTCATGTGCTTATGGAACAAAATGCAGGTCTTAACACAGCTGGTGAACAACAACATGGAGCAAGCCCAAGCCGACCAGAAGCGGTGGTACGACCAGAACGCTTGCGAGAGGACCTACCAGGTGGGTCAGAAGGTGTGGGTACTGGTCCCTGTACTGCAGAACAAGCTTCAGCAGGCAGCCTGGGAAGGCCCATATCTCGTGCACCAGCAGCTCAATCCTGTGACGTACCTGGTCACCCTGGACAATGCCGTGGGAGGCGTAAGGCCTTCCACATGAACATGATGAAGGCTCATCATGAGTGGGAGGCCTGCGCCCACTCAGTGTGCAACCTGCCCGAGGAGGGGGAGGCAGACACCCTCCTGGACATGCTCGTCCAGGTTAAGGCGGGAGGGTCCATCGAGGATGTGGAGCTTGGCCAACAGCTTTCGGAGGACCAACGGTCCCAGCTGTGGGCCACACTTCACTCCTTCCGGGAGCTGTTCAGCAGCCTGCTCGGAAGGACTCAGTCCGCTTTCCATCACGTGGACACTGGGGATCACCCCCCGATCTGGCGTTCAGCCTATTTGACCACTCCCGAGGTGCAGCAGCAAATGCGCCAGGAGATCGACGAGATGCTGAAGCTGGGGGTGATCCAGGCATTTCAACAGCGCGTGGGCCTCACCCGTAGTCCTCGTCCCTAAGAAGGACCGAACTACCCGGTACTGCGTGGACTACCGTCGGCTCAACGCTGTCACAGCCACCGATGCGTATCCTATGCCGCGCATCGATGACCTGCTCGACTGGCTTGCCGGGGCGAAGTATCTGACCATAATTGATCTGAGCAGAGGATATTGGCAGATTCCCGACCTGCAAGGCACGGGAACGCTCTGCCTTTATTACCCCTTTTAGACTGTATGAGTCCACGGTCATGCCATTCGGCATGAAGAATGCCCTTGCCACTTTTCAGCGGATGGTTAATATCCTGCTCCCGGGACTCCAAGGGTACGCGGCCGCGTACCTGGATGACACTGCCGTCTTCAGCTCCACATGGGAGGATCACCTGGACCATCTGGCGCAGGTGCTCAGGCGGATCCGCCAACCAGGTTTGACCATCAAGCCAGAAAACTGCCAGCTGGGCATGAGTGAGGTCCTTTACCTGGGTCACCGGATAGGCAGGGGGGCTGTGAAGCCAGTGCCTGGGAAGGTGAAAGCCATCACCTCCTGGCCCACCCCAAGGACCAAAAAGCAAGTGATGTCGTTCCTTGGGACTGCCGGGTACTACAGGAGGTTCGTTCGACACTATAGTGCCCTGGCGAAGCCCCTGACGGACCTCACCAGGGCGAAGCTGCCATCCGCAGTCAACTGGACAGTTGACTACGAGGCGGCCTTCCACACGCTTAAGGCCGCTCTCTCCAGGTCCCCGGTATTACAAGCCGCCGACTTCGCACGGCCATTTGTGGTATAGACCGACACCAGCTACTTTGGCCTCGGGGCTGTGCTCAGTCAGGTTAACACCACGGGCCAGTACCATCCCGTTTTGTACCTGAGCAAGAAGCTATTGCTGAGAGAGGTGGCCTACTCCACGATGGAAAAGGAATGTCTGGTAATTGTGAGGGCCATGCAACGTCTGCAGCCATACTTGTACGGACGTCACTTCACCGTGGAGATGGACCACAACCCCCTCAGCTGGTTACACTAGGTCTCTGGGGCGAATGGGAGGTTGCTGCGCTGGAGCCTTGCGCTCCAGCAATACGACTTTGCTATTCGCCACATGAGGGTCCGGGACCACGGTAATACTGATGGGTTATCCCGGCAAGGGGAGGTAGCGGACGGGTGCACGGGGAACACAGGAATGTGCTGCCCCTTAGCGCCCTCTAAAGGAGGGAGGTGTGATGATTAAGCAATATTTGTAAGGAATATTGCCATATTCCCCAGCTTCCATCTTGTCCTAGAGGTTGCAAGATCCACTCAAAGCCCCCACCCTTGGTAGCCAGAGGCAATTTATCTCTGGCAAGTGGTAGATTAATTAGGATGAAGATACCATCCAACAGGCCATACAATAGAGCTTCCTAGAGGCAGCCAGGTAAAGGAAAACTCCTGCTGGGATTTGCAGAGTAGAGACAAATTCAATTTCCCTGTAATGCCGTGCTGTCCATAAACAAGGCAAGCATAGATGTGTGATCATGATGTTCAGACAGTCACCATACATACATAAAGAGATACATAGCCATACATAGCCTTACTTACATGGGCGATGACCGTAAGGCATCTAAACGTGATATGAGCTAGTAGGATGCTCTCAGAGCCATCATGTTTCATATCCAAATGAAGATAAAATCACAACTGAAAATATGAGAGCATTGTCTTCTGTCTATGATATTCATAGACCAAGCTATGGCAAATAATAAGTTTTGGATATCTATATCTCCACTCAGAGGGGTGGGAGTTGTGAGGTGCGAGATGGGTGGAGACAGGGGTCAGCCCCATAAGGTATAAAAACCTGCTGCCCCATCTCCATATGGTATTTCTTCTGAAGAGGCATTATTATTCCACCAAAGCCAGAGAATACCCCAGGAACAGATTGGCATCACGCTGCCCTTGTGGTGCAATCAGCATTAAAGAGGACCTGTCACCAACCATGCATGGTGATCTAATTACAGCACAGAATGCAGCTTGTCTGCTGGATTCAGGCAAGGGTTCCCCCAGCCCTTGAGCCCCCCTGTACCCCGAGATAATACACTTTGAAAACTTACACATAGAGGAGCCAAATAGGAGGTGGCTTGTGGCTGGAGCCAAAGGGAAGTTTCACCCCCCCTGTATGTTTAATCCGCCCACCGCTGCCTCCCTGATGCCAATCATTGTCTCCCTCGCCTGCTGCATAGTACACAGAGCTTATTACAGTGCTGGCCACTTTGCCCCGCCTCCTGAGGTGATGTCACCGCCTTTCCCCGCCCTGCTCCATGGTTAGAATGGAGCAGGGCGGTTTTAAGCGTGATGTCACAGCAGGAGGCGGAGTGGCCGTGGAGCAGGGCGGGGAAAGGCGGTGATGTCACCGCAGGAGGCGGGGCAAAGCGGCCAGCACTGCAATAAGCTCTGTGTACTATGCAGCAGGTGAGGGAGACAATGATTGGCATCAGGCAGACAGGCAGGCGGCGGTGGGTGGATTAAACATACAGGGGGTGTGAAACTGCCCTTTGGCTCCAGCCACAAGCCACCTCCTATTTGGCTCCACTATGTAAGTTTTCAAAGTGTATTATCTTGGGTTACAGGGGAGCTCAAGGGCTGGGGGACCCCTTGCCTGAATGCAGCAGACAAGCTGCATTGAGTGCTGTAATTAGATCACCATGCATGGTTGGTGACAGGTCCTCTTTAAGGTAACTGATCACGTGTGTGTAATTCTGTGTATTCTATTTATCCTTTTATTTGCATAACTGACTGTAGTATTTGTAACATCGTAATAACTGTAAATATATCTAGTGCACCATTAGGGTGATTAAATATATACATTTAATCTTGAGTTGCTCTTTTTATCTTGATCAAGCATTCCCACGTCCATGTGCTCATTTAAAGCTACCTGGGTTGGCTCCTGACCCAATATGAGCCCGACCATAGACCGGACTTATATTAAAACAAGGAGCTGTTGACAGCATTTAGTGCGTGGGGTTATTTAGGGCATCTGCCAGTGACTGGGTGGATATTAGTATATGTGCTTTTGGTCGCAGATCAGCAGGCATATACCATACTCACTGAGAGGTGCCATAATAACTAGTGATGAGCGAGTATGCTCGGCGCGACTCGGTACTCGCACGAGTATCTCGGTACTCGGGGTGCTCGGCGAGCACCGAGTACTGCCGAGATGCTCGGACTGCTCGGTAATAAATAGCGATCTGAGACACATACACTGCAGATTAATTGATAGGATCCCTCTGGGGGCCACAGCAAGGTGTTATATGCTGCGGCGATTTTAAAAAGCCCACCCTTTTCCGGAATTACTCGTTTTATAACCGGAAGTCTGTGGGCGGAGCCTGTCACTCATTGACTTACATTGGGCTCGGTGCTCTGGCCGAGTACAAGAGTATCTTGAGATGCTCGGCCAGAGCACCGAGCACCCGAGCATTTTAGTGCTCGCTCATCACTAATAATAACCCATCACTTACAGGGCAGCTGCGGCCCTTCTTTATCCTCAGGCAGTTCTCTGACTGACCTGGGTTTAACGGGAGGCGCTGTGGAGCTGCCAGGTTCGGTGGCCGATTCACCACAGTTAACAAAAAGACATAAAAGATATTACAAAGAGACAATTTACATATATGATACAGAGTTATTAAAATTAAAGGGATTAAATTTACAGAAATCTAAACTGTTGTAGCTTGAATTCTGTAGCCTAATGGGGACGGCGGAAAATGGACGTGGTTCACAGCAGTGTTTCAGCTGCCCCAAAATCTGTGACAGCGAACTCTTAGCTGGCGTAAGTTCTTATAGGGCCTGGGTGAACTGTACGGTGTCCAGTGTCTTTTGTGAGACCGATGTCTATTAAAACAATAAAAATAATTACTATTTTCCTGACAGAACCCAACATGTAGTTTTTTCTCGATATTAAACTGCCCCAATGTGTTTTAAATAATGTAATGTGCATCACTGGACAGGTTTTGTAAAAAAAAAAATTCCATGTATTAATCTGAAAAAAATACTTGTTTCAGGAATAGGGGTGGCTCTTTTTTTTTAATGTAATCATCCACCATGCATTGTGATTGATCGCAATCTCTTATTAAATTGTCGCGGCCGCAAGGACCAAGAGTTACTCAGCTGCCTGGAGGCCTGAGATATCAGTTTACAGTGGCGGTCCCAAGGAGCTGTGGCCCTGATCAGACATGTTAAAGGGGAATATTTACAGAGGAGTTTGTTTCTGACGCCAGATGGAGTTCTGACCATAGGTGGCAAGGGGCTGCAGTGGGGCTTCCAAGAGGAGATGGTGAAGCAGCCAGGTGGTATTCCCTCTCCAGGCAGGGTAGATGCCTTGGAAGGCGTAGGAGACAGGTGATGCGTTGGATGGTGTGATAAGAGGAAGATGAGGGTGTAGTGCAGGTGGAGCGCTGAAAGGAGCAGACAAGCACAAGTCTTTGCAGTTCTTACCCTTTACTTGCAGACTTGATTGATTACAGCCCAGCCAGGGTACAGTGTAGACCAGGAGCACAGACTGGCCAGCCCAGAGCAAGTTGGAAACCACTTTGTTGAGACACTGGGTGTAAGGCCTTCCTGCTGATTTACCACTGTCCTGACACTATTGTACTACTGTCTTCTCCTCAGTGTCCGTTGATCTATTCTCTGCCAGGCAGGTAGCTCAGGTCCTATGAGTCACAACTCTGGTTCTCTGACCCTTTGGAAGCCCCTTGAGCCTCGGAAGGTCCACAATGGTAGCCACTGGATGTAAAGATCCAGTGACCTGCAGCATCAAGATCAGTCCTAAAGATCCCTGGCCGAGTTGGGGGATGGTTCCCCTCCTTGCAGCTAGCTTTTCTTCCCAGCTTTCCACAGCTGGCCGCAGATTTGTTTTGCCTGGCCCTTGGTTTAGCACTTCTGTCTCGACTAAAGCTTTCCTAATTGCCACCCTCCCCTTCACCTAACTCCTCCCTCCAACCAGAGGTGGGTACTTCCCTAAGGTGGGTCTCTTCCGCCCTGTGCCTTCTGACTGGAGTTCAGATGTGTTGGGTGTGTTTCGGAGTGTCTCAGCAGTGTGTTCTCCACTTACCTCCAGGCATTACACTACATATTGGATTACATGCAGTACCAGTTGTGGAAGCCTGGCCGCAGGGGCACCACAAAATCAGGCGCAGTTCCTCTTATCTGTCTGGGCATGCACACTGAATCTGCGTTTATGTTCCAATTTCATTTCACATGTGCACATGCTCCGGTGTGTAACACGGGCCCTTTACCAGCCATACTATGCCACATGAGCTCCTCACCAGATATGATATACTATGGCCCATGGGCCCTCATGAGACATATTATGCATGGGCGTACCCAGCGTGGGGCAGCTGCCCCCCCCCCCAAGAGGAAGGGGTGAGTGTCACTGAGCGTGCGCCGCGCGCACCTATTATAATGTCTAAGGACGGCTGAGCTGAGGATGGCTACCGCTAGCACCTCCACCTGTGTGTAGCGAATGCGAAAACGGTTACTTCAGCGACAGCACAGTAATCATGGGGCAGCAGCCAGCAGGGGCGCAGGGTGGATCTCGCCGTCAGACAGTGTCTGCCGACTGCCGACACTGCAGATCAGCCCGGCGGGCAGGGGACTCAGAAGTGATGTCATGACATCACCACTGAGAGCCTCGTCACTGTGCCGAGTCCCTGCGGTGCAGAGCGGCAAGCAAGCTGGGGTCTGGGGACACTGCTAGAGCTGGAGGCTGGAGCTGAGATAGAAGAAACTAAGAGAGGACAACATTAACAGTTAAATAAAGATGTAAATACAGTGTTGGCCAAAAGTATTGACACCCCTGCAATTCTGTCAGATAATACTCAATTCCTTCCTGAAAATTATTGCAATCACAAATTCTTTGGTATTATTATCTTCATTTAATTTGTCTTCAATGAAAAAAGAGAATGAAGCAAAAAGCAAAACATTGATCATTTCACACAAAACTCCAAAAATGGGCCAGAAAAAAGTATTGGCACCCTCAGCCTAATACTTGGTTGCACAACTTTTAGCCAAAATAACTGCGATCAACCGCTTCCGGTAACCATCAATGAGTTTCTTACAATGCTCTGCTGGAATTTTAGACCATTCTTCTTTGGCAAACTGCTCCAGGTCCCTGATATTTGAAAGGTGCCTTCTCCAAACTGCCATTTTTAGATCTCTCCACAGGTGTTCTATGGGATTCAGGTCTGGACTCATTGCTGGCCACCTTAGAAGTCTCCAGTGCTTTCCCTCAAACCATTTTCTAGTGCTTTTTGAAGTGTGTTTTGGGTCATTGTCCTGCTGGAAGACCCATGACCTCTGAGGGAGACCCAGCTTTCTCACACTGGGCCCTACATTATGCTGCAAAATTTGTTGGTAGTCTTCAGACTTCATAATGCCATGCACACGGTCAAGCAGTCCAGTGCCTCTGGCAGCAAAGCAACCCCAAAACATCAGGGAACCTCCGCCATGTTTGACTGTAGGGACCGTGTTCTTTTCTTTGAATGCCTCTTTTTTTCTCCTGTAAACTCTATGTTGATGCCTTTACCCAAAAGGAGAGAACATTCTTCTAAAACATTTTAGGCTTTCTCAGGTACGTTTTGGCAAACTCCAGCCTGGCTTTTTTATGTCTCGGGGTAAGAAGTGGGGTCTTCCTGGGTCTCCTACTATACAGTCCCTTTTCATTCAGACGCCGATGGATAGTACGGGTTGACACTGTTGTACCCTCGGACTGCAGGGCAGCTTGAACTTGCTTGGATGTTAGTCAAGGTTCTTTATCCACCATCCGCACAATCACGCGTTGAAATCTCTTGTCAATTTTTCTTTTCCGTCCACATCTAGGGAGGTTAGCCACAGTGCCATGGGCTTTAAACTTCTTGATGACACTGCGCACGGTAGACACAGGAAAATTCAGGTCTTTGGAGATGGACTTGTAGCCTTGAGATTGCTCATGCTTCCTCACAATTTGGTTTCTCAAGTCCTCAGACAGTTCTTTGGTCTTCTTTCTTTTCTCCATGCTCAATGTGGTACACACAAGGACACAGGACAGAGGTTGAGTCAACTTTAATCAATGTCAACTGGCTGCAAGTGTGATTTAGTTATTACCAACACCTGTTAGGCTACTTTCACATAACGATTTTGTAAAATCCGATGCTGTCCGATATAAATCGGACAGCATCGGATTCCTCTGATGCCTGGAATCGGGTGCCAAATAGGCATCCGATTCCGACAGAAAATAGGATGCCCGCCCTCCTGTCAGATCGCTCCCTGAGAGCTGTCACAGTCTCTCCCACGGTCCTCTCCTTTATCCCCTGTGTCTCCCCTCTTGGCCCCCGGTCCTGTGTCTCCCCTCTTGGCCCCCGGTCCTTCCCTCTTGGCCCCCGGTCCTCTCATACCCTGTGTCTTCCCTCTTGGCCCCCGGTCCTCTCATCCCCTGTGTCTCCCCTCTTGGCCCCCGGTCCTCTCATCCCCTGTGTCTGCCCTCTTGGCCCCCGGTCCTCTCATCCCCTGTGTCTGCCCTCTTGGCCCCTGGTCCTCTCATCCCCTGTGTCTACCCTCTTGGCCCCCGGTCCTCTCATCCCCTGTGTCTGCCCTCTTGGCCCCCGGTCCTCTCATCCCCTGTGTCTGCCCTCTTGGCCCCCGGTCCTCTCATCCCCTGTGTCTGCCCTCTTGGCCCCCGGTCCTCTCATCCCCTGTCTCCCCTCTTGGCCCCCGGTCCTCTCATCCCCTGTGTCTGCCCTCTTGGCCCCCGGTCCTCTCATCCCCTGTCTCCCCTCTTGGCCCCCGGTCCTCCTATGTGTCCTCCGGGTGCCCCCATGTGTGCTCCGATCCCCCCATGTGTCCCCCTCCTCTCCTCCTCTACTTTCTCACCTGTACACGACTCCCGCGCGTCTCCAGGTATCTTGCTGTTCTGTGCTGCCAGGACCTCTCGTGATGTCACAATCACATGACTGCCTGCTATTGGTTCCTGGCAGTCATGTGATTGTGACATCACGGCAGGTCTTTCAGCACAGACGGCAAGATACCTAGAGATACCGGAGACGCCGGGAGACGACGGGGGCCTCGTGGACAGGTGAGCATAGTTTTTTTTTTTTTATTAACCCCTTAATTTACTTTTAGGAGCTATTTTAGTGTACTGAGCATGCTCAGTACACTAAAATCGGTCCGAGGAGACATCAGATGTTTCCTCGGACACTGCTCCATAGGGCCCCATGCTAAATTGATCGGGTCGGATCGGATGTGCACTAAATGCCATCCGATCTGGTCCGATCCGAATCTGTCAGATTTTATTTTCGGTGCAAAAATCGGAGCAAGCTCCGATTTTTGCGCCGATAAAAAAATCGGACAGATTCGGATCGGACCAAATCGGATGGCATTTAGTGCACATCCGATTCGGTCCGATGCCCATAGGGCTGCATGGGGTCCGAAAATCGGTCCGATGCTGTCCGATTTTGATCGGACAGCATCGGAAATGAAAAAATCGTTATGTGAAAGCACCCTTAGGTGCCACAGGTAAGATACAGGTGCTGTTAATTACACAAATTAGAGCAGCATCATATGATTTTTCTAAGGATGCCAATACTTTTGTCCACCCCCTTTTTATGTTTGCTGTGGAATTAGATCCAATTTGGCTTTAGGACAATTCTTTTTGTGTTTTTTTCATTGAAGACAAATTATATAAAGATAATAATACCAAAGAATTTGTGATTGCAATCATTTTCAGGAAGAAACTGAGTATTATCTGACATAATTGCAGGGGTGTCAATACTTTTGGCCAACACTGTATAAACAAAAGTGACCTGGAAGATAATGTTGTGTGTGTGTGTGTGTGGGGGTCAGGAGCCCTATGGGAGCCTTATTTGGGGGCTGCGCTGTATATGAGATGACATGTACTCCCATCTCATTTACAGCCCTGCCCCCCCATATCATATACAGCAACCCCATAGGGCTCCTGTATCATATATAGACCCCTAAAGGGCTCCCATTATTGGAACCCTATGGGGGGCTGTATATGATATGGGAGCCCTATGGGGCATTAGGGGGGCTGTATATGATATGGAACTCCCATTTCATATACAGCCCCCATAGGGCTCCCGTATCATATACAGCCTGTGATATAGGAGCCCTATGAGGGGCTGCTGTATATGATATGAGGACGGTATTTGGGGGCTGTATATGAGATGGGACTCCATAACACTCCCATATCAAATACAGCCCATGCTATAGGGCCCCCGTATCATATACAACCACCCATAGGGCTCTCATGACCCTGTATATGATACAGGAGCCATATGAGGGGGCTGAATATGATTTGGGTGCCCTATGGCAGGGTTATATATGATATGGGAGCCCTATAAGGGGGCTGTATATGATATGGGAGCTCTATGGGGGGCTGTACATGAGATGGGAGCCCTAAGGAGGGCTGTATATGAGATGGAAGCCCTATGGGACATTGGGGGGGCTGTATATGAGATGGAACTTCCCCATAGGGCTCCCCAGTGGTGTAACGAGTCTGATGGGCCCCAGTGCGCAATTTAGGCCCCCCATGTTGGTCAGATGCATGGGCCCTGTGTAACGTTCTAAATCCTATAAAGACTCACAAATTGACCCCTCTCCCCCTTCATTATGTATCAATGTCCCTTATCCTGCTGTACATGATCCTCCTCCTGTAATATGGCCTCTATCGGGGTATATAAGTCCCCCCTCATGGTTTATATGGTCCTCCTCCTCTGCCACCATAGTCCTCCAATTATTATAATGCATCCCCACATTCCTCCATACATTACAATGTATTCCCATAGTCCGCTATGTATTATAATGCATCCCATAGTCCCCCATTCATAAGGTACCCCCATAGTCATCCAATTATCATAATGCAACCCCACTATCCTCTATATAGTATAATGTAGCCTCATATGCCTCCATACATTATAATGCACCATTCTAAAATTTTACAACCTGAACGACCATGGCTTGCTTCCCCCCTAGTTTTGATCCTGGGTACGCCCATGATACTATAGACATACTATGCCCCATGGGCCCCTCAGCAGACATAGAATGTCCCATGGGCCCCTCACCAGGCATACTATAGACATACTATGCCCCATGGGCCCCTCACCAGGCATACTATAGGCATACTATGCCCCATGGGCCCCTCACCATAGTATGCCACATGGGCCCCTCACGAGACATCCTATGCCCCATGGGCCCCTCACCAGGCTTACTATAGACATACTATGCCCCATGGGCCCCTTACCAGACATACTATAGACATACTATGCCCCATGGGCCCCTTACCAGACATGCTAAAGACATACTATGAACCATGGGCCCCTCACCAGACATACTATAGACATACTATACCCCATGGGCCCCTCACCAGGCATACTATAGACATACTATGCCCCATGGGCCCCTCACCAGACATGCTATGCTCCATGGGCCCCTCACCAGACATACTATAAACATATGCAGATGAAGTCCATGGAGCCTTGGTTAAGAGTCTACAACATGGACATACTATGCCACATGGGCCCCTCACGAGACATCCTATGCCCCATGGGCCCCTCACCAGGCTTACTATAGACATACTATGCCCCATGGGCCCCTCACCAGACATACTATAGACATATTATGCCCCATGGGCCCCTCACCAGACATACTATAAACATATGCAGATGAAGTCCATGGAGCCTCGGTTAAGAGTCTACAACATGGACATACTATAGACATACTATGCCCCATGGGCCCCTTACCAGACATACTAAAGACATACTATGCCCCATGGGCCCCTCACCAGGCTTACTATAGACATACTATGCCCCATGGGCCCCTCACCAGGCTTACTATAGACATACTATGCCCCATGGGCCCCTCACCAGGCTTACTATAGACATACTATGCCCCATGGGCCCCTCACCAGACATACTATAGACATATTATGCCCCATGGGCCCCTCACCAGGCATACTATAAACATACTATGCCCCATGTGCCCCTCACCAGACATACTATGCCCCATGGGCCCCTCACCAGACATACTATGCCCCATGGGCCCCTCACCAGACATACTATAGACATACTATGCCCCATGGGCCCCTCACCAAACATACTATAGACATACTATGCCCCATGTGCCCCTCACCAGACATACTATAGACATACTATGCCCCATGGGCCCCTCACCAGACATACTATAGACATACTATGCCCATGGGCCCCTCACCAGACATACTATAGACATACTATGCCCCATGTGCCCCTCACCAGACATACTATGCCCCATGGGCCCCTCACCAGACATACTATAGACATACTATGCCCCATGGGCCCCTCACCAGACATACTATAGACATACTATGCCACATGGGCCCCTCACGAGACATCCTATGCCCCATGGGCCCCTCACCAGGCTTACTATAGACATACTATGCCCCATGGGCCCCTCACCAGGCTTACTATAGACATACTATGCCCCATGGGCCCCTCACCAGACATACTATGCCCCATGGGCCCCTCACCAGACATACTATAGACATACTATGCCCCATGGGCCCCTCACCAGACATACTATAGACATACTATGCCCCATGGGCCCCTCACCAGACATACTATGCCACATGGGCCCCTCACGAGACATCCTATGCCCCATGGGCCCCTCACCAGGCTTACTATAGACATACTATGCCCCATGGGCCCCTCACCAGGCTTACTATAGACATACTATGCCCCATGGGCCCCTCACCAGACATACTATGCCCCATGGGCCCCTCACCAGACATACTATAGACATACTATGCCCCATGGGCCCCTCACCAGACATACTATAGACATACTATGCCCCATGGGCCCCTCACCAGACATACTATGCCCCATGGGCCCCTCACCAGACATAGAATGTTCCATGGGCCTCCAGACCACGCACAGAGAAAACAACTCTCTGAGGAACGAGAAAGTGTCGCTCCAAACAACCAATCAGACGAGAGCTTTCGTTTCGCCAGTTTCAGCCGTGAGCGCTGATTGGCTGTCTCTGGCGCTGTGCACCGATGTGCTGTAGGAAGTTTTGCCCAAACTAAACATGGCTGTAGTGGAGCCGCACTGCCGCGCCTCTGCCGGAGTTCAGGAGGGGTTTCCATAGGAGACGCCACGTTCCCCGCAGGCTCCGCCCTCTGATCAGCTGACACTGCCTGGTTTGTGTTGTGACAGGGAGGCGGCCGCGGATGAGACGGCGGAGACAGGAGAGCCGGTAATGCTCCCGGGGGCTGGGTGTGCGGGGTACGGGGGGGCCCTGCTAGGCTGAGGCCAGCAGACTGCTCAGGAGTCGGCACTGGCAGAGAGAGAAAGGTAGGCACTGGCAGGCCCTGATCTGCAGCCACCCATACCCTGCAATCACCCGGCCCTGCACCCAGCACACGTCTGATCACACTGCACATGGGTGTCCTCTCACCTAACCTTACTGTACACCCAAGGTTGTTCTTACCCACTGAGCACATGCACTCAGTATGGGCTCTGCAGTCAGTGAGCCATGGACCCTCATCCACCTCTGTATGTCTCACAAAACTGAAAGCTCAGTGGAGAATAGTAGGAAAAGCAAGAAAGGTGATGGCTGATCAGCAAGGGCCTAGCTTGAAGCTCATGGACCCCATTGCAAAAGTTCCAGGGGGTTCCCTAATTATTGCAAATCTTTAATAGCATTTGTTTCTATAACCCAAATGGACTTTTGGGGCCCCTTAGGCTCCAGGGCCCGGGTGTGATTGCAACCCCTGCACCTGTTGTAGTTACCACCCCTGCTGATAAGTGTTCACACTCCTAATTTCTGGAGTTTACAGTAATCATTTATGATGACTGTTATTGTTTGATCTACTGGTGTCCTTGTGATGTGCGTGCTCTCCGTGTGTTTGTGCGCTCTCCGAATGTGCGCGTGTGGTGCGCAGCGCTCTCCGTGTGGTGCGCAGCGCTCTCCGAGTGTGCGCGTGTGGTGCGCAGCGCTCTCCGAGTGTGCGTGTGTGGTGTGCAGCGCTCTCCGAGTGTGCGTGTGTGGTGTGCAGCGCTCTCCGAGTGTGCGTGTGTGTGTGCACGCTCTCCGAGTGTGCGTGTGTGGTGTGCAGCGCTCTCCGAGTGTGCGTGTGTGGTGTGCAGCGCTCTCCGAGTGTGCGTGTGTGGTGTGCAGCGCTCTCCGAGTGTGTGTGTGTGTGGTGTGCAGCGCTCTCCGAGAGTGTGTGGTGCGCAGCGCTTTCCGAATGTGCGTGTGTGGTGCGCAGCGCTCTCCGAATGTGCGTGTGTGGTGCGCAGCGCTTTCCGAATGTGCGTGTGTGGTGCGCAGCGCTCTCCGAATGTGCGTGTGTGCGCGTGGTGTGCAGTGCTCTCCGAATGTGCGTGTGTGGTGTGCAGTGCTCTCCGAGTGTGCGTGTGTGGTGTGCAGCGCTCTCCGAGTGTGCGTGTGTGGTGTGCAGCGCTCTCCGAGTGTGCGTGTGTGGTGTGCAGCGCTCTCCGAGTGTGCGTGTGTGGTGTGCAGCGCTCTCCGAGTGTGCGTGTGTGGTGTGCAGCGCTCTCCGAGTGTGCGTGTGTGGTGTGCAGCGCTCTCCGAGTGTGCGTGTGTGGTGTGCAGCGCTCTCCGAGTGTGTGTGTGTGTGGTGTGCAGCGCTCTCCGAGAGTGTGTGGTGCGCAGCGCTTTCCGAATGTGCGTGTGTGGTGCGCAGCGCTCTCCGAATGTGCGTGTGTGGTGCGCAGCGCTTTCCGAATGTGCGTGTGTGGTGCGCAGCGCTCTCCGAATGTGCGTGTGTGCGCGTGGTGTGCAGTGCTCTCCGAATGTGCGTGTGTGGTGTGCAGTGCTCTCCGAGTGTGCGTGTGTGGTGCGCAGCGCTCTCCGAATGTGCGTGTGTGGTGCGCAGCGCTCTCCGAATGTGCGTGTGTGGTGCGCAGCGCTCTCCGAATGTGCGTGTGTGGGTGCGCAGCGCTCTCCGAGTGTGCGTGTGTGGTGCGCAGCGCTCTCCGAGTGTGTGTGTGTGTGGTGTGCAGCGCTCTCCGAATGTGCGTGTGTGTGGCATGCAGCGCTCTCCGAATGTGTGTGTGTGTGTGTGTGGCGTGCAGCACTCTCCTAATGTGTGTGTGTGTGTGGTGTGCAGCGCTCTCCTAATGTGTGTGTGTGTGTGGTGTGCAGCGCTCTCCGAATGTGCGTGTGTGTGTGGCGTGCAGCGCTTTCCGAATGTGCGTGTGCGTGTGTGTGTGTGTGTGTGTGTGTGTGTGTGTGGCGTGCAGCGCTCTCCGAACGTGTGTGTGTGTGTGGCGTGCAGCGCTCCTGAGTGTGGTGTGCCCGAGTGTATATCTTTCCTGCGAATCCACACAAACAATATCAATCTGTAGCAAACATGCGCCAACTTGCAGGAAAGGTGAATGTCTGTGATTAATACCCAATAAACCGGGCACGGCCACATCGGAGGAATCTCCCTATCGTCACCCACCATGCCGTGTCCTTATAAGTTATTAGTAACTGACCACAAGTGGAGATCTTGATTTGCCGTGTCGGGTTTGTTCGGTTGTCCGATGCAACCTTTGACAGGTATAGTTGACTAAATAACCTATAAGAACCTATATTTTTTTCTCTCTATTATATGCTGGGTTGTTAATTGTCTAGAAATTCCAGCACAGTCTGTAAAAATAGGGCACTTTTTTCCCTGTCCATAACAAAAAAGATTAAGGCATCAGTGATGTATTTAAAGCTGAAAACACTTAAGGTACCGTCACACGCGGCAATTTTGCAAGCAATTTCACTGGCAATTTGCTGGTTGCAGTGAAATCAAGGATACATGGTTCCATTTCTACACGGCAACAAAACAGAACCATGTATCCATGATTTCACTGCAACCAGCAAATTGCCAGTGAAATTGCTTGCAAAATTGCCGCGTGTGACGGTACCTTTATAGAGATTATTTTAGTTTAATTATTATCATTTTACAATGGATGCAGCTGGAGTCTTCATATCACAATTATCGGCAGTAAACATAGAAAAATATCAGAATCTGAGAGTCCTCAGTGGTTGATACCTTTTAATGGCGAACTGAAAAGATGGTAAACAGCAAGCTTTCGGGACACTAAGGTGTCTTCTTCAGGCTGTAAACATGTATCACAGATAATTGTAATGATTTATCATGGTTTTACAATGTATGTGTCAAAAATATTGTTTGATTTTTTTTGATAATCCAGAAAAAATAAACCCGACTGTTGGCCTCCTTGACTATGGGTCTATGGATCCAGAATTGATGAGCCCGGCTAATATCTGTAGCTTTTGTTTGCACCCTTCCCAATCAATGGAGGGCAGGTCACCCACCCCTTCTGCCCCTCTGTTTTTTGTACCTGGTTTTTGTTCCCAGGCTTTTTTATCAATAAGTGAACTTTATTTGTTGCAGTCCCTGGCCCACATAATGAAGTCCTCACAACAAACCCCCGCACCTCCCACAGTAGACTGAAATTCCATGGCACCTCGTCACCCAATCACCGAGCCGTTCACAGACAGCTGCCTCCGACCCCCACTCCCGGCTCAGCCAGGCCAACCTCCACAATAATACACAGGCAATAATATCTTTCTATATCTGCTGTATAATGTATCCCTTGTGTCACCAGGATTCCGCTGTGGACAATCTCTACTTTCGCTCCATTGCCTTACTGTGTTGCTTCCATTCTTCATTCCTATGGCTGCATCCTTTGTCTGTAGGATTGGATATTCATTTGCTGATGAGATACAGAACAGATCTAGACACAACACTGCTTTACCTCTCCTAAATTGTACCGAATTGTCCATTTAGGGCTGCAACTTTCAACCATGTCTTTTCATTATTTATTTTTTTATTAGGATCATTTTTCCGATACTAAGTTGTTTCCATTGTTATATTGGGCTTGTATACATTTAGCACATGGTGAAAGGGTTAATGGCGTTCCTCCCATCTCCATCCCGTTCCTTGTGCTATAATGGCTGGTTCCCTAGTCTGAGCTGCTGCTACTGTTGTGTCTGGTTGGTGGGGAGGGAACCTCTCCTGTCTCTGATGCATAAGTTTGGTTCTCCCTGCCCCCAACTCATTGTGGTTTTCTACCAATTGTTTCAGATGTGAATTGAGATGGAAGGCTTAGGGGAGAAGAAGCCCTGGGGGAAGCTGAGCCGACTGCCAGGAGGGAAGGCAGAGGATGCTGCAGAGCTTCTACTCTGCAAAAAGGAATGGACGATCGGAAGGAAGAAAGGTAATTATCTGCATAGATGTATTGTTCTGCTGGCACAGCCTCTGCAGTGTACATCTTACTCCCAGTAGTTGTGCACGCTCCTGACTTCTTCCACGCTGACCTCTGATCACCCCGACTAGAGGCTTCCTGGACCGCTCCCTTCACCTCCAGCATCTGTACCTGTCCTACCTCAACTTCCGAGCGTGACCTCTAACTAGCTCAATGGCTGCTCATTTCAAGTTATGTAATACACAGTGTGCACAGATTCCATTATTGGTGCCGTTATTAATAAATATATATATACATTTGTAATCCAAATGATGCAAAACGTCTACCATTCTTTTTGTTAAAATCCGTCCCATTATTCATTAATAGTAGTTATTTTACTCATTTATATCGCACTATTAATTCCACAACACTTTACAGACCGATCACTGTCCCCATTGGGACTCATAATGTGAATTCTGAGTATGAGAGGACATCTAAATACATGTAGGAAACCCACATAAAGACGTTGTCCTCAGCTTGACTTGAACCCGGGACCCCAGCGCTGCAGGGCTATAGTGCTAACCACTGAGCCACAGTGCTGCTCTGTAGTAAGAATCTCAGATGTATAAAGTGTTATATGTTTTGCCCATCTGTCCCTATACCATATACTGCGCTCCACTGAAGCAGTTTGAAGCACATACATCTTACATTTACACATGTCATTATGAAGCTGTTATTGTGAATATGTACACATTTTTATGTACACTGTCTTGGGGATTTAAATGGGTTCCACTGCAATTCAGCCTTTAAAACATGTTGTTGCATACATAGTGTCACATATGCCTGCAATGCATGTAGTTGTCAGAAAAAGAATAAGTTATGTTAAGGGTATTTTCACACCACTGTTTGTGAAGCATAAACTCTCCAAATTGCAGGAACAGGTAAAAAAAACACAACAGTACAGAGCAAACGACTGCAATGCCACTGACGAAGCTGCCGCAAGTTAAGATTTCCAAGGGTTTCCTGAAGCAGCTTCATTTGGGAAAACTTGGCATCTTAATGATGTTATGTGGAGACACCCTTGGAGAGCTTCTGCTGTGAAAAAAAACCTCAGTGCATACAAAGCCTAAGGATATGTGCAGATAACGTCTTTGTCATGCGGATTCTGCCTGGAAGCTGCCTGAAAAAGCATAACATAATTACTGCAAAGAATAAATATAATGTACAGTGATGGTATACCAAGCTGTACACATGGTCAGTCTTTTATCACTTCCAGGGCTGTGGAGTCAGGAAGCCAAACCACCGACTCCAACTCCTCAATTTCCCTGACTCCGACTCCATGACTCCCTCATACATAGCTGATGTTTAAGTGATACATTTATTGTAGTACAATGGTAACATCAGATTTATAATCATTATTATGATACATTAATCAAGAAATTTAGAGCATAATTCATAATAATAATATTCAGCACATTCATATTGTACCCAATGTATTATATTTGTTAGTAGTCGGAGTCAGTCCATTTTATACCTACTCTACGACTCCGACTCCACAGCTCTGGTCACTTCCTTTAACTGCTTCAGTGTTCGGAAACTGTGAATCAGTTATAAGATGTAACATTTAATTCTTCTTCTTCCAAACAAAGCCACCCACACTTTACAGTTGAAAGCAGGGGGCAAAAAGATTGCTGGCTTTATCCTGAAGTGGCTAGGCCTAGGCTAGGGAAACCTTTATGGTTTGGTCATCTGTAGTAAGACATTGTGTGCCCATACACTAGGAACGGAAAGTATTCAGACTTGTTTACATTTTTCACTCTTTGTTTCATTGCAGCCATTTGGTAAATTCAAAAAAGTTAATTTTTTTTGTTCATTAATGTACATTGTTGCACCCTGTCTTGACTGAAAAAAAAAAACAAATGTTGAATTTTTTGCTAATTTATTACAAAAGAGAAACTAAAATATCTCATGGTCATAAGTTTTCAGACCCATATTTAAGTCACATCCTGTCCATTTCCTTGTGAATCCTCCTTGAGATGGTTCTACTCCTTCATTGAAGTCCAGATGTGTTTAATTAAACTGATAGGACTTAATTTGGAAAGACACACACCTGTCTATATAAGACCTCACAGTGCATGTCAGATCAAATGAGAATCATGAGGTCAAAGGAACTGCCCAATGAGCTCAGAGACAGAATTGTGGCAAGGCACAGATCTGGCCAAGGTTACAAAAGAATTTCTGCAGTCCTCAAGGTTCCTAAGAGCACAGTGGCCTTCATAATCCTTAAATGGAAGAAGTTTGGAAGCACCAGAAGTCTTCCTAGACCTGGCCATCCAAACTCAGCAATCGTGGAAGAAGAGCCTTGGTGAGAGAGGTAAAGAAGAACCCCAAGATCACTGTGGCTGAGCTCCAGAGATGCAGTAGGGAGATGGGAGAAAGTTCCCCAAATTAACTATCACTGCAACCCTCCACCAGTCGGGCCTTTATGACAGAGTGGCCCAATGGAAGCCTCTCCTCAGTGCAAGACATATGATAGTGCAAGACATTTTTCAGCTGCTGCGACAGGATGACTGGTTGCAATTGAAAGATACATGAATGTGGCCAAGTACAGAGATATCCTGGATGAAAACCTCTTCCAGAGTGCTCTGGACCTCAGACTTGGCCAAGGTTCACCTTCCAACAAGAAAATGACACTAAGCACACAACTAAAATAACAAAGAAGTGGTTTCAGAACAACTCTGTGACCATTCTTGACTGACCCAGCAAGAGCCCTGACTTAACCCAACTGAGCATCTCTGGAGAGACCTGAAAATGGCTGTTCACCAATATTCACCATCCAACCTGATGGAACTGGAGAGGATCTGCAAGGAAGAATGGCAGAGGATCCCCAAATCCAGGGGTGAAAAACTTGTTGCATCATTCCCAGAAGACTCATGGCTGTACTAGCTCAAAAGGAGGGTGCTTCTAGTCAATAATGAGCAAAGGGGCTGAATACTTATGACGATGTGATATTTCAGTTTTTCTTTTTTAATCAATTTTCAAAAATATCTACATTTCTGGGTTTTCTTCAGTCACAATGGAGTGCAGAGTGTACATTTAATGAGAAAAAAATGAACTTTTTTGAATTCATCAAATGGCTGCAATGAAACAAACTAAAAAAATTAAAGGGGTGTGAATACTTTCCGCACCCACTGCATGTTAATGGTTGCTTGTGAAATGCATCTAAATAAGTCCTCATAGTGAAGATAAAAATTAGACCCAGCCAGGAGCTGCTCGACGCTATTAGGCTCTTGCCCACCAATGATATGAGGTCCTAGAGACCAGAAATGACCCCACAAGTGTTCTGTATTGTAACATCAGATCTGTACTTCATGTCATAGAATGTTAAAACTATACAGAGATTACACTTTCAATAGATTTGTAATTCCATCATTCATCTTGTAAGAAATTATGGGAGCAATCAATTGACAAATTAGGTGATAATCTGTTTTTTCATACAGAGATGGTGGTGTTTATCCACTACCGGACTATATTTGAGGTCATATTAACCTGGAAAGCATGGAGGAGTATATCCCTGCTGCAACTATATTGTGGTGAAGAATCCAGGAAGATTTAATATTTTGCAAAGTCCATTCAAAGAAGAAAAGGCAGCATTCACCCTTTTCTTCTTAGAATGATAAATTTTTTTAGCAAGATTTTTTGTGTGGAACAGAAAAGATGAAATGTCTGAGCAGTCTGAAAGCAGCATACAGAGTGTGTATTTAAGACATTGTCCAAGAGTTTGGTTAATGGCCTACCTTTAAGATAGGTCATCAATATCTGATTGATGGGGATGCTACATGTAACACAACCACCAGTCATCTGTTCCCGACGCAGACTTCGGCCGGATGTACTGAACTGCGGAATTGCACAGCACAGCTCTGTCAACTGTGATGGGGCGGGGCAGGTGCTACACATCCGCTCCCTAGCGACTCGAATAAAGGGTGGATCCACAGTACCTGGCTGTGGCCACTATTCACATATTAGAACCATAATGTGCAACTTGGCAAATTCAGGCGGCATCGGGAACAGCTGATTGGCAGGAGTGATAATTGATGATCTATCCTAGAATTAGGACACCAGTAGGAAAGTCCTGAACAACCCTTTTAAACATAAGCCTTGCTGTAAAAGTCATTTTAGACTCCTTTTATATTTTTTGTCTTCACAGGTTGTGACCTTTCATTTCCTGGTAACAAATTGGTGTCTGGAGAACACTGCAAAATAACAGTGGATGAGGCTTCTGGGGTTGTATCCTTAGAAGACACCAGGTACCTTAGAGCTTATTAACCCCTTCATGACCCTGGAATTTTTCATTTTCGTTTTTTGCTCCCCTGCTTTCAAGAGCAATAACTTTTTTTATTTTTCCGTCAATATAGACATATGAGGGCTTGTTTTTTGTGGGATGAGTTGTACTTTCAGATGCAATCATTTATTTTACCGTATAGTGTACAAGGAAATTGCAAAAAAAGTGCAATCACATATTTGTTTTTTTGCGTTTTTTTAGCAGTCATGTTCACTATATGGTAAAACCAACGTGACAGCGTGATGCCTCGGGTCGGTACGAGTTAGTAGACACCCAACATGTATACTTTTACTGGTATCTAAGGCTACTTTCACATTTGCGTTCCCCTCCACAGCGTTCTGCGGAGGGGAGCCGCAATGTGACCGCAGCACCGCAAACCCCTATCTTTATAATGGGAGTGCACGGTGCTGCGCTTGAGTGCGCATGACTCTGCGCACCCATTCACTTCCATATGTGATCTGTGCGCAGGCATGTTGCATTTTTGGCGCGGACGAGTGTGTGTGATTTGTGCGCAGGCATCCGCCTACGCACAGATCACATATGGCAGTGAATGGGTGCGCACGGTCATGCGCAGTCAAGCGCAGCACCGTGCGCTCCCATTATAAAGATAGGGGCTTGCGGTGCTACGGTCACATTGCGGCTCCCCTCCGCAGAACGCTGCGGAGGGGAACGCAAATGTGAAGGCACCCTAAGTGGTGAAAAAAAATTCTGAAGTTTGGAAAAAAAAACGCACTTTTTGCGCCATGTTTTGCAACCCGTGGCGTCCTCAATTTTTGGGATCTGGGGATGTGTGATGGCTTATTTTTTTGCGCCTTGAGCTGACCTTTCTAATGATACCATTTTTGGGTGGATGCGCCATTTTGATCGCCTGTTATCACATTTTATAGCAATGTTGCGGCGACCAAAAAATGTACCGTATATACTCGTGTAAGCCGAGTTTTTCAGCCCAAAAATTGGCTTATACACGGGTCAATACGGTGGGGGCTGTGTCCGGGGCTGGGGAGGCTGGAGGAGGCGGGGGGAGGCTGCTGTATGAGCGCCCCGTCACGTGGGGCCGCTCATTATATATGCACTGCTTCCCCCTGTCAATCAGCGGCAGGGGGAAGCAGTGCATATCTGCATATACGGCCCCCATATATGCTCGCCCCCCTCCGTTGTAAGGCCCCCCTGGCTGCTCAACTTGGCCCCCAAATGCTGGCACTCGCCCCCCTCCGTCGTAAGCCCCCCCCCCCCCGGCTGCTTAACTTGGCCCCCAAATGCTGGCACTTGCCCCCCTCCGTTGTAAGGCCCGATACCTCCCCCGGCTGCTTAACTTACCATCCCTGGTCTTCTGCACCGCACCGGTCCTTGGTGCTCCCGTCCTCTGCAGCATCCGGGGTCATGAGACCGGCCGGTCGCATTACGTCACCGCTACTGTGTCGGCTGGGGACCCCGGATGCAGCCGAGGACGGGAGCACGGACCGGCGCGGTGCAGAAGACCGGGGATGGTAAGTTAAGCAGCCGGGGGGGAAGCCTTACAACGGAGGGGGCGAGTGCCAGCATTTGGGGGCCAAGTTAAGCAGCCGGGGGGGGGACCTTACAACGGAGGGGGGTGAGTGCCAGCATTTGGGGGCCAAGTTAAGCAGCCGGGGGGGCCTTACAACGGAGGGGGGCGAGTGTCAGCATTTGGGGGCCATATATGACACACTGCTGGGGCCTGTATATACTACTGGGGAGGCTGCTGTAATACTGCTGGGGCCTGTATATACCACTGGGGCTGCTGTATATACTGCTGGGGCCTGTATATACCACTGGGGAGGCTGCTGTAATACTGCTGGGGTCTGTATATACCACTGGGCAGGCTGCTGTATACCACTGGGGCTGCTGTATATACTGCTGGGGCCTGTATATACCACTGGGGCTGCTGTATATACTGCTGGGGCCTGTATATACCACTGGGCTGCTGTATATACTGCTGGGGCCTGTATATACCACTGGGGAGGCTGCTGTATACTACCACTGGGGAGGCTGCTGTATACTACCACTGGGGAGGCTGCTGTATACTACCACTGGGGAGGCTTCTTTATACTACCACTGGGGAGGCCTGTATACCACTGGGGGGGCCTGTATACCACACTGCTGGGGGCTGTATACCTGGGCTGGGGTCCACCCTCGGCTTATACACGAGTCAATAGGTTTTCCCAGGTTTTGGGGGCAAAAGTAGGGGGGTCGGCTTATACACGAGTATATACGGTAATTTTGGCGTTTGGACCTTTTTTTCCGTTACGCAGTTTAGGGCTCTCATTAATTGATTTTATATGTTGATAGATCGGGTGATACTGAATGCGGCGATACCAAACGTGTAATTTTTTTATTTTTTAATACTTTTATTGTGAATGGGGGAAAAGGGGGGGTGATTTGAACTTTTATGTTATTTTCTCCTTCGCCTCATTGGGGGACACAGGACCGTGGGTGTTATGCTGCTGTCCACTAGGAGGCGACACTAAGCAGAATCTGCAAAAGAGTAACAGTGGCTCCTCCTCTGTAGCATATACACCCCTGTAGCAGGAAGTGCTCTCCAGTTTTTTGCTTAGTGTCGAAGGAGGCACACCACCATTTTTACTCTCTATTTTTTCTCATCCTTTTTTTTTTTCTTCCAATGAAGAAAAGTGGGTCCGGCGTGGCCCCCGGCATGCTCCTTCCTCGGCCACCCACTGTTGGGGCGCTGGGTTAAAGTTGAGAATCGTTACATATGCCGTACTCCTTTCTCGGCCTCCCACTGTTGGGTTGCTGGGTTAAAGTTGAGACAGCCCAGCATAACATCCACCTTCCTCACTCCCTCGGGGTCCTGAGTTGAAGCCAGAGCTGGACTACCTGCCAGATGACGTCCCCCTAATCACCCTCTGGGTGCTTAGGCTGAGGCACCACAGGTATCAGCAGCACATGCTGCATTCTGGGCTGGGACTCTGGATGGATGCCTGCAGAAGCACAGGCTCAGAGACGACCCCCTAATCACCCTATGGGTCATTAGGCTGTGGCACCACATGTACCAGCAGCACATGCTGCATTCTGGCCTGGGACTCTAGATGGATGCCCTGTTCACCCTATGGGTCACTAGGCTGTGGCACCATAGGTACCAGCAGCACTCACTGCACTCTGGGCTGAGATTCTGGAGCAGTCCCCCTAATCACCTTGTGAGCTATTAGGCTGAGGCACATGGCTACCTGCAGGAGCGCAGCTTACAAGCGCAGCTGCACTTATCTCCCCAGGATCCCGGTGGGGTCCGGGTACAGCCCCACTCAGCCCTGCACTCCTTCCAAGGACCTGGGACAGAGCCTGCTCCCCTTCTCCCTTCACATCTCCCTCAGCACAGGCAGGGGAAGAAGATACCCTGCTCCACCTATGCTGCCCCTTCAAAACCAGGCAGAACGGTACCTGGGGTGGCAGGGATCCATGGCCCCCCTCGCTGCCAGACCGGAGGTTCCGGATGGATTCCGGACCTCCGCGCCGACCCCCCCGCCATCCGCGGGTCCGAAATTCACGCTAGGCCCCGGCTTCAGGCCTAGCGTGGAAGGCACCGCCTATCCCCGCCCACCGCCCCGCCCTCCGGATCGCGTCAAATGACGCGGGGCTGCATCAGAGAGGGGCGGGAAGTTCCTCTGAGCGCTCGTTTTGCGCGCCCTTTCAGGTTCCCGCCCCCTCCTTCTTCTCCTGACGGCGCCAAATGCAGCCTGGGCGCCATTACACCGGGGCACAAACACTGTGAGGCAGAATGCCACAACAGTGTAGCAGGCTATGGGGGCATATACAGGTCCTAGCTGGGTCCCTTCCCTGCTGCAGCTCTCTCTCTGCCCCCCTCCCCTGGACACCAGTGGACAGGCTGTAGGGCAGATACAGGGAAGCCAGCAGGGACATATTCCCTGCTGCAGCTTCCTCTCTCCCTGTACACCAGACTGACAGGCTGTGGGGCAGATACAGGAAAGCCAGCAGGGATCTAATTCCCTGCTGCAGCTTCCTCTCCCCCTGTATACCATGTGTGACAGGCTGTGCCATGTGTCACAGGCATTTACAGAAAGGACAGGGATTTTCCCTGCTGTTCTCTCTCCTCCCTCTGGCTCCCACAGGAATAGGAGGGCCAGTACAAAAGTGGGCAGACCGACATATTTCTGTCCTGAAATACTCTGTGCTGCTGTGAATACAGTTTTTTTTCTGTGAAATTTTCAATTTTATAAACTGCTGCAGCACGGTGCTGCCCTCACTCACATCAATGAGTGTACCGTGCCCTACAAGATCTTAACCAACATACCGGGCTACTGTACAATGTCAGTGAAGAAATTAGGTGTTTATTCTGTGTCGTCACAAGGACACAACTTTGCCTATGTTCATACCACATTGGAGGTTTTTACCTCTTATGACTCGCACCCAGCGAGCGGAGTCCCTCTGCCTAGTGCGGTTGACACACTAGGCACAACCGCCAATGGTGCAAGTACCTGTCTGAGCACATAATGTTACATCTAAATACACAGCCATTACGTCTGCAGCTATGTCGCAGTTTATAGGACACTTTCATGCAGCAGGATGATGGCTCCGACGTCTGATGGTTTTCGCAATCCAAAGCCCAGACTCGGACCTTTATGCGTCTTTGGTAGAACCCTAAATCAACGTTCCATCTCACAGGAAGCTAAATGTCGATACTTCGACGATTAAACTGTATCTGACAGGACACAAGACTGTACTCATGGGGCTCTCAGCACCCCATTTACCATAAGGGAGTTTTGTTGGTTTGGGACTCCATGGCATGTTCGTGCGGTACCCTAGCTGAAACAAGGTTCCCCCTAGGGACACAGTTCTGCTGAACAGAACACAACAGCAGGCATCAGTGTCTACTACCATACCTTGAGGATGCCAATCGCATGGCACCAGACGGTGTCTCGCTCGCAGTCAGCAATCCAGATTCCAACCTTTTGGGAATTCATGTAGCGGATCCTCGTCTAGATCGACACAACCTGATCAACGCACATATAGCGATCACCGAAAACCATCAAAACTTGAGCTCCCCCTTAATTCAGGGAGTCATTATGCCTGTGCTACACGCAGAGCGTGTTTAAGGGTTCTATGACTGTGCTACACACACAGTGTGGTTTAAAGGTTCTATTCCAATTACCTTGTAGTCTCTAAACATTAAATGTGCACTTCATCCCGTGCTAGACTGCCTCAGCTAGACAATCTCGCCTGGGACAGATTTTTCCGCACGGACTCCCTCCGTTCCATTGTACTTTTTCCATGGAACACGGAGAAGGTCTTGCATCCTTAGATATACAGGACGACTACCTGCCTGTTCTCCTTGCAGCCACTTATCATATTTACAATGTGCAAAGCCATTCCTCAGCGTGGCGTTTCCGTGCACACTCTTTACAGTCCCCTAAGTGGTCACAAAGTTTGTGGCAGTCATCATGGTTTCCTGCGTTCCAGGGACGTCATCACTCTTCCATACTTGGTTGATTTCCTCCTCAACGCACGACCTTCAGGGATTGAGACCGCAGTGCCTTTTTGCGGTGAACACATTATTAACACTTGGTTGGCTAGTCATCCTCCACAAGTCTACGCCAGTTTCACGACAGTCTCTAGTATTTTCAGAACCCAGTCCAATACATCAAAGCACTAGTCGGATGTTTCCAAGACTAGCATGGGCATTTCAACTAGAAGTCCGCACTCTCCTTCAATGGTCGCCTTAGACTGTCGGAGCTGACATGACGGTCAGAGACAGCACGGTTGCAGCACTGGTAGTTATTCCTTGACGCAGCTGCTCCTCAGGCCTCCCCAGTTATCTATGCTCACATCATGAGATAACATTGTACAATCTCGTATCAGGAGGTGTCTCCTCCAGTACCAGCCATGTAGTATCCCCTGTGGTGGCGCAGCCACTCACTAGTACGCAGGGGAAGTCATTTCTTACACCAAGTTGAAAGGTACTATTCACCGACGAAAGTCCGACAGAATGACGTGCGCTGTACCTACATCTCAATACTCAGAACAATTAATCCTGATCAGAGTCAACGATGCTCATCATCCTTCGGGAGATTCGGGCGAGGTTCCCAACACTGAAGATTTTATCCCTTCTCCTGGCGGTTCGCCATTTCAGAAGGCAGTCTGACAATGCCATGGCTGTGGCATATGTTGACTCGCTAGAAGCGAATCCCGCAGTTTCCAGGCAATGAAGGAATTTTGCCACATTCTTCACTAGGCGGAATTCACAAACTCAGTACTACCGGCTGTTATTCTACCGCTGGTAGATGATTAGGACTGACAGTTTCTCCGTCGCCAAGGGCTTGCCTCAGGATATGGTTACTATATCTAGATGTTTTCAAACAACTCTGACGTCACCAGAAAACTCTGGAAGTAATAGTGTCACACCTCATTACCAAGGTTCCTAGCTTCATAGCCAGGTATCACGACCCACAGTCATGGACGTCGGAAGGCCTGATCTTGGACTGGACCCAATTCCAACTCCACCACATTTTCCACAGGCTACCACAATCCCAAGGTAGTGAAAATAATCAAACTGGACTGTCAGCAAATCATCCTTGCGTCCATACACTGGCCCAATCGCGCTTCGTACGCCGATTTCGCAAACCTCATAGCAGACGTACCATGCCGCCTACTGAATCGTCCAGACCCACTCTCTCAAGATCGTCTTACCATCATAATTCATCGGCTCAAAAATCGACAACGTGACCCTGGAGGCCCGGGTGTTCACATAATATTGTCGCAACTCCTATCAGAGCACGCACACCGCCTTCAGACAGGATATCCCATCAACATGGAAGATCATTTTCTTTTCTTTTCTTCTCGTGATCTTTCACCTTAGCACTGTTCCCTCCCAAGGATTCCAGTGCCATCCAACCGGATCTACACTCACGCCTGTCCTTAGGTCCTCTCTAGGGACAAGTTTCAATCTTTTCAGTCCCTCTCGGCAATGTCTTGCTACCAGACCTTAATTAACATCTTTTCTTCAAGGAGTCTGCCGACTTGTTCCTCCCTCTCAAAGTCTAAGACTCGGGGGTCCTGACCCTCGCCCTCACGGCTTTACACTAGCCACATTTTAAACCATGAGGGAAAAATTCCCTTTGTCTTCTCACACAGGGAGTTGTTTTCTGGATAGCAATTACCTCTCTCCGCAGAGTCTTTAAATTTGCAGCGTTTTCATGTAAACCACCTTTTGATTTTTGTTTTTTCTGGTCTACCACCCAGACAAGGTTGTCCTTTGTTGTCCACCTACCTGAATATATACTTCTGACGGCGCTTAGCCCGCGCCAGTTCATCCGTTCAGAAATGCTCTACATTACTAGACCTTGGTCAGGATCCTACGCATATACGCGCCCAGGACTAGTTCCCTTTGGAAACCTCTTTTTCTTTTTTTCCTTCTTCCAGAAGGATAAACACAGCGAGCTGGTCATGCTCTACAAATACTTGACCAGATGGCTTAAATCCATCCGAGGGGCCTATTGTATTATTACAAGAACAAAAAAAAAAAAAAAAAAAAAAAAAAAAAAAAAAAAAAAAAAAAAAAAAGGAAAAATCATTAATATTATTGTTATTACACTTATATATATTATTCCTTATTTAGGGTAGCACCATTCTTCCATGGTGCTGTATCCTTTCCGGTTGCGGGCACAGCATATTCTACTATGGCCGCTGGGGCCTCCTGGGCTACTCAGATAATACGCACCAGGAGTTAGAACAACAAGGTGTAAGGCAGCCAAGCGGACAGCAGACACATGCTTACCAAACGCTTTAGTGTTCTCACTCAGTCCTCGGCAAATGCAAGTCTGGGAAGCTGTACCCTTCAGGCGGCAGTAGCCCACCTGTAGGTGCATTGTTGTTTTTTATCAATAGTGATTTTCCATTGCTGTTCCCACCCAGGGACTGCTTTAGGACGTCCCACGGTCCTGTGTCCCCCAATGAGGCGAAGGAGAAAAGGAGAATTTTGTGTACTCACCGTAAATTCCTTTTCTCTTAGCCTCTAATTGGGGGACACAGCACCCACCCTGTTGCCCGTTTCGGGCCGTTACTAGGTTCTCATCTTACTCCTGAGAGGTTATATAGTCGCCTGTTTATTTTCCAGGCCTGCTTATACTGTTATTACGTAATTGCCTGTTCGGTTACAGGTTTTACCTTACTGTTATTATGTGGCTGCCTGTTTACTTAACAGGCCTTATTTTACTGTGATTCTTGTCATTCTTCTGTTCATTCTCCTACTGCTTTAGCACAAAACTGGAGAGCACTTCCTGCTACAGGGGTGTATATGCTACAGAGGAGGAGCCACTGTTACTCTTTTGCAGATTCTGCTTAGTGTCGCCTCCTAGTGGACAGCAGCATAACACCCACGGTCCTGTGTCCCCCAATTAGAGGCTAAGAGAAAAGGAATTTACGGTGAGTACACAAAATTCTCCTTTTTTTTTGTTTGTTTTTTTTACAGGTTTTTAAAAACTTAATTTTTTTGTTAATTCTTATTTTTACACTGCCCCTTTAAGAGGTACCTTGCTGCACAGTCCAATCGCTGGGAGATACAGAATTGCGGACGTGTTGTGGTTGGCAGCGCTTGCCAATCACAACCTGGAAGTGCTCAGTGATAGCATCCGGGGTCTGGCCAGGACCCCGGCCTGTCACGTGAGCGTTGGAGATCCTGCGATACTATCGCGGATCTCAGATGCAGGTGGGGAACAGGCGTTCCCCGCCGCGGCTGCCTTGGATCCCGCTGTCAGTGATTGACAGCGGGATTCAAGGGGTTAACAGCTCCGATCGGATCCTGGATCCGATCGGCGCTGTTATCCTGACATCTCAGCTGATGAGATCTGCTGAGATGTCAGGGCTTTGATGTGATCTCCGCGCCAGAGCTCAAATCAAACACCTCTTACTGGCCCATGACGTTGTACAACGTCATAGATTGTGAAGGGGTTAAATTGAATCTGTCAGTACTATCAACCTTCCTAAGCCATCTGCATACATTGTCATGTAGGTCACAGAAAGTTGAGTAAAATGATACGTTGTTTATCTGTGATCTGATGATTTATGCTAGAGAAATCCACGTATTCCTTATATGCAAACAAGCTGTTAAGATCTATGGGCCGGACACAGATCTCCTAGAGAATCTGCCTCCAGGGCTTATTTCTCCATTCGCCTTCCACGACAGCATTGGAGGATGTCGTCCACGCCCTATTGGGGGACAGGAACACAGAGAGGTTAAAAGCCCCTCCCCTTCCTCAGTACTCCAGTGTTTTCCTGTCCCCTTGGGGCATGGAGATGTTCCAGTGCTGTCAGGCCGGCAGAGGCAGTATTGGGGTGTACTCACAGCCGGACCAGGGATGGACGTTTGGGGCGGCCTCCTCCTCCTTCTCGGGGCTCCCATGGTGGGGCCATCCGGCCTTCCTGCGTCCTACGGGGCAAAGCAGGCCGTGTATTGCAACGCCGGAGGCCTGTTCAGCTCTACGGCGTCTCCCTCCTCCAGCTGCGGTCCCTGGGGCATGCATCAGAGGTGCTGCGGAGGCACTTCCGGTTTTGGGCGGCGGCTCCTGTCCGGGCTGTGGCAGGCTGGGCGCGGCTCCAGGGAACCCAGCAGGACTTTCGCGCGCTACTGCCCGCGGCCGGTGACCAGGAGGAGGGAGGGAACAGGTGATCCTCGTTGGGGGCACGGTACTTCTGGATAAGTACCCGCCGGAAGATACACCCAGGTAAGGCTGATCCCTGAAACATGGAGGGTGATAGGCTTCCACCTCTGCTTCTGCAGAGCCCAGCGTTCCCCCAGCTCATGTAAGTGTTTCTGGGGGTGGTCACAAGGGGTAGAGTTATTTAGGCCCTGCACTCACACTGGGACCCCCTTCTCTTCCATTTTTGTCTATAGGGAGACGAGGGCCGTCTGTGAAAGGGAGCACAAAATTTCCCTCTTCCTACAATAAGGTGTCGTCCATGACTGACAGGGTTGTCAGGATGGACTCCCCATCCTTGCTTGAGGAGCTTCAATCCATTAGGGAAGAGGTGCAGGCTTCTATCTCGGCACTGCGGGGTTTTGCTGCAGCTTCCGGGCCTTCCCCTCTGTAAGAGAGGAAGCTCCAGGATTGTGACTCAGTGGATCTCATGTAGGCTGGCCAGAGCTCAGCGTTAGAGGACGGCGAGGATATTGCCGCTGTTGCCTCTGTCCAGACACGAGAATCTGGACACTTACTATTTTTCCACGGAGTCCATGGGTGCATTGCTGGACACTGTCCATTGTACCATGGGAGTAGAGGTGGTGGAATCCCTTTCTTCTGTGCAGGACTAAATGTTCAGAGGCCTGAAAGCTAAGTGGCTCACCCCATCCGAGTGGATTGGAGGGTGATGATTTTGTCTGGGAGGTCCCGAAGGTGGACATCCAGGTGGCCATGGTAGCAATCAGCTGCCATTGTAAACCCATTGTGCATGCCCTTGACACACTGTTGAAGCTAAGCAGCAGGAGCCTCAGTCACGGGCTGGATGGGAGACCTCATGACAGACCCAATGGGAATCTCTATGGAAGTCTCTATATCTCTATAAAGTCAATGGGACTTCTAACATGAAGGTCTATGGCAGTATTCCATTTGGGAAGCTTGGCATATAAGACAGCGTTGCCTTTTGAGGATTCCTCCCGGTTGAAAGACCCCCTCGTTCGTAAAATGGAGAGTGTCCTCAAAAAATCCTGGGAGGCGGCAGCTATGTCTTTAAAGGTGAACATTTCCTCTACATGTGAGCAGGTCTCTCTTTAAGTGGCTTACCCAGCTGGGAGAATTCATCATGCAGGGTACTCCCAGGGAGGAGCTTTGGACTCCATCCCACTTCTGAGACGTGCTACGGGCTTCCTGGCCGATGCCTCTGCTGAGTCGTTCCGCGTCGGCGCCAGGTGCACAGTGTTGGCTAACACAGCTCGCAGGGCAGTGTGGCTTACAATGTGGAATGGGGAGGTCACGTCTAAGCTCCAGCTGTGTGGCCTCCCCTTTCAAAGGGCATTGGATGACATCCTGGAAAAGGTGTCAGACCGGAAAATGTGTCTCCCAGAACAGGAGCCCTTTCGGAGGCAGTCCTTTTGGCCTGAGCGCAGCCAACTCTCCCAGTCTAAAGGGAAGGGTAAGTCTGGTCGCTGGGCATTCCAGTACGGGGACAAAACCCATAATATCTTGCTCCCCCAGCAGCGGCATCACCAGCCGCCCCTAAGCAAGGCCGCCTTCCCCATTGCGGGGCGGCTCCTGCGGTTTCTGCCACAGTGGCAAGCAATCTCCTTGTGCCCTTGGATCCTCTCGACCATTTGGGAGGGTCTACGCTTGGAATTCGAGAGCCAGCCCCTCCGTGTCTTCGAGTCCTCAGGGGGACTCTCGCACGTTTTTTCTTGTCGGGTCTGCGACACCTGTTGGATTCGGGTGTGGGGTCCCCGGTTCCTCCTGGAGAGGAGGGCCAAGGGCGCTACTCCAGGTTGTTGTGGACCTCCAGAACGCGTATTCTCATGTCCCCATTCACCCGTCCCACAAGCGCTTTCTGCGATTCATGATCTCCGGGGCAGGCTGCCCTTAATGTGCTGCCCTTTGGGATTTCGTCGGCCCCAGAGGTTACCAAACTCATGGGGGAAGGGATCACATTCATCCAGACCCAGGGGATATGTATGCTTCCCTATTTAGCCGACATGTTGGTGGTGGCTCCTTCGGCAGTGCTTCTGCGCACAAAGGTCTCCAACACATTGGAGATTCTTCAGTCCCAGTCAGTACCCAATTTTCGGGAATCTGAACGGGTGCCTGCAACCCGACGTCAATTTTTGGGAGTCTTGCTGGCCTCCTCCAGACAGACCTCGTTCCTTCCTGCGGCATATCAGCTTTTGCGCCGCGTGAATCTGACCGCTTCCGGGCAAGGGGGTCGCCCTCCTTGTGGGAAGCAATGTCCCTGTTAGGGGCCATGACGGCCTACATTCAGTCAGTAACATGGGCTCAGGCTCCTTCCCGACTGCTCCAGGAACACATACTGAGTTCCTGGGACAGACGTCAGGATTCCTTAAACTCGCGGGTCCGGACCCGGGGCGGGTGGTAACCTCGTTTTCCTGGGGATGAATCCCAGACACCTTCCTGTGACCTCCGTTCCCACTGATGCCAGCGGTTCCGGTTGGGGCACGATGGTAGTTCGCACACCGTTCCAGGGGATTTAGAGTCACTCGGTCAGTCGCCAGTCTTCAAACTTCTGGCAGTGGAGGAAGCGCTTCTTGCTGCAGCTCACGTTCTCCGGGGTCATCATGTCAAGGTCCTGTCAGACAACGTGACTACGGTTGCTTTCTTGCGGTACCAAGGCGGTACTCGTGGCTTACACTTGCAGGGGCTGGCAAGACTGTTCTTTTTGTGGGCAGTACGCCATCTTCTCTCCTCCTCGGCAGTACATCTGAAGGGAATGGCCAATATACAGGCAGAATTCTTGAGCCGCACGGAGGTCCATCCAGGAGAATGGTGCTTCCATCCGGAAGTATTTCGCTCTCTTACGGACAGGTGGGGAGTCCATTCGATCGACCTGTTCGCTTCGTGCTCGAATACAAAGGTGCCAACCTTTTTCTCCCTGACGCGGTTGGACCATCCTCGGGGGCTGGATGCTTTTGCCCATCCCTGGGACTTACGGTTGGTGTATGCATTTCCTCCAATCCCACTACTTCCCAAGACGTTGCAACGGATTCGGGCGGAGGGGGTGACACTATCCTGGTGGCTCCCTTGGGGCCCAAACTGGCGTGGTACGACGCCATCCGAGACCTGGGCCTGGAGGGACCGATTATGTTAGCCCACAGTCTCAACCTACTGTCCCAGGGTCCTCTGTTTCACCCGGGCCCTCAGTGGCTCATTCGGGCGGCCTGGCTGTTGCGGCCGGGATCCTGAGGACCAAGGGTCTCTCCCAGGCAGTGATCCGCATGCTTCAGCAGAGCAGGAAGCCTGTGACAAACGCTATTTACAGGAGGGCTGGAATCGGTTCCTGTCCTGGTGTGCTCCTTCTGTCCCGACCATGCATTATCCTAATGTGGCCCAACTCTTGGATTTTTGCAGCGTAGCTTGGATTTGGGGCTTCGGCCGAGCACTCTTTATGTCCAGAGGTCGGCACTTGGGGCGGTTTTTGCCCAGGATCTTGCTTCCCATCCATGGCTCAAGCAGTTTTTACTTCTGCTTGGGGGTGGCGTCCCCGGATTCGGCCTGTCCCTCCCTGGGATTTGATGCTTGTTCTACAAGGGCTTGCTCGAAGTCCCTTTGCACCCTTGTCTGCTGCATCCCTTACGTCTCTCTCTCACAAGGTGGCGTTTTTGGTGGCCATCACTTCTGCTCCCAGAGTTGGAGAACTGCAGGCACTCTCTGTCCGGGCTCCGTACCTCGTGGTGTCCGTTGTTCGCATTACGCCTCGGTTGCATTCATCTTTTCTTCTGAAAGTTGTCGGCTTTCCAACGGTCCCAGGATGTGGTTCTGCCTACAATTTGTCAATCTCCTGCTAATGCGGCTGAGGCCGTGTTTCACTCCTTCGATGTTCGTCGGACTGTCCTCCTCTATCTCCGAGAGTCTGCTTCCTGGAGGTTAGATCAGAACCTGTTTGTTCGGCTTTTGGGAATAATACAGGGAAGAAGACTTCCCAGGCTACTATCACTTCCTGGATCACGGAGGTGATCTGTGAGGCCTACGTCGCTCCGGTCCTTGCTCCTCCGGTGGGGTTGAAGGCTCCTTCAACTCGGGCTGCTTCTACGTTCTGGGTGGAGCAGGCTGGAGCTTCATCGGAGCTGATTTGCAGAGCGGCTACGTGGTAGCCTCTCCTCACTTTTTCTCGCCTCTATAGGTTAGATCTGTCCTTCAGTCGGGATCTGTCCTTTGGTAGGAGAGTCCTACAGGCAATAGTCCCACCCTGAGGAGTATCGGTGGTATTCCTCCAATTGCTGTCGTGGAAGGCGAATGGAGAAAACTGAATTAGTCCTTACCGGTAATTCCTTTTCTTGGAGCCTTCCACGACAGCATCAGTTCCCCCCCTTGTTGGTGTTTGGATCCGGTTTGTATCAGATAATCCATGGCTATGGGTGATCTTGATAATACACTGGAGTACTGAGGAAGGGGAGGGGCTTTTAACCTCTCTGTGTTCCTGTCCCCCAATAGGGCGTGGACGACATCCTCTAATGCTGTCGTGGAAGGCTCCAAGAAAAGGAATTACCGGTAAGGACTAATTCAGTTTTTAAATGAAAGAGCATTACCAGTGTGAGACAAGTGATGATTTACTCATTGGCCCTTGCTGTACCGTGTTGGCCCTTGCTGTACCATGTTGACTATTTATCTCCCTGCACATATTCTCTGGGAGATCAGTGCCCTGTCCATAGAACCTAACAGCGCATTTATACATAAGAAAAATATGGATTTCTCTGGAATAAAACCTCAGATTGCAGATATTGGGTATGATTTTATTCACCTCCCTGTGACCTGTGTGCCCATGTAGGCAGTTTAGAAGGATTGATTCTACTGTCAGATTCCCTTTGGCTTGTACCAAGTTTGTATAGTGGATAACTTTGATCTCTGAGCTGTGATTTCTTGAACCCCCAACGATCCGGAGAACTGGAGCTCTGACAAGCCCCATGTAAATGAAGTGGTATTCAATCATCATCGTCTCCGTTCCATTCATTTTCAATGGGTGTTCTGCTGATAAGCCAAACGCTGCGGTCTGCTGTCTCCAGGAGTCACATTAAAAGGAATTTGTCTGCAGGTTTTTGCTACCTCATCTGAGAGCAGCATGATGTAGGCACAGAGACCCTAAATCCATTGATGTATCACTTAGTTTACTGGATGCAGCAGTTCTGACACAGAGTACACAATCTGAGTTTTTAGATTTAGCAATGCAGCAGAGCTCAAAAAGCTGCCTACACCAGGCTTTATATGTACGAAGCCAGGGTGTCCTGGAGTAACTGAGCTATAATTTACCTAATCTGGCAATGATAATCTCTTGAATCTAAAATAAACAACTTCACACAGTGTGATAAGAGACACATTGCTGAAATTGCTGTTCACCCCTGCAACATAGTGTCTTCAGATTGCATAGGAAAAAACTGATGACAGATTCCTTTTACAAATGAATGGAGTAGATATGCACATGATTGACCAACACTCAATTAATGCAGAGCCCCGATTCTTGGCCTTGGTGGGAGTCCAATGCAAGTTATTTTCCTATCCTATGGGTATGGCATAATTTACAAACTTTGTACAACATATTTAAGGAATCTTATATACAGGCAGATGCAGGATGAGTACTCATCAACTATATAGGAAGTCAATTGGTGCTTGTAAAAGGGTGTGTATACTGCTATATTGTAGACTGATCTTTAGGATTGTAGTTACCAGGTCCAATAGTGGCTGGATGAAAAAAAGTGTATGGACATGGAACTGCACAGCCCTGTACACTGTTTACTGCTTATGGATACTGCAGATTAGCTCCTATTAATTGTCATATTAAGATCATACAAGATTGTATCAGCCAAGAAACACATCTTTTTCAGCTGATCTCTAGACATGTTTATGTGTCGGAAAGTTGATTGTGTTCCTATAAATGTTTGTTTGGTTGATCAATCTATGAGAAAACGTTTAGGCTAGGTGTTGGGACTCCTACCAGTCGTTAGATTTTCTATTGATTCCGCCCTTCACTCTCAAATGAAAATGTGCTGTCAGTATCAATTCCATGCTAATCTTGTAGTTAATCAGGTGAGCACTTTTAATCCTTTTGGAGTGACCAAAAGTAAAGGCCCAGTCACACATAACGACGCACCAGCGATCCCGATAATGATGTGCAGAGATCGCTGGTGCGTCGTTTACACATCACTAGTAAAATGTCAAACATGTATCTCACCAGCGATGTGAAAAACGACACCAGCGATCCAGAATTATACTGAGGTCGTTGGGAATTGTCCTTCCATAGCGTAGCATTGAGATCGTTGGTCATTGTCTCTGTCAAACATAACGATGTAGAGCTCCCAGCGGGAGAACAACGACGTAGAAATGACCCAGAGCAGTGTATAACGATCAATTATCTCACAGCAGGGGTCGATCGTTGGTGTGTGTCACACAAACAACATCGCTAATGGGATCGCTGTTGCGTCACAAAATCAGTGACGTTACAGCGATCTTGTTAGCGATCTCTTTTTGTGTGACAGGGCCTTAAGTAATACTTAAATGTTCCCTGATCTGCCATGTATTGTTCTATAGTGTTGTGTATTGTAACTCCTACCTACACCTTAGCTCTAAGGCCGGCTTCAGACTGCGTGTCTGATCCGATCCGTAGCTGTCCGCTTGAGGCAGACAGCCGCGGACCGGATCAGCACACAGGACTGGGGGCTATTATGTCCTCCGATCCTGTGTGCAGCCGCACGCAGTTCCTGCTGCTAATAGGTGAGGACCGCGGGCGCCGCGGTCCTGACCTGTCAGCTGGTTCAGCTGCGTGCGGCTGCACACAGGATCGGAGGGCATAATAGCCCCAGTCCTGTGTGCTGATCGGTCCGCGGCTGTCTGCCTCAAGCGGACAGCTACGGATCGGATCAGACACGCAGTCTGAAGCCGGCCTGAGAGTTGTAGCATTTCTAATCCCACACTGCCCTCTGCTGGCCTTTCTCAAAACTACCATTTCCTTATATGGTCAAAGGAAGCTAAGCAACAGTTGGGGATTTTCTGGTATTTTTATGGAGAGGGATATGAATGCTGGAGTTGGTGGGTCTGCTGCAAATCGCTCCTTACCATGATACTTCATGGGACAGCTTTAGTTTTCACCCCCAGTTGGAAATTGTTTTTCCGTATAATTGTAAATGTTTCATGTTGCATATAACAACAATGTTTTTTTACAGCACAAATGGCACTGTGATCAACCAACAGAAAGTAGTAAAGAAGCAGTCCTACACCTTAAATAACGGCGATGTTATCTATGTTGTTTATAGGAAGAATGAGCCAGAGCAAAGTAAGTTGCAAGTCTAATGTGTATTTTTGAGAGGAAAAGGAACATAATTGCACTTATTAGGGAATCCTTCACCAGATTTTCTTTACCCAGTTTGTGAGCAGCATGATGTAGGGGCAGAGGTCCTGATTCCAGCGATGTATAACTTGCTGAGCTCTGTGCTGTTTCTTTTTAATAGAATCACTGTATTAATCTGATGCAGATCTTCCAGTTCTCTGAATGCTGGGCTGTGTATAACTTTGCCACATCACTGTGCATAGACAGAAAGCTGTCAATCAGTGATGGGCGTGGGGTTACACAGCGCTCGTGAATATAGACAAATACATGGCAGCAGGTTTTAGTCCTGTATTTATAATCTCCTGCTAATTAGTTAAGCAGCTCAGTAAGTGACAAATCACTAGAATCAGAGTCTCTACATTATGCTCCTCTCAGATTAGGTGACAATCCTGTTGACAGACTCCCTTTAACACACTTTTAATAAATTTACCATAAAATTATTTTTTATTGTTTTGTAGATGTTGCTTTTCTATACAGATCAATGAATTCCGCACAAGACAATATGCAAGAGCCCGAAGGTGGGTGTTCAATGATTATACTTGACATTTGGGCTATTTACAGCTGTTAAGTCTTTAGAAAACATTTTCTCTGGGTTCACACAACCATATTTCTTCATCCAATAAAATACCGTCCAGTAATGGTAATCAAAAATAGGAGATAACTGCTGTAACACTGACACTAAATGTGCACAAATCATGAGTGCAATGAGTGGCCGAGCTGCACAGCTAATACAAGTAAAATGATAAAATATATTGTAGCAATCACTGCCCTGGAATATAATGCAAATAGGAAGACTTAGCTGAAGCAGTGGCCACTGCAGAGTGCCCGGTGACCGACGCCAAGGTGCTTCCATCTCACCGGGTCCTAACACAATGACTAACAGAATTGTGAAACGTGAGTGGGTTTATATGCCCTTATTTCTAATTGAAAAAGGAAAAGTGTGTGCTGGACTCCAACAAGATGGAGACCTCAGCTGGCTTTCAGGCGGGGAAGGTGGAGGGGGAAGAGGAAGCTCAGTCAAAAGGGATACATAATTAATAGTATGGATGACTGGCATCTAACCTCTAAGTGCAGGTACAAGCAGAAAAAAACATACTAATGAAAAATAGGAGATATCTGCTGCAACACTAACACTAAATGTGCACAATTCATGAGAACAATGAGCGGCCGAGCTGCACAGCTAATACAAGTAAAATGATAAAATGTATTATAGCAATCACTGCCCTGGAATATAATGCAAATAGGAAGACTTAGCTGAAGTCTTGCAAGACTTGCGCACTATGCATGGACACCCGCTCCACTGCGCAGGCCCGGATGCCACTGTCTGTGCTGAAGTCTCGCAAGACTTCAGCACTGTTCTATGGAATGCAGACACCTGCTTCACTGCGCCGGCGCTGTCACTCAAGAGCCGGCCAGAGGAGGGCGGGAAATTGAACCATGCAGGGTGGGATTTGCAGCAAGGAAGGGCGGCGAGACGTTTACACACCATGACTAGCAGCCTCCGTGACTCAATGGGAGGCCAGCTCTGGACGGAATATAAGTTCACATCACAGGTATGAGGGGCCAGTCTGGGCACATACAGGGGTAACAAGAACTCCATTTACATGATGTGTGACCTGGTGCGCACAGTATAAAATGCCCTGGTGGGGTGACCGGTTCCCTTTAATCTTGGAACAACTCATTCAGGCTTTTGGTGTGAAATAAAGTTTTTCTCCTTCGCCTCATTGGGGGACACAGGACCGTGGGTGTTATGCTGCTGTCCACTAGGAGGTGACACTAAGTATACTTCTAAAAAAACAAGAAAACAGTGTGGCTCCTCCCCTGCAGTATATACACCCTGGCTGGCTCCAGCCTCACCAGTTTTTTGCTTAGTGTCTCAATAGGAGGTAGATGCGGTCCATGGACCACAATACTAGTACATAATTAGGTTTTTTTCCTTAGATTTTTAGATCCTTTTTTCCTTTTACAAGACTACTAGAGGGCGACGGTATCTCTGCATACCGATCTCCCAAAACCAACAACAGACGGGAACGCGGAGTGTTACCTCCACGTACCCCCTTCTGCTTCGATGGACTGGAAGCAAGGCGACGGTTCCTCAGCGTTCCGATTTCCTTGTGTTCCGTTTTTTCACCGGCGTTATCCCTACTTCTTCCCCCTGCGGGACCCAGGCACAGCAACCTTCCAGGATCTCTGGAGCAGATCCTGCCGGACAGGGACGCCAGGCTGACTCTCTCCTCATACTCCTAGGATGATGAGTCGAGCATTCAAGATGCCCTCCCCATTCCCTGCCAGGGGTTTTGGGTTGAGGTGCCTCCATAAGGTAAGCAGGGCTCCTGAGGGACCCTGCACGCATGTGTTGTCTTCCCTGTGAGCTGCAGGCTGGGCTTCAGCTTTCCCTAGCTCCCATAGCTCTGGCCTGTGGACCTTATTATAGCCCCTGGAGGGCTACAACCTTTACCTTTGGCTCCCCTGCCCTGGGGACCCGGGCTGAGTCTTCCTCTGCAGGGATTCAGGGGGCCGAGGGCACTCGCGGCGGGTCTTTCCCGCACTTCCGCGCCGATGCGCGCTCGTTTTCGGCCTCAGGGGCCTAATCGAGCCCCCGGCTTGCGGCCTACTCCTAAGCCCGCCCCTGTTGCCGCCCCTCGTCGCCGCCCCCGGGTGACGTCATGCGGCCGGGAATTAGAGATCCCGGCCGTGTCACTGGAGGCGGATCTCTTCTCCCTGGCGCGTCTCGCTCATCGCGAGACTTCCTGCGCGCCTTTTCTCTGGGAGAGGACGCCCTGGCCGCCATCTTCTGTGCCCAGCACCACGAGGGACGCCTTTTCTCAGGGGGACACCGGACCCGGCCTGCAGTCCACTGGAAGCGGTAAGGGGCACAGCATTCGCTGGTGCCCTCAGTCTGTGTGCATTTTAGCTGTGCTCTCCTCCCTTCAGTGTACTGCACCTGCTGCTTCTTTTCCCAGCAGCATACATAGTGTCTCCTAGGCTGCAGCTCTCCATAACTATGCAGAACTCCAAGAGCAACAAAAAGGGCTCTAAGATGGCTACATTCTTTGCCTCTTGCACAACCTGCAAGAACCATCTGCCCAGCGGTCAGACGACCCCTTTCTGCCAGGCCTGTGACCCATCTAATACAGAGCCGGTCAGTACAGCTGCCCCTGCTCCTGAGGTTTCCTCGGAGCCCAGCACCTCTGCCGCCACTGATAGTCCCTGCGCTACCCCTGATTGGGTGGTCTTCTTGTCTCAGTCCTTAACTCAATCCATGTCTCAATCCATGGACAGACTGACTTCGACTCTGATACAGGCTTTGCATGCCCAGCCCACGGCAGATACCCCTGAGCCCCTGAGCCCGAACAGGATACCGCTCAGAGACACGATTCTGACCCCAGGGAGCAGAGACAGGAATCTTCCTCCCACCGGGCCCCTCTTAAGAGAAGGGACCCCCCTCCCTCTCCTTCAGGGAGCTCCCAGGGTTCCCCGTCCCATGACCGGGGTCCAGGGTCCCCTTCGTCTCAGGGTCCATACGATTCTGACCCGGAGCAGGAAATGTCGCTTGACTTGGACAACCCTGACACTCAGTCTATGATTCAGGACCTGATTACGGCCGTCAATCAGACCTGTAAGGTTGATAGCCCCACTTTAGAAGCTCCAGGGTCCGCAATATCATTTAAACGAACAAAGCGGCCACACAAGTTTTTCACGGACCACCATGAGTTCCAGGAACTCATGACCAAGTACAGAAATCACCCGGATAAACGTTTTGGTAACCGGAAAGCCATGGAATCTCGCTATCCTTTCCCCCCTACTGTAAGCCAGAATTGGGCTGAGTCCCCACAGGTTGACCCGCCAATCTCCCGTCTGGCCACACGCACACTCCTCTCCCTTCCAGACGGATCATCTATCAAGGATCCTACCGACCGTCAGGTTGAGCAATTAGCTCGGTCTATTTTTGAGGCTTCTGGCTCGGCATTGTCCCCTATTTTTGCCTCAGTCTGGGTGGCCAAGGCGGTTACCACCTGGGCATCCTCTCTCCGTGATAATTCTCAATCCCTGGAAGACTCAGAGATGGCTGCCCAGATCTCCGTCGCGGCTGAATATATCCTTCAGGCTTCTCTGGATGCCGCTGCCTGCTCAGCTATTGCAGCAGCTAACGCTATCACCATCCGCAGAGCGCTGTGGCTGCGTGAATGGAAGGCAGACTCAGCCTCCAAGAAATCCCTGACCAGCCTGCCGTATCTCAGCGGACGACTGTTTGGGGAAAAGCTTGATAAGCTGATTTCGGATGCCACCGGAGGGAAGAGCACTTCCCTCCCGCAACACAAGCCGAAACGTCCCCTTTTCAGACGTCAACAGACTCGGTTTAGGTCCTTTCGCAACTCATTTGGATGGTCGACCTCCCGCCCCTCACAGGCTAATACCAGATTCCCACGGAGAGATAGAATCTCGCAGGCTCCGCAGAGAACCTCGTCTTCCTGGCAGGCACGCTCCAGACAGTCAAAGTCCAAGGGAGCACGGTCCCAACCATTCTCTTCTTCCTGACTCCTTTCCCCTCCCGGACGATCCCTCCCGAGTAGGCGGCCGCCTCTCTTTTTTTCGGGACATCTGGCTCGCAGTCGTAGACGACAAGTGGGTCAGGGAGGTGATTTCGTCCGGATATTCCATAGAATTTCACACCCGCCCGACCAAACGTTTCTTCCTGTCTTCCCCCCCGAGGTCTCCAAAAAAGGCTCGCGCTTTCTTCAAGGCAGTCGACTCTCTACGGCAGGCAGGAGTCATTGTGCCAGTACCTCCAAACGAAAGGTACACAGGGTTCTACTCGAACCTCTTTGTGGTACCCAAAAAAGACGGGTCGGTGCGGCCGATTCTCGACCTCAAGTTTCTCAACAAATTTATCAGACTGCGTCACTTCCGCATGGAGTCGTTGCGATCCATCATCACTTCAATGGACGAAGGGGAATTTCTCGCGTCGTTAGACATCAGGGATGCGTATCTCCACATACCAATCTCTCATGCCCATCAGCGATTCCTACGCTTCGCAGTGGGTCAGGACCATTTCCAGTTCGTAGCTTTGCCGTTCGGCCTCGCCACTGCCCCAAGGGTTTTTACGAAGGTCATGGCCACGGTCATGAAGCTTCTTCATTCCAGGGGAATCATGGTCTTGCCCTATCTGGACGACCTTCTTATCAAGGCACCATCCTTCCCAGACTGCGACGAAAGTGTAAAGATCACCATGGACACACTCGTCCGTCTAGGCTGGTTGTTAAACCTTTCCAAGTCCTCTCCAATCCCGAGCCAGACCATCACTTTTTTGGGAATGGACTTCGACACTCATCGCGGGCTCGTTCTGCTTCCGCGCGAGAAGGCAGTCGCCTTACGGCAAGGCGTTCGTACTCTTCTACTTCCAAGACCTCATTCCCTTCGCTCAGGAATGAGAGTCCTGGGAAAGATGGTAGCGGCTATGGAGGCGGTGCCGTTCGCTCAGTTGCATCTCAGACCACTCCAACTCGCTCTCCTGTCTCGCTGGAACAGGAATCCGGCTACTCTAGACAGGACCCTGCGACTGACCGCAGCAGTGAAACAGTCTCTTCTTTGGTGGCTCCGTCCTGCCTCTCTCCAGGTGGGAAAGTCCTTCCTGCCGGCACATTGGAACGTTCTGACCACCGATGCCAGCCTAACGGGCTGGGGAGCGGTTCTCAGTCACCACACGGCTCAGGGCAGGTGGTCCCGTCAAGAGACCACTCTTCCCATCAACTTACTGGAGATTCGGGCCATCTTCCTAGCCCTGCGGGACTTCCATCATCTGCTAGCAGGGCGTCACGTGCGAGTCCAGTCAGACAATGCCACGGCGGTGGCATATGTAAACCACCAGGGCGGCACGCGCAGTGCAACAGCAATGCGCGAGGTCCGCCCGATACTGGAATGGGCAGAATCCACGAGATCGGTGATTTCAGCCGTCCACATTCCCGGGGTGGACAATTGGGCGGCAGACTTCCTCAGTCGCCAGGGCATCGCCTCGGGAGAATGGAGCCTGCACCCCGATGTCTTCCAACAAATATGCATCAAGTGGGGGACTCCGGACGTGGACCTGATGGCCTCACGGCTGAACCGCAAGGTGTCCAGGTTTATGGCCCGATGCCACGATCCTCAAGCTCTGGGAGCAGACGCTCTGGTCCAGCCCTGGACTCAATTTCGTCTTTGTTACATCTTCCCTCCGCTTCCCCTCATACCCAGGGTGGTGAAGAAGATCAAAGCGGAGGGTGTGCCAGTCATTCTCGTCGCTCCAGATTGGCCACGTCGCGCATGGTACGCCGATCTGGTCCGTCTTCTCGGCGACTCCCCCTGGCGTCTCCCAGATCGGCCAGATCTACTCTCACAGGGTCCTCTCCTCCACCAGAAATCCTCGGCCCTGAGTTTGACGGCGTGGCCGTTGAGACCTGGGTGCTAACCCAGGCAGGTTTGTCTCCGGATGTCATCACAACCATGCTTAATGCAAGGAAGCCCTCTTCGGCTCGCATTTACCATCGCACTTGGAAGGCCTTCTTTTCCTGGTGTAACTCTCAGAACCGTCCGCCCCTGCAATTCTCATTGCCAGTCATTTTAGGGTTTCTTCAGTCTGGTCTTGACTCCGGTCTTTCCCTAGGTTCTTTGAAGGGACAAGTTTCTGCCTTGTCTGTTCTTTTTCAGCGCAAATTGGCTGACAGATCACAGGTCAGGACCTTTTTACAGGGGGTCTCCCGCCTGGTTCCACCTTACAAGAGGCCTTTGGAAACATGGGATCTGAATCTCGTTCTGGACGCTTTACAGAGGCCTCCTTTTGAACCCCTCAGAGAGGTCCCTCTTCGCATTTTGTCTCAGAAAGTAGTTTTTCTTGTGGCAATTACATCTATTCGGCGCGTGTCGGAACTGGCAGCTCTTTCCTGCAAGTCTCCTTTTCTCTCTTTCCATCAGGACAGGGTTGTGTTACGCCCTGTTCCGTCTTTCCTTCCCAAGGTAGTGTCCTCGTTTCATTTGAATCAGGACATAACTCTGCCGTCTTTCTGTCCAGCGCCGGTTCATCGTGTGGAGAGGGCCTTGCATTCGCTGGATTTGGTTCGGGCTCTTCGCCTCTACATTTCAAGGACGGCGGTTTTTCGGAAGTCTGATTCTCTGTTTATTCTTCCGGAAGGAGCACGTAAAGGAATGCCTGCATCCAAGGCTACCCTGGCCAGATGGATCAGGGCAACGATCTCAGAAGCTTACCAACTCAAAGGTCAGCCCGTCCCACCGGGGCTGCGCGCGCACTCTACCCGTGCGGTAGGGGCCTCCTGGGCTATTCGACATCAGGCTTCTGCCGAACAAGTGTGCAGGGCTGCCACCTGGTCCAGCCTGCACACTTTTGCTAAACATTACAATGTGCATGTTCAGTCCTCGGCTGAGGCTAGTCTGGGCAGACGTGTCCTGCAGGCGGCAGTTGCCCACCTGTAGAGGTTCAAGATACGTCTATATATTCCCACCCAGGGACTGCTTTTGGACGTCCCACGGTCCTGTGTCCCCCAATGAGGCGAAGGAGAAAAGGAGAATTTTGTGTACTCACCGTAAATTCCTTTTCTCTTAGCCTCTCATTGGGGGACACAGCACCCTCCCTGTTGCCTATCGGTTCCTATCTTGTTACTTCAGTTCTGCGTTATCAGTTATGGTTAACTGTTTTTCTCAGATATAGATAATTTGTGTAGATGGGCTGATGGCTCTCCTACTGCTTTAGTCACAAAACTGGTGAGGCTGGAGCCAGCCAGGGTGTATATACTGCAGGGGAGGAGCCACACTGTTTTCTTGTTTTTTAGAAGTATACTTAGTGTCACCTCCTAGTGGACAGCAGCATAACACCCACGGTCCTGTGTCCCCCAATGAGAGGCTAAGAGAAAAGGAATTTACGGTGAGTACACAAAATTCTCCTTTTTGCTTTTCAATGAAAGAATAAAATGTGCTGTCAGTATCAATTCCATGCTAATCTTGTAGTTGAACTTTTCCAGTCCAGCACCTAAGTGATTGTGGATTTTTTTAGATACCTCAGGTGAAGCAGATGCGACTCAGACGTTTTCTCCCTTCCAAGACACTTTGCTGACGTCAGAGGAACCTCAGCCCTCCACCTCCACGTCTAACCTCTACACACCCACTACCTCCTGCCAAGAGCCACTTTTTGCCAAGCAGATTCAGCCATCCCCAGAAGGTTTGTGAAATCAGATGAATATAAACACGAATGAAATTGATAGCAATCTGTTCCCCAGTATTTTAAATCTTTGCAGCTCATTCTGGAACTTATACACACCTTAGTATTGAAATTGCAATGCCAAGAATGAAAAATCACAGAATCGATAAACATTAATGTTACCCAAATGATGATAAAATAGAAACCTCGATTTATTCAGTATGAGAGCCACAACAGAAATCCTCACTTGCATGCCTTAGTATGCTATCAATTAAGTTATTATTGGTTGCTAAATATTCGTCCACACTGAATACACTTGGGCACACAAATCATAAAGATCCGCTGCTGGCAGCTCCCTTTGCAATTGTCAACTAATAATATCCCAGATGTGCTCAATGGAAGACCAATCCAAAGATGCTGCAGACCATCGTAAGCTGGCTTCTCATAGCACCACAAGAGACATGTTGTCTGGTGTTGTCCTGTAGAGAAATGGCTGCACCACTGGTTTCAGTACAAATACATGGTAAAGTTGAGCCTGTTCATATACCTGTAATGAAAACTTGAATCAATCCACAGGTCATAATATCACTCCATAATTCCAGGAGTCTACTTAACCCCTTCACCCCGGGCCTATTTTGACCCTAATGACAAGGCCATTTTTGTCAATTCTGACCAGTGTCCCTTTATGAGGTTATAACTCGGGAACGCTTCAACGGATCCTAGCGATTCTGAGATTGTTTTTTCGTGACATATTGGGCTTCATGTTAGTATTAAATTTAGGTCGATAATTTTTGCGATTATTTGTGAAAAAATCAAAAATATGGCAAAAATTTTGAAAATTTTGCAATTTTCAAATTATTAATTTTTATTCTGCTAAACCAGAGAGGTATGTGACACAAAACAGTTAATATATAACATTTCCCACATGTCTACTTTACATCAGCACAATTTTGGAAAAAAAAAAAATGTTTGTTCGGACGTTATAAGGGTTCAAAGTTCATCAGCAATTTGTCATTTTTCCAGCAAAATTCACAAAACCATTTTTTTTTGTGACCACATCACATTTGAAGTCCCTTTGAGGGGTGTACATGACAGAAAAAACCCAAAAGTGACACCATTCCAAAAACTGCACCCCTCAAGCTACTCAAAACTACATTCAAGAAGATTATTAACCCTTCAGGTGCTACACGGGAACTAAAGCAAAGTGGAAGGAAAAAATGGTCATTTTAATTCTTCCAACAAAAATTTTCTTTTAGCCTCAATTCTTTCATTTTCACATGGGCAACAGGATAAAATGGATCTTAAAAATTGTTGGGCAATTTCTCCTGAGTAAATCGATATCTCATATGTGGTCATAACCCACTGTTTGGGCGCACGGCAGGGCTCAGAAGGGAAGGAGCGCAATTTGACTTTTGGAGCTAATTTTCCATTCAAAAAGTCAAATGGCGCTCCTTCCCTTCTGAGCCCTGCCGTGCGCCCAAACAGTGGTTTATGACCACATGAGAGGTATCGCTGTCCTCAGGAGAAATTGCCCAACAAATTTTAGGATCCATTTTATCCTGTTGCTCATGTGAAAATGAAAAAATTTAGGCTAAAAGACAATTTGTGTGGAAAAAAAAAGTACTTTTTCATTTTTACGGATGAATTTGTGAAGCACGTGGGGGTTCAAAAAGCTCACCACCCATCTAGATATGTTCCCTGGGGGGTCTAGTTTCTAAAATGGGGTCATTGTGGGGGAGCTCCAATGTGTAGGCACACAGGGGCTCTCCAAACGCGACATGGTGTCCGCTAACAATTTGAGCTGATTTTTCAGTCAAATTGTTAGCGGACACCATGTTGCGTTTGGAGAGCCCCTGTGTGCCTAAACATTGGAGCTTCCCCACAAGTGACCCCATTTTGGAAACTAGACCCCCCAGGGAACTTATCTAGATTGGTTGTGAGCATTTTGAACACCCCAGTGCTTCACAAATTAATCTGTAAAAATGAAAAAAGAAAATTTTTATGGAAAAAAAAGTACTTTTTCATTTTTACGGATGAATTTGTGAAGCACCTTGGGGTTCAAAATGCTCACCACCATCTAGATATGTTCCCTGGGGGGTCTAGTTTCCAAAATGGGGTCACTTGTGGGGGAGCTCCAATGTGTAGGCACACAGGGGCTCTCCAAACGCAACATGGTGTCCGCTAACAATTTGACTGAAAAATTTGCTCCAATTGTTAGCAGACACCATGTTGGGTATGGAGAGCTCCTGTGTGCCTAAACATTGGAGCTCCCCCACAAGTGACCCCATTTTGGAAACTAGACCCCCAGGGAACTTATCTAGATGGGTGGTGAGCATTTTGAACACCCTGGTGTTTCACAAAATAATCTGTAGAAATGAAAATAGAAATTTTTTGTGGAAAAAAAAGTACTTATTCAATTTTACAGATGAATTTGTGAAGCACCTGGGGGTTCAAAATGTTCACAACCCATCTAGATATGTTCCCTGGGGGCTCTAATTTCCAAAATGGGGTCACTTGTGGGGGAGCTCCAATGTTTAGGCACACAGGGGCTCTCCATACCCACATGGTGTCCGCTAACAATTGGAATTATTAGCGGACACATGTCGCATATGGAGAGCCCATGTGTGCCTAACATTGGAGCTCCCCACAAGTGACCTCATTTTGAAACTAGACCCCCAAGGAATGCATCTAGATGCATAGTGAGCACTTTGAACCCATGGCTTCACAAATTGATCCGTAAGAAGAAAAAGTACTTTTTTCACACAAATTTTCTTTTAATTTTACGGATCAATTTGTGAAGACTGGGGATCAAGTGCTCCTATGCATCAGATATGTCCTTGGGGTCTAGTTCAAATGGGGTCACTGTGGGGAGCTCAAGTTTAGCACACAGGGGTCTCATACGCGAATATGCCGCTAACATTGGAATATTAGCGGACACCATGTCCATATGGAGAGCCATGTGCTAACATTGGCTCCCACAATGACTATTTTGGAAACTAGACCCTCCAAGGAATGCATCTAGATGCATAGTGAGCACTTTGAACCCCAGGTGCTTCACAAATTGATCCGTAATAAGGAAAAAGTACTTTTTTTTCACACAAATTTTCTTTTTTCGGATCAATTTGTGAAGCACCTGGGGGTTCAAAGTGTTCACTATGCATCTAAATATAGCGAAGCCCATTTTTATTTTTTTTCTAGGACTAAATTCTAGAAAAAAAAAATGGCGTGGGGCTCCGCCACATTTTTGGTCCAGCCAGGTACAACTTGGCAGCTACGGATTGCCACCAACCCCCAGCTGCCTCGTTGTACCTGGCTGGCTTCCAAAAATACAGCAAAGCCCTTTTTTTTTTTTTTTTCTAGAACTAATTCTAGAAAAAAAAAATTACGTGGGGCTCCCCATATTTTTGGCCCAGCCAGGTACAACTAGGCAGCTGGGGGCTGGAATCCGCAGCATGGAGAGGCCCAAGCGTTCTGGGCCCCCCAGGCTGCGAATTGCAGCCCGCAGCCGCTCCAGAAAATGGCGCATTCATTGAAGCGCCATTTTCTGGCGCTGTACCCAGACTCTTCCAGTTGCCCTGGTGCCGGTGGCAAACTGGGTAATAAAGAGGTTAATGCCAGCTTTTTATTGGCAGCTGGCACTAAGCCCGAGATTCATAATATAGGGCCAATGTTAGACCCTCCATTAGGAATCTCTGGTAAATAGTCAGAAAATACATACAGAGAAAAATCTTTTTATTTGAAAAAAAAACACAAACAAAATTCGGACTCCATCTTTATTATAAAGATCCGACGTAGTCCACAACGAAGGTCCCACGACGCTCGATCGCCTCTGGTCAATCCAGAGACTGCAGCAAGGGATGAAGTGTCCTCTTCCTACAGTCTCTGGGGTCAGAGTTATGGTCCACTGTATGACAATGATCTGTCATACAGTGCACCATGATTATGATCCCAGAGACTACAACAAGAGGACACTTGATCCCTTCTTGCACCATCCATCCACGCACGCACGCACATCCACATCCACGCACGCACGCAGACATCCACGCACGCACATCCACATCCACACACACATCCACGCATGCACGCTGACATCCACGCATGCACGCTGACATCCACGCATGCACGCTGACATCCACGCATGCACGCTGACATCCACGCATGCACGCTGACATCCACGCATGCACGCTGACATCCACGCAAGCACGCTGACATCCACGCAAGCACGCTGACATCCACGCATGCACGCTGACATCCACGCACGCACGCTGACATCCATGCATGCACACATCCACGCACGAATGCTGACAATCACGCATGCTGACATCCACGCACGCATGCTGACATCCCCGCACACATCCATCTATGCACACATCTATGCACGCACACGTCTGTGCACGCACACGTCCACGCATGCTCATGTACGCTCACGTCCACGCACGCATGCACCCCCCATCCATCTATCCATTCACCCATCCATCCATCATCATCCATCCATCCATCCATCATCAATTCATTCATACATACATACATAGATACATGCATACATACATACATACATACATACATACATACATACATACTTACCTCTCGATAGACCGATCAGCAGGAGGAGGCCGGAGGAGGCGGGGAGAGGAGGCGGGGCCACCGACCGTCCGGCAGAGGAGCTGCACAGCCGGACGCAGCGGCGGGTGCACCGATGTGTGCAGCCCGCCGCAGGAGGTTGAGGGGGGCAGCCTGGAGGGGGGCTGCCTAGGGGGGGCCGTAGGAGCGGACCAGGCACTGTGGTCGGCGGGCGCAGCCGCGGCTGCAGCCCGCCGGCATTTACATGACAATAGAGGGGGGGCGGACGGTTCTGGGGGGGCCCCTGTAGATCCTGGTGCTGGAGGGGGCTGTGGGAGGGGTGGGCACTTGCCGATCCGCCCCTCCAGATCTGATTGGAGAGCTCCAATCAGATCTGGAGGGGTGAATCCCTATGATTCCCTCCGATCGGCAGTTTCACTTTTAAACTGCCGATCGGAGGGGTCCTGTGCACGGGGGGATTAATCCACCCCCTGTGGGGTCATCTCCAGGTTGTCACAGAGCAGCAGCATCTGTGACACCTGAGCGACCCCACTCACAGGAGCTGCAGCAGCTCAAATCTGCCAGGACGTTGTGCAACGTCCTGTGTCGGGAACGGGCAGAAACACAGGACGTTGCACAACGTCCTATGTCGTTAAGGGGTTAAAGTGCCGCAGGAGCTCTTTTTCTACACTACAACACCAGTTTCAACATTCATCGTGTTACTATGGCCTGCAGCGTCTCTCGACTTGTGTCACATCAAGCACGTGTGATGTCATTGGTTGGCAATTTTAAAAGGAGCTGCCAGCATTGGATCTTGATCTGCATGGTCTAGTGCATTCAGCATGGCAAAAACATTCTTCAGACTACAATTATACGTTTCATGACTACATGTTTGTTATTGGTTGTGTTCCCTGGATTAAGGCGAGCTCTCACACTGAACCCACATCAATCCCCTTGCACATGTCATGTGATCTGATCAGCTAACATGTACAATTAACAGGTGTGGGAGGATAAGAGATCCGCTAGTGCCTTTTTAACTAGTTAAATTCCATCGTCAATCTCTGACAGCAGCATCTAAGGGCCGCTTTACACACACCAACTTCTGTGACCAACTTCTGAACAGATCTCTGGTTGCAGTGAAATCATGGACACATTGTTCCATTTTGTGGCTGTGTACAAATGTAACAATGTGTCCATGATTTCACTGCAACCAGAGATCTGTTCAGAAGTTGGTCACAGAAGTTGGTGTGTGTAAAGCAGCCCTAACATGCACCATTGCGCATGTTATTCCCCACTCTCATCGGTGGCCCCATGACATAATTGCGGGGTGCCGATGTGTTCAGAATGCTCACTGCGCATGCTCTGGAGTTGGCAAATACACCCAATACTCTCCCACACTGCACAGGACCGGAAATGACGCGCTGGTGTGTCATACCTGGAAGATGCCCAGCCATTTTAGTATCTTCAAAGAAGGGGAAGCGCTTATACATAAGGTTATCACAACCATTGGGGCATGATAAACATGGATGGAAGGAAGGGATGGACAAAAAGAACTCACACAGTGTCTAGACCATGCGTAATTAACATGGGAAAATGTAAGTTAAAAATATTAAACTACCCTTTTAGTTCAGACAGGGATGCTTAGGAATGTACTAGGAATCTGCCTGACAGATAGTGATAGCTTGGGGGCATAAAGTAGCTGACAGGTTCCATTTAAAGGGAACCAACCAGTAGGTTTTAGGGCTATAAAGTGAAGCCAGAGCCTTACTGTCACAGGGATGCTGAATGCAATCATACCTATACTTCAATGGTTACATGTATGATTGCAGAGAAAACATCGGGAAATCTGTGCAGCACATTAGCATAAGAGGGGCTGAGTTTCTTTTATTATTCCCCTGTTTGCTCTAAGCCAAACCCTCCCCCCTCCCTCTCTTCCTCCCTCTCTCCCTCCCTGTCACTATATACCGGGCACATTAGGTCTCACATAGTGCATGGAGATAGATGGCACAGTGTCAGGCTCCTATGTGCCCCATATCATCCCTCCTCCCTCCTGCCTGTGTCTTTGGCTTCTAGTTCTTAGCTCTCTCCTCAGTCACAGGTCTGTGAGAGGAGACCGCTTAGAATGCACAGAGACTGGAGGGGGCGGGGCCTTCTCTGGAGGGGGTGGGGCCTTCTCCTGCACTATGACACTGCGATCACACAGCTAGAGAGGAAGCCTGAGAAGTCGGAGACACAGGAGGGAGTGATTGATGATCTAGGGCACATAGGAGCCTGACACTGATATCTCCATTCACAATGTCAGATGTAATGTGTCTGGTATATACTGACAAGGAGGGAGAGGGGTTGGTTTGGCTTAGAGCAAACAGGGAAGTAATAAAAGAAACCCAGCCCCACAACCCACATAGTGACATTCTGCTGCTCTTATGCAAATGTGCTTCATGGATTTCCCAATGTTTCTCTGCTATCATACATGTAATCATTGAAGTAAAGGTATGATTGCACTCAGTATCCCAGAGCCTGTAAGGCACTGGCTTCACTTCACTTTTTAGCCCTAAATACTGCTGGATGGTTCCCTTTAAGTGTCCAGCAATGGTTGGTGAAAACTGAATCCTGAGCCACGCAACATCTCCTTATATAGCGTATTTGTGTATATACACTGTTCTATGGTCCAAGCTCCTTTTTTTCCATTACAGATGCTGCATCTGAAGCAGCAAAACTGCAAGAGAACAAGAAAACCGAGGCGGGCTGTGGAGGTTCACAGTTCCACAGATGTGACAAGTGACACAGATCAGACCTCTGATAAGAAATCTGATGATGAACAAGATCATCCTCCTCCCAAGAAGAAATTGAAAGTTGGTGAGTGACTATATAATAAATATTGGAGCTGTTCAAAAACAGGGTGCAAATCAACAGAGCCTTAATGTTCTCCATGCACACAAAAATAAAGAATGTCGCAGCACTCCTTGTATGATGTTAAGTTCAAGCCTTTATTCTGGCCACAGGTACAGGATGCCGACGTTTCATCCACACACAGTTTTTGTTCAGCAATCACTAGCTGGTTCACAAAGATATTTTTTCTTTTGTCTCTGGAAATCCTCTTTGGGTTGTCAGGGATAAAATCTGTTGCAATATATGTGCATGACCTGTTGACTAGGGTTGAGCGAACCAGAAAGTAAAGTTCAGAGTTTGCACCGAACACAAACTTTTAAAAATGTTTCGGGGTTTGGGTGTTTTACATACTGAAATCACTGGGGCATCGCTGTGCTCGGGTACGCTCTGTGCACGGCCCAGTGGGAGTTGCTTGCAGTGTTTGATTGGCTCGCACTGGGGTGAAAATTGGTATTATTGGATGTAGTGAGTACCAGAAAAACAAAATTGCAAATCCTCGCCCTCCCTCCCCTAGAAGTGCTTTGTTTATGGCTGGCTGTATGTCAGTGGAGAGACAAACTGCCCAATCAGTGACTTCCAATGAGGTTCAGGTCAAGTTTGGGACCAGAACAGAACTTGATAAAAGAAAAGGAAAAAAAAAGGTTTGGCTGAACCCATGGCTCCGCTCATCCTCTACTGGTTACTTTACCTCAACTTTCTCATATTTCAAGATCCGCAGCAGAAATACGTGCCACACTTTAAAAACTTAATTCACATGTTTTTTTTTAACCGGAACTTGTTGACTTATATAGGGTAATTCACATAAAAAATCTGCAACAAATGATCTGTTTTGAGGGCTAACATTTAAGTTTAGAATTTTTGTCTCAAATCTGTGTTGCTTACGTTTTTCTGTTGTGTGGTTATTTCATAAAATATCTCCTTTGCCTCATTGGAGGACACAGGACCATGGGTGTTATACTGCTGTCCACTAGGAGGCGACACTAAGTACAATCTAAAAAAAAACTCCTCTGCAGTATACACCCCTCTGGCTGGCACCAGCCTAACCAGTTTTTGCTTAGTGTCGTTAGGAGGCGGAAATCTCTGTACAATTCTCCTTAGCATTTTTATTTTGTTTATAGGATTTTTATTAGATTTTCACACAGAAGAAGTCTACAGAAGAAGTTTAGCCAAATCCTTTCAGTCCACAGTTGGAAGCTGGGTTGAAGTGATGGACATTGGCTACACAGTAAATCCTTCCTCAGCTCCACAGTTGGAGAGCTGGGTCGAAGTTGATGGACATCTAGGCTACCACAGTAAATCCTTCCTCAGCTCCCCACAGTTGGAGAGCTGGGTTGAAGTTGATGGACATCTAGGCTACCACAGTAAATCCTTCCTCAGCTCCCCACAGTTGGGGAGCTGGGTTGAAGTCGATCGACATCTGGGCTGCCGCAGCAAAACCTTTTCCCAGACCCCATCTTGGTTGAAGTCAATGGACATCCCGGCTGCAAGCAAAAACCCTTACCCAGACCCCACAGTTGGGCCTCTGTGTTGAAGTTAGGTGGACATGACGTCTCGACCACCCCATTCTCCCTTCTCGGGGCATCTGGGTAGCAGGCAGAAGATTATCAGCTTCCCATCCACAGTGGATCGCAGTTCCAGGTAATCTACAGGCCCTGCTTGCCGGGGTCCCTGATACTATAGTGCTGCTGCTCAGCGATCCCCCTGGGTGCCCGGGGCCTGGCACAGGACTCTGTACCCCAGAGACCCCCCTCCGCTGTGTTGCATAGGTGAAATATCTCCCCTAGCTGCGGGACCGCCAGAGCCTTGGGACCCTCCGTACTGACCCCATCTCTTTTTCGGGGCCGCATTTCATTTTAGGCCCCGGCTTGGGCCTAGCTCGGACAACACTGTCCCTTTCCGCCGCATTGCCCGCCCTCCAGATGACGCGATAGAGCCGAAACACGCCTCGACCGCATCATGGGAGGGTGTGGACGGGGCCTATCTTGGCGCTTCTCACTCATCGCAAGATTTCCCTTTTTTTTTTTCAAACCCGCCCTCCCTCTACTACTCCCGGTGGCCACCATTTCAGGAGGGAAGGCACCGCTCCTTAGAAATGATGCGGTGCCACCAGCTGCACGTCACACTACAACTGGTACACGGAATCGCTGGGCAGTGGACTGGCCCTGCTACAGAGACAATACTGGTAAGGAGCTCAGCAGTTTACTGACTGCTGAAGCTCTCTCTCTCTCTCTCTCCTCTCTCTCTCTCTCTCTCTCTCTCTGCCTCCTTCTCTCTATGCCTTTTTCCCTGAGCTCAATATATCCCCAATAGCAGGGGCAGTACAAGAGAAAAGCATACAAGGTCTGTGTCACTGACCATGCTGGGTTCAGGGAGAAAAAGAGGCATCTAAGACCTTTACCTGTCTAAAAATCCATTGAGAAGCTCTCTTCTACTCTAATCCAGGCCCTGCAGAGACATCCCACACCCTGCACTTCAGGCCAAATTAACTACAGGATACCATAGAGCATGAGGGCATGCCGCCTAGGGACACGTCTTGTGATCCTATACCATCGGTACCTAATACAGGATGGAAAAGACTCCATCAAAGTACTTCCCCCGGCGCCCTCTCACAGCCCTCATACTTCTCCCACCAGTGGCAGCCGACCCGGTACGCCCTGGTTGGATACATTCTATGATTCAGGATCGGACCCTGATTTGATGCGGCCCTTCACCTAATCTTCTCAGACACTCTGACCTTGACTGAGAACTTAATCATGGCCGTTAATCAAACACTGCACGTGATTGATCCTCCTGGTAAATCCCCAAATCACATTTATTCCTTTCATGGGTTAAACTAAATCAGGAGGTCCTCAAGACACCTAGAATAGAAATTCTCTATCCCTTTTTACCTGAGTTAATCCAGGACTGGTCAGATCCACCTCCAGGATGCAACAGAGCGGCAAGTGCAGCATTAGCGCGCTCCGTCTTCAAGTCAACTAGATCATAGTTATTCCTTCCTTCACTTCAGTTTATGCAGGTAAGAAATAATGACTTGGGCAGGCAATCTATGCTCTGCACTGCGCATTCGGGAGCCTGACCCAGAGCTGATGAATCTAGCAGCGCAGATCCCAGCAGCAGGAAGTATCCAGTTCAGCCGTGGCTGCATTAAACGCTATTACACTTCGAAGTGCACTATGGTTGCTAGATTGTAGGGCAGATTCTGCTTCTAAGAACTCCTACCACAAGCCTGCCTTACCATAGTGACTCTATTTTCACCAAAAGACACCACGGGAGGAAAGACCACCTCCCTTCCCCGATACTCCTATTTACCCACTACAGCAAATGCGGTTTCGTTCCTTTTGAAACTCGTTCGGTTTCCCGAACGGCACAGGCTAATAGTCGCTCATCACGCGGGAGTCAAATGCCAACTGACAGTCCTGCTCTCGACAATCTAATCCCAAGGGATCTCGATCTCCCAGGTTCTCTTCCTCATGACTTGTCTCTACCGGAGAACACCTTCCAAATAAGCGGCGATTTTTCTGCTTTCAACAAATCTGACCCGCTGTTACAGAAAACAGGTGTATCGCAATCGGTTCTTCCCGTCCGTTCCTCCACGAACCCTGTCAAAGGTTCGCACCTTTTTTATTAGGCCGTCGATTCACTACGGCAGGCGGGAGTTCTCAGGGGTTCTACTCAAACCTTTCTCTGTAGTCCTCAAAAAGGATTTTTCTCTCTGCCCCATCCTGGTCTCAAACCATCTAAACAAGTTCATCGGATTTGTCACTTTCGCGTGGAATTTCTCCGTTCCATCATCTTGTCCGTGGAACGAGAGGTCCTAGCCTCCGTAGATAATTGAGATGTGTATGTACATATTCCGATGTCTCAGGCGCACCAAAGGTTTTTGTGCTTTATAATCCACGAGGATCCTTTTTCAATTTGTCGCCCTGCCTTTTGGACTTGCCATAACTCCCAGGGTCTTCACCAAAGAAATGCGACTGTCAGGTCCATCTCCCATTCATGAGTAGTCGTTCTTCCATACCTGTTCGGCATTCTAGTGTGTTAACATTACAATGGACACTCCAACTAGGATGATGGGTCAATCTCAACAAACCCTCTCCATTCCGGAGCCAAGTGCTCACCTTCCAGGGGATGCCTTTCAACAACTCCCGCGGGGTGGTGCTACTTCCTCAGGACAGGTCTCATGTACTACGTCAGAGAGTTCAGGCCCTTCTTCGTCAATCACCCCGCTCCCTCCGATTTCCGGTCAGGGACCTAGGCAGGATGGTCGCGGCAATGGAGGTGGTCCCCTTCATCAACACCTCAGGCCTCTCCAGCTGGCTTTTGTCACAGCCTGGGACAGATATCCCTTCACCCTAGACAGGACATTCCACCTGACATCCGTGACCAATTACTACCTCCACTGGTGACTGCATCCGTCCTCCCTCTCACAGGGGAGGTACTTACCACCAACGCAGGCCTAACAGGCTAGGGAGCAGTGTACCGTCATCACACAACTCAGAACAGACGGTTTTCTTCCCCCGGAATCCACTCTGCCCATTAATCTCCTGGAGATTCGCACCATATTTCTAGCGCTACAATTTTTTCACCAGCTACTAACGGGTCACCACATCCGGATCCAGTCGGACAATACCACAGCAGTTGCATATGTCAATCACCAAGGAGGGACCAGCAGCAGACCGGCCATGCGCAAGGTAGAACCTATTCTCTGTTGGGCCGAATCGACCCGGTCTGTTCTTTTAGCAGTGCATATTCCGGGTATTGACAATTGGCGGTGGATTTCCCTTAGCCGTCAGGGCTTGCACCACTAGTGTGGTCACTACATCCGGAAGTGTCCCAACAGATATTCCATTGATGGGGACCCTATGGTGTCACAGTTGAACACCAAGATACCCAACTTCATGGCTCGGTCTCACGACCCGCAATCTCTACAGGCGGGTACCTAGTCCACTCCTGGACACAGTATAATTTTCCTTCCATCTTTCCCAGTCATCCTGACAGCCCCTTATTGGCCCAGGCGCGCCTGGTACGCCTACTTAGTTCAACTCGCCGCTGATGTTCTCTGGTGTTTTCCAGACCGTCCAGACCTTCTCTCTCCGGGTCCAATTTACCACCAGAATTCGAGGGTCCTGAATTTGACAGTGTGGCCCTTGAGACCTGGGATTTGACTCGGGCTAGGTTTTCCTCAGGAATGATCAAGACCATGATCAGAGCGACAAAGCCCGCTTCTGCTCTCATCTATTACCGCACATGAAAAGCCTTCCTTGTCTGGTGCAGTTCTCGAAACCTGTCACCTCTACTTTTTTTTGCGTTTGGCTATTTTAGGTTTCCTGCAATCTAGCCTACACGCTGGTCTATCTCTCGTTTCCCTCAAAGGAGATCTCTGCTCTATTCGTGCTGTTTCAGCACCTCCTTGCGGTTAAGCAGCAGGTCGGGACTCTGGGACTTTTATCCAGGGGTCTCCCGCCTGGTTTCCCCTTACAGAAGATCGTTAGAGACATGGGTCCTCAACCTAGTCTTGGACGCACTGCAGAAGTCTCTCTGTGAGCCCCTCAAAGAGGTTTCTCTCCGCCTTCTTTTCCAGAAGGTAGTGTTTCTTATTGGCAATCACTTCTATCCGTTGAGTCTCTAAACTCGCAACGCTTTCCTGCAAGGCACCTTTCCAGGGTTTTTCACCAGGATAAGGTGGTGCTTCGACCAGTGTCGTCGTTCTTTCCCAAGGTGGTCCCATCATTCCACCTAAACGAAGATTGTTTTTTTCCCTACCATCCCTTTGTCCGGCGCCGGTGCATTGTGTCAAGAAGGCTCTGCATACACTGGATGTCCTTGGCTCACGTGTCTAGTACAGCGCCCTTCAGGAGGTCTGATTCTCTCTCTATCCTCCCGGAAGGCCACCTAAAGGCCATGGCAGCATCCAAGACCACCTTGGCCAGATAGATCAGTACTACTATTCAGAAAGCTTATCAGTTTCAAAAATTGCCAATTCCATCAGGAACTAGAAGGCACTCCACTCGTATGGTGGGGGCATCCGGGGCCATTTGACACCAGGCATCGGCAAAACAGGTGTGCAAGGCGGCCACCTGGTTCAGTCTTCACACATTCATGAAGCACTACAGTGTTCTTACTCAGTCCTCGGCAGATGCGAGTCTGGGTAGACGCATCCTCCAGACGGCAGTAGCCCACCTGTAAGGGGCATGTATTATAAGAGCCTAAGATCTTTCTGTTCCCACCCAGGGACTGCTTTAGGACATCCCACTGTCCTGTGTCCCCCAATGAGGCGAAGGCGAAAAGGAGATTTTTGTGTACTCACGGTAAAATCCTTTTCTCTTAGCCTCTAATTGGGGGGCACAGCACCCTCCTTGTTGCCCACGTGGGCCTTGTTGACCTTCTTACTAGTTCACTGAGGTCTTATACGGTTGCCTGTTTACAGGCTTGTGTTTACTTTTCCTACTGCTTTAAGCACAAAACCAGTTAGGCTGCTTTCACATTGCGTATTTTGACCATCCGTGGCTGTCCGTTGTAAAACGGACAGCCACGGATCCGATTTGGCCCCCATGTATCCCTATGGGGATCGGATTGGATCTGGCCTAATTGCCATCCGATTTTGTTGGCTCCGGTTCGGTTCGATTTTTTTGCTGTACCCAAAATTGGAGACTGCTCCGATTTTGGTCACAACGTATCAAATTGGACCGAATCGGATCCGACATAATCCGTGGCCCATAACATGGGGGCCTATGGAGCACAGGTCCGAGAAAACATCGGATTGTTTCTCGGACCCGATTTTAGTGTAATGAGCATGCTCAGCACATTAAAATCGCTCCTAACCATCTAATTTCACTTCCGCAATGTATATATACATTGTGGAAGTGACATTTAAGTGAAAACTGGGGTTAAAAATCAATAAAAACGATTCTCACCTGTCCTGCGATCCACCGCCATAGAGTTCCCTGGATGTACAGGACTCGGCATGACGTCAGTCATATGACCGGTTTCTGCGGTAACCGGTCATGTGACTGATGACGCTGAGCGGGTAGCCCCACCCAGCCAGGTCCTTTCAGCATCCGGAGCTAGATGCCGCACATTGGGGGATCGCAGGACATGTGAGGATCGAAATATTTATTTATTTTTTCTCTTTTTACCCCTGCTTTCCCTTAAATTTCACTTAAATTTCAATTCCGCAATGTATATATACATTGCGGAAATAAAATTACCCCGCACAGCTCATTCTGTGTCCAGATCCGTGATAATCACAGACTCGGACACAGAAATAGGTCACCCCCTGTGGTGTCCGTTTCTGTCCGGGCGATCCTACAAAAAGTAGGATCCCACTGACAGGAAAAAATAGCTACGTGAAACCAGCCTTAGGCTGGTGCCAGCCAGAGGGGTGTATACTGCAGAGGAGGGGCCACTCTGTTTTTTTTTTTTTTTTTCCAGATTCAATTTAGTGTCGCCTCCTAGTGGACAACAGCATAACACCGACAGTCCTGTGCCCTAAATTAGAGGCTAAGAGAAAAGGATTTTACGCAAGTACACAAAAATCTCCTTTTTCTACTGAGAAGTGTGATGGCTGTCACAAAACAGAAATGTAACGTGAATATTAAGCTGCAAAATCTGCACTGATTTTTTTTTTCCGAGGCTTTAATCCCCAGTGCATTAACTGGCTGCTATAATTTGTTGGAATTTTCTGAGCAGAACCTGCACTAAAATCTGTAGAGGTATTATTTCGCCTGATCATGCACATTTATGGACTGAAATTATTTTTATCGAAGTCCATAGCAACAAGGGCAGCGAAGAATTGATTAAAGTGTAAGCGCTGTTTACATTTTTATTCACTAATAATGTAGGACAAGTGATTATAGTAAACTTTCAAATATACTTTATAAGAGATCTGGAAGAAAAATATTCATAGACCTTACACAGCATGACTGGGTACAGATCAGTGTATTTGATAACCTCAGACAAAGGACTCCATGCTATCAGCACCAAGCTGCTGTGTATCTCCTGCATTCAGATCACTCTGCTCCATGCTACAGCTGATGTGGCCCCCCACAGCTCTGTCCTCACTGATGACAAGGAGCAGCCCAATGTGAATGCAGAAGATAAGATCTCCTGTCTTTATGCTCTCAGCCCAGAGTTCCCTGTCCCTGATGTAATCTGATACAGTGATCAGCTGCGGATGCTGTGTAGGCCCTGCCCTATCTCTTTTATACGGTTATATGTCTGTGTTCAGTGTGTGTAGCTTGAAGACGGATCTCACTGAGAATGAGCTTCAGACGAAGTCTAGTGGGGACATCTTGTGGAAGGTTTATGAATGGTTTTCTACCAGCTTTCTTTTATAAAGTATATTTAAAAGTTTATTCAAATTGCTTGCTCTGTTATAATTAAATGAAAATTTACATGGCGGTCACGCTTTAACAGCCTGAGTTGCTTACGTATTGAGGATACACAACAGCCCTTGCCCCTTTGTCCACAATCTAGTTACATATGTAGGGCACATGGAAGGAAGTCCAGGATTTTATATTGGTGAAATAAATTGGACTGTGCAGTAGATAAATACTAAAGAACATATAAATCAAGTCTAGTTTGTCTTAAGGGGAACTAACCATCAGGATTTAACCTCCTGTAAATCAGTTCAGCAGTTGATTGACGTGTACACATCACTATTTGTTTTTCTCTCTGTTTCATTAGGGAACACAGGACCATGTGGTGTAAGCTGCTGCGACTAGGAGGCGACACTAGGCAAATAAAGTTTTAGCTCTTCCGCTCTGTACACACTGAGCTAGGCAGGAAATCAAGCCAGTTTTTACCTTGGTGTCTCAGGAGGCAGACTGGGCCATCAGCCTGTCCTTTCTGCTCATCTCTATTTTTCAGGCGTACTGTATTCTAATGCTCTCAGGTTTATATCTCCTCACATACTCTCTTCACCTAGGATATGCATAAGGGCGACAGAGTTTCCTACACTTCTGCTCTCCCTCTGGTTGTCAGAGGGACAAGGTCCCCTACACGTCTTGTCTCCCGCCAGCTTATTCATAGAGCAACAGGGCTTCTCATGCCTCTGCTGTACCTCAGATATAGGGCGACAGTGTGGTTCTCACCGCCATTCATGCTTCGGATGACCTTTCCAGGCGACTGGGTGTTTTTGTACACCTCTGCTCTCCTCTTCTATGGTGTTGATAGTTACCAGATGGGCAACACGGCATTCCTGCTCTTCAAATCTGTCTTGGCCAACCCTGATCTTCACACCTTGGTCTGATACCGTTTTAGGCATCGTTAAGGTCCCAACCGTCAAGCCTGTCTGTGTTCACATTGGGTGCTTCAGGGGCTGCATTCAGGTATCGCCATTTTTCACAGGAGATCCGCTTTCATATGTCGGGAAAGCGACCCTTATCTCCATATAGTTGGATATTCTTCCTGCTGATATTGCTGGTGTTTTCAACCAAACATCTCTGGCCAGCATACAGAATCCTTCCCTAGGGCTTCTTCTAGATCTTTATATTTAACCCTAGTACTCTGCTCCTCCACTGGATGTGACAGCAGACCATCTGTCTGTTGCCCAGTAATTTCTTCCCTTGATTCCCTTACATCTCACAATCTCACATTGGATCCTATTACTACATGGCTCAAATGTTGTTTTACCTAATCCCAGCTATTAATATTCTCTGTCATCGCAAACTACCCTGTGCTGATGCTTATGCCATAGTGACCGTCACTGTTCGTGGCGGATTCTCGTCTCCTTCCTTCTTCTTTTCACAACTCTCCTAGGACCAACCCAGCCTAAGTCTTTATGACATTGTCTTCTTGCCTGTCTAACTGTTGTGCACATTTTCCCCTCCTCAAGCTAATTTTTCAGTCATCCATGGAGACTTCTACATGCCATTTTCATTGAGTTTTTTTCTAAAACCAATAATAGTTTAGTCTCCGCTGCCTTAGTCACTTTTACTGGGTTCTCCAGAGTGCAGATCATTGGCAGGGTCACTCTATATAGATTCAGTCCTCTCTCTACCTGCTTCCTGTAGGTCCAAGACCTCATAGGCGAACAGTCGTTACTATTCTCTTTCATACCACGTATCCTAGTCCTTCTGGCACAAAATGTTCTCGCACCAAGATCTTTAGTAACCTCGAGCTACCCTTATTCCAAACTGCAGAATTTCTGTTACCATTTTTTTTTTTTTTGTAAAGTCGTCTCTGCAGTCATCATAGAGCATCTCCGCCCTGTTGGCTCATGACTGTGGCACTGCTCCATGAACTAGAAGATATCGCAGGTATTCTCAGCAATGGCAGTCTCTGTGGCAGGTCCAGGACTACAGAATTTTTTGCCCTGAGAGAATTTTATTTAGTCTAGGGTACTGGTTCATATCCAGTCTGATGTACTCCCTGTTCATCGGCGCCTAGATTACAAAAGGTGGCCAGGGAGCCTCTAATGCCATACTCTTGCTCTTCTACCAACCTGCGAACCTTCACTACCCTGACTGGTACCTTATCATCTACCAATGTAGCGAAGGCCCTTTGCCTTCTCGGTACTCTAAGGAAGGTCTTCGACAAGCCTTTTACACAACATCAACAAGGTTAAGGCTCTGCGCCTTTACATCTCTCGAACAGTGAGTTCCCGTAAGTCCGATTCCCTTTCCAATTCCTACTGAGGGTCACAAGAATGTACAGCGGCGTCGCAGTCCACGATCGCTCGCTTGGCCATGTCCACCATTTCCTGGGCTTACAGGGTGAAAGGCCTGCTCCCGGGTTCTCAAGGCACACTCCACTCGGACAGTGGGGGCCTCCTGGGCAGTTCATGATCAGGCCTCTGCTTTACAGTGTTGCAAGCTGCTATGGGGTCTAGTATCCACACATCTACAGGGTTCTACAATGTTCACGCACATACCTCAGCGGATGCTAGCCTGAATAGAAGGACTCTTTAAGCAGCCTGACCCACCTCAGACTGAGGTGGGAATAACAGTATTCATACTTCAACAGGTTGAATCAGGTTAGTTAGGTTGGTTCCGGTTTATTTCCCACCCGGCAACTGCTTTTGGACATCCATGGTCCTGTGTCACCAATGAAGCGAGAGAGAAAAGGAGATTTTTGTACACTCACTGTAAAATCTCTGTCTCTGAGCCTTCATTGGGGTCACAGTACCCACCCTTTTTTTCGGGTCTGTGATTCCTTATTGAGTTTGTTTTTTCTGTAGATGTTAGCTCTCTTCTACTACTTGTACACTAAACTGCCTTGATTTCCTGTCTGGCTCAGGGTGTACACTGCTGAGGAGGAGCTAAAACTTATTTGCCTAGTGTAATAATAATAATAATATTTATTCATTTATATAGCGCTTTTAATTCCATAGCACTTTACATACATCAGTAAGTGTCACTTCATAGTGGCAGCAGAATAAGACCCCATGGTTCTGTGTCCGCCAATGATGACTCCTAGAAAGAGATTTTAGACTGCGTATACAAAAATCACCTTTTTTTTTTTTTTTTTTTTTTTTTTAATTCCGCCCCAGTGGGCTTGGCTTTCTGCTGTAAACCAACCCCTCCCCAACCCCGGATCATTCTGGATGAGAGGGGGGGTTTGGCTTACGGCAGAAAGACAAGCCCACAGCGGAAGAATAAAAACACAGAAACCCAAATAGTGATGTCATGCTGCACACGTCAATCACCTGGTGGTTGGTTCTTTTTAAGTACATCACCCTGTGCTTCAGATTGAATAATCTGTAACTCCTTCTCTTTGCAAAAGTGGCAAAGGGAGTGGCTAGTTCTTGTGTTCATGAAGGAAAGTAGTATAACATGTACTTTACCAGATCATACCATATAGCTGAGAGTGCTCCAGCACTCGTTGTGCAATGCATTACATATTTGTTACCCACCAATATTAGACAACTTACTCATATGGAATCTGTTCTGTCTTTTACTTTAGAAATTGACTCTTCAAGCTCTGCACTTTCCAGTGACTCAAAAGGCACTTCTGAAGACACTAGATCAGCTAGCGTGAAGCCAGACAAAATGGAGGAGACCCTGACCTGCATTATTTGCCAGGAATTGCTACACGATTGTGTTAGGTACAATAACATGTGTTCTGTTTGCCTTTGCATTTTTAAAGTGAATCTGTCAGGTCCCTAATGCCATCTGAACCAGCAGCATTCACATTTGCATGTCAAAATTCCCTGCCTAACACAGTATAACATCATTCCCAAAAATCAATGTGTAAAAAAAAAAAACAACATCTATCTCCATTTTTTTTTATATGTAAATTAGGGCTTTGACTAGTCAAAGGGCGTTGTTTCCCTGGACTATTCATCCATCTTTCATGTTATCACGCTCCTTTGGGAATCTTGCGCATGCATACACACCCGGCTTCAGAGAGACACTGGCCATGATGCCGACTGATGGAAATCAGTGTATCACGCCCAAATAACATGGAAAGAGGCCAACTAGTCCATGGAAGCCCAGATTTGCATAAAAGAAAATTAAATGGTTTTTTACACATTTGATTTTAGAGACTGATGTTATACAGGGCTGGCTGGACAGAGAATTGTGACGTGCAGCTGTGAGTGCTGCTGGCTTGGATGGTATAAGTGAAACAAAACCAGGGCTGGAAATAAAATGTAATCATGCAGTAGTGAATATTCATATTGGCCTTTTATAATAGCAAAAACTACAATAAAGAAAACAAGCAAATACCCTAGAATAATTAAAGTAAATGGCTAAAGTGCATGAAAATAAACAGGGTACTTGGTGACATTATTTGATCAAAAATGCGCAGTCTTCCCACCAACGACAAGGTGACCCATCGGGATGGACCCTATCTAACAGTGTTAAAAAACCTTACTATGTGTCCTGCAATGTGCATGGCATGGTGTAACGTAGGTTTGGGTCCCAACAGAGAACACCAGCAGTAGGAGGCTGTGCACATTAAATAATGTCCAGCTTCAAGGCAGGCCACACCTCAGATTGCATAAACTGCAACAAAACATACATTGGATGGTATATGATTGGTGGTCTAATAGTCATTATGAACAAATCTGACTACCTGAAGAAAGCAAACAAATGTTGGAACGCATGAGCCCCCCCCATGTTGGCACGCCTGAGCCCCCCCCCATGTTGGCACGCCTGAGCCCCCCCCCATGTTGGCACGCCTGAGCCCCCCCCCATGTTGGCACGCCTGAGCCCCCCCCCCCATGTTGGCACGCATGAGCCCCCCCCATGTTGGCACGCATGAGCCCCCCCCATGTTGGCACGCAATGAGCCCCCCCATGTTGGCACGCATGAGTTCCCCCCCCATGTTGGCACGCATGAGTTCCCCCCACATGTTGGCACGCATGAGCCCCCCCCCCATGTTGGCACGCATGAGTCCCCCCCCACCCCCATGTTGGCACGCATGAGTTCCCCCTCCATGTTGGCACGCATGAGTTCCCCCTCCCATGTTGGCACGCATGAGTTCCCCCCCCCCCATGTTGGCACGCATGAGTTCCCCCCCCCCCCATGTTGGCACGCATGAGTTCCCCCCCCCATGTTGGCACGCATGAGTTCCCCCCCATGTTGGCACGCTTGAGCCCCCCCATGTTGGCACGCACGAGGCCCCCCCATGTTGGCACGCATGAGGCCCCCCCATGTTGGCACGCACGAGGCCCCCCCATGTTGGCACGCACGAGGCCCCCCCATGTTGGCACGCACGAGGCCCCCCCATGTTGGCACGCACGAGGCCCCCCCATGTTGGCACGCACGAGGCCCCCCCCATGTTGGCACGCACGAGGCCCCCCCATGTTGGCACGCACGAGGCCCCCCCATGTTGGCACGCACGAGGCCCCCCCATGTTGGCACGCACGAGCCCCCCCATGTTGGCACGCACGAGCCCCCCCCCATGTTGGCACGCACGAGCCCCCCCCATGTTGGCACGCACGAGCCCCCCCCATGTTGGCACGCACGAGCCCCCCCCATGTTGGCACGCACGAGCCCCCCCCATGTTGGCACGCACGAGCCCCCCCCCCCATGTTGGCACGCACGAGCCCCCCCCATGTTGGCACGCACGAGCCCCCCCCCCATGTTGGCACGCACGAGCCCCCCCCCCCATGTTGGCACGCACGAGCCCCCCCCCCATGTTGGCACGCACGAGCCCCCCCCCATGTTGGCACGCACGAGCCCCCCCATGTTGGCACGCACGAGCCCCCCCATGTTGGCACGCACGAGCCTCCCCCCATGTTGGCACGCACGAGCCTCCCCCCATGTTGGCACGCACGAGCCTCCCCCCATGTTGGCACGCACGAGCCTCCCCCCATGTTGGCACGCACGAGCCCCCCCCATGTTGGCACGCATGAGCGTGCCCCCCCTCCATGTTGGCACGCATGAGCCCCCCCCCCCTCCATGTTGGCACGCATGAGCCCCCCCCCCTCCATATTGGCACACACGAGCCCCCCCCCCCCTCCATATTGGCACACACGAGCCCCCCCCCCATTTTGGAACGCATGAGCCCCCCATGTTGGCATGCACGAGCCCCCCCCCCCATGTTGGCACACTGAGCCCCCACTCTTGCGCACATTTAAAAAAATAATTAACTAGCATACTCACCTTTCTCCCTGCTACCGCATCATCCCGCTGTCTGTGCTGTGCTGGCATCCGGTCCTGTGAACAGCACTCGTTGATGACGTCACTATGCAGCGACGCTCACAGGGCCAGATGCAAGCGCAGCACAGACAGCAGGGATGGTGAGGGCAACAGGGAGCGATGGAAAGGTGAGTATGACATCGCTGGGATAGTCAGTGCTTTCCATGCAATGAAAGCCTGTAAGGCACTGACTATTCACATGGAGTTTCAGCCGCTGAGCTGCAGACCCGCTCCGTATGCTCCTGTCATATACACTGGTCCACTGCTGTTGATTGACAGTGGGATGCAGTGCATATTACAGGAGCATAATGAGCGGCCCAACGTGACTGCAGCTGCAGCCTGCTCCTGGCTCTCTCCAGCCCCCGGACACCGATCCACAGGTCCCCCCTTCCCCACCACACAACAGATTCGGATTATAAAACGCCAAATTTTTGGGGAACAAAATTACGTTTTATAATCTGGAAAAATACGGTATGTGTGCCAAATGTCCAACGTGTGGGGTCTGTATGTAGGAGAGACTGGACAGAAATTTAGAACAAGAATGGAATTCTCATCGCCAAACAAATAAAAGAAAGACGTATGGATCTACCTGAAGCAAAGCATTTTTGCAGCCCTGATCACATTACAATAGACATAAAATTTCTAGTATTAAAAGGTCATTTCAAGTCCCAGAGAGACAGAAGAGTTTGGGAATACAAACTAATGATGACCTTTGACACATTCACAGCAGGAATAAACATTTGACATGGATTCATGTCTTTTTACATGAATTGAAAGGGCATCAGGGGCATGATATCTTGAACAGATCTCAATTAGAGGATAATAAAACTTTCACACTTACTACCAGTGAACTGTTCCGATATTTGCTGCATAACTATTTCACCCCATCTCATACTGATCATTCATGTTCTGCTCTACCTCACTTGTGTTAAGAGCTGCACTATTTCATGTCATGTGGTGTATTAATATGTAGCACATCAGATTTTGTCTTCTACCAGCCTGAAGAAGAGACCTGAGTTGTCTCGAAAGCTTGCTATTTATTACCATTTTATCAGTTGGCCATTAAAAGGCATCAACCACTGTAAGATTTTAATATTTTGCTTATGAGAAGGACTTTGTTGTAGATAGTCATTTCTTCTCACTATAAAGGGTTTTATTAGTGTTGTATCAGGTGTTTGTACCAAGTAGTTACTTTTTGGTTTCTTGCTTTTCTAGTTTGCAGCCATGTATGCACACCTTCTGTGCTGCCTGTTACTCTGGCTGGATGGAGCGCTCGTCCCTCTGTCCTACCTGCAGATGTCCTGTAGAGCGCATTTGTAAAAACCACATACTTAACAATCTTGTGGAAGCATATCTTCTCCAGCACCCAGGCAAGTTACTTTCTATAACTGATGTGCTTCAATATTAGCATGTCGGCTCAAATCCACACGCTTCTTTTGATTATTTTTTTTCCCTGCTAAAACCAGAAAAGTGTCGTAGTGAGGAAGACAGACGTAGCATGGATGCTCGAAATAAAATTACACAAGATATGCTGCAGCCCAAGGTGCGTCGATCATTTTCTGATGAAGAAGGGAGTTCTGAGGATCTGCTTGAGCTATCTGATGTTGACAGTGAATCTTCAGACATTAGGTATGTGAGGGTCTATCATTTTATAGAACTGTGTCTTCTGGGGTTGTGGAGTCTGTAAGCCAAGCCTCCGATTCCACGACTGCCTCACACATGACTCATGTTTAAGTGATACATTTATTGCTGTTCAATGGTAACATCAGGCTTTTAATCATCATTATTATGATATAATAATCAACCTATTTAGGTAGAACATAATAATTCATAATAATAATATTCAGCATATACTGTATTGAACTACTGTATACTATTTATTATATACTTTAGGAGTCTGTCCATCCAAAATGGACACTGAATCCACGACTCCATAGCCCTGGTGTCTTCATTATTACGCTTGTTTTGTTTAGTTTTTCTTTTTCTCAGATCTTGTTTTGCATAGTCTTGGCAAAATACCATGTAATTGCATGTACCAAGAGACCTTAACAAAAGTAAATATTGGGAGAGAAGCGTGGGGCACTGCGGTACCGCTATAGTCTATTGCCATATACAGATCCTGATATGGACCGGGTGTATACACTCTGGACTGGTGGTGCACGCTGAAAAAGTTAATTAAAGAGTTCAATCAGTAGAAAAATGAGCGGCACTCACCGGTATACGTCTTCACTTTTATTCAAGCCAAGTTACAGGCAGCATGGTGAGGGGTGGGAGTGTGGAGTACACGTTGTGACAGGCACCGTTTCACAGCAATAAGCCGCTTCTTCCGGTCAAGTCTCCTTGACCGGAAGAAGCGGCTTATTGCTGCGAAGCGGTGCCCGTTGTCACCTGTACTCCACACTCCCACCCCTCACCATGCTGCCTGTAACTTGGTTTGAATAAAAGTGAAGACTTATACTGGTGAGTGCCGCTCATTTTTCTACTGATTGAACTCCTTAACAAAAGTAATATAGGTGGAGATTGAATGATATATTTTTTGTAGTTCTATTTTGTCTAGCTTTAATGCAAGTGTTCTATGTTATTCTTATTCACCCACAGCCAGCCCTATACAGTGTGTCGGCAGTGCCCGGGGTATGGTAGACACACTATTCAGCCACAACCTTATCCACTTCCAATTGAGACTGAAGCAATGCGGACATTAGGTGATGCCCCTTCTACCTCTGCCAACTTTCCTGCAGGTTTGTTTGCAAATTCCTACATTGACTTCTCTGTGCGGTGTATTTGAAGAGTGGCAGTCATTATGCCAATGCTGCAGGTCATTAATATTTCTTGGGAAGCAATAAGTCATGTGCCAGTCCTTTGTATTGACCACACATGTATTTATACAAATGAGATCTCTGAGACCTCTTTTTTTTTTTTTATCTAAGCTAAATAAACCCACCTCTTCTAACCTCTCGTCATATGGGAAGCCTTCCATCCCTTAATTGCCCACCTTTGAACTGACTCAAACTTCTGAATATCCTTTTTAAAATGTGGAGCCTGAAAATGGATCTCATATTATTTTTAATCAGATGCTTTTTATGAAACAATTTTTCAGTAAATAACAGAAGAAGCACCCCAACAACCCCCACCATCCCATATGCCCACCCCCCAAACCTCCCCAACAAGGTCAAGTATTTGAACATTAGTAACACACTGTTTCCCCTTCGAAATGTTCTATTACATTGAAGCTTACCATATGATGGTCGCTGCTGCCCAAGTGCTCCCGGACAAGTCTTATTAATGATCTGCTGGGACACATGCATACCATTAGACATTGGTGTCTAATATTCTCAACATGTATCATACAGAATTTTGTTCTCCTTGCAGTTGCCCAGGAATACGTATGTTCTTCCCAGGGAAGTCATGTGATATGTACTTGCTGCTTCCAGCCAATGCCAGACAGAAGGAGCGAACGAGAGCAAAGCCCACACGTGGCTCCTCAGCAATGTAAGTAGTGTACCAAGCTTTGAGCCTTTCTGGGGTTTTTTATACTAGTTTGCTTTGACTTAAAAAGGCTGATTCTATAATGTCTTTTCTGTAATATAACTAAAAGTAGATATCATAGTGTCTGGGCAACAGCACAAAGGGCTTTGTGAAAGAAAAGCCTAATTGCCTTCCAGTTTGCTTCCTCCAGGTTTTTTCAGGTGTGTGCATCTCCTTGACCCTATTTTGCTTTCACAGGCACTGTATGTTTGCAGTCTTTCTGTCACATGTATTGGGGATGCACCAGAATGGGCTGCTTAGGCTGTCTTGCTCCATTTTGTGGTAAGCTGCTTATGCCTGTGCCAGATTGCCATTTTTTTTGTCATTTAGTGCTTCATCTAGCAGTTCCAGAACCATAGAATATGATCTAATATGCCAAGGGAACTCGTAACATAATGTAATGTACATCATATATTGTTTAAGAAGGTTAAATATTAATGACCTATATTATTATTATCAAGATCATCATTGTCAGTGTTTGGGTCTGTCACCCGCTGACCAGCTATTATAAGCTTTAAGTGTGGCTGGATGTGAACACATGGAGTGGCACTACATTGTGCAGCTCCATTTAGTGTTTAGTACCAAGGTACTGCAGATCTAGTCCAGTGTCTGGCACCAAGTACTGCAGATCTAGTCCAGTGTCTGGCACCAAGGTACTGCACATCTAGTCCAGTGTCTGGCACCAAGGTACTGCACATCTAGTCCAGTGTCTGGCACCAAGGTACTGCACATCTAGTCCAGTGTCTGGCACCAAGGTACTGCACATCTAGTCCAGTGTCTGGCACCAAGGTACTGCACATCTAGTCCAGTATAATAAGAAAATCCATCACTTAACAGTAATTGTCTGCACCCATAGTTACCATGGGGAAACAAAGCATCCTCATATATATCATTGATTCACCAGGAAAAAGAGGATTTAATTGCATATATTTTTTATTTATTCATGAGATGGACTTACAACAGGATAAACACATACATGACACAAAACATTGCACAGCCCCGGACTCTCACATAATCATTTAGGTCATATACTTTATAGCCAGCACATAGTTTATTGCACAACCCGAAGTCTCAGCAGTAAAACCACCTATCACAACAAGTGACAGCCCAAATCAAGGGTATATACAAGTGTATAGTGGTTCAGAGGACCAGAAAAAAGTGCAAAGTAAAAGTGCAGATGCATTCATTACCTGCCTAGAGAGGAGACCGGGACCGCTGTGGGATGGACCCCTAGTCCAGTGTCTGGTACCAAGGTACTGCACATCTAGTCCAGTGTCTGGCACCAAGGTACTGCACATCTAGTCCAGTGTCTGGTACCAAGGTACTGCACATCTAGTCCAGTGTCTGGCACCAAGGTACTGCACATCTAGTCCAGTGTCTGGCACCAAGGTACTGCACATCTAGTCCAGTGTCTGGCACCAAGGTACTGCACATCTAGTCCAGTGTCTGTACCAAGGTACTGCACATCTAGTCCAGTGTCTTGTACCAAGGTACTGCACATCTAGTCCAGTGTCTGGCACCAAGGTACTGCACATCTAGTCCAGTGTCTGGCACCAAGGTACTGCACATCTAGTCAAGTGTCTTGTACCAAGGTACTGCACATCTAGTCCAGTGTCTTGGCACCAAGGTACTGCACATCTAGTCCAGTGTCTGTACCAAGGTACTGCACATCTAGTCCAGTGTCTTGTACCAAGGTACTGCACATCTAGTCCAGTGTCTGGCACCAAGGTACTGCAGATCTAGTCCAGTGTCTGGCACCAAGGTACTGCACTCTAGTCCAGTGTCTGGTACCAAGGTACTGCACATCTAGTCCAGTGTCTGGCACAAGGTACTGCACATCTAGTCCAGTGTTGGTACCAAGGTACTGCACATCTAGTCAAGTGTCTTGTACCAAGGTACTGCAGATCTAGTCCAGTGTTAGTACCAAGGTACTGCACATCTAGTCCCAGTGTCTGGCACCAGGTACTGCACATCTAGTCAAGTGTCTGTACCAGGTACTGCAATCTAGTCCAGTGTCTGGCACCAAGGTACTGCAATCTAGTCCAGTGTCTGGCACCAGGTACTGCAGATCTAGTCCAGTGTCTGGCATCAAGGTACTGCAGATCTAGTCCAGTGTCTGGCACCAAGGTACTGCACATCTAGCCCAGTGTCTGGCACCGAGGTACTGCAGATCTAGTCCAGTGTCTGGCACCGAGGTACTGCAGATCTAGTCCAGTGTCTGGCACCGAGGTACTGCAGATCTAGTCCAGTGTCTGGCACCGAGGTACTGCAGATCTAGTCCAGTGTCTGGCACCGAGGTACTGCAGATCTAGTCCAGTGTCTGGCACCGAGATACTGCAGATCTAGTCCAGTGTCTGGTACCAAGGTACTGCACATCTAGTCCAGTGTCTGGTACCAAGGTACTGCAGATCTAGTCCAGTGTCTGGTACCGAGGTACTGCACATCTACTCCTATTTTCTTGAATGGAAGCTCTTCTGCAGTTGCAGCTACATACTGAGTGGACGCTTTGCAGTTACAGCTGCCTACTCAAAGAGTCTGTAACAATTGATTGGTGGAGGTGCCAGGTATCTGATCCCCACCAATCCAATATGAATGACCTACACTCTGGATAGATTAGGTTATGAATGTATTTTGACTAAGTGGGATCAATCCATTCAGGCTTTAATTTCTAGCAAGAACATATTCAGCGCAAATCCTGGATAAAACTGCACCTATTTCTATTTGAACAGCTCAATAGTTATACATTTCTGCATTCTCAACTGGTTTCCTTGTAAATGTCAAGCTTTATACATAAGCGGATTGTGCTTTCCCCAGGAACCAAATAATGCAGACATACATGCTGCCTTTTTTTCTGCACATGTAATCACGTAAAAGTATTATGAATTATCTTTTCAATTTTATTCCCCAACTGATGCATTTGCATTAAGGACATAAGTGCTTAAAGCATGTACCTTCGCTAAATTAAATAGAATCTGTCAGCAAGTGTTTGCTACCTAATTGCAGAGCAGCATGATGTAAGGAACTAGACCATGATTCCAAGGATGTATTACTTAGTTTAATAGGTGCAGCAGTTCTGATACAGAGTGTTTAGATTTAGCAATTTAGTAGAGTTCAGAAATGCTGTCCTCGCCAACACCAGGCTCTGTTTATACAATGTCTATAGACAGTGATCTGCTGATCACAGAAGGGGGTGTGCTGGACTATAATTGCAATGATTATACTCTGAAGCTAAAACAAACATTGCAGGTAAACAGCACAGACCTTGATAAGAGAGGCATCATTGAAATCTGTGTTTTAAGCCATACACAATGGTATCTTCAGATTACATAGCAAAAATCTGCTGGCAGATTCTTTTGAAGTCAATTGCTTTTTCTTCTTCTTTTTTTTTTAGAGTTGAATCTTGGAGAAAAATGTTTGGACTCTGTACTGAACAATAACAACTATGAGTCTGACATTCTAAAGGTAAGAAGCAACGACTGATGCACGGTGTACCCGCCACAAAACTGGGTACATGTGCTGTTATACAGAGGTCAGAGTATCAGCGCTGTGGAGTCGGTTATAAAATGGACCTACTCAGACTCCTAAAATGTGTAATAGATTATGTACGGTAGTATGTGCTGAATATTATTATTATGAATTATTATGTTCAATCTAAATAGCTTTATTATTGTATCACAATCATACAATACATAATGAATACATACATAATGATTAAAAGCCTCGATGTTCACATCGTACAACAATTAGGCTATGTGCCCGCTCTGCGTTTGTGCTATGTTTTTTTTTTTATTATTATTTCTGCAGCAAATACGCAGCACCTACAGCTTTAACATTAAAGTCTCTATGATGTAGTATAAGCTCGGCCCATATGTGCGTTTGTGGGTGCTGCATTTTTACTGCAAAAATCGCATGTGTTTAAGTCCCTGCAATTAACATGCCCATTTTTGGGCTGCGGTTTCCCCATAGACTCAATTCTAACCCCCCCCCCTTCCTCTTCCAAATTAAAGCATCACAAATGGATTGGTATTCCCATAGTCTCTTTTTGATGCTTTTTTTACAGCGATTTCCAAAACAAAACTGTTTCAATACTCACCCTCCCTGGCGATCCCACAGTGATCCCCGGTGATTCTTCCTCCGTGCACTGGCAGAAGCTGTTGATCAACCTTCCAGGACCTGCACCATGTGTCTGGTCATGTGACTCAGGCTGTCAGATGGTGCACAGGATCTGGAAGCTTGAAAAACACGTCTTGCCGGTGCACCAAGGAAGAATGATCGGGGATCATCGCGGGTTCACCAGGGAGAGGTGAGAAAGTGTCTGTCTGTCTTTTTGTGTCCCTTTATTTGTGCTGTGTTTGTATGTGCACAAATGCAATATGTTTGTGCTGCTTTAGTTTGTAGACAGCTGTGTTTGTGTAGCTGACAAACGCAGCCCAAAAAATGATAGCCTAAATTTATCACTTGAAAATGAACCATATATGAGGTAGGCGGCCGTCACACGCTACAATATCATGAGCGATATTGTAAGCGATCACGTGCACGCGCGATCGCTAACGATATCGCTCACATCGCTGGTGAGCTGTCACACAGACAGACTCACCAGCTATGTGGCCCAGCGAGATCGCTGGTAACTATGGTACACATCGGGTTACTAGGCGCCGCGCGGCGCTTAGTAACCCGACGTTTACCATAGATACCATCTCCCATCATAGGCTCTGCCGCTGGGAGATCGTTCATCGTGGTGTCACACACCACGATGAAGCAGATTGTTACATCGTTCATGATATGAGCTCCGGCTCCCACATCTGCGATGTCACGATCAAGCGATTTTACATTGTAAAATCGCTTGATCGCACCCAGCGATGCACAAACGATATCGCTTAAACGATCAAAAAGCAGATCGCTGAAACGATATCGTTCACAATATTGCACCGTGTGACGGCCACCGTAGTCAGATTCAGGGAAATTGAGGAGTCCAAGTTGTGATTTGGCTTACAGACTCCACAGCTCCGCAGATTAGAAAAAAAAAAAAAAATGATACTCTCCCCCACCCCCACACAGGAGCCTGTCCTGTTGTAATTGCAGTCCAATCTTTGAAGAGTATAAATATAAACTTCACAACGTCACAAACTTCAGAATTTTTTTTCACCACTTAGATAGCAGTAAAGGTACACATATTTGGTATCTACAAACTTGTCCCGACCTGACGCATCATACCGCCACATCAGTTTTACCATGTAGTGAACATGGTGAATAAATAGAGCAAAAAAATATGCAATGACACGTTTGTTTTTTTGGAATTTCACCACACTTGGAATTTTTTTCCCGTTTTCCAGTATACTTTACGGTAAAATAAGTTATGTCATTTAAAAGTAAAATTGGTTCCACAAAAAAAACAAGTCCTCATATGTCTATGTTGATGGAACAATAAAAGTTGTGGCTCTTAGAAGACAGGAAGGAGAAAAAAATGAAAAATCGCCCAGGGGTGATTATAATGAAGTCATTAGGAATGGTCGTTTACCCATGACTGTAATCTAACCAGGCTTGCTGTTCACATGACAAACAAGCAAAATTCTTATTCTTTATGTGAAATGATCCTTTGTACACAGGACCTGCGTTGCTAACCACAATGACAGCTTATGCTCGTGATCCTTTGTACACAGGACCTGTGCTGCTAAGCACAATGACAGCCTATGATCATGATCCTTTGTACACAGGACCTGCGCTGCTAAGCATAATGACATCCTATGCTCATGATCCTTTGTACACAGGACCTGCGCTGCTAAGCATAATGACAGCCTATGATCATGATCCTTTGTACACAGGACCTGTGCTGCTAAGCATAATGACAGCCTATGTTCATGATCCTTTGTACACAGGACCTGCGCTGCTAAGCATAATGACATCCTATGCTCATGATCCTTTGTACACAGGACCTGCGCTGCTAAGCATAATGACAGCCTATGATCATGATCCTTTGTACACAGGACCTGTGCTGCTAAGCACAATGACAGCCTATGCTCATGATCCTTTGTACACAGCACCTGTGCTGCTAAGCACAATGACAGCCTATGATCATGATCCTTTGTACACAGGACCTGCGCTGCTAAGCATAATGACATCCTATGCTCATGATCCTTTGTACACAGGACCTGCGCTGCTAAGCATAATGACAGCCTATGATCATGATCCTTTGTACACAGGACCTGTGCTGCTAAGCACAATGACAGCCTATGCTCATGATCCTTTGTACACAGGACCTGCGCTGCTAAGCACAATGACAGGCTATGATCATGATCCTTTGTACACAGGACCTGCACTGCTAAGCACAATGACAGCCTATGATCATGATCCTTTGTACACAGGACCTGCGCTGCTAAGCACAATGACAGCCTATGATCATGATCCTTTGTACACAGGACCTGCGCTGCTAAGCACAATGACAGCCTATGATCATGATCCTTTGTACACAGGACCTGCGCTGCTAAGCACAATGACAGGCTATGATCATGATCCTTTGTACACAGGACCTGCGCTGCTAAGCACAATGACAGCCTATGCTCATGATCCATTGTACACAGGACCTGTGCTGCTAAGCATAATGACAGCCTATGCTCATGATCCTTTGTACACAGGACCTGTGCTGCTAAGCACAATGACAGCCTGTGCTCACTATATACATCAGAAGCATGGTGTGCCTGTCTAACTGGCTGCCAATCGCCGACCTGCAAACATGCTGCCAATCCATTGTTTAACACCACCTGTCGGCAGGTGTAAATCCAGCTTTACATATATATACTATTTATTTGCCATCTGTATTCAGAACCAGTGAGAATAGCAAGAAAAAACCTTACTTTTTAAAATGTAGCGTCATTTATTCCAGATGGCATATAGCCAGAATTCATTACAATTCAATTATGTATTAGTAAATGTCTTATTTTAAACAAGTTTTGGGCAAAAAATGACCTAATCATGGACAAACTCTTTAAAGTGCAGTTTCCTGGCAAACTGATTAATTTCAGTACTCTTCTAGGCAAACAGCTGATTTTGCAGACCCTTCGGCCTCGTAGAGGTCCTCAAGTCCAGCAGAGCAGGAGATGCTTGTACTGGCGAGCTGTTCACTTTGGCTTATGCTGGAGAATCCTGAGCAGAGACCCCCCCTCTATGATGTCTACATGGTCGGGTTATTTTCATAGACTCAGGCTAGTAGAAAGTCCGACATCTAGCACAGTATATATATGTACAAACACTAGATGGCGCTATGCTCTCATCCACAGAGCGCTTGACGTAATAACGAAAACGTCAGTTTGTGGAGCGACTTGTTTGTTCGGAAATTTCCCCTTCTAAATCTTTGGCCTCTTCACACAGCTCTCTGGATTTTTTTTATACAAGCCATTATGTAAAGTCTTCCTACTAATAGTCTACTTGGGTTGATGGATTGAGCTGCTCTAAATATCATGGGTAGCCTATGTACATTACAGTAGGTAATTCAGTCATCCATTGGTAATCTGATAACTGGCAATCATAAATAACTATGTATATCACCCGCATTATGTGCAGAAACATTGGATAGGATCCAGTTAGAGCATTGTATGAAAAGTAATGCAATCTAATCCTTCTTTGCTTTTTTTTTAAAGTTGCTTCCCCCTTAAAGCAGCAATGAGTCTAAAATCTACGACTTCAAATGTTTTCTAATCTGAATCCCATATTTGCAGATAAGAAAGATATTTTCCCCATATTTTTACCCCCTTATCTGGATCAATATATTCGGGTTGAACTAGATGATTGTAGGATATTTCTATAATTCTCAGATTTCCAAGCTTTATTAACATGTTGCTTTCTGAGCCTATAAAAATGGCCGCATGTAAAGAGCATTTATGACCCAGTTGTGCACAATGAAAGGTCTAACCTGCTCTGATGAGACGCCTCAGTTGGATTGGGGTCCGGTGTGGCCACGTTAGTACTTCTAACACGTCTGATTGGAATTTATCCCCTTAGAATTACCTGGCATCCAGGGGTTTAATGTGGAAAGACTTGCTGCATGAGAGTCTTGGAGCTGTCCAGCGAGGGGTTTTTATGCTTCCTGGTAAGTAGACAGCAGATTATTTTATGTTGCTAACGTTTTATGTATGAAGTGCAATGGGCTTATCTATGGATCATTGCAAATTTTCCCTGTAATTTCATGCTTTAGCGTCAGTATGATAAAGACACTGAATCAGTCAAAATGATGATAGAAATACTGCCTATAACTGCAGTATTCATTGTATCCACTAGATAGCGATATTGCTGCCCTTGTGCACCCACTATACACTTTTCATACTAGGATGTATATAGTAACAACCTAAATCTGCATGTCTGTGGTTTGTGCTCTTTACCTTCCCTGTATGAATTTCCATTGTCAGTTTATCTGGCTTTATTGGTGAGTATGGTGGTCCCTTTGCTGGGGTTGGCAATCAATGGATTATCACTTGTTAATGGGGGAAGAGGTGTAAAAAAATAGTAAAAATACATTGACACCCATGTCCCTCACCAGCAGCACTGTGTTCCCCACCTGTGTTCATATTAAGATTAACATTGCTGATTTGTTGCAGTACTCCCAGCACATCGGTGGGGAACACAGCCCTGATTATGAAGGAGCGGTGCTGGTGTGAAAAGGTTTACAAGCACCTTCTACACTTTCTACTGTAAAGTCGACTTAAAAAATATTTTTTTTCTGTTGAATTGGACACACATAATAATAGGTTTTGCAGAGCGGAATAAAAAACAATGTTGTTTTTTTTTTGTTTTTTTTTCTTTTTAACTTTGCCTTTAAGTTGTGTAGATATAGGTGATTAAAGTATTTGGCACCTAAACAGTTATTCTTTTCTAACTAAGTCATGTGGGCATTACTAGAGAGATCTCACTGGGGGAGTGTGGTACTTCATCTTTCGAACACTGACCAATCATAAACAGGTAGCCACACATTGGGGCAAGAAGAGCATGACCCTATTATAGCTTAGAACAACCTACTTGTGAGACATATTGGCCATCTGTTTTCCTCACTGCAGCGATGACATGCTGGATCATAGCAGACCTAAATGCGATCTCCAGCGACAGCCGGGAGGATGAGATCAGCGGCGGCGGCCAGTAGGAGATCTCCGCCGCTGATCTCTGCCTCCGGGCCGCCGAGACCACTGATTGGGTGGGCCGGGCACACTCACAATGACATTTTCATGTGAACGCGTGCGGACAATCACCACTGCGTTCCCATGAAAATGTCTGCGTATGCGCTCCATACGCTGCAGTGCTGACCGCAAATGTGAACCTAGCCTTAGTAACAACTTTCATCTCCAGCCACCAGTGTGGGAGGAGGGGCAGTCCTGCAGAAGTTGAGTTTCATTTATAAACGCTTCTAGCACCTCTACTCTTAAATTCAAATCCAGATGAGCTTTATTGGCAAAACCAAGTATACCAAAGCAAGTGTAGAGCTGCCAGGTCTCCTATACTGCCCCTCCACCCCCCACCCCCTCAATTGACTGCTGGATACAAAAGCCATTAAACACACTTACCAAAGAGCCCAGCAAACTTTCATCCTCTTTATTCCTTATTCCAACGCGTTTCAACGCCACAACCCGGCGTCTTCCTCAGGTGATCCCCGAGGAAGACGCCGGGTTGTGGCGTTGAAACGCGTTGGAATAAGGAATAAAGAGGATGAAAGTTTGCTGGGCTCTTTGGTGAGTTTTTAATCCAGAAGCAGCGCGGACCGTGACACACCATCACTCCCATCATTTCTCTTGGAACATACCACGATCCAGTGGTAGGTGGAGGTCCTGCAGCAGCTTGGAACATTGATTCCTAAACGCAGTCAAACCAGTTGTGGGGACCACAACTGGATCAGGTGAGCGGCCACACAGCACCACCGTTTACATACTAGTGTCACTAGTGATAGGGCACTATTGCGCCTCTTGTCCCCTCCCTTATATTTTGCAATTAAACACACTTGGATCTTCTGTGCTCTAGCACATGTAATCACTGCTGTCAGGACAGCAGATTCTGTCATTATGTCTCTCACACAGCCTGTTTTGTCCTATAGTGGAGGGGTGTGCTCTTTTTTCTCATTTTATATGGATGCCTGCTTATACGCAGGGCTGGCAGCACTATGAGGGAAACACCTACTAAGAAGTGATTGTAATGAAAGTCAACTCTGCAATGCTGCCTGTGACTGCCAGGGATGAGAGCTGTAAGCTATCGGTTAATCACACTCTGCTCTGCTGTGCTCTATCGCGTCATCACTCTGCAGTGAAGAGAGCAGACTGTCAGTAAAGGCCCAGGCACGACGTTGTAACAATGTCGGCAATGATCTTGTGGGCGTGCGGTAGTTTTTGACATCATTTCATCATCGCTGGTGAGATGTCACACGTCTATATATCTTGGACAACTCACCAACGATGTTGTGAGCAGGTATCGTTCGCAAACCCCATGAACGATCCCTGCTCATTGCTGTGAATGGGAAAGTTGTCCACGACATAGTTATCGCGGTGTCACACAGAACGATGCAGCAGATTGCTTGAGCTGATATCGTCAGGTTTTACAACATGTTGGTAAGCCTGTCAACTCCCATCTAACGATTTATCATAGCAACTTGCCAGAGTCACACGCAACAACGTCGCTGGTATGACTCCAAACCCATGACGCGTCAGCGATGTCGTTGACGATGTCGTGTTGTGTAACTGTGCCTTAAATGTCTCACATTGTGCCTATGCTCTGTGATTGTTGGGGCATGTTCTTTTCTCCCTTTGTTACTGCCTGCTTATGATTGGCCAGTGCCAAAAAGTAAGTACACACCCCCAGTGAAATATCTCTGGTAATGCCCACTTGTGATTTAAAAAAGATTAACTGTTTAGGTGCGAAATACTTTGATTGCTAATATACAGTGGGTACGGAAAGTATTCAGACCCCTTTACATTTTTCACTCTTTGTTTCATTGCAGCCATTTGGTAAATTAAAAAACGGTCATTTTTTTTCTCATTAATGTACACTCTGCACCCCATCTTAATTGGAAAAAAAAAACTGAAATGTAGAAATTTTTGCAAATTTATTATAGAAGAAAACTTAAATATTTCACTTGGCTCATCACTAGTTAACCCTTTTTTTTTGCTGGTTTGTAAGGAAAGTGGTACTAACAAGAGAATGTGGCCAACCTCTTAAATAATTGATCTTCTGGTTTCCCTTAATTTTTTCTAATGATTTATGTCTTTTTTTCAGATTACAGGATTAACGGTAATACTGTGCTTTGCTACTTCTGTGGCCTGCGTAACTTTAGAGATCTCACCTATCAATACAGACAAAACATCCCACCCTCTGAGTTACCAGGTATCTTGATTCGTTTGGCCTCGACCATAACTCCTTATTAATAATTTTAGCTGACTTTTTAACAATAGGGCAAAACACTGTCTCCTATAATCATCAGTTTGAGGATTCACGCGATGTTTACATCCTGCACTTCACACATTGTTTCATCTAATTTGCAACATCTCTATCATTTCAGCTTGGAACCTTAAGGCTATGTGCACACTTGGAGGTTTAGCAGCGGTTTAGCAGCGGAAACCGCCGGTCGGTTTCCATGAGGTTTATGCAAATTTATGTTAATCCAAAACCGGCTTTTGGGTTAACATATAAACCTATGGAAACCGACCCCCGGTGTGCACACACCGGCGGTTTCCACATGCTCATCCGTTGCTAACCCGCTGGGTTCCCAGCGGGTTAGCAAAGAATGCGCATGTTCTATAATCCGGCCGGTTCTGCAGCGGCTGCAAGCAGAATCATGTGCTGCTTCCAGCCGCTGAAGAACCGCCGGCGCTAACCCGCTGTGCACCCGCTGCACACCCGCCCGTCTCCCGCAGCACGGACCCGACAGGAAGCCGGTGGACGGCTCCGGAGCTTCCTGTCGGGTCCGCCCCGCCGCCGCCGCCACTAACCCGCCCCCGTGTGCACATACCCTTAGGGTATGTGCTCCCGATCAGGAGACACTGCGGGGCGCCAGTGAAGGTAGCCCATGAACTGCAATTGGGCAGGGCGGCTTTTTCCCGCATTCACTCGCTGAGATCGCCTCCGACTCCTCAGCGCTAAATTGACATCCTGCGGATAAGTGGTGGCACAGAAAGCCACCCGTCATGTCAGTTAACGCGGCGGAGTAAAGAAGCACAGTGGGCATGTGATTTCTGTAATCCCATCCACTGTGCTCGTACTGTACAATGCAACATTATGGACGCAGCTCAAACACACTGCATCCATAACGCTGCAAACACTGATCATGGGAACACTGCCTTAAGGGGTTCTGTAGGAAGTAATAAGTGTCCTCACCGGCATGAGTAAAATTAGTCCTTTATTCTTCATTTATTGTAATGATAAAGTTCCTTTCTTACACATTTTAAGCAGACTTGGTGTACAAGAACATGAAACTGACACATTATAGTGTACCCCACCAATAGCATCTAAATGAGTGAACCACAAGAAAGAAACACGTACCACAACATAATGAACATTTAACCCTCTGATGATCAAACTGCAACATTGGTATAAATAACAGAAAAAAATGCAAATGACTCAGTGCATACATTGACATATGGATTGTATTACATGACCCGTGCACATATAAGATAACATTTAGAGATGATTATATAACTAGCATTACTGCTCAAAACTACTTTCCAAACCTATTTATCAAAAGTATATGATTTTGTTAAGCAAATATAAAAGTATTAGAAAAATAAACTATATTGGGTTTTCCTATTCTGATTTTTAGAGTGTATTGTATGAGGCGTGTGAAATGGATGAGTGCAAAGCGAGAAAATCTTGCATTACACTCGGCAACGTGTTAGTCAATGTTGCTGCTCAGATCTGCAAAGTTTTTCCTTGGCTTTAAACGGACTGAGGGAAAAAAAATCACAGCATGCTGCTATTGTTAGCTAGTGTCGGCTCACTCGCACTTATACAATTCTTTGGGAGCGAGTGAAACCTTGCACTGCACTCGGATGTCATCTGACTGCAGTATGATATGTGCAGAGACTGTCAATGAAGGAGATGGAGATATTAATCTCTCATCTCTGCTCACGCTCGCAACAGAACCAAGTGTCATTAGCATATCGCATCCTAAAAAAAATCTAATACTTTTAAGAATAAAGTATTTTTGTCTATGGTCTACGGCAATGATTTGTTTGATTTATCGAATATTGTAAAAATGTTTATACCCATTCTTTATCAAGTTCTGATTCTTCTTAAAGCCTGGATTTAAATGTATTTCACACAGAGCCAAAACCTTGGGCAACATTTTCTCCAGTGTTTTTTCCAGATTCTGGATGGAATAACTCCACATGGCTCCAGAGAAGTGTTGGCACAGATCTTTACATGCTGCACATATATAACTCCAAAACATTTACATCTTTTTCTAATACTACTACTTATGTTTGCAACATTACATAAGTTGTAATACTGCTTTTGTTGCCTACTTGGCATCATGCACCCTAAATATATGGGCTGTACCACCGGACCATTAAAAGTACATACGCGCAGACATCTCTGATATATAAATATAAGAAAAAGACGTGGCATAAAGATGGGAGCACACCAGTATTTAGTAAAGAATATACAATTATAGTTTTATTCACACATTTCCAAACACAATTAAAAACAATTAAAAAACCACAGTCACGGGTACCCGCACTCAATAAAGCATAACCAAATGTGCACATAAGTAACAGATGGTAAAACTACAGTGTACAAAATTCAAAGTAACATGGTACTTGATAACCGAAAATTTCATATAGTACAGTTCTCAAGGGCAATATAAATCATAACAGATCATTTATAGCTGACACCAGTATATGTCAGCAAGTCTGTATACATAATACAAATTTTATACAGCAAATTTCGAAAATGATGAGATAACAGATATATATATATATGTCCTTTTTTGAGATACCAAATGAACAATGCACTGAGAATTATCATATAAATAATACACATTCAGTATATAAACTCCATTGTGGACATAAATAGAAACGAATTATCCCTATACACATGTCAGGTAAACAACGCACTATCAGAGTAACATTACTAATAGAGTGTCATGTATATATGAGATGCACAAAGTGGTCTCATGTGATGGGTGTCATAGGAGGTTAGACCCAGGTGAGGACTCAACAACGTCTTAAATACCGTCTTAAGTAATATGCACATAATCTGCTAGTGCAACTTGCATACTGGAAAATACAATGGTCACCCCTGGCAATTACTGTGCTAGGGAACCTAGCATGAGTAGTTCAAGCGGTCAAATAGTGATGAACCCAATAGTAGTAAATGACAGGCTAAGGTAACCAGAACCCGTATGGAGGAGGTTCAATTGCTTTCAATTAAGACGTGCCACAGTCCTACCAATGACCATAAGCATAATGAGACCTGAATAAGTGCCCTCAGTTTAAGAGATAGTGGCAATATCGCCAGCACAAGGCCACAGTTTACCATCAGGTGTAGGGAGCAAGTACGAGGTGCGGGAACCCGGGACGGCCCTTCCCAACGCGTGTCGCCGCTAAGGGGTGCGGCTTCGTCAGGGGATGTCCGGTCAATGTGAAGGTACGGTATATATATGTGTCCGTATATAGAGTCGCCGCCTCCTGGTCCGGCCGGAATCCAGAGAGCCGGGGAAGACTCAATGACGTACACCTGGCTGCGTTGCTGTGCCGCAAAGCAAGCAACCGCGAACGGAAGTGACGTCACCTATCATAAGAGTAGTCAGGGAAACCAGTAAACAAACTGGTAATACAGTGTAAACACCGCAGCCGGAAGTGACTGGTCGCGTCCCATGCTGATCGCTATGGGAGCCCAGACAAACCAGCATTGCGGCGTGACCAGCATATAAATGAATGAAAGAACAGGCAAATGTGACAACAAGAGTCAGCCACATACATAGGGGCGGCATAATATATGAACCATGCTTAACAATCAGGAGCTGAGTAGTTACAAATCTATGTGGATATAGGTGCAGAACTAGTATTGCGTCCACAAAGGAGGGCGCCATTGATACATATGTTCTGGGATATAGGGAGATAGTGCTATATTTTGCATATCAATTCCCAGCTGGTACCTATTAAGAAAAAGGGGGAGGTACCAACCAGGCACACAGGTATGGAACTATAGTGTTATTAATACAAATCAAATCAGTTAGGTCCTTGGTTAGGACAACCGCTTATATAAAAAATACAATTAACACATGTCCCTAGGCACCAAGCTTTGTAAATATAAAGTCATCAAAGGATGTGCCAATCATACCTATATTGTAAGACCACATAACAATAGAGTTTGAAAACCAAGTATTTATTATTTATATTTGTATATTTTTATATTCCACCCGAAATGGTAGAATATGTAACCCAATAATATCATATATGAACACATAGAGACCACTCAGTGTAAATCATGTGAGATTCTTCAAAAAAAGTCTGATTGTAGTACCACAAATAGTATATCAATCTCGTACTTGCTCCCTACACCTGATGGTAAACTGTGGCCTTGTGCTGGCGATATTGCCACTATCTCTTAAACTGAGGGCACTTATTCAGGTCTCATTATGCTTATGGTCATTGGTAGGACTGTGGCACGTCTTAATTGAAAGCAATTGAACCTCCTCCATACGGGTTCTGGTTACCTTAGCCTGTCATTTACTACTATTGGGTTCATCACTATTTGACCGCTTGAACTACTCATGCTAGGTTCCCTAGCACAGTAATTGCCAGGGGTGACCATTGTATTTTCCAGTATGCAAGTTGCACTAGCAGATTATGTGCATATTACTTAAGACGGTATTTAAGACGTTGTTGAGTCCTCACCTGGGTCTAACCTCCTATGACACCCATCACATGAGACCACTTTGTGCATCTCATATATACATGACACTCTATTAGTAATGTTACTCTGATAGTGCGTTGTTTACCTGACATGTGTATAGGGATAATTCGTTTCTATTTATGTCCACAATGGAGTTTATATACTGAATGTGTATTATTTATATGATAATTCTCAGTGCATTGTTCATTTGGTATCTCAAAAAAGGACATATATATATATATCTGTTATCTCATCATTTTCGAAATTTGCTGTATAAAATTTGTATTATGTATACAGACTTGCTGACATATACTGGTGTCAGCTATAAATGATCTGTTATGATTTATATTGCCCTTGAGAACTGTACTATATGAAATTTTCGGTTATCAAGTACCATGTTACTTTGAATTTTGTACACTGTAGTTTTACCATCTGTTACTTATGTGCACATTTGGTTATGCTTTATTGAGTGCGGGTACCCGTGACTGTGGTTTTTTTAATTGTTTTTAATTGTGTTTGGAAATGTGTGAATAAAACTATAATTGTATATTCTTTACTAAATACTGGTGTGCTCCCATCTTTATGCCACGTCTTTTTCTTATATTTACATGACTAGCATCGTGGCATGGTGAGCACCTGGATCTCAATTACAAATATATTGTGGTGCTCCTTCTAGTCTCAACCGGACATCTCTGATATAGGCAGTACTGCTAGAAATCTGTTGTCAATTGCCATGTATTTCACAACTATACATAAGGGCAGTCTGTCAGGATTTAATGTGATGGCCCTTAAGAACTATTCTATAGGGTGGCGTTTTGGATATTTAAACTGGGAACAAGAGTCCCACAAGGGTAATTAAAAATCCTGATATCTCCCTACACTATTCGGGTGTGAAAGTGTGAAAGGCCCCTCAGTCCCGGACAGAAAACCGCATTTGCTGCCTAACGGCTGCACTTGCGGCAAGCCCCATCCATTCTCAATGGGGCTTGCGGCAAGTGCGGTATTGGCACGATTTGGCACTTGCGGCTTTGTGCGCGGCAGCAACTGCCGCATCGCAGCAGTACCGCACTTGCTGCATAGACAATACATGGGGCTTGCCGCTAGTGCAGCCGTTAGGCAGCAAATGCGGTTTTCTGTCCGGATCTGCCGGATTCAGACAGAAACTCTTAGTGTGAAGGGGGCTTTAGATAGGCCCCTTTTGCACATTTACTACCCTTATACTATTAATACACCCTCTAAAATGTATCATAAATAGAAACACCTAATATTGTTTTTATTTTTGATTCTTTTATATTTGCCTAACAGTTCATATTCTTTTTGATAAAAGTGCATGTGTCATGTAAAACAATTTGTGTTAATGTATGAACTATATCATTTGCAGTTATTCCGGTGTCATTTATACCAATGTTGCAGTTTGATCACCAGAGGGTTAAATGTTCATTCATTACTTTGTGGCACTTGTTTGTTATTCACTCCTTTAAATTCTGCAGTGTACACTACAATTGAAATGTGTTAGTTCCATGTTCTTCTATGATTAAGAGCACCGAGTCTGCTTGAAAGGCGTAAGGAATTTACTTTTTATCTGTGTTTGTTTGGATTTTTTTAAATGAAGAATAAAAGATTGTTTTACTTGAGTGCTGGACACCTCTTACGTTCTGCATATCCACAACTCCTTGGTTGGTCCGTGCACCCGATTCAGGATTGAGCTGGCATGCCTCTTGTTTTTAGCTTAAAGGGAACCTGTCATGTCCTTTTTTGTGTTTAAACCGCCCCCATGTTATTTAGATCATGCACTGTGCATCACTAACCTGATTTAAAAAAAAAAAAAAAAAATCCATGTATTTATCATAAAAATGCACTTTAGATGCTTATATGTTTGCATTATGTACCATGACAAAACAGTCTTCGGGGTGGATCCCTCAGCTGGTATCGGTCACATCAATCCACTGCAGTCGTGCAGCTTTTTATATTTAGTCATGCCCCCCATGCTTTGTAATATATGCACATCACTGAGTGCAGAAATACCATTTTGTGGAAGGACTTATGGTAATGTCATGACTATGTGACCATAATGGTTGGAGCTAAGCAGGACTGACGTGAAGGAAATGTAGGCTTATCTCCACCCATTAGGTGACATGGTCTATTAAGAAGGTGAAGAATTTGATGAATTTCCAATGGCGCTCCTCTGCAGATATTGTGTTGATAAAAAATTATTTTCTGCGTTCTTCTCAGTGGCAGTGACATCAAGACCAAATTGTTACTGGGGAAGAAATTGCAGAACTCAGGTTAAAGCACACCATGCCATGTGAGTACTTTAGATCATAGGTAATGTAACATGACTAGAGGATCCTATCATGTCACAGTGGTTAATTGGGTTACATCGAAGTATAACAAAAGTTCCAAACATATGTACGTTTAGCGGGTGCTGTTAAGATTAGCATCATAACATTATTTTATTTCTGCCTAGAAAGTTTTCTGTTGAGTTAAACTATGGCACCAATGCCACTGTTATCCACGAGAAAGAAGGAGAGGAGATAAGTAATGTAGGGTGATACTGAAAGGTCCAGATGAGAAGGGAGGAAGAGAACTGCTCATTTGAAAAGGTTGTAATCGTGTCTGCTCCAATAATTGCCCATCAATATTACAGCAGCGGTAGTCCTGTCATGTAAAAGAGGGTACACCTTCATGTGCTATCGATAATTAGTGAAAGGAGATTGATGTCTCAAAATAGACCTCACTACTGTAGAGAAGTAATTGCTCCAGAATGGAAATAGTAGTAGTTTTTATTCTTCCACGTTTTATTCTCACACTAAGCACTTTTAAAAATCCAACTCCATAGAATAGTGAGGCAGTTTATGGTTTTGGTTACTTATTTTTACTGAAAACATACAAGCTTTTACTTTTGAGAACAATGATTTCGTGGTGGTGTACATTTTGCTGAATATTAATATGACATTATATGGTGTTTTAGCGCCTTATCAGTCTGATGCTGACAAACCTGACTCTTATTTTTAATGTGTTTGGAGGGAATGTTGCTCAATTACTGGGCTTGGGTGTGGTGCACATGTGGTTCCCAAGCTGTCCTGTATGTGGCTTCTCAGCTGTTGGTAGATTAGATTACCATTTTACACACGGGTATGTCATAACATTACACAAGCTTGGCAACAGTGTGAAACTGCTCATCTTTTCAATCTCTTAGTGGATCCCCTCTCCTAAATGCAGACTACAGGCATATATACTGCAATTGTGAAGAAAGGTTCCTGTACCTCCGCCAAGATCACTGCAAGCTTTCCAGGGTCAGATTTAACTTAATGTTCATCTTAAGGCCCTGTCACACCTGGCGACGGGGCTGGGGATGTCGGCAGCAACTGGTGGGTGCGCGCACGTTTTTGGCGCCCCGCCAGCATCGCCATCCCCCATTTACATGTGGCGACATCTCCAGCCCCGCACCGGCGAACTGACAGGCGGCATCGCTGTTGGGGTGTCTGAAAACCCCAGCGGCGATGCAGGCCGGCGGCCGGTTACATGGGGCAATGTGTGCACATCGCCCCAGATCGGTCGCCTGGTTTCAGAGCACTGCTCTGAAACCAGGCGACCTCCCGGCGGCGCCGACATCGCCCCTTTACATGAGGCGACGTAGGGGCGATGTTGCCGCTAATAGGCCACGCCCCTACGTCGCCTATGTAATCAGCGGCGATGTCGCCCCATGTCACGGGCCCTTTACTGTCGGCTTTCTCTTGGTCAATCTTCTTTGAAATAGTAAGACTAGAAATTCAAATTCCTTATGTTTCAGTTAGTTAACACTATAGTTTACAATCAGATGTTGAAGACTGGTCCATACTTAATCCTTCTTGACTGGAGAATTGGATATGGTGCATCCAGTCTAAGCAATTAATTTGCCAACTAAATAGCTGGGTCTTTGTGTTTTAGCTTGGTTTAATGATAAATTTACTTACAAATGTATCATATTATTGATGGATGCTAAAAGTGCATTTACTAAAAAGAACATATTGTTTGAATTTATGTTTTAATGAGTGTCGTAAAGATCAAAGGTAAATTATTTCATCATTCCCGTTCCAGGAAATTCAACCACATCTGTGAACAAACGCGCTTCAAGAACTGAGTCTGGTAGTATCTGGAAGTAGAGCCACCTCTCGACCTTTGCTATGACATTCTCAAGAGAAGAGACCTGAAAGCTCCAGTGGATGTGACGATGGCTGTGACCTTAGGGTGCAGCACACTGTTTCTAGCTTGGAAGGTCGAAATGCTTTACACTGTGCCAGACACTTTGGTACACAATGATGGTTTCCAATTGAGTTGTTGGGCTTGTTTAATATGCTGAGATATGGTTTGAGGACAGTCAAGCAACGGATTATACAATGCAAAATGCCTTTCTTCCAGTTTGAGTTTGGACTGGTTTTACATTTGGAGCATCTGCCTGATGACCGTGGCTGCACATCGCTGTATCGCTGTTATCGATGAACATTCTAGTATTGTAAATGGCCTGTTTTGTTCATCAGTTAATACTTCTTATTTAAAGACTCACACTGAATATATTGCAGGTTCTACCCTATTCTAGTGTGCTTTCCATTCAGGGAAATTGGTTCAAAAATTACAGCCATTGGTTTGTTATGCACTTGACTAGTCTGCTTCTTTTCTGTATAAGGGCTAGAATGAAGCGAATAATTTTTCCTGACATCTAATAGAGTCTTGGAAAATCCTGCTCTGCACTGTGGTTCCTGTGTATGTGACCTGCATAACTGAATATTTATGTTGCCGACGGAAAATGCCTGCAACACTAAATGTTCACTTCTGGAACAGTTATGTCTTATAATACCCTGTATTACACCTGTACTATATATTCTTTTTTTTTTTATGTATACACAGACTATTTACATCTTTTAAGAACACACTGTATATATAGTACAGGGAAATTGAAGCAATCATTCTAGTAAATGTTTATACCTCAAAAGTTGAATTCTCTTACACAATGTTGCTTATCTACTGTAGTCAGTGCAATGGATAAATCATGTATTTTATCATTTTTTTTGTAAACTTTAATTTGCATAGACCTCTGCAGTGTTAACATTTTTTTGCATATCTACAGTCTATACATTTGCCTTAATGGGCACTACATCTAGCAATGGAAATGCTTATAGTTTCTTCATATCTTTTAAAAATCTTCATAGCCTACGGGAATGTGATGCAAGCTGCAGTATACGGCTGGTGCTTGTGGGTCCCAATGAAAAATCAACAGGGGACTATTACTGTTTTTTAATAGAATTTGTATTCCAACTTTGACCTTGCAGGCTAAAGGGTCCCAATACAACCGCAACCTGGTCACCCACTATATGTATACACCTGAATGCAAGCTGTACTCCGCTAATGAGTGGAACGTGCAGTACCAGATTTACTTTTCTTCTTCAGCATTTATGCCAAGATTCTTTGTGTACACTGGTATATAGATCAGAGATATTTGGAAAACCTTAATTCTTACATAAGATAAATAAAAATGTAATTGATAAAGCATTAATAAATAGGAAGAATAGCCAGTGAGGATAAAGGGCAGTAAAGTCCGTCAGACTGCAACCTGCCTATACAGCATAAATAGCCATGTGTACACTCTGACCTGCCATTTAATATTGAGCCAGCAGATGACTGTGCAAGGCTGTTTGGGGTTGTATTTAATTTTTAATAGCAGAATATGCTATTCTTATAAATATACATTGCGGGTTGTAATCTAGCGTAAAGCATTAAAAAACATTTTTATTTTCCTGTCTTCATAAAATGCTTTAAAGGTATCCAAGAAAGTGCAGCAAATGTCATCACACTCTTAATGAGGATTCAGCTATGGCATTTGTTTAGTACCAGTGCAGAGCTGGCTCAGGAATAGCAGCAGCATGTACAGTGGGGACTAAGGGCCGCTTTACACACACCAACTTCTGTGTCTAACTTCTGAACAGATCTCTGGTTGCAGTGAAATCATGAAGTTGGTTGCAGAAGTTGGTGTGTGTAAACGGCCCTTAGGCTGCATTCACACATTGTGTATTTTGTCTGCGCTTTTTTACGCGTGCTTTTCAAAATGCGCAATGTGCCTTTTGTCTCCCTGCAAAGTGAATGTGAAATTCACTTTGCAGTGCAGACATTGCGCAAAAATACGCACTGCGTTTTCAGGGAGAAAGCGCAGCTGCGTAAAGAATTGATATGTCCATTGTTTATGCAGCTGCTCCTGCATATTCTCCCTGGGATGTCACAGAGGGGAGGAAGAATCCTGCTTCCTCCTCCCTCTGTGACAGCTGTGACCACCCATTAGATTTCACAGTGTATTAATATAAACTTTGAAAGCTAAAATAAACAAAAGCAAGTGTATGAAAAATAAAAAAGAATGAATACTTTACCTCTCCGACGCCTTTTCCGGTGTTCGGTCTCCGGTTCCAAGTGAGAGGTGTTCTGACAGGACCTGTGGTGATCGTCAGAGGGGCATTCCCGGCACTCGCGGTCATGTGATACATATCACATGACCGCGAGCAGCCAATCAGTGCTGGGAACGCCCCTCTGACGTCACCACAGGTCCTGTCAGAACACCTCTCACTTGGAACCGGAGACTGAACACCGGAAAAGGCGTCGGAGAGGTGAAGTATTCATCCTTTTTTATTTTTCATTCACTTGCTTTTGTTTAATTAGGATTTCACAGTGTATATTAATACACTGTGAAATCTAATGGGGCTGTCACACATGTCACAGAAGGGAGGAGGAAGCAGGATTCTTCCTCCCCTCTGTGACATCACTGCGCTTTCTGGAGTAAAGAAAGCGCAGTGTGTGAAAGCCCCTGCGTATTTTGTTGCGCGGCCGAAAAACGCGGCAAAAAGCGCAGCAAAATACGCAAATGTGTGAACGCAGCCTAAGAATGTGGTAGCTGAAGCTCCTCTGCAGTTATGAATTCTTGTGTTATTTTATTACGATATGTTGCTTCTTTCTCGCTCAAAGACAACACCCATTTTATGTTCCTTTAGAAATGCCTCTAAAATACTGCTTAGCCAAAATCCTTACTATATATTCAGCTTCAGTACAGGAATTCTTCTGAGTATTGGAAATGGGAGCAGAGAGGTTCATTACATTTATGTCCAAATGTTTTGAGACATATTATGGTTTTCACAAGGTCTGCTGCTTCACTTTTGTAGTGGTAATTTGCATTAACATTGGATTAAAAGTCATCTAATTATTCTTTGTAAGGCTGGTTTCACAGTACCTGGATTCCCCTGCAACTGTTTACCATAATACCGATGTGGGTGCATCCAGTTGCATTATCACTGATCCGCATTGCATCAGGTTATATAACTCATGTAGCTGGATCATGGTGGAAAATGACATACCCCTAGTGGGTGTGGCATTTTAAACAGGGCATGGTCAGTTAAAAAACCTGGATCTGGCGTCTGGATCCAGTGGAATCTGGATTCTGCCAGATCTGGGTTCCATAAAGCACCATTGTACTTTAACCCGCATTGTCTGATTCAGGTGTTCTCAGATTTGAATTGGACACAAAAATCGCCCCAAAATGTGTTTTTGGTTGCAGTGAAAAACTGTGGACACATGTATCATAGGGACCTGTAAAGAACTGGATGCACCTGCAAGTGCCTGCAGCCCCATTGAAAGTCAATAGGGCAGGAAATGGATGCAGGTGCATCCAGTTTCAGCTGGATTCACAAGGATGCCAAAAAAAGAGTATTTTACTACCTGTAAGTTAAAGGGTTAACTACTTGCACTTAAAACCTGTGGTGTAGCTATACTTACAAGGGGTTAATTAAGGGTGGGGGTGCATAATTAAGGGTTTATAAGAAGCAGCTGGTTGGGGCTTCCAGTCCTTTGGAAGTGCACTGAGATACAGGCTGATTTGCTGCTAAGGGAAAAAAAGAAAGAAAAAAAAACAAAAAAACCTCTTTATATCTGATTCTCTAGCGAGTGTGACCACGAGCTTTGTGTGACAGAGAGCAAGTGCGACAGAAGTAAGTGTGTGACTTGTGATTCAGTAACTTTGGATTCAGGGAGTTTGGAAGGGAGGACTTACTGAATTGCTGGTTGTATTTTATTAATACTTTGCATTTCTTTTTACTTATCATTTCTGTCTGGTGCAATCCCCATTAGGAAATGAGCTCCATGATTGGCAATGCCATCCAGTGTACATCTTGCCACATGTATGCATTCCTTGACCAGCCGGCCGAGGGTGCATACTGCTGTGTGAGATGTGAGTACGTTGTGCATTTGGAAGCCCAGATACTGGATCTAAATGAACGACTGACAACGCTGAGATCCATAGACAATATGGAAAGGAGTCTGCTGCTCACTGAACAGCTGCTCAATGGGATAGATGTGGGGGAGGATGGTACTATGGAGCCTCAGGACCATGAGGTAGCTAGCTGGGTGACAGTTAGAAGGCGGGGTAGAGGGAAGGGTGCCAGGGAGGCTAGCCCTGATCTGGCACACCCCAATAAATTTGCTATGTTGGCAGATGAGGGGGGGGTGAGTTCAGGGATAGCACTGCTGCAGCAGGGCATGACCTCTGAAAGCCAGAGGAGTGTCTGCTCCAGTAAGGGGGAAAACAGGAGAGTAGGGCAGGCCAGACAGGTGCTGGTAGTGGGGGACTCAATTATTAGGGGAATAGATAGGGCAATCTGTCACAAAGACAGGGATCGTCGAACAGTGTGCTGCCTACCTGGCGCTCGAGTCCGGCACATCGCTGATCGGGTTGACAGATTACTGGGAGGGGCTGGTGAGGACCCAGCGGTCATAGTGCACTTTGGCACAAATGACAAAGTTAGAGGTAGGTGGAAGGTCCTTAAAGATGATTTCAGGGAATTAGGCTGCAAGCTTAAGGCAAGGACCTCCAAGGTAGTATTCTCTGAAATACTGCCTGTACCACGTGCCACACCAGAGAGGCAACGGGAGATTAGGGAGATAAATAAGTGGCTCAGGAATTGGTGTAGGAAGGAGGGGTTTGGGTTCCTGGAGAACTGGGCCGACTTCTCTGTTGGCTACAGATTCTATGCTAGGGACGGGCTGCACCTCAATGGGGAGGGTGCAGCTGTGCTGGGGGAGAAAATGGCTAGAAGGTTGGAGGAGTGTTTAAACTAGGGATTGGGGGGGAGGGTATTCATTGTATAGGAGGGGAAGATAGTGTAAACAGTAACCTGGGCACAAGTAATAAAATTGGGGGTGGCATGGGGGGTGGGGTTAGAACAGTCAATCTAGTAGGAAGGAATAGAGGTAAAGAGAGATGCATAAAGTGCATGTTCACTAATGCCAGAAGCCTCACCAACAAAATGGAGGAATTAGAATTGATTTTGTTGGAAAATAATTATGACATGGTGGGAATTTCGGAGACTTGGCTGGACGAGAGCCATGACTGGGCTGTTAATTTACAGGGCTATTGTCTGTTCAGAAATGACCGTACAAATAGGCGAGGAGGAGGTGTATGTTTATACGTAAAATCATCCTTAAAACCCATCCTGCGTGATAATATAGGTGAATCTAATGGAAATGTAGAGTCTCTGTGGGTGGAGATAAGGGGAGGGGGAAAAAATAATAAATTACTGATAGGGGTTTGTTATAAGTACCCAACAATAATGGAAGTGGAGGAGAATATCCTCATAAAGCAAATAGATGAAGCAGCGACTCAGGGAGAAGTCATTATTATGGGGGACTTCAACTACCCTGAAATACATTGGGGATCAGAAACCTGCAGTTCCAGCAAAGGTAATAAGTTTTTGAAAACTATAAGAGACAATTACCTTTCACAACTGGTTCAGGACCCAACAAGAAGGGGGGCACTGCTGGACCTAATATTAACCAACAGGCCAGACCGCATATCAAATATACGGGTTGGAGGTCACTTGGGTAATAGTGATCATAACTTAATAAGCTTTCAAGTATCCTTTACTAAGACGTGTAGTAGAGGGGCCACAAGGACACTAAACTTCAGGAAGGCAAATTTCCAACGGTTGAGAGATGATCTTAGTGCAATAAACTGGGACGATGTCCTGAGACATAAAAGTACACAACACAAATGGGAGATGTTTATTAGCATCCTGAATAGGACCTGTGCACAATATATACCCTATGGGAATAAGCATGCTAGAAATAGGAGGAAACCACTATGGCTAAATAAAGCGGTAAGAAGTGCAATATGTGACAAAAAGAAAGCATTTAGGGAATTAAAGCAAGTAGGTAGTGATGAAGCATTAAATAAATACAGAAAATTAAATAACATTTGTAAAAAGCAAATCAAGGCAGCAAAGATTGAGACAGAGAGACTCATTGCCAGAGAAAGTAAAAAGAATCCCAAAATATTTTTTAACTACATAAATAGTAAGAAACTAAAAATGATGGTGTTGGCCCCTTTAAAAATAGTCTGGGTGAAATGGTGGATGAGGATAAGGAAAAAGCAAATATGCTAAATGACTTTTTTTCAACGGTATTTACACAAGAAAATCCCATGACAGACAATATGATCAGTGATAACAAAAATTCTCAATTAAACGTCACCTGCTTAACCCAAGAGGAAGTACGGCATCATCTAAAAATCACTAAAATTGACAAATCCCCGGGCCCAGATGGGATACACCCCAGAGTGCTGCAGGAATTAAGTACTGTCATAGACCATTATTTTTAATATTTAAAGATTCCATAATAACAGGGTCTGTACCACAGGACTGGCGTATAGCAAATGTGGTGCCAATATTCAAAAAGGGGACAAAAACTGAACTTGGAAATTATAGGCCAGTAAGCTTAACCTCTACTGTGGGAAAAATCCTAGAGGGTTTTCTAAGAGATGCTATACTGGAGTATCTGAAGAAAAATAACCTCATGACCCATTATCAACATGGTTTTACGAGGGACCGTTCCTGTCAAACTAATCTAATAAGCTTCTATGAAGAAGTAAGTTCTGGACTGGACCAAGGAAATGCAGTGGATGTGGTGTATATGGACTTTTCAAAAGCTTTTGATACGGTGCCAACAAAAGGTTGATACATAAAATGAGGGCAATGGGGATAGGGGAAAATATGTGTAAGTGGGTTAAGAACTGGCTTAGTGATAGGAAACAAAGGGTGGTTATTAATGGAACACACTCAGAATGGGTCACAGTTAACAGTGGGGTACCACAGGGGTCAGTGTTGGGCCCGCTTCTATTTAATATATTTATTAATGACCTTGTAGGGGGCATACAGAGTAGAATCTCAATATTTGCAGATGACACTAAACTCTGCAGGGTAATCAATACAGAGGAGGACAATTTTATATTACAGGAGGATTTATGTAAACTAGAAGCTTGGGCTGCTAAATGGCAAATGCGCTTTAATGGGGATAAATGTAAAGTCATGCACTTGGGCAGAGGAAACAAAAGGTATAATTATGTGCTTAATTGTAAAACACTGGGCAAAACTGTCACTGAAAAAGACCTGGGTGTATGGGTAGATGACAAACTCACATTTAGTGGCCAGTGTCAGGCAGCTGCTGCAAAGGCAAATAAAATAATGGGATGTATTAAAAGAGGCATAGATGCTCATGAGGAGAACATAATTTTACCTCTATACAAGTCACTAGTGCGACCACACTTAGAATACTGTGTACAATTCTGGTCTCCGGTGTATAAGAAAGACATAGCTGAACTAGAGCGGGTCCAGAGAAGAGCGACAAAAGTTATTAGAGGACAAAGGGGTCTGCAATACCAAGACAGGTTATTAAACTTGGGGTTATTTAGCTTGGAAAAACGAAGGCTTAGGGGTGATCTTATAATAATGTATAAATATATGAGGGGGCAGTACAGAGACCTTTCTAATGATCTCTTTACTCTTAGGCCTGAGACTGGGACAAGGGGGCATCCTCTACGTCTGGAGGGAAGAAGGTTTAATCATAATCGCAGACGCGGATTCTTTACTGTAAGAGCAGTGAGACTATGGAACTCTCTGCCACATGATGTTGTAATGAGTGACTCACTACTAACATTTAAGAAGGGCCTGGATGCCTTTCTTGAAAACTATAATATTACCAGTTATATATACTAGATTCTTTGATAAGGCGTTGATCCAGGGAATTAGTCTGATTGCCGTATCTGGAGTCAGGAAGGAATTTTTTCCCCAATGTGGAGATTAGTGTTGCCACATGGGTTTTTTTGCCTTCCTCTGGATCAACATGTTAGGCTATGGGTTGAACTAGATGGACTTAAAGTCTTCCTTCAACCTTAAAAACTATGTTACTATGTTACTATGTAGTAGTGTGAAACCAGCCTAAGGCCCCATTCACACACTGCTTTTTTTTGCTGTGTATTTTTAAGCACAAGCTCATCACAAACCAGGAGTGGGTGATTAAACATATAAGTGGAGCACTTGTTTCTATTAGACCTTTCCTCTGAGTGTGCCACTCCCGGTTTTGATTGTTCCACTCCTGACTTTTTTTGAGCTTGTGTGTAAAAGTACGCAGCAAAAAAAGCAGTGTGTGAATGGGGCCTAAGAAAGTAATTCCTTGTCATGAAAATTAACATAATCACAAAAGCCCCATTCCCACTGACATTCATGCCACAATTACCAATATTTCATTGATCTGCTCATTAGCTCAGATGTAATAAGGGCAAGACATCTGATATAACTCTGTCATGCTGAGTGTATTACAAGGGCAGACTGGTTGCATTTAAAGGGGGCTGGTGCTTGAAATAATTGTGGTTTATGGTTATATCAAGGAAACTTGCGCTATCATCATTGCTTTTGCATTAAAAATGGCTTTCTAGGCAAGTGGATTGCTGCTTCCAAAATTATCTAATAAATTATTATTTAGCAATAAAGTCAGAGAGAGAGGTTCACTCACTATGAAGACAGCTTTAAAGCACCCAAGAAGGTTCATCAAGTGTCAGGACTATCCCTAATGAGCATTCAGATACAGAATCTGTTTAATGGTGGGTTTACACGTCCCGATATCGTGGGTATATCGTAGACAACGGCACGGGAACGCGCATTTTTTTAGCGCTTTTCCTGATATCGCATCGGCGGTTTACACGCTGCGATATCGGAAAACAACGTCACTACGATGTGTACGCCCACCAACCCAGTAACGACCATTTAACATGGGAGTTAATGGGTGAGTTGCGAGTACACATCGTAGTTGTGCTGTTATACGCTACGATGCTGCTACAATGGCCATGCGATATCGGGTGGTTGAAGAGCACGCTCATTCAACCCCGATATCGTTTTGGCATCGTTCCAGCATCGTGTTGTACGTTCAAACCGTACAACGCGCGCCCGATATCGGGTCCAACTCGCGAACCACGTGACTTTTTGTCGGAGTTGGACTCCGATATCGCGGCGTGTAAACCCGCCATAATACCAGTGCAGTGCTTGCTCAGAAATGGCAGCAGCATGCTCAGGCTGGTTTCACACTGCGGTCAGATCAGGTCAGGTTCGATCAGGTTTTGTGTTTCAAAACCAGGAGTGACTCCAAAACCTAGAACAGGTGTCAATCTTTCAATTATAGTATTTCTCTGCAAGTTCCTCTCCTGGTTTTGGCACACAAACCTGATCGAACCTGATCAGTGAAAAACCGCAGTGTGAAACCAGCCTCAGTGAGGCATTAGATTTTGGAGGCTGGCCTAGTGGTAAAGGCAGGAAAGAAGCCACTTGCATCTCAGAACAAAACAGACTTTCATTCTAGGAGAAGTACAGGGATTAAACGATAAAGGAGCCAATTAAACTTATTTTCTCTGAACACCCATTATTCTAGTCATGTCAGAGTAGAAAAGGTGAGGGCCACTAGGAGTCCTGTGTGGGGTAGTTTTCATCCAAGGAAATTGACTCACCATTTTTTGTATTCATAGCAGTGTTCTTAGGCTGGCTTCACACTGCAGTTTTTTCACTGATCAGGTTGATCAGTGTTTGCAAGTTCCTCTCCAGGTTTTGGCACCCAGAGAAAAACTATAATTGAAAGATTGACACCTGTTCTGAGTTTTTGCACACAAACTGGATGGACACTGATCAGTGAAAATACTGCAGTGTGAAGCCAGCCTTAGGCAAAATTGTATCTAATCATTCTCCAAGAGCAATTTGGTGCTGAACAATCCTTTTTTCCAGCATGATTGAGCACCAAGTCTTAAGCCAAAAGTAATAACTACCTAACTGTAAACAAAACATTAATATTTGGTTCTATGGCCAAACAACTCCCTAGATATTAATCCCATTCAGAATCGGTGGTCAATCCTCAAATACTGTGCAGACAAACAAGAACACAGATTATAATAAACTTCCAGCACTGAAAAGGCAAGAATGGGTTGAATCAGTCATGATTTCCCCAAAAAGCTTATATCCAGTATGAACCCTGTAAATATCCAGTATTTACATAAACTTGATGTATTCTTCAATAAATGTATTTAATGCTGATAATTGTACTTCATTGGTTTTGATTTTTGGTCAGCTATTTCTTGGTAGACTGATGCAGCAAACTTTGTGAAAACCTACATTTTTGGCCACAAGTGGTACACTATATTCAAACATTGTGTCTTTACTATAGAGTAATAGATGAGGTCTGTCTTCATATCTGGCCCCTGATCAACAGTTTGAGCTTCTGCCACCATTTTTCCATGATGGATCTGCAGATCTGAAGTTTTCAGCATGCGCAAAAGTCCACCTCAACATTTTTTCTGTATAAATTGGATTTTATATGCATAAATGTGTTCAATATATGCAAGATATTTAGTGCCCACAATGCCCATTTACAATTACAACTAGAAGATCCCAATATTGTGTGTAAGGGTATGTGCACACAATCTGAAGGCACTGCGTGTTGGACACAGTTCCTCCAGACTATCTGCGGTGGGTGCAGGGTGACTTCTCCCTGTGTTCACTCGATGGTTATCTCTTCCGACTCCGCATCAATAAATTTATATGATGCAGAAGATCGGCAACCCCCACAGCAGCTGAAATAACACTCCAGAAGGGGAGAAACACAGTGAGCATGGGATTTCTAAATATCCCATGCACTATGCTTGTACTGTACAACACAGTGTTTTGGACGCAACGCCAAAACGCTGCAAGCCCTGATCGTGTGCACGCAGCGTAATATATTCTTCTGCAAAGTTCTCAAGTGTCAGAGGTGCTCTTCACAGTGCTCAACTATACAGCTGTGGGGGATCCTTCATTTACCTCTATTAGGGACAATGAACTTCTTTAAGAAAAACTAATTAACCAAAAAGTATTTACAAAGCTTTAGGGTGATAACACACTGGCATTTTACAAATCGGTCCGTTTCTCATTCAGGAGAGTCGGACGAGTGTCATCCATTTTTTTGTACCATGTGGCATCCGTGTGCAATCCATTTTTTTTTCTCAGCAACTATTTACTGTATAATTATTTACAGGAACATTTTACAGTGTGTGGAGTTCAGAATGATAATGTTTTAGAGAAAAAAAATACAGATGCCTCTCAGATTGTCTGTGTGCTGCCAGTGATTTTGTCGGACCCATAGACTTGAATTGGCGAGTCTTGCGCGTGAATTGGATACTGTTGCAGTGTGTTGCAACTTTTTGCACATTCAGAATCTGGATGTAAAAAAAGTGTCCGCCACACGCCAATATACTCTGACATTGATTAACATTGGTCCGAGTGCAATGCGAGAAAATCATGCATTGCACTTGTCCGATTTTCACACCAGCGTGTCCGTACTCTAAAGGTACCTTTACATGCGGCAACTTTTCTAGGAATTTCACTGGCAACTTACTGGTTGCAGTGAAATCATGGACACATTGTTCTATCTTGTTACTGTGTACAAATGGAACTATGTGTCCATGATTTCACTGCAACTAGTAAGATGCCAGTGAAATTCCTAGAAAAGTTGCCGCATGTAAAGGTACCTTTAGAGTGCTAATAGTTGCTGATCTTGCACATCTTGTAGACTATTTTGGACATTGCAAGGAAAATTGTCCATCACATTAGTTTTAGCACCGATGTGTTCCAAGAACCATAATTTTCATTTTTCTTCATCAATATGTCACTGGTGGTTATGTGTTTATAACTATATGGATGATGATAGTAATGGGTATGAAAACTTAGTTTCCCAACAGACTGTTAGAAATATGTGAAACTGTGAGAACTCCAAATACAATCAAAAATATTTCCACTGGATGGAAATAAGATATCATAAAACAGAGCTCTGACAACTACCAAGTTGCGTGTTAGTACATCAATCTCATGACCAATGGGTTTTTTTATCCAATGTATAATTTTTAATTTCCTTTTATATTCAATCAATCATAATAAGCAGAGATGGTCAAATTTTTCAGAAATTGCCGTACAATGTACAGTTTAATCCAAATCCCTATAACCTGAACAAGCTAATTTGGTTGAAAATGGAATACTCTCTAAGATAACACAGAACGCTAAGCTCTGTAGCTGTAGGCATTGTTGCAGCCAGGCATGCAGAACAGTGAGGGGGGAGTATGACTAGACACAAACTGTAGACCATTCCCTCCCTCATTTGGCCTCCTGGACAGAGGGTGTCCCTGTACTAAGGAGGGTAAGTAGATACTCCTTACTGTAGTTTATAGTTAAAGAATGCACTAACCAAGCATTCATAGCAAAAAAAAAAAATATACTTCAATATGCCTTTAATTTCATGGGGATGTAAACAGAGCCCCATCCTAATCTAGGTGACTCTTTGAGCCGTAGACAACTGAACTACAACACCTAACAGTTTTACCTAATACAACCATGTACATGTGCTTGAGGCCTTTAGTAAAAATATTTGAAACCGACATTAATATGGCTAACTAGCTCACGGTGTTCCACAATTACCGTTTCAGGAACTTTGCATCAAAAAGAAAATGACAATTTTTGCAGTAGTAAACTGCTCCACAATTAGCTGGAAAAAAAAAACAAAACACAAAATTACATCCTATTAATGTGTGGTGTTTTTTTGCTTCAAACCCATGACTGCACCATGAGAGAGGGGTATCTGCCCTTCAAGGACAGGAAACCTACAGGATAAAAAGGGCAGTACCTCTCCCTGCATCAGTTAGTTACAGCCCATGAAATGACCTCCAAAAATATTTCAACATTAAACCATAACCATCAGTGGGAAGAGGGAAAAACAGAGTGAGCACCCTCAACAATGGGAGAGAATTAAAAAAAAAAAACATTACCGGTAAGTTATTTCATATTTTTCATACACCCATGACAGCACCACGAGAGGATTACAGGGAAAACAAGAGACATATAAGAGGGATTGGCTTAAGGGGAAACAGCCTATAGAACCCTTCTTCCAAAGATAAGGTCAGAGGACAGAACCAGTCTATAGTGTCTTTAGAAAGTAGAGTGCAAAGACCATGTTGCAGCCTTGCAGATCTGTTAAAAGGAAACGTTTACACACATCGAGGGGTGGCGAGCAGCTGGGAGTGGACCCACTGGGTTGTGCACTTTTGGGGACTAGTAGGGAGGGCCACCGAGATTTCTGCTACAACCACAGTAGGCAGTAGGTGTTAATAGTCATAGCTGATATGTGGTCGCCAGGTGCAGTCCCAGTCGAATCTAGATGCCACAACAGCTGACTTCAGTAATTAGCTATTATGGACAGGACAAGTCTGAGTAGGTGCAGCCGGAGATGACCCTAAGCAGAAGCGGGTAGATTTAAGCCATTATCAGATGCAGACTGTCCTGGATGGGTGCAGGCTGATGCAGATCACGGCCACAAGGCAAAGGTATATGGGAACAATGACTAGGACCTGACAACTAGCAAAGTGTAGGGTATGTACACATTGCTCAGGCACCTCTTAATTTGGGAAGGTGCCTTAATATATAGTGCTTTTCAGCAATAGACTGAGAAGCATTTACAGGTTTAGGGCATACTGGCCCTTTAAGAATCATGACATGTGGCATGCGCCGCCTAAGCACGCTCCCAGGAGACCAGTGCAAAGGAGGTAGTTCCTGGGAGCAGGGAGCATACAGATGGTGAAGGACCTCAGGCAGGGTAAGTATGCCGATCTCCCTGCCACTTGGAGAATGACACTGCGGCTACAGGCACCCCATCTCCACCCAGGAAGAAGCCACTGCCCTCGTGGAGTAAGCCTTCAGTCTCACTGGAACATCGATACCACGTGTTAAGTATGGAAAGATACTGATTGCCTCCCTAATCCATCAAGCTAGAGTTTACTTCAGGGGAAATGGTGTATCAGTGTCCGCGCTGCTGAAATCCCAAGAAAACGATCCGGAAACCATATGTAGGTTGCATCAATCATCCATTTATGGATAAATGGATGATTGATGCAACCTACATATGGTTTCCGGATCGTTTTCTTGGGATTTCAGCAGCGCGGACACTGATACACCATTTCCCCTGAAGTAACTTCTGGATGGTTCCCACGTGCATGTGGAAGGTGAAAGTCCTGCAGCAGCTGCATTTAATGCTAAATGCTTTTACACCAGTTGTGGGTCTCACAACTGTGCTAGGTGAGTGAATTCATACCCACCACATACATTAGTGTCACTAGTGATAGGCGCATATTGCCCTTTGTTCCCCCCCTATTTTTTACTTTGATCAAGCTAGAGTAGATTTTGAAGCTTTAAACCCTTTCCTATGACAATGAAAGGCTATAAATAATGATTTGTCAATCCTCCAAGCCTTAGTAACTTCTAAATATTTCTTTAGCCACTTTCTGATGTCAAATGCAAGTAACTTTTCTTCCTTATGATTTTTTGGAGCATACCACTTTGTTAGCGGGCTCACTGCCATTTTAAATAGTGGAAATGCTTGACAGCCGCCTCCAGCATGCGTCCTCCAGTCTTCTCCCGGTGTCTGGCATCTGAGATGTGACTCATCGGCGCTCATCATCAGGGTGTGCCATGTCAGAACACATCCCGCGCATGCGCAGACCAGGGTCACATGGTAATCGCTGTACACATTTCCACATTGAAGAAGACCCTTCCTGTACTCTCTGTAGCACTTCCATCATGCCTGTGTTAGTTGCAGCAGGGATGGTAGTGCTGCTGACTGACAAGGGCTGGGTAAGTATAATCTTCTTAGACCGCTGTCTTCATCACAGAGGTTGCCTGTTTAAGGACAGGAATCCAACTGATGTGGGAGAGGTGCCACCTTTTTATCTTGTAGGTTTCCTGTACTTGAAGGGCATGTATGAAAAAGCTCCATGCATATTTTCAGTTGAAATGCAGTAACAGCAAAATAGGTAAGTTTCCAGCAAACTGCAAGCACCTGCTGCTGGCATGATCTGGACCGAAATTCAGCTGCAATGCAGATTGCTATAATTGAAAGTATGTCAGCTCTTGATGTGGATTGGATAACACTTTGTTGTGCATCTTCGCATCTTCTTATCTAGTTTAATTTGTAAATCAAGATCAACAAAAATTATTGCGGCTTCAACTACAGATCAGCTTCAAATCCTTTAAATTCACACTAAAACACTGTTGTGATATTCCCTGACATGTTAGAGGTTTCCATGACTGCTTCCATGCCCAAGCAGAGGCTGCCAAAATCACATGCAACATGACATTATTGCTGGATTTGCTGCAATAATTTGTTGTTATATATATGACTGTACCCTGATGCTAACTAAATGGGTTCCAAATTTCATTGCAATAATCACATTTAATAAGTACATGATCTGTCTATCATAATAAAGGATAACACACTTTGCCCTGTAACTGAAGTCTGTTGCCTCGGAGTAACCCTTGACTCTGCCTTATCCTTCAAACCACACATCCAAGCTCTCGCAAGCTCCTGTCTCCTCCAACTCAAAAATATTTCCAGAATCCGTCCCTTCCTCAACCCTCAATCCACTAAACTATTAGTGCATGCCCTCATCATCTCCCGTCTCAACTGCAACCTCCTCCTCTGCGGCCTCTCTGCTAACACTCTTGCACCTCTCCAATCTGTCCTTAACTCTGCTGCCTGACCTAATCCACCGCTCTCCTCTCTGCTCATCCACTTCTCCCCTCTGCAAATCCCTCCAGTGGCTTCTAATTCCCCAGCGTATCCAATTCAAACTACTAACATTAACTTACAAAGCCATCTACAATCTGTCTCCCCATATATCTCTAAACTAATCTCCCGATATCCAGTTCTTAATATTTGATCCTCCCAAGACCTACTTCTTTCCTCCACACTTGTACGTTCCTCATCAAACCGCCTGCAAGACCTTGCCCGAGCATCCCCCATCCTTTGGAATTCTGCACCCCAAAATGTCTGACTGTCCCCTACACTCGGAACCTTCAAGTGGAACCTGAAAACCCATCTCTTCAGAACAGCCTACAGCCTGCAATGACCACAGTGCCAGCTCACCACCACTGGACCCGGAGCTCCACCACCACCAGAGTAGACCCAACCTACGTCTCTCTTCCCACTGCCCTGTAGAATGTAAGCCTGCAAGGCCAGGGTCCTCTCTCCTCTCTGTACCAGTCTGTCACTGTTAGTTTGTTCATTGTATTTTAACTTGTTTGTATGTAACCCTTTCTCATGTACAGCACCATGGAATCAATGGTGCTCTAAAAATAAATAATTATTTTGATACTAAATAAAAGTGTGGCCACATGTTTTTTTTTGCCTTCCTCTGAATCAACATGTTAAGCTATGGGTTGAACTACGGTAGATGGACTTAAGGTCTTTCTTTAACCTTAAATACTAGGTTACAAGAAAGCCCAATTCAATTTCATATAACCTCATATGGATTAGATAATGGTATCATGCTATGATCTAACCAGGGGCGGACATATCTTTGGTGCCCAAGAGGTGAAGGGGCCCATTTCTACCTCCTAAGCAGGTGGAATTGTGCATTTTGATGAGCTCTTGTGTGGGCAATGGGCCCATATACTGTTCTTGCACAGGGGCCCTGTAGTGGATCCAACACAATTAGTATGATGAGCTCAGCTATTTAGTCACCTTGGACTCCTGACCTAATAACAAAATCTAGAATAGAAGTTTGCCTAGATTAAAGTTTGAGCTTTTTACTTATTTATTTTTCTTTTATCGTTGCTTTAAAGCTGGTTAGTAAAAATAAATTTGATTGAAGCTTCATGGGTAAGTAACTGTACAAATCCTTTATTTATTAGATGTGTTTGCTTATATTGCAAATCATTCTCTGGCTACAATGACACTAAAATCTTAACCACAGACATTATATCTACACATGCCAATAACTAGGAAAATCAACATCGTATAATAGATGGACATCACATGGCTTGTACCATCTGGTCAAGAGCTGTTCACAATCATGAAGGGATGATCATTCGTGCACAAACTATGATTGCCCCCATAACTAAAACATCTGATGAGATAACATTAAAGAGGTAAGCTGGGATGTTTAAATTGATGGCTCATTCTATTAATATTGAATGGGGTCCGACTCTCAATTAGCATTCTTAATTGATCACTAGGCACAGCTCTGTACTCTTATAGTTGCAGCTGTTCCTGGTATTACACTTATATTGATTACAATTAAACGGAAGTGTAATGTCAGGCACTAATAGTATGGAGTGGTGCTTGGGCAATCCCTTTAACCAGCTGATTAGATTGAGGGGTCTCAATTTCAACATTCTCTGCATAGTTTAATATAAATTTGACAATTTTCTGATAACCACTTTGATTACCATTAATATATGGATCATATATAATTACATATCGCTGGTAAACAAAAAACAACCAATAATTCACTGTCAAAAAGGGTACACTTTTTGTTGGAGGATTAGTAGATTATCATGTACTCCATTTTGAAGACCACCACAATGAGTCCTTGTCAGAGCCTAACAGCAATCATTAATAGGCTTGTGTCACAAACAAGTTTACATTTTAATTATTAGATGTTAAAATAAAAATAAGTTTCACAATTGGATGTTAAAAGAAAATGTTTCTGTCCCTAGATATGCTTATAAATGTGCCCCCTATGTAATGGATGTGTCCGGCCATGCAGGAAGAGGTCGGATATACCACAGCTCCTGAGCAGGGAGGAAGAAACAGAAGTATACAGACATTACAGCCAGTGATCACAGGTGATCCTTTCAGTGCTGTAAAACATTTCATTGTTTAAAACCTTTTTTTTTATTTTTTTTTTACATCCCATAAAGAATCATCTGCGATCCCCAGCTGTAATGTGTTTTCTTTTTCTTCCTTCTCTGCCCAGGAGTTGTAGTATACCCAACCTGTTCCTTCATGATCAGACGACACACATTCCATAGAGGCATTTTTATAAGAATATCTTGAGACAGGAACATTTTTTTTTAACATATCCAATTGAGGAACGTATTTTTATTCCAAGATCTATTGATTAAAATGTAGAAGTGTTCATGGCACAACCCCTTTAGTTTTCTTCCAGCACCACAATATGGAAAATTGATTAAAATGAGAACAGTGTAATACATTAATGGGCTGTCCATGTAATCATGATTTGCTTGATGCCCTCCATAGATCATTTCTTGCAACTTTCCACTGTAACTGTAAATTAGATGATTGACCTAAACAAGGGACCGCTTAACTAAAGTTAAAATTATCTTAGTTATGCGTTTGAAAATAGACAAGAACCTGCTTACGGAATATAATTGGTATAACTGTATAGTTACTGTAGCAGAGGCACTGTAGTAGTGTTCATTAAAGAAAACATGGTTGCCAATTTCAGTAAAATTGCAACAATATGCATGTACTGTAATAGTGTCATTTTCTTACACCAATGCCATTATGTGTATATGTAACTAATATAGCAGTACTGCAAGTTTACAGAACAATGCAAATATGTAACGAAAAGGAAGTCAACAATGCAGCTGCCAGTAAGGCCATGTTCACACATTTAGGCTTGTGTAAGGATTTTGGTGTGGAGTCAGTCATCTTTTACCAGGGAATGCAATTGAACAGGGTATGTTTTACCACGATAATGAACATGCTGTGGATTTACCATCAGACGTGCATGAACTTAGCCTATGAATGGTCCAATTACTTTTCCTCAATTAATCCGGTCTTATCATTTTGTGTACATCATTAATGCAAATGAATGTAATTAAATACATAAAAGTTAGACCTGGACATGTAAATATTTCAGAGCCTCCACAGCCTGCCCCAAGATTGGGATTATACATTAAAAATACCCAAAGAGTGTGCAGAAGATGACAGTATGCAAGTATACCAAGTGTACTGGGGTGAGGGGGGGGGGTGACTAGGAAAAGTGAATTGAAAACCAAAGGTCCTATGGCCTCTGTAGTATGTGCAAAGGGGTTTTATTGTGCGTTAAGTAGTCATATTCTGCTGTGCATTATGACACGTGAGGAAAGAAAATAATAAATATTGAATGTAGTATATATATCCTATACTTGGCTGGTTTGTACAAGTTGGTCACCGAGATCCACTGGAACAAATACATTTAAAGCTGTTTAAGCAGGTCCAAAAATCTGACATTATGCAAAAATGAGGCCATTTTCATATTTTCACATGCTCAGATCGAAGGCTTGCCCTGACCACTAAGTCTCCCGACCTGAGACAACTACACTATATATATGCCAAAGAGAAAGCAAGCTCAGGTTAGGAACCCATTACTCAATTCGTGTTCACAGAAATGTAAAACCGACTTAAAGCCTGCATATACAGAAAATTAATGTCAGCTGAACTGACCGATATAGACAGGTTCAACCAACGGTCTAATGTGTATGGAGAGAGCCAGCCGACTGATGGTCAGAAGAGATGTCTAGTATGCAGGTCCAATTTTGGACTGTCAATCACATTGTTCTGCCTGAGATAATTGCTGGCAGAAATGTCAGTCGGTGACTTTTATACGAAACACAGGAGTGCTCAGCTGAGTGATTGATCCTTTATATGGGAGTGTCGGCTGAAAGCATCACTTTCTGAACAGCCAACTAATGTGTATGGCTTAAAGAGAAGAAAGGACTAAGGTCAACCTGTATTTCTTGCTGATGTGTTTCAGGCTAATGACAGATCTGTCATATTTTAAAAAAACAAAACACAGGATCGTGTAAATTAACAGCAGACTCCTAAGAATGTGAAATACATGCCAGAGTTACTATATAGATAATGTTTGCAGTCATTATAAAAAATTGTAACTACAATAATGATGATGATTTCAATTGTTGTTCATTAAGGCAGTTGGCAAAATTTGCTTTGCCAGTTTACAAAAAAAAAAAAAAAAATATAGCCAGATCACATGAAACAATATCAGGTCGAAATATATAAGGAAAACCAGTCTATTACAGGTATAATGTCACCAAGTGCAGTCATTCTGTAACTAATGTTGTTGGCGGAGACTGGAAATCTGTGCTTCCTGCATAGTCAGGCCTACCAACAGTGGTGGTACAGTGAGGCTTGAGGCTTGCATTTTTTTGTATACATTGATAAATGGAAACATCTGAAGACTTCATCCATGGACTTAAGTGATTGCAAGACCTTTTGGATGTAAGTGAGCAGTTATTAGCTTTACAACTTGCATAAGAACTGTGTAATTCGCACTCTGGAGGGGAGCTCAGCTGGTCATCAAATACCAAGGGCTGTTGATCATCCGTTTCTTCACAGATCACAAAAACAGCATTTGGCTTTTCAAAGTCCATTGAGAGGTCTTTGGCTCGTATACCATTGGTTGAGGTTACTTTGTGTGAACTTGGATACTCAGTGCCAGGCTTTTGGCATAGATTGTGATTCTCCTTTGCAAAAGCAGATGTTTGATCCACACTGAAAGAATCAGAGGAATCATTTAGCAATCCAAAACACGGTCTTGACCTCTTGAGGTTTCCTGAAGGGAGGTGCCTATGGAGGTGTGCTGAGTGTGTAAGGGGATAAGAAGCATTGCTGTCTGAGGATTCAGAATATAAGCGAATACAATTTTCACCAATCTGTGCAGCAGACCCCACTCTCCTTGTGTTCATGGGGCTTTGTGTCTTCGAAGGTGCAGTGCAACCCTAGAAAGGCAAATCTGTGTCTGTTAATGGCATCGCATGTGGAAACATTAAAAGCAGTGACGAATCTCTATATTAACAGTCTTATGGCAGTGTTACAGATTACATAATATTATCTAGAGCTGGATTTAATGATTTTCTGCTGTATGAGAAACAAGCAGATAACAAATGTCAATTTTAAAAGACATTTGTTTTCAGATATTGGTGATCAAATTGTTTTTTTCAGGTGTACTAGTTATTACACATGCATAATCCCCACAGTCTTCACTACAGTTTCAAAGCTGCTTTGCATCATAGCTCAGTTATGCTGGATATACGTGGCATGCCAAGGAGGAAAGCTCCAAATGTATTTCTGCCAGTCAGACCAAATGTGCAACACATTTCACAGTAATCTGTGGTACATGATGTGCAGGGAATTGTCATGTTCCAGCTATATATATATTACTAAGGTTGTAAGACATCAATTTAAATTTTTTATTCTTTATATTTAATTGGTACTCTCAAATTCAGTTATCCCCCCATGTATGCAGTAAAGAATAACTTCCCAATCGCTTGTGATCTGACCACTGGGGCTCCTAACAGTATCTAGAATTTGGTCTGTTAGCTATCCCGAGAATCAGAACTCTGAAGAGCTCCATATGTACGAGAGTGGTGGTGATCAAGTGCACTGCCGTTTTATTTATTTCTAGTGAGACTACCGAAAATAGCCATACACTGCCCTCAGCTGGTCTTCAGCACTGCCATAACAGTGCATAGATCTGCATTGCACATGATTGACCTACCCTCCATTCACACCAGCTCTTCAAAGCCCCAATTCTCAGGATTAGTGGGGCCCCAATAGTTGTACCCCAGCAATTGGTAAATTAAGTCATCCTTTATCTAATGAATAAGAGATAACATCTAGTGATAAGCGAGTAGTAAGATATTCAGGTTTGGATAGCTCTAACCAAATACTTTGAACTGTTTGAGTATTCAGATCAGAGTGAGTTTTTGATTGACTTGGATTGGATTCGTTCCTCGTTCAAAGTATTCAGTTAGAGCTGTTTGAACTTGAATATCTTACTACTCACTCATCACTAATAACATTCAAATTAGAAAATATTCCTTTAACTAGTTAATACTGAGCTACACAAACTATACTTTATGGCCACTTTACACGTCCCAACATCGTTTCGATATTGTATACAACGGCACGGGAGCGCACACTTTTTTGGCTGAAATCCAAGATCGCATAGGAGATGTTACACAGGGAGATATCGGCAGGCAACACAACTGCGATGTATACGCCCCCTTGTACGAGCGACCCAGGGAACGACCATTTAACATGGGAGTGAATAGGGGAAGTTATGCTTCAAGTCGGTGTTGGGCTGTCACACAGAACGATCCGGCCTCATCGTCCATCCAATATCGGGCAGTTGGAGAGCCTGCACAATTCTTCCCAGATATAGTTTTGGCATCGTTCTTGCATCGAATTGGTCATTTACACCATACAACGCATGACCGATATCGGGGCCAACGCACGGACCACGTGACTTTTTATCGAAGTTGGACGACGATATCGGGACGTGTAAAGTGGCCATCATTGTAACACATTGCCATAATACCCACCAGAAGAACAAAACTAGAAACGCTTAGTAGAAAAATTATGTAAGGGCTTTCTATAGCTACACAATTAGACTGGCCAAAAAAACCAAACAAACATGGAAACGTACCCAAACCTATCCCTGCACTGCCTAACTCTGCTGTCAGGGGTCTTGTGGTGTTTGATTTATTTTAATATGATTTCTGTAAGTAAGTTGTTGTTGATCAGTCAGTTCACTATTAACAGGATAGTGCTATATGGCCAATCTCTAACTTGCAATATTCTGATATGAGCTCTGAGACATTGGTGTGTGAAACCAGCTTGAGTACGAACTGGCTACAGGTCTCCTGACCCAATCGTAACAGTTTCACAAGTGTCCATGAAGCATTTTCCGATACCCTGAACATGGACAGATTTAACCCTTCTCCAGTCTGACCATTTGGATTCTGTTTTAGTCCTCTTGGTTTTGACCTCAGCCTTCACCGATGTGCCTAATTTATAGAGTGACCTTGAAGCAAGTGGTCAATTTCCCTGCAGGACCACCAATGGAGAAATGAAGCATTACATGGTATCCATTAATGTCAATTTAATTAATGCCGTAGACCTAGAATATATCTGCAAACCATTTTCAGTTCTAGCTAAATTTATCTGATGAGGTGGATGTTCACAAAAGATTAACAGCAGATGCTACTAAAGTCAGTTGTATTTGTAAAATATCTGCAAATCATTAGACTCCCTCAAAGCAAAAAAAAAAAAAAAAAAAAAAAAAAAAAAAAGGATCTTTCTAGACTATTTTCAGATTATCTAATAAAAGACAATCATGAAAAAGTCACCCCTCATTTACGTCAAAATTAACTAATAGATCATTAAACAATGGATTTTCTAGATTAAAAAACTTCTTTAAGAGAAAAAAAAATGTACTCACGCGGTCTAGCAATTTTGTGAAGGAACCACTAGAGGTACGGCTGCGCCATTTCATGTGTAGTTGGGGCAACAGGCTGTTAAAAGTGCGAAAACTCCATGCCCTTTGTCTAGCCGCATCTGCTTCTTCACCTTCATTTATTTTGTCCTCGACAGTTAGGTCCACACCTGTGTAATCTGATGTGAGCCAGTCGGATACGGAGGCAGGGCTGGTTACACTTCTCTTTAGGTTTCCTACCTAGAATGAGAAGTCGTAATAAAGTAAAAACATTAATGCCGTAGTGATGTATCCCTGTGCTCAGCCAAAACCACCATGTGTGCCTTGGCTGCTTGTCATAGATTGCAGGGAAAGTACAGTATCTCTTTGCATGTAAAAAAAAAAAAAAAAAGGCAATAAGATGCACACGACACATAAGCCTAGCTCAATTACACCTACAGTAATTTTGCTTGAATGATAGAAAGGACATTTGTGAACTTACTAGAAAGTATAGAAAAATATATTGCAATCTGAGAGTCCTCAGTGGTTGATACCTTTTAATGGCTAACTGAAAAGATGGTAAACATAGCAAGCTTTCGAGACGACTCAGGTCTCTTCTTCAGGCTGATAATGACACAAATTCTGAAGACACATACATTTATACATAAGCAATAGAGAATATCTAGAAAGTATAGTTTTGCGTAAAATTCTAATCTCCAAATATATTGCCTAGAGATAGGAGAAGTAACTTAAAATTTTGTGGAATATCTGAAACAATTAATAGTATAGATCTTATGTCCCATGTTCAAACCATAGTGAAGAAAACCTTACCTTCCTTACCAGAAGTGGAGTACTCTTTAGAGAGGGTCCACAGATTACCTAAACCTTCATTTATATCTGAAGACAAACCCAGAGATGTCATTGCTAGATTTTCGTTTTATAGAACTAAGGAAAGACTTATGGAGTCAATTAGAGAAAATAGTTCACTTACATCTCCATACAGAGATTTAAAAGTATTTATTGATTTATCTAAGGAAACGCTGAAAAGGAGGAGAGATTTTAGGTCCCTAACTGATGCTCTTAGAAGATCTGACATTTCTTATCGTTGGGTTCATCCTACTAATAATATACTTTTCAAATTTAAGCAGAAGACCTTTACGGTTTCTGATTTAGAAGATGGTTTGAAGATTTTCAGAGAATTAAGTATTCCAACGACTCACATTGAGAAAGAGGTTTGAGGGGGTGATTTTAGTTTCTGGAAACATTTAGTTGGTTCGCAATACACATGGAGCTCTAATTAGGGCCAAGATCGTTAGCCTTTGAGGGAGGATTTTTATATAGTCTCTCCTGTTAAGGTTTTTTCTATTGGTATTTAGTTATTTGTTTATAAAGTTAATAATTTTTATTAAATAGGAGTTGCCTTTATATGCTGACATGATTGTTTTATTTTTTGCATTCACTTGTGGCGTGATGGGAGTGGCCTACTTGGAGGTCTTGGGTTCTTAGAGTCTGGTGACCAATATCCAGGATGACAATAAATTTTTTATCTACCAATGTCAATGGTTTAAATTCACCTCAAAAGCGATATCTTTTGTGGAGGGACATACAGAGACACCATGCTGATGTTGGAGTACAAGAGACAAAATTTGCACTAGAGAAAATGCCTAAATTTACCCATAAATTATTCCCAACAGTTTTATTGTCATCCAATAAAGAGAAAAAGAAGGCAGGTGTGGCTTTGATTATTAAAAATTCAGTCATTTATGAGGAATTGAAAGTTATAGCTGATCCTGATGGACGATATTTATTAGTTATTTGTAAACTTAATAATGTCCTTTTCACTTTAGTTACAGTTTATGCCCCAAATAAAGGCCAGATCAGTTTTCTGAATAGACTTATTTCATTAATAAGGGATCACCAGAAGGGCTCACTTTTAATATTCGGTAATTTTAATGCTATTCCTAATCCTTTATTGGATTCATCAAATAAGGGGAGATCTGTTAATGTTACCCTGGATTCTTGGATTAATACTCAGGAACTTTATGATGCCTTTAGGTGTCTTAGCACCTCCTCAATTGAGTATTCGTTCTATTCTAACTCTCACGGATCTTTTTCTAGAATAGATTTGGTCCTATCAGATATCTTTACTCTTCATAAAATTAAACAAGTTGTTATTCACCCTAGGGTTTGGACGGACCATTCTCCAGTTACATTTCAAGTCTTAAGTAACCATTTTCCAAACAAACCTTGGAGGGCTAATACTTTTCTGCTGAATCACCCAGAACATAGTCTTAAAATTAAATTAGATTTGGAAAATTATTTCAAAGAAAATGATGTTGATGGTATGTCTATTTCTACTTTGTGGCAAGCCCATAAGGCTGTGATTAGAGGGTCGTTAATACAATTAAATGCGAGAAGTCATAGACAAAAATAAAAAAAAACAGACGATATTATTAATCAAATTAAAGATCTGGAACGGTCTCAAGCCCTTATGCCTTCATCTGAAACTCAGAAAAACATTTTGGACCTTAGGGTGGAACTTAGGTCTATTGTCACTAATGAGTATGAAAAATTCATTTTACATTCTAAGTCAAACTTTTATCATCAAATGAACAAACCCTCTAAATTCCTTGCAAAAAGAATTAAATTGGAAAGGTAAAAGACTAAAATTCTCCAAATTAAAGATAAAACCAACAAAATATTTAAAACTCCTAGGGACATATCAAGATTATTTGAGGAATTTTATAGAGATCTTTATAATCTCAAAGACAATATACTAGAACCTCAAATTACAAGTGATACAATTAAATCTTTTCTGGACTCCGTTGACCTTCCAGCAATATCGGAAGACTATATAGTTTACTTAAACTCCCCATATACTAGTAATGAAATGGTTGCTACTATCCATTCACTTAAAAATAACAAGGCCCCGGGCCCTGATGGTATTCCTAATGAATACTATAAAACGTTCTCTTCAATATTAACCCCATATATCACAAAATTTATTAATTCTGTATCTGTAGGTTTGGACAATCCAGAAGAAATGCAGGAAGCTACAATTTCTGTTATTTATAAAGAAAAGGGTGAAAGAGATTTAATTGCTAACTATAGGCCCATTTCTCTCTTGAATTCAGATATAAAGATTTTAGCAAATGGCCTTAGCTACCAGACTTCAAAAGGTTATTCCCCACATTATTCATAGACACCAGGTGGGTTTTATTGTGGATAGAGGGCAGAGGATGCCACAAGACGAACAATTAATCTTCTGTCACATACAGAGAAAACAGGTATTCCAGCCCTTTATATTTCAATTGATGCTGAGAAGGCGTTTGACCGGGCCCAGTGGAGCTACTTATTCCATACTTTGGAAAAATTTGGTTTTCGGGGTACTGTTTGAATCTCATTAGAGCATTTTATTCGAAACCGTCTGCTAGGGTGTTAAGTAATGGTCTCTTATCAGGAAGATTCCATCTTTCCAATGGTACAAGACAGGGGTGTCCCTTGTCCCCGTCTCTATTCGATCTTTTTATAGAGCCTCTTGCTGAGAGGATCAGGATGGATGATGGGATAAGGGGCATTCCAATTAATGGGAGACAGTATAAAATCTCACTATTTGCAGATGACATATTACTATCGTTAACTGATCCACTGGGCTCGGTCAGGAAGCTCTTAGACATTTTTCATCAATTTGCTGGGGTATCTCTTTACAAAATTAATATGAGTAAAACACAATTCCTTTGCCATAATTTGGATTCTGAGTTATTACAAATATTGAAGAGAGAAATTGGTTTTCAATGGCAATTGGATTCTATGTCATATTTAGGTATTAAATTAACGAAACCAATTCACCATTATGCTAATCAAAATGTTCTTGATATGTATAATATACTTCAAAAAGATTTATTACATCTGTCTAGGATGGAATTATCTTGGTTGGGAAGAATAAATTCCTATAAGATGTTTGAATTACCAAAACTCCTGTATATTTTTAGAACTGTACAAACCCCTATTAAAAAACAATTATTACAAAAACTCCAAACGCAGTTACTTAACTTTATTTGGGGCAAAACTAAACCGAGGGTAGCAAGATCTATTTTGATAAAACATAGAAATAATGAAGGTTTAGGTCTTCCAAACCTTTCTGCATATTATCAAGCCACCGTTGTTAAGTTGAGTCAGAAATTTTGGAGTTCTTTGCCTAAACCTACTTGGGTGGCTCTGGAGGAATTGAATTTCCCGAATGCTAAATTTACTGACCTGGTGGTGGCTTACTTGTGTGACATTGCCAAGCGACTACCTAAGGAGGTCACTACAAGGATTACGATTCAAGTGTGGAGGAAATTTGCAGTTCTTTCTAGGAAAACATTTCCACCTGAAAGTATTGATTGGATGACAGTAGACATTCTGGGGGCATTTTCATCTAGACTTCATTTTGATACTTGGAAATCCAAGGGTATTCAAAATATTGCAGATTTATTTACTAATGGAGAGTTAAAATCATTCGAACTTTTGGCCAAACAATTTAATCTTAAAACAACGGAAAAGAGAACTTGGAAGCTATTAGAAAAAATTTTGAACAAGTCTACTGTTGATTTACATCTTCCAAGTAATATTATGACCATTTTGAAAAATTCAGAGCATTTGCATAAATGGAAAACTAAAAATTTTTATGTGATCTTCAATGAAGAGACACAACCTCGTTCTTTAAAATTCATTGATGTTTGGAAAAATAAGTTTAAGTCTACGGATTCTCAGTTTGAGGAAAAAGTATTAAAATCCTTATCTATTTTCTATAAAAATATAGCATGTGTCTCTTTCATGGAATCGCATTACAAGATTCTTACTAGTTGGTATATGAGACTCCATTTAAATTGCATATTATTGACCATAATAATTCTGATCAATGTTGGAGACTTTGTGGAAAACTTGGTGATATGTACCATATATTTTGGACATGTCCATATATACGTAACTTTTGGCAAGAAATTCAGGTATTGATTAATTCAGTATTTGCTCTTAATATTGTACTTACTCCAGAATTGGTACAAAATTTGGGCTGAAAAGTCCCCCCTCGGCTTATACACGAGTATACAGTACAGCAGCAGCAGCCCCAGAGGTATACAGGCCACCCCATCAAGATCCGGGCCCCCCCCCCCTTGCGCGGCACACCTGTAAAGTAAAATCATACTTATCAGTGTCCTGTCTCGCCGTCCCCGCTGCCGACATGACGATCCTGGGCTTCATTCCGTGTCTTCCGCACTTCCTGTGGTCGCAGGCAATGACGTCATTGCCCGCGACCACAGGAAGCCGGAAGCCGGAAGACGCGGAATGAAGCCCGGGATCGTCATGTCGGCAGCGGGGACGGCGCGACAGGACACTGATAAGTATGATTTTACTTTACAGGTGTGCCGCGCAAGGGGGGGCCCTGGATCTTGATGGGGGCCTGTATACCTCCGGGGCTGCTGCTGTATACAGCCCTGGGGCTGCTGCTGTATACAGCCCTGGGGCTGCTGTATACACCTGGGGCTGCTGTATACAGCCCTGGGGCTGCTGCTGTATACAGCCCTGGGGCTGCTGCTGTATACACCCTGGGGCTGCTGTATACACCACTAGGGCTGCTGTATACTACCCTGGGGCTGCTGTATACACCACTGGGGCTGCTGTATACACCACTAGGGCTGCTGTATTACCACTGGGGCTGCTGTATACACCACTAGGGCTGCTGTATATACCACTGGGCTGCTGTATACTACCCTGGGGCTGCTGTATACTACCTCTGGGGCTGCTGTATACTACCTCTGGGGCTGCTGTATACTACCACTGGGGCTGCTGTATACTACCACTGGGGCTGCTGTATACTACCACTGGGGCTGCTGTATACTACCACTGGGGCTGCTGTATACTACCACTGGGGCTGCTGTATACTACCACTGGGGCTGCTGTATAGTACCTCTGGGGCTGCTGTATACTACCTACTGGGGCTGCTGTATACTACCCTGGGGCTGCTGTATACACCTCTGGGCTGCTGTATACTACCACTGGGGCTGCTGTATACAACCACTGGGGCTGCTGCTGTATATACCACTGGGGCTGCTGCTGTATACTACCACTAGGTGCTGCTGTATATACCTCTGGGGCTGCTGTATACCACACTGAGGGGCTGTATATCCTGTGCTGGGGTTCCACCTCGGGCTTATACACGAAGTCAATAGGTTTTCCCAGGTTTTGGGGGCAAAAGTAGGGGGGGTCGGCTTATACACGAGTATATACGGTACTTCTTTTGTTTGAAATTGACAAGTTTCCACAAACCTGAAGACCACTGTTAATTCATATTCTAGTGGCATCTAAAAGCTCTATAGCTCTTTATTGGAGGCAGCCTATGGTTCCTACTGTACAGGACATCATTGAGACTATAAATGTGCAAAAGTCATTAGAGTTTGTTTATTCAATGAAACACTCTACATAAATTCTATAATAAGTGGGACCTCTGGACAAAATTTATAGCAAAGTAGATCCCATATTCCATTGACATTGGTAAAAGCTTATTTACTTTGATGACTTGCAGAAATAGTTGTTGGTACCTGGGCACTCTATCGGGGCTGTTTATTTCTCCTTGCGCCATATATGTGTATAATATACCTTTTATATTACAGACATTTTTGACATATTTAATCTTATTTCGTGTCGGTGTTTGGTAACTCCTTTATTTTCTTTGATTTGTTGTTATATATATATTACTTGTTTCTTTTTCTGGCTAGTAGCTAGTTATATTTGTTTTGATTTTATTTTGTTTTGCTAAGATCATATATTATTTTATAATAGATGATAACTTAATCTAAAGATAGAACTGTTTAATAAAATGATTATCTTGGGACTGCTATTAATATTTATACTCTTCAGACAATTTTGCTATTTTTTTTTTGTATTCCTAACTTGTTTTATTTGTTACTCAAATGTGTCTTAACCCCATATACTGTATTATATTCTATCTTTATATGATTTGATCTTATTTTCTTTTTTGAATCATCATTTTTATTGGGTTTTAATCATCAAAATATTTGTACAGAATTAAGTAAAAGAATCAAATATTCATACAGAAAACTGTGTTGATCAGTAAAATATAAGTCAAAGTTTTCGTATTGTACAGTATATTATCCCCATGTCCCTCCCTCCCCCCCTCCCATATGAAATTATCCACATACATTAACCATTATTCATTCAAATAAAGAAAATATTGCAAACATTTCCAATCTTGTATCAAAAATTATTACATCTCCTATACCTAACACCTCAGCCTACCCAGTGTACCCTCTAGCTCTTCCAGAGCATACCATGTCGATGTTCGGAAGGGCAGCATAAAATTTCCAATTTCCACATCTGTGAACTCATTTTCAATGAAGCGTCTCCATTTGAAAAAGAATTTTTTGGCCAATTTATTCGGGTTGCGAAGTGTATCTATGGATTCAAGTGACAATGTGTGGTGCAACGTCATTCTCACCTGGGCAAGGTCTGGAGGCCTGTCATTGAGCCAGTACTGGAGTAAGAGCCTCTTTGCTACCAACGCAATGTAGTGCCATAATACATGGGGTTGCTTTATCATTTGGGAAGCTGGGTGATAATGAAAAATCCATCTCATCGGGTCTAGCTCTCCCATATCCCCACAAATCTTTCTAGTCCATGCATCTATTGTTCTCCAGTATTTCTGAGTCTCGGCACAGGACCACAGACCGTGTTCCAAATCAGTCATGGGCGTTTTGCATTTTGGGCAATGGACCTCTCTTTCCTGGTTGGTTTTAGAGGGAGGAATGTTAAAACCCTGTATGGTACCGTGCATGATCCTAAATTGTGAATCCCTCCATCTCTCATTAATAACATGTTGTCTGATCGTGCCCCATCCCTCAAGGATTTTCTGTGAAAGCTCCGGGTCTGTGAAATGCTTACGCCATTTATTAAATTGGCCTCTCTTTCCTTGCGGTCTAAGAACCTGTTTTAATTTGGCATATATTGAAGTAATAGATACCTCATCTTTATCCATAGAGATCAGTTCAGACCACAAGGAGTTCTCCAATTCCCCTGATATATCTCGTAAATGTGATAGGAGATGATGCCTCAACTGACGATATTGCAAAGCGTGGAATTGGGATAAATTATATTTATGCAAGACCTCTTTCTCTGACATCCACCTTTTTTCCTCCAGATTCATGAGATCTCCCAACGTCCTAATACCTCTATCTCTCCACAACTTAAACAATGAATTTTCACGCCCCAGAGGAAAAGACGGACAGCCCCAGGGGTTAAGTAGTTTCGAAATTTTCCATGCTAGCTTGAGTTTTTTCCTGACCTCCTTCCACGTCGCTATTGTGTCCTTATATATCACCGTGTTCTTTAAATGAGGGGGTAGAAAGGGTATTGGTGAGTGTAATAAGGCTACTAAATCCCAAGGTCTGGCCCATTCTCCCTCTAGAGTGGTATCGGAGAATCTATTTGTGCTTCTGATCCAATCAAGGACATTGCGTAGGATACACGCTAGATTGTATCCCCGAACATCCGGGAGCTGTAGTCCTCCCTCTTGCTTAGACTGAATCATGGTTGCATAGGCTAGACGGGGTCTTCTACCTCTCCATAAAAATTTAGAGAAAGCTTTATTAAGTCTATTTATGTCACTATGTTTCAACAGCATGGGGATAGTTTGAAGGGGGTATAGCAATCTAGCAAAACTGACCATTTTTAGTAAATGGCCTCGTCCCAACAGAGAGAGTGGCAGTCCTATCCATCTTGCCAATTCCTGTTCTATCTTCTGTATAATTGGCAGGAAATTCATTTTGTATGTCATTTCCGGTGTTCTGGCTAGGTGTATTCAATGCTATCTTTCCTTATTGGTAGGCCGCAGAGATATTGTTGTCCCTGCATCTTATTCCCCGGATCCATAAACAGAATTTCGCATTTGTTTTTGTTGAGGGAAAACCCAGTTTGTTTGCCTATCATCTCTATATCTGACAGAATTTTTGGAAGATCTCGTTCAGGATGTTGGACATACAGGATGACATCATCCGCAAATAATGAGATTTTGATCTCTCTAACTCCCACTGTGAAGCCCGCGTAAGGATTACATTCCTCCAGATATAGTGCCAGAGGCTCTATTGCCAAGTTAAAGAGAAGGGGGGACAAAGGACAACCTTGTCTCGTTCCCTTCTGGAGGGTGAAGGAGTCGGATAGAAATCCTGGTATACTCACGCAGGCTTTAGGAGTACTATAGAGAGTCTGTATATAGTGCCGAAAGGGACCCGTAAGACCCACCATATCGATCTTATTTTCTTGTTATCTTGAAAACTTTAATAAACATTATTTGAATCAAATATATTGCCTAAATAATAATTCACCAATAGATATTAATGAGACTACACTGTGTGTAGAATTATTAGACAAGTTGTATTGTAGAGGATTATTTTTATTATTGATCAACAACTATGTTCTCAATCAACCCAAAAGACTCATAAATATCAAAGCTTAATATTTTTGGAAGTTGGAGTGGGTTTTTTTTAGATTTGGCTCTTAGGAGATCATCTGTTTGTGCAGGTAACTATTACTGTGCAGAATTATTAGGCAACTTAATAAAAACCAAATATATTCCTATCTCACTTGTTTATTTTCACCAGGTAAAGTAATATAACTGCACAAAATTTAGAAATAAACATTTCTGACATGCAAAAACAAAACCTCAAAAAATTAGTGACCAATATAGCCACCTTTCTTTATGGTGACACTCAACAGCCTTCCATTCATAGATTCTGTCAGTTGCTTGATCTGTTTACGATCAACATTGCGTGCAGCAGCCACCACAGCCTCCCACACACTGTTCTGAGAGGTGTACTATTTTCCCTCCCTGTAGATCTCCCATTTTAGGAGGGACCACAGGTTCTCTATGGGGTTCAGATCAGGTGAACAAGGGGGCCATGTCATTATTTTTTCTTCTTTTAGACCTTTACTGGCCAGCCACACTATGGAGTAGTTGGATGCATGTGATGGAGCATTGTTTTTCTTGAACGATACCGACTTCTTCCTGTACCAATGCTTGAAGAAGTTGTCTTCCAGAAACCGGCAGTAGGTCTGAGAGTTGAGCTTCACTCCATCCTCAACCCGAAAAGGTTCCACAAGTTTATCTTTGATGATTCCAGCCCATACCAGTACCCCATATCTCCACCTTGCTGGCGTCTGAGTCGGAGTGGAGCTCTCTGCCCTTTACTGATTCAGCCTCTGGCCCATCCATCTGGCCCATCAAGAGTCACTCTCATTTCATCAGTCCATAAAACCTTTGAAAAATCAACCTTAAGATATTTCTTGGCCCAGTCTTGACGTTTTATCTTATGTTTCTTGCTCAAAGGTGGTCGTTTTTTCAGCCTTTCTTACCTTGGCCATGTACCTGAGTATGGCACACCTAGCTTCACGCTTGATTTTCATGGGAAGTTATTTTGCACCTTTTTTGCCCAACACGCTTCTTGCGACCCTGTTGGCTATTTGCCATGAAACGCTTGATTGTTCGGTGATCACGCTTCAAAAGTTTGGCAATTTTATGATTGCTGCATCCCTCTGCAAGACATCTCACAATTTTGGACTTTTCAGAGCTCGTCAAATCTCTCTTCTGACCCATTTTTCCAAAAGAAAGGAAGTAGTCTAATAATTATGCACACCTAATATAGGGTGTTGATGTCATTAGACCACAGCCTTTCTCATTACGGAGATGCACATCACCTGATTTACTTAATTGGTAGTTGGCTCTCAAGCCTATACAGCTTGGAGTAGGACAACATGTATAAAAAAATATCATGTGATCAAAATACTCATTTGCCTAATAATTCTGCACACTGTGTATTCCCATTAGCTATTGGCAGATTACATGCTTCCACAACCAGCAATCAGTAGTCTACTGTCAGAGCTACAGCGAAGCAGCAGTGAATCTGAAATCCCATTCAATTCTTCAGGGCTGTTACTGTATCCTTAAAGGGAACCTGTCACTTAGTTTAGCCCCCCCTAACCTATTCACTAGCTGTCCCTGCAGCTTCCTACTACATTACTAACCATCCCTCTCTGATCTAAATGTGCATTATAAAAGTTCTAAAAAGTGATTTTATAAACTTACATGTCCACCGTCAGCATTCCTAGATGGCTGGCCGTCGAGAGGGCAGTCTCCCTACGTCCACTCTCCCCCCACCTCGCTGCTTCAATCACACCCCGGTGGGTGTGAACATTCATTCAGGAACTCGCTTCTGATTTAAAATTCCCGCTTCCTTCTTCCAGGTTTGATGCACTGCTGGCCCAGCGTAATTTCCGGTCCTGCGCAGTATGGTGGGTGCATTGGTATATAGGCTGTCTCCAGAGCATGCGCAGTGTGCATTCCAAAGCCGGCCTGTACACCCCCACACTGCAGGATCGGAAATGATGCTGCATGGCCGTCAGTACGCCATACCTGGAAGAAGGAAGCGGGAAATTTAAATCAGGAGTGAGTTCCTGAATGAATGATCACACCCACCGGGGCGTGACTGAAGCAGTGAGGCGGGGGAGAGTGGACCTGGAGAGAATGCCAACGCAACGACCAGCCATCTAGGAACGCCCACACTACGTTGGACATGCAAGTTTATAAATCACTTTTTTTTTAATTTTTATAATGCACATTTAGATCAGAGAGGGATGTTTAGTAACGTAGTAGGAAGCTGCAGATACAGGTAGTGATAGGATAGGGGGCTAAACTAGTTATCTTTTAAAGAGGACTTGTAAACAGGCTCCCTTCACATCACGATTTTTTTGGATCTGTGGCTATTCGTTGTAAAACGGATAGCCACAGATCCGATTTGGCCCCGATTTATCCCTATGGGCATGGATGGGTCCTATATGGCTATCCGATTGTGTCCAAATTGTCACGGATCCAATTGTGTCCGATTTTTTGATGTACCCAGAATCGGAGGCTGCTCCAACTTTGGGCACAGTCGACCAAATCGGACAGAATCGTATCCGGCGCGATCTGCGGCAAATAACATGGGGACCTATGAGCATGCTCAGTACACTAAAACTGCTCTGTTCCTGTGTAATTTCACTTTAGCAGTATATCTACATACACTGCTAAAGTGAAATTAAAGTGCAAAGTGTTAAAAATAAAAATGCTCGGTTTTGGCGGGCAATTTAAACTGCTCAACTGATGTGGTCATGTGATACATCAGCTGACCGGGTTTCCCGGCCCCTTCCTGGTCAGCTGATTAAGTTCCTTCAGCCATCGGAGGTGGATGCTGCGCATCGCGAGGCACTCGGCAGAGAGGTATTTTTTTGTCATCATTTTTAACCATTGCTTTCCCTTTCACAATGTATGTAGATAAATTGTGAAAGTTAGCCCCAACGTCACTTGCCTGCACTTTGAAAGCTCGGGCTCCTACCAGCTCTTTCTGTGTCCAGATCCAACAAAATCACAGAATCGGACACAGAAATAGCATCCAGAAGTACACATCTGGACCTGTCTGTTCCTGACCGTGGGGACCTGAAAAAAAACAGGATCCCCACAGATAGAAAAAAATCGTGATGTGAAGGGGGCGTTAGTAAAAAGTGAACTGGTCATTTCTTCCTCAATCCTACCCATCCATCCCACCACCTCAGATCTGTTCCTCAGAATAAAATAATTTGTCTCCAGAATCAGTCCAACCTCATACCCTCTCCAGCTCCCATCTACTATCACTTCTCTGCCTCTCATTACTGGCAATATGTCTCCAAATCCTAGCCCTCCTCACCACATCAAGAGTAATTTCAAACCCCCATCCACGTTCTACCACAAATTTCTGCAACCTCACTAACCTTACACCCATTCACCCAGCCCCCTTTCCCTCAGCCTCTTCATCATTAATAAACTCCTTCTTCAGCACCACTGAAACCTGACTCATCCCCTCTGACATATCCTTTCCATCTGCACCTTCTTATGGAGAGTTCCATCTTTCCCACACTACCTGCCCCAGCAACATACATGGTGGAGGAGTTGGTGTTCTCTTGTCAGATAACTGCTCCTTTACCCCAGTTGCACTGCCACCCTCAATTACTCTCCCCTCCATTGAGGTGCACTCAGTTCGCATCTACTCTCCTTCGAACTTACTGTTCTTTACCAACCTCCAGAGTCAGCCACAACCTATTTTGACCACTTCACCACTTGGCTACTTCACTTACCTTCCACTGATATCCCCGCTATAATCATAAGTAGCTTGAACCTCCCCATTGAGACTTCCCAGTCAGCTATCTCTAAACTTTTATCACCCACTTCCTCCTTCATTGTCACACAGTGTTCCTCCACAGCTATTCTCAAAGATGACCACACATTGGACCTCATCTTCAGCCGCCTCTGTTCCTCATCTAACATCTGCATCTCACCTTTCCCCCTTCCTGAGCAAAAACTATTTACATTCTCTTCCCTATCCTTTCCCCACTCCACAATCTTACACACCCTCAGCAAAATCTCAAACAGCCTAATTCACATACACTCTGAGTCCCTTCTCCCTCTTGCAGACGTAGCTTCCTTACTTCATGCAAATGCTGCAGCCAGTTTATATAATACCATGATAACTGCAACTCTTTAATTGGCCGCCCCCCTCACACATACCAAAACCTGCGCAATCAACATGCAACAATGGCAAACCTGCCTGACTAAAGAACTGAGGTGAGCTTCCAGGTTTGCTGAGTGGAGATGGAAAAGTTCCCATTCCAACAAGCATTTTATTGCATACAAACAGTCCCTCACTAATTTTAAATCCACACTCACTGCTGCAAAACAAGCCTACTTACTATGTCTCATATCCTCCCTGAATCACAACCCTAAACAGCTGTTCAAAACTTATTTCTGTCCTCTGTCCCTCAGCACCCCTATTCTCTCCTTTGATATCAGCTGAAGACTTTCCTCTTTCTTCAAGAAGAAAATTGATAACATCTGAGAAAGATATGGCCTCCGGTCCCCACAGCCCCACCCCATAATATCTCAGTCCTCATCCTCCAAAACCAGCTTTGTCACCAGTACAGAAGATCAAGGTTTCTCTCTACTCTCCAGATCACATTTCACCAATGTGCACTTGACCCGCTCCTGTCCTCAACCCCACCACAGTCTTTGTCCCAGCACTGACCCATATCTCCATCCTATCACTAACTGGTGTCTCTCATGCATTTAAACTTGCCTCGATCACACCCATCCTCAAAAAGCCCTCCCAAGACCCATTGTGTGTCAAACTAGTGCCCCATATCACTTTTCTATATGCCTCATAACTACTGGCACATCATGTCAACCTTGAACTATCCTCCCACCTCTTCACCTACTCCCTCTTTGACGGGTTGCAATATAGGTTATGATTGTATCATTCAACTGAAACTGCTTTAACTAAAGTGACCAAAGACCTACTGTCCATCAAAGCCAAGGAACCCTATTCTATCCTCCTCATGGACCTGTCCTTTGACTTCGACACAGTGGACTATTCACTCTTAATACCTATTCTCTTATCTCTTGGTATCACAGACTTGGCCCCATCTTGGATCTCTTAAACTTAATGGAGTGGACTTTCAGCGTCTCTCACTCACATACTGCTTCCTCATCTCACCCTGTTTGTCAGTATCCTCCAAAGTCCAGTTCTGGGTCCCTTGCTCTTCTCAATCTACACCTTGAGCTTGGGACAACTCAGTCTCATGGCTTTCGGTATCGTCTCTACACTGACGAAACTCAGATCTAACTCTCCGGACCACTAATGCATACTCTCATCCCCAGTTTCGACTACTGCAACCTCCTGCTCTGTGGCCTTCCTTCTAACACTCTCGCACCCCAAGAATCTATCCTAAACTCTGCTGCCAGACTAATCCACCTTTCCCCTGCTATTACCCAACCTTTCCTCTCTGCCAATACCTTCAATTGCTGCCCATTGCCCAAAGACTCCACTTTAAAACCCTAACCAGAAGACACAAAGCCATCCACAACCTGTCTCTTCTGTGAACTAGCCTTCCAGTACTTGCATGCAACCTCCGATTCTCACGGTTGAAGCCAGTCGCCTTCAGGAGCTCGGGATTCAAAGGGTGTATGATAGAGGTGAGCAGCGTGTCCTCCTCCCCAATCCCTTCATGTGCAATTAATCTTTGATTTACAGCTCCCTATGCAAAGGTGTGCTACAGAGCAAATCATTAATTTAAGTGTCGGCGCTTATTTACAGCCACAACTTATTGTATACTGAGCTGTGACTGTAGCCACTCTGTGCACGCCTCTATCACTGAAAGGTGGCAGCTGCTGTGAGGAATAACATTTATTTTATCTCAGTAGCTGCATTTTTAGTCATGTGGCCGGACAGCACTGTAACTCTGTTACTTGCTATTTACCTGCAGGTGAATACCATTTGGGACATGACAGGTTCCCTTCAAAGCAAAGTCTGGATAAGTAAAGAAACATTCACAGACAGTAAAGGTATTCAGACCAGAAAACCAAAGCATTGTCCTTTCAGAAGAGTGCAACATTGCAGTATGTTTCTTAGGGCCCTTTCACATCAGCGTTTTTTTAAAATCGCGGCAGATGCGGTGAAAAAACGCATCTGCCGCGATTACCGCATACCGGCTGCACTTGCGGCGCGGTTGCGGTTTTTGCCATGCAAGTATAGGCGGACTTGCGGCAGGTGCGGCAAGTGCGGTTTTGTACTTGCGGCAGGTGCGGCCGCGAAAAAAAAGCGGTCAGCCGCGGTTTTTTTCGCGCCCGCACTGCCGCAAGTGCAAAACCGCACTTGCCGCACCTGCCGCAAGTCCGCCTATACTTTGCATGGCAAAAACCGCAACCGCGCCGCAAGTGCAGCCGGTATGCGGTAATCGCGGCAGATGCGGTTTTTTCACGCATCTGCCGTGATTTAAAAAAAAACGCTGATGTGAAAGGGCCCTTAGTCTATGTTTATGGTTTGACTTGATATTGTCATTATGGAATGTTACTTATGAATAATGCAAATAAAAACAAATGGTTTAAAAAAAAAAAGAAGAGTGCAACATTTATGAACTTCTGCAAGAACAATAGTAAGCGGGACCTAAGAAGCTGAATACTGCGAAGCAGCGTGGAATAATTGTGCTTTTCCAGGATTTCAGTAAAAGTATCTAGTCAGTTTAAATATAGCAATGGTCTCTTTTATTAAAAAAAAATAAATGACATCTTGTATCTTACTTAGGATAATGGACACGTCATACCAAGGTATTTTTCATTGCACCCATTAACAACAGAATATATGAAATCACATGCTTTCTCCCATTTTTTAGGATTATATAAATAATTTCAAAAGGTTATAAATGAAAAGGTGTGTAGGCTCAGCGCAATTCATACAGTTTGCTCGAGTGTATACCCAACAATCCTGAATTTCAAAAGGTTTTTAATGCTTTGCTTATATAGCATCATCATATTCCGCCATGCTTTACAAACATTATCATCATGGTCCCCATTGGAGCTCACAATCTAATTTCCCTATCAGTAGGCCTTTGGAGGCTAGGAGGAAACCAGAGTACCTGGAATAAACCCACAGAAACATGGGAAGCATATGAAAACTCCTTGCACATGGTGTCGGGATGGGATTTTCACCCAGGACCACAGAGCTGGAAAGTAAAAATGCCAACCACTGAGCCACCGTGCAGCCCATCTTTGTCTATACAGTAATTTACTAAAATACAGAATATACAAAAATTGTCTATTATATAAACTAAAATTAAGTCAAACTAGAAAAAAACTGCTATAATGTTAAAGGGCTATTCTTACCGATATCTCCAAGAGCCTATCCTAATGTGTAGTAGATGCAATAGTAATAATAATTAGAAATAATAATATATGATCATATTAGCAAATACATCCAGTTAGAATGTAGTATAGTTCTGATTAGTTAGGACTCTCACCTCATGTGCAGGACATTAGAGCTTTGGGATCCATGGTTCCATCCACTTATATATGAACAGTTAGTTGCTCATGACCATAACCATGGATACCCAAGACTGCAATGCTCTGCACATGAGGTAAGAGACACAGCTAAATCAGCAGAATTATACTACATTTCTAATAGAAGGTATTTATTATAATATAAATACTACATATTGGGATAGGATCTTGGAGATGGGACTACCTCTGTAAATAGTACAATATTATCAGAGATTAAGTTGCTAGCTACATTTTCAATTATCAGAAGTCTGAAAGCAAAGTAAAAGTGAACTTGTCAGCAGTTTTTGTTGCATATAAAGCTGTGACCACCACCAGTAAAGTCTTATGTACAGCATTTTGGAATGCTGAATATAAGTCCCCAGGCTGATCTGTGTAATGCAAAAAAAGGAAAAAAAAAAACAAGACAACCAGCTTTTATTATACTTACCTGGGGAGTGGTCCAGTCTGATGGGTGTCGCAGGTCTTGGTGCAATGCCTCCTTTCTTCCTGCAATGCCGTCCTCCTCCCTGGTTCGTGCTGGTGATGCGTCCTATGTCCTCACACACAGTCTTCTCCATTGTGCTCCTGTGCACACGCACTTCTCTCTGACCTACTTAGGGCAGAGGAAAGTATTGTAGTGTGCAGGCATGAGGGAAAAGGTCAAAGAACCTTTCCTCGTGCCTGCGCACTACAGTACACTTTGCTCAGCACGGCAGAGAGAAGTGCGTGAGAACAGGAGTGTAATGAAAAAGACTGTGTAGAGCAGGCCATCTACACAAACCAGAGAAGAGGATGGCGATCACTAGAAGAAAAGAGGCACTGGACCAAAGATCAGCAACACCCAATCGGACCGGACCACCCCCAGGTGAGTATAATAAAAGCTGTTGTTTTTACATTATACAGATCGACCTGAGGAATTATATATAGTATTCCACAATGCTGTATGTAAGGCCTTACGGGTGGTGGCCATAGCTTATTTCCTAAAAAACACTGCTGGCAAGTTAACTTTAAGGTAGCCCAAATTATATGGGAACCAAATTTTATGAAGACCATTTCTATGTCATCTACACATAAAAAATATACTGACCTGTAAATGTGAAGAGTTTAAGGCAAGACAGTTTGTGTGATTTCCTGGTGAGATAATGAAAACCTCATCACTGTTTGTGTCGGTCACTGCAATCGTACATAAGGAGGGATCATCCTGTTGTGACAGCTGAGAAACATCTGCAACTGCATCAGAAAAAACGGCAAGAAATAAAAGGAAGATCATAATGTGCCTCAGGAGAATGTGCTAAGTCTTCGTGTCCTGCACATCAGGGTTGTAAAATGACACAAGCAAATAACAAACATTTTCCATAAAATAAATGTCATCCTTTACTATTGATTTCCTTGGCCAACCATACCACAATAAAATAATAAATCTGGAAAGAGAAACTCTTCCTTATTCTGTATAAAAGATCTTTCAGCATCAAGTCAAAGGATACGATGGGCTATTGTTTTTAATGTCCACTGTTTTGTGCTAGTATTAAAAAGCAAATGTTTTGGAGATGTCTGCAGCTTAGACATTTTTTTTCTAACACCCTCCCCCTAGGACTCGTTTCCGTCAAACTAAAACCCAATTTGAAATTGCTTGCCTAGGTTCTGGCCTGTAAAGATACGCCTTATCTAAAAATTACTCTATACTGGTAGCTCCATTGGATGCCCCCTCTTTTATAACACAGTGGGAGATGAATTTGGGACTACATCTCAACTCAGAACAATGAAATAGAACCGTCACCTTTGCGCCTCGATCAGCTCCATGTTCCAAGAAGCGAGCTATAAATCATCACACTGGTATACAGTTCCTGTTCGTATACACAGGATATTACTGGCTGCAGATCCTATGTGTTGGAGGTGTGGCTAGGTGGAGGTCACTCTCCGCATACGTTTTGGGAGTGTAGAGTACTCAGTACATTCTGGTTGGTGGTCTTCGAGATCATTTGTAAGCCTACGGGGTATGAAGGCGAGATGGAACGGCACTGTTTCTGCTTCAGCATTGCGGGATACCCACAAAGGTATATAAGCGTTCACTAATTAAATTCCTGATTATAGCAGCTCGGGCTTGTATACCCATGCTATGGAAGAGACCAGAGTTTCCCACGGTCTCCATATGGATATCAAAGGTCAATGATTTAATGCATATGTAGGGTCTGATGTCCTTTATACAAGACACATACGACAAGTTCCGCGACACGTGGTATGATTTGTTTGCCGAAATTCCAACCAATGATTACAAAAGATACTGTGATTGTTAGCCAGTGAGAATGTCGAGACAAGGTAAATACGGAAAGGGACATTGAGCTGTGGGTACCCATCTCTCTCTCCCCTCTTACGCATTATTCCTTATTTTCATGATTCCCCCCTTAATTCTTCTTTAGTTTCTTCTCTTTAAATATTCCTGATCTATTTCTCGTTCATATGTTAAAATAATTGTGTTTTATTGAAGTTTGCACACATAAATGAGGTTAAAAATAACTAAAAAAGCTATATGCGCTAAATATAAGATTTGAAAAATGAGCTATTATTTATCTTTGTACCGAGTGCTCTTTGCATATTACTATTTTGAGATGTAATTATGGCATGCCGATTTACCTGTATGTGAAGTTCTCATGACTAAAAAAAATTATTCTAAAAATAAAAAAAAAAAATAATAAAATACAAAAAAAAGGAAATGTTATGCCTTGTCTAAGCAAGTGGACAAAGGTTTCTTATCTCATGCATTTGTCTCCCAGCCAGAAAGATTTTAATGCCCTGCTTGTCCATTTATTTATACCAACTGGCAGTACATTACGACAACCGATTGGTAAAAGTTTACCAATCGGCGGTCACTTGAATGCTTGTTTACACAGTGAGCTATACTAGATTGCTCAATGAGTATAGGCTGCCAAGTTGCTCGCCAGTGTGAGTCCTGTTTCACAGGACAACACCGTTTTGAGAATTATAATTTTTTGTGCATAAGGGTAGGGACACACTTCAGTTCCTGATCAGTTTTCCTGATCAGTGTTCATCAGTTTGTGTGCCAAAACCAGGAGTGACTCCAAAACCCACCACAGGTGTCAATCTTTCAATTATACTTTTTCTCTGCAAGGTTCACTCCTGGTTTTGGCACACAAACTGATGAACAACTGATCAGGAAAACTGATCAGGAACTAGTGTGTCCCTACCCTTAAAGATCATTTCTCCCAGTGACTGTTTTGATCATTCATTGGATGATGAACAGCCTGTATACACAGCAATTTAATGCTCCTTAAGGCACCGATTAAGATGCCAGACTTAATGAGAGACATACAGGAATATGATGCACAGTATTCATTTCGTCCATGTATGAGCGGCGTGGGCATAGCCAGAAGTGTTATTTTTGTCATTGACTCGAGTAACATTTCTGGCATGAGAAATGCTGCCCCTATTGAGGAATTTGGCAGACAGGTTTTGCCACGACCTCTCCCACACCAGCTCCTCCCCAGCTCTGCCCAAAACTAGCATGAAAATGCCAAGAGTGACAAAATTGTTGCACAGTAAAAAATGGGAAAGGAAACGGTGTTCACCAGTCCGCGCTGCCAGGATCCACTTATTCCAGGGAAGAAACTCACGATCAGATGTGATATGATCAAAACCTTTTATTGCATCCAACGCGTTTCAACGCCTTTCCTGGCGTCTTCCTCAGGGAAGTTGATCCCTGAGGAAGATGCCAGGAAAGGCGTTGAAACGCGTTGGATGCAATAAAAGGTTTTGATCATATCACATCTGATCGCGAGTTTCTTCCCTGGAATAAGTGGATCCTGGCAGCGCGGACTGGTGAACACCGTTTCCTTTCCCATTTTTTACTGTGTGATTCCACGTGCAAGTGGTCGGTGGGAGTCCAGCAGCAGCCATCCGGATTAAACACTACATGTCTGTATACCAGTTGTGGGTCGCACAACTGAAATAGGTGAGTGGTTCCTTTATACCACCGTACTGTGAGTGTCTAAGTGATAAGGCACTATTGCGCCTCTTGTTCCCCTTCCCCCCTTTTTCTTTCAAAATTGTTGCACAATCATTTTGCACCTTTTCCATTGTTTCATGCCAGTCTTTTGGAATAAATAGGTTGATGAAGCAGGGTCTATTGGTGCCGTTACACGCTAGGATATCATTAACGATATCCTTAGAACGATCACGTGACAGTGATCGTTCCGACACAGTTAGTGCGTTGTCACACACAATGATATCGTTAACGATATCCCATTCGGCAACGCACCAGTTAAATAGGAGATGAAGGACTGAACGATCTTTTAAAGTGGCAGGAATAGGAGATTTTTGAACAACATCGTTCATAAAGGTGTCACACTGAACGATGTAGCTTCTTCAAGCAGCGTTAATTGGAAGACGAACGATAGATTTGAGGTCAGGATCTCAAATCTATGATGAACGTTCCAACGATTTTTTCAGCCAATATCCTTGGTTTACATGCAAGAATGCACAAACGATATTGTTTCAACGATCTGAAATCCATGATGTTGCAATGATATTGTTAACAATATCCTTGCGTGTAATGCCACCATATTGCTATGTGCGCATGGCAGCTCTCAAAATAACATTCAAAAGATTCAACTTGCTGTTCATATACGCAGTCTTTTCAGCGTCATTTAATCTCTCCAGGTTTCCAAGATGCCACGTCATTAAAATAAGTGAGCAAAACATTCTCCAAGGGTATTCATTATAAAGGAAGTCAATGTGAAGGCCCAAACACTACCTGGAATACGCCTGAGTGACTTTAAACATTGTGTTATGAAAACTGTTTTTAATGGAGTTTATAAAAAAAAAAAAAAACACTGTAAAATGCAAGTGAAAGAGACACCTCAAAAATAATGGGAAAACACTAAAAGGAACTGAGAGCAGACAAAAATACTGGAAAAATAACACACTCCAGGAAAAAAATAAATTAATAAAGGGGCTTCAAGGAGGAAAACAAGGAATTTCATCTTGTAATAGACTGGTGGGCACACACAACTGAATAAGACATTGTGTGCACATACCTCAAGATGGATGAAATAATACACAATATGCCAAAGAGTAGTTTAACACTATGTAATTATGATGTTCAGGTCGTTTAGCTTCACACATCAGAAACAGGTGCTTAAAATCCAGCACAAAGCCATTCAATATCAATACCTATTATGGTACCTTTACATGCCGCTACAGAAGGTTGGAAACAACGGGTGTCTAACGTGCACGAGCACGTTCCAACGGTTGCAAACGGTACCCCCGATACCGCCTTTACACGCCGCTACAAAGTGCTCTACAGAAGGTTTAATCTATCGCTGGAGGCACCGCCGGGTGCCACAAGTTACCTTCTGTAGAGCACCGTCCCTCATTTACACGCCGCTACGGAAGGTAATAAGGGAGGACCTGGTGCAGCAGGGACAACACATAGGCGTGCCAGAGTTGTGGATTACGAGACACTCGTACGATGATTGGACAATGCAACAGCATCATGATTGGCCAGCCAGCGCAGGAAGCTCCTTAAATATGCCGCCCTACGCAGTGACAACCAATCGTAATGCAGGAGATTCCACCAATGATCGCTGAAGGGGGGGCGGTTTCCCGGAGGCTGTGTCACGCCCCAGGGAGTTAACTAGGTGACGAAAAAAACCTTCCTGTACCTCATTTAGATGCCGCTACCATCGGGTTGAAACCAACCTGTTTTAGAGCACTGCTCTGAAACAGGTGCCAACAGTGACGGGTGGCAACAACCTAGTTTACACGCCGCTACCTCGGGTTGTTTTGACGGTGCAAGATACATTTGTCTCCGACACCCGGTTGTTTCCAACCTTCTGTAGCGGGGTGTAAAGGTACCATTAGTGATAAGTGACTAGTTTGGTATTCAGGTTCAGATAAATCTAATCAAATACTTATTATTCGGATATTTGTCCTGAATAGTTAACATAATGCAAGTCAAAAGGGAACTTGGATATTTATGGGGGAAGCTTCCAGACAAATATCCGAGTTCCCCATTAATTTGCATTATATTAAGTATTCAGGACAAGTATTCAAATAGTAAAAAGTATTTGGTTAGACGTACCCGAACCTGAATACCAAACTATTCCCTCATCAAAAATAGCTATAAATTGGTAATAGCTTGGCTTGGTATGAAGAGATCGGTGAACTAAAAACATGGCACAGACATAGGATGCCACCTTTTGCCAAAAGTAAGTTTGTAAAAGTTATGCTTTGCTAGAGCTGTCTCAATCAACCGTAAATATGTTTATTGAGAAGGACAACACCTGCAATGAGTTTGTATGTTCTCCCCTTCATTGCGTAGGATTCCTCTGGGTTCGCCGTTTTCCTCCCACACTCTAAAAAAAATCCTGATTGGAATTTAGATTGTGAGCTCTAATGGGGACAGGGTTTCTGATGTATGTAAAGTGATGTGGAATTAATGGCGCTATATAAGTGAATAAATATTATTATTGTGAAGTAGAGTAACAACAACTCACAAAGTGGTAAAGATCACAAACTCATAGTGGAGAAACCAAGTGCTGAAGTACATAAAAATTATTCTCTTCTGTATCACTTACTATAGTATCAAAAACCAAAAAACTTATTACCACAAGAACTGTGGCAGGAGATTTGTGAAATGGAATTGTGTTTAGAAGCAGCAAACAGGCCTAAGATCATTATGTGCAATGCCAAGCGTTGGCTGCATTGATGCAGCGCATGCCACCTCTAGAGCAGTGGAAACGTTATTTCTGTATAGATTTCGCTCCTACCTTCTTATCACCTATTCCCATAACCGCATACAAGATTTTTCCCGTGCCTCCCCCATAGTCTGGAAATCTCTACCCCAACACATCAGATGCTCGCCTACTGTGGTAACCTTCAAAAGGAACCTCAAAACCCACCTCTTCTGACAAGCCTACAACCTGCAGTATCCTTCAGTCCACTAAAATGCCGCATGACCAGCTCCACTCTGCCCATTACCCTACTGTATCCTTACCCAACCCTTGTAGACTAAGGCCAGGGCCACACTTGCGTCTGCAATCTTGCTACTGAATCCAGTTTTTCTAATTTTGACATGTTGAAAAACGCATGCGTTAACGCACCCATGGACTCCAATGCAAAAAACGCATTGCTAAAGTGCAATGCATTTACCGCATTGCATTTTTGAGAAATCTGTTTTTAATAGGGTCTGCAATGTTTTTTGGTGTTTTGTTAAAAAACGCATGCTTTTTTTAACATGGGGTCTATGGGAAACGCATGCGTTAACGCATGGTACATATAGGTACCATGCATTAACGCATGCGGTAAAAATGGCTAAAAAATGACAACTTAAAAAACTGGATCCAGTAACGCATCCAGTAGACGGATGCAGGCTCCCAATTGTGGTCCTAGCCTAAGAGCCTTTGCGGGCAGGGTCTTCTCTCTTTCAGCACCTGAGACTTGTATTGTTACTTATTACTGTACTAGTCCACGCATGCCCCTTTTCACATGTAAAGCGCCATGGAATAAATGGATAATAATATAATAATAATAATAATAATAATAATAATAAATAATCATCATCATCTAAATACAATCTGAAATTGAATGTAGTCCATAAAATGTTAACTACTGGAATGCATTAGTGTTAATGTAGGACATGGTGATAATGGTCTGTAGTTGTGTATAATGGTACAGGTGGGCAATTAATTTTCCCAAAAACTTTACATAAGAGACCGGGACTGTTGTGGAGGGCTGAACATTGTATTGCATTGAAAAGTAGATTTTAGTACTCACTGTAAAATCAGCTTCTTGTAGTTGTCATTGGGGGACACAGAATCAATGGTTGTCCTAAAGCTGGGGAAAAAAAAAAAAAAAAAAGTATACTGATATCACCCAGCCTTGTGCCGCAACTCAAGCAGAGGTCAGGGCTACTGCTATGTGCAGTATCTGCCTACCAAAGCTTGCATCTTCTGAGGTAAAAGTATGGACCATGTAAAACTAGGAAAATGTATGCACTGATCCCTAAGTAGCTGCTTTACAGAGATACAAACCCTCACGTAGTGTGTGTTCTAACTCTAAATGAAACCCTAGAATTAGCAATATAGGCTTGGATAATCACAGTCTTGATCCAGTAGGCAATGGTTGCTTTAGAAGTGGCTTGACATCAAGAAAGTATAAAACAAGGAATCAGAACACCTGAATGAGACCGTGACCGATATATAAATAGTACTGTATAGGTCTAACAACGTTTAAACTGTGCAGAGACTTCTTAATAGGATTCAATGGTGCTGGACAAAAGTAGGGTAAATTAATATCTTCCTTTAGGTGAGAACTTGAGACCACCTTCAGGAGAAAAGAAGAAATTTGCCTTAACACTACTTTGTCTTGATGAAGAATGTAGGGAGTGCGACATGACAGCTGCAAGCTCTGGGACTCTCCTAATCAAAGTGAGGGTTATAAGGAAAGCAAACTTATAAGAAAGAAACTGTATAGATCTCTCTGATAGGTTCAAAAGGAGGGGACCAAAGTTTCCAAAACAAGATTCAGATCTCAAGGCTCCAGGGGGACTTGATATGGTGGTCTAATGTGCTCCATTCCCTGGAGTAAGGTTTTAACCTGAGGCCTAGTTCATCTGAAACAAAATAGCCAGGGTGGACACTTGACCCCTGAGTAAACTAATCCAGACTACAAGAAGGAGAGCAGTGCTGGCATGGAAAATACATTGAAAAAGTACTAGTAGACTCACACTAATGAAAACAAGCCATCAATGTGTGAAGATAGGCTCTTAATTTCCAGACACTAGACAGTTTGGATTACAGATTGAAACAGACCTCCAGCCCTCAAAATCGCAGTTTCAATAGCCACACCATCTAATTGAGCTGTCGTAAATTCAGATGGGAGAACGGACCCTGGACAAAAGGTCCTGGGCGAACAGAAGAACCCATGGGACTTCCACCAGGAGATTGACCACATCCAAATACCATGCTCTCTGGGACCATGAGAATGACTGGAACACCCATTGGTCTAATCTGCTTGAGAAGTCTGTGTAGAAGCAGTAGAGGAGGAAACAGGCAAGGCAGACAAAACTGCGACCAAGAGATTACTAAGGCATTGATATAAAATGCTTGAGGGTCGATGCATCGTTGTCACAAATTTCAACACCTTATGGTTCAGTCTGGATGTCAAGAGATCGACATCTGGAGTACCCACTGTCAACAAATTTGTTCAAACACAGTGGAGAGACACCTCCCCAGCAGGAAACTGCTGGCAATTTAAAGAGTCCGCCTCCCATTGTAGTAGCATTGCCCAACTTGATTCTGATCAGCAACCTTCAAACTAAATGCTGCAAATCAAAAAGGACTAGAGTTTTAACACATTGATTGAGAGAAGTTTCTCTTGGTCACGCCAAACTCTCTTTTTAATCAGATGAATTTTTATTAGTATATCATTAATACAGTACATTATAAACACCACTGCACATTTTCAATGTTAACACACATTCCCCAACCCCCCCCCCCAACTCCCCCCTCCCCCTCAGACAGTACTTCCGATTCACAATAACCGCCAATATTCACAAACGGAGCTTCATAATAGAGCAGACATTATGAGCTAGACGTCCAGGTAGCATTTCCCCAGAACTAACGTAAACATTAGTGCCTCATCATTCATGTTGCAGCCATAGAGTCCACAATTTTTCGTATGTTTTATGCACCCCTCTCTTTCATAGACACCCCTTTCCAATTGGATAACATAATTCGCCTGACAATAGAATTCAGTCCTCGACGGCGGCTCCTCACTGGTCCATTTCCTCGCAATCAGTTTCCTGGCTACATACAATAACCTAGCTATAGCAAGTTTAAACGAGTTATCTACAGCTATTCCTTCCACATAACCCAATAGACAAACCACTGGATCACGGGGAATGACACAATCATACACTCTCTCCACGCCAAACTCTCTAGACCGTTAAATGACGGAAGATTGCTCCCCAGCTGGAGAAGCTGACATCTATGGTGAGCACCCATCACTAAGTGGGGTAAAAGAAGTGACCCAGAAGCAGCAGAGAAGATATTAGCCTCCACTTGAGACATCAACAACAGCAAAGGTGGACGTGGATGTGCCTCTCCAGGGACTACATTGATCTGTCCCAAGAGGCTAGAAGCGTTTCCTGCAGAATTCTTGACTGAAATTAAGTAAACAAACCACCTTGAATGCTCCAATCACTTTTCCTTAGGGCTGTGCTTGCCCAGATGTCTCAAAGGCCCTGATGGAAGACTCAATAGACAATCTCTTCTCCTCAGGAAGAACTATTAATGCCTGAATGGTGTCCAACACCATACTCAGATATCATAACCGCAGCATTGGAAATAAAGCATACTTTGTCATGTTGACAATCCAATCAAATTGCTCCAAGGTCTGAAGAACAATCTGCAGACTTTACAGATTCTTAGCAAAGAATGATGCGTTGACAATGATATTATCCAGATAGTCCAAGGGGCATAATTGTCTTTCCCTGTAGCAGCACCATTACTGGGGCCAGGATTTTCGTGACTACCCTATGCAGTGGGACCAACCCCAATGGGAGAGCTCTGAACAGATAATGCCCTACTACAGATTGTGTAAAGGTAGAAATGGTCCAGCCACACAGACGGGAGAATATGGACTTAACATTTATAGCCTGTACTTTGGCACTACATGGGTGAAAGAGGGTGCACAATTACCCTCTTTTACTCATAAGATATCCTTCTGAAAGGCACACAAAAAAGAAAGATTAGCGCCTAACCTAAAACAGGTCTGGGATAGACCTTGCCTCCAAATGACACTAGAAAATAAGGAAACCCAACTTCAGCAAGTGAGGAATAAGGTACCGTTACACGGCACGACGTTGGAACGATGTCGTCAACGATCTCGTGGGCGCGCGGTCGTTTCCGACATCGTTGGTGAGATGTCACACGTCTAGATATCGTGAACGACTTACCAACGTTGTTGTGAGGAGGTATCGTTTACACAACCTAGAGAACGATACCTGCTCATTGCTGTGAATGGGCGAAGTCGTAAACAACATAGTTATCGTGGTGTCACACACAACGATATACCAGGTTGGCTGATCGTTGATTGTGTGATTTGAGAACATGTTCTCAAACCTGCAATCAGTAATCCAACGACTTATCGTAGTTGAATCTCAGTGTTACACGCAATCATGTCCTAATGATGTCGCTTGAATGACTCCAAACCCATGACGTTTACGCGATATCGTTAACGATGGTGTGCTGTGTAACGGGGCCTATAGTCTGCCGGGGAGGAGACAATTTTATTTAGATGCAATAATAGTGTCAGCAGACTATCCCATGGTTCTGTGTCCCCCAAAAAGACGAATGAGAAATTAATTATATTCAATTAATTACCATTAATTATCAATTTCTATTACATTTATTGCTCATTATTGAGCAGATCAAACCAATAGTGCACTTATTTTATAAAGCTAATGAAGAGTAGTAAATACTGAACCTATCATTCAGATCTTGTACTCTGAACAACATATTGTAAAAAAACAGTATGATGTTCCACAGCTCTCCCACTTAGTATGATGGCTCCCACAGCTCCACACACAATATGAGTACCCCCAAAGAGTATACACAGAATGATGACACCCACACATAATGAATCCCTACGGTTTCCTATATACAGATGATCATCATAGGATCCCCCAAAAAACACAAACTCTACTGAGTCTTCATCAGTATCCCAAGTGCACGGCTTCTTTCTTTACACTGTACAATGAAGCTTCACAACAGGTGTAATCTAGCTACGTCATCACACTTGCTATGCTGAGACATTCAACTGTACAGATTGTATGGTGGAGTATGAAGCAGACAGCTACCTCCTCCACTATTATATTTACTGGTACCTGCATATATTTCAGCCCTTTTGCTGTCCCAGTCCATGAGCCATAGGAACAGCTACAGGGCAGATGTGGACCTTGGGATGGTTTGCCCAGGTCTGGTTTAGAGGGTCCTCAGCAATAAGAAAAAAAAATGGGAGCCAGGATTTCACATTTAACATCATTTCCCAACCTCAAAAATTATCTTATTATCTTTCAGCTGAGAGGGCTCAAATTCCAAAAGGCAAATTGGAGGAATACCTTACGGAGTGGATGCAGTTATATTCATTAATTAGTGTTGAACTTCCCATTAACACCCTCGGTTTTGGAATGAGATTATCAAACTTTTATATAGACATATGGAAACTTACCGTAATAATATTATTATATCAAGTAAAGTGATACTCATATAGTGCCTTAGTTCATGAGCAGGATTGTTTAGCTGTACCAGTTTAGTATGTTCATGTGGAAGTTTTTATGACGATTTTGAATTGGATTTATGGCAAAATCCAGATAAACACTTTGAATAGTCTTGTTTATTCTGAAGCAGATCCAGTTTAAAATCTATTCCAACAAACAACACAAACATATTCTTTAATTAATTTATTTCCACAACCAAGAATGGAATTCAGTCAGTTGTCACTGGTACACCCAAAATGGCTGGAAAAATTAAAGCCAATTCGGCAAATCAGTAGAAACCAGGATTGCAAGATGCTGATCTGGTTACTGATTTTATGGATTTAGATATGAGAAGGCCAACTCTGCAGATCAGCAGAACACTTATCAGCTCCTTGTCCCTAAGTGCATCATTGCGATGTAGTCACATTATCATGCAAGTGGAGTTGTGCCAATGTGCTTCAGTGCAGAGAGGGCGGAAATGGCAGGGAAGCCAAATTGTGCTTTACTGGAGCTGACAATTGAAATGTTATTTGTAGATGAGTGGTTACAGTGTGAAGAGCAGGTTAAGTATGCCATTCTTATTACAGACTAAGGGGTCAGTGGAGTGGACAGTCGGAGCGGTAGGGATGGGATTAGGCTACTTCTCAGCCGTTACTTTGCTGGATTCAGTTGAGTTTACTTCTTTAAAGCACAAATACAATTAAACATATCAGAGAGTGTCAACAGGGAGTTACTAACCATCTATACATTATAGACCAGACATAAAGGTCTACATAACACCTTTGTATAACTGGTATGTACATGGTCATCGTATAGTGGTTATATCTGTGCACATAGGACTGCAGGTAACATCCACTACATTTCCTGAATTCAAGAAGGTTATCACTATGTTACCTGCAGTCCTAGGTATCAATCCAGAAAACAGTGATAACGCTCTTAGGCTGGCTTCACATTTGCGTTTGTGTCTGCATACTGATGGCATGCAGACACAAACGCACTCAAAAGCAGAGACACTTTGATGTGTCCGCAGCGGATAATGTCCGCCTGCGGACACATCACTGTGCAGCCCGGCAGCCAATCGGCATTGTCCGGGGGCGAGGCGGAGATCTGCGCCGGAGATCTCCTCCTCCCCGCCGCCGGTAAGCTCCAGGACATGTCGGCGGGGAGAAACAGCTGATTTGACAGCTGTTTGAATCTCCCGCGTCGACACCGAGAGGAGATGTCGGCGCGGGAAGATTCAAACAGCTGTCAAATCAGCTGTTTCTCCCTGCCGACATCGCTAGCAGATTACCGGCGGCGGGGAGGAGGAGAACATCAGAGGCTGAGCTGATCTCCCGGTGGCCGTCGGTGATCTCCTGTGACATCACCGGCGGCCACCGGGAGAGATCTCAATGTGATCTGCAGCGTTCTCCTGCGGTGTCATGCAGAGAACACTGCGGACCCATTGAGATCAATGCATTTTTTGTGCGCTTGCAGGCGCTTGCGGATAGAGCAAGCGCCGCGAACGCACAAAAAAATGCTGCAAGCTGCATTTGGAGCGCGGTCGGAGGGCGCATAAATTATGCGCATCCGAACGCAAATGCTGGCAAACGCAGCCATACGCAGGCGCATGCGTTCCCATGTTAAACATAGGACCGCATGTGCGCAAGCGTTTGGCTGCGTTTGGTACGCAGCGTTCTATACGCAAATGTGAAGCCAGCCTTAGTACAGATATCATAGTAGATGTTACCTGTAATGTGACATACTACTGCAGGTAACACAAGGAGATCTCTCCTGAATAAAGGAAATGTAGTAGATGTTAACTGCAGTTCGATGTAACTAGAGATGAGCGAACTTTCCCCAAACATGTTCGCTAATTCCAAAATCGGCACCAACATAAACGATTCTGATTCAGGATCAGGTATAAGAACATTTTGCTTGAAAATCTTCAGACTTATCTATGATTGGTAACTGATCGGATGTAAAAAAAAAAAGCTTTAAGGTCCAGTCACACATAACTATATCGTTAAAGAGATCGTTGTAACTGTGACGTTACAACGATCTCTCCAGCAATGTCATTCTGTGTGACACTTAGCAGTGATCAGGCCCCTGCTGTGAAGTCGCTGATTGCTGCAAAGTGCTCTGTGTCATTTTTTGATTGTTGGTTTCCCGCTGGTCAGCATGCATCGCTGCGTGTGACAGCGAGAAACCAGCAATCAGCGATCTAACTGGCTGGTTACCATGGTAAACACCGGGTATTTAGGCAGAGCGCGCTGCCTGGATACCCGCTGTTTATTATAGTTACCAGCGTCCTCCCTGCTTACAGGCAGCGCTAAGCAGGGAGGATGCTGACATCTCCTTCAGCGATGTGGGAGGTGGCTCTCATGGCCCTGATCGCTGGGGAGATCTGCCTATTTGACAGCTCCCGAACGACCAGGTAACGACTCTCCAGCGATCCCGGCAGGTCGTTATCGCTGTCGGGATTGCTGGAGCGGTCGTTATGTGTGACAGGGCCTTTACAGTGTTTGCAGTGATTCTTTCCTTCCACCTTATGACTGTCTAGGATAGAGAGGAGGGTTTGGGGAGAGGTCAGGAAAACTTTAGACTCCAAGTTTTCTCGGCACTTACTGTGTGGATGTTGCAGGCTTTCAGCCAATGAGGGCACGTAAATCATCCACAACTTGCAGACACAAGGGCTTGTGTCATTGGCTGCCTAAGTCACATGTTCCTCAGGATATAAGTTTTTTGACTATGTTGCTGCTAGGGACAGTGCTGCTGCTCCGTGATGCTCTAACCTGGCTACACAGAAGGTTCAAAATAAAATTTAAAAAACAGGTAGCACTCCAAATGATGAAAAAAAAGTGGATTTAATTCCGCATGAAGTGGCACGATGTTTCTACCTTCATAGAGGTCTTTTTCAAGCACACAAATGTAGCTAGCCACTAGATCTCTTTTTAGATAGGAGGACGAGAGGGTCCAAATCCGGGGTCTCAAACTCGGCTGGGCTGGGGGGCCGCACATAGAAAAAAATTGATATCGGGGGGCCGCATTCATTGTAGGACTAAGTGACATTTTAGCAATACCAGAATTTTTTGCTCAATGTAGTAATGCCCAAATCCTGGTCCCTTTCTTGTAGGAATGTCCCCACCCTAATCTCCTTTATGTAGGAATATCCCCATCCTGGTCCCCTTCTTGTAGGAATGTCCCCATCGTATATTAATGTCATCCATCCTTGTCCTCTTCTTGTAGTAATGTCCCCATCCTGGTCCCCATCGTATATTAATGTCAACCATTCTGACCCTCATCTTGTAGTAATGTCCCCATCCTGGACCTCATCTTGTACTAATGTTCCCATCCTGGTCCTCTTCTTGAAGTAATGCCCCCATTCTGCTCCTCTTCTTGTAGTAATGTCCCCATCCTGGTCACAGAGCTCATGGGACTGTGCACGCAGAGCCCACAGCGCACGCAGAGCCCACAGCGCACGCAGAGCCCACAGCGCACGCAGAGCCCACAGCGCACAAAGCGCACACAGAGCCCAGTGCACACCCTCAGTGCCTGGACCCAGCCTCACTGTCTGTGCTGCTGTGCCCCCGCCAGACCCGGTAATTGCCACTTAAGTTACAGTACCATACCGGCGCCAGCGATGAGCTGCCTGATCCTCCACCGCGGGATCTACCCCTGATGACATCCGGCAGCAACTCCTCCTCACTGCTCTCAGGGCCTTGCTTGCCCTCCACAGCAGTGACAAAGAGGGATTCTGAGACCCCCTCAGGTCACCCGCAGCAGCCAGAAGACTGAGGTGGGTGGGTGGGTGGGAGATGCTGAGGTGGGTGGGCGGAAGAGTCTGTCTTTCAGTCACCATCATCATCATACACACACAGGCACCATCATCATCATACAAACACACACAGCCACCATCATTATACACACACAGCCACCATCGCCATCATCATCAGTCACACACAGTCACCACTGCCATCATCATAATCAGTCACACACAGTCCCCACCGCCATTGTTATCAATCACACACAGCCACCACCACGATCATCATCAGTAACACACAGCCACCACCACCGCCATCATCATCAGTCACACACCGCCACCACCGCCATCATTATTATCAGTCACACACAGCCACCACCATGATCATCATCATTAACACACTGCAACCACCGCCACAATCATCATCAGTCACACACAACCACTACCGCCACCATCATCATCATCAGTGACACACAGCCACCACTTCTGCCGTCATCAGTCACACATAGCCACCACCACCACCATCATCATCATCAGTCACACACAACCACCACTGCCGCCACCGCCATCATCATCATCAGTCACACACAACTACCCCTGCCACCACCGCCATCATCATCATCAGTCACACACACCATCACCGCCGCCAAATATCATCATCACTCACACACAGCCATCATCATCATCATCATCATTCACACAAACACACACATATACAGCCATGATCATCCTCAGTCACACACACACATACACAGCCATGATCATCCTCAGTCACACGCACACATACACAGCCATGATCATCATGTCACACACACACACACATACACAGCCATGATCATCCTCAGTCTCACACACACATACACAGCCATGATCATCCTCAGTCACACACACACATACACAGCCATGATTTGTGACACACACACACTCACACACTCACACTCTCTGACCTGGCCTATGCTCTGTCTTGTGCCCTCAGGCTGCACCCGCCAGCAAAGCAGCTGACCTCACCGCTGCTGAACTTGGGATGAACGCAGCCATCGATTGCTTCTCCTGGCGGGGTCAGGAACCATCAAGGCGGTGTCTCCAATGCACATTTGCAGCCGTGGCAGAATGAATGTTACTGTGCGAAGGTGGCGGGGGCTAGTGTAGAATGCGCCGCGGCGTGGCAGTGCAAAAGTGCGCGCGGCGGAGCAAAGTGAAGTGCGGTCCGGCATGCCTCTATAGTGGCCAAGCATGTTCTGCATCTGCACGTGTGTCCGGCGCGCATCAATCGCCTGGCGGCCGCACTGCGGCCCGGGGGCCGCGTGTTTGAGACCCCTGGTCATATGGACTGGGATTTTTTGCTAATACAATATTACCATCCTGTGTGCGTTTCCAAAGTGTGGGTTTTTCACGAATGTTATTGCAAATCTTGTGTTCCCCTAAAAGGCTTTTTCCATCAAAATGAAATGCCAACCTTGTGTTTAACATGAGTGGGAATCCCGAAAGAGTTGTGGAAGGGGAACAGCATGGTGTAAGGGGAATAAGCTGTGTCTGAGATGTATATGGGTAGTGCTACTGCTATGTTACTCAAGTTACTGACATACAACTGCTCATCCATTCCAAAACAAGTGGCAGTTCTGTTACTGGACATCTACGCCATTCTTTCTTGGCAAAAGCAGAAGAGGGGGTATGGCTTGTAGATGATCCCAGAAAGAGCATTTGCTAATTTGATGGCAAGTGGGCTCAAGATGGCCTCTCTGCTATTCCTCTACATCACATTACACACAGTGCAGTCTTCAGAGGTGGCACCCATATTACCCATGTTCCCTGTGTCACACTCTCAATGACTGTGGAAAACAGTATGGCGAGTCTGCAGAGATGTTCACACATTCTATTCATGAGCATCGAGGTTGCTCAAGATTCACGACTCAGAGGAAAGCATCTGCACCAATGTCCAAAATCTTTTGGACAAAGTAAAGTCCATGCAGAATCCAGCCCCTCATCACCAGATGTTAACCCCTGGGAGTAGAGATGATGATAAAATCTCAGATACCAAAAACGCACCCGCACTGTACTGTGCTGTCAGGACAGGAAGAGGAGGAGGGTGCTCTCAGGGAGAGAAGTGGGACAACAGAGAAGATGATGATGAGGTTTGAGATCCCAATTGGAATCAACCCAGAGTCAAGCATCTCAGTAGCTCAGCAGAGGAGGTGGAGGAGGAGGAAAATGAGGAGGATGGGTTGTGGCTTCCCGCACAGAGACTGAGTGCTGTAACTAGAACAAGCACTGCATCCTCAGCCACAACTTTGGCTTGGACAGCAGAAGTCACGAGTCTGCAGTTCTGAGAGGAGGTAAGGTTGCCTAGCCTGGTCCTTTTTTGAGACCACAAAGGATGACCAACCAACTCAAAAATCAGTAGAGGCAAAAAAACTATTTGACTACTACATGCATGAAACCAGTACATGGACCAGTAACATGCGTTACTATGGCAAAATTACAGCGATTAAAATGCTAAAACAGGGCCTAGCGGGCTTCACAGAACACTGTCCACCACATCGACCGCATCTGCTGCTTCTTTCTCCTCTGTCACCATGGCAAGTATTGTCACACAGGTATTCGGCCACAGCACCTCTACTTGTTTACCCGCTACAGTCGAGGTGAGAGAGCCCATCAGCTGTTATGAAAGTGCACATGCCTGAGAAAACGGAGGAAGGAAGCTCAATTGTTACCCCTCCACCAACACAAGAACTTGTGCCTCATGAATGTGTCAGACACGTGAGCGCCTTCTTCATCTGCAACATAGCCATATTGTTAGAATTCAAATTAGTGCTGACTACTGGATTTCCACACTTAGATCCACGGTGCAAGAGTGAACATTTAGTAGGTGCTTCCTGCCCTGGCACAGGGAATATGCATGCGTGTGAGTATCAAAACACTTGTAGATAATCTTAGGACTGGTTTTCCCTAAGACAGCAGTGAGGGACACAGTACACATCACAGATCTACACTTCCAACCCAAGGAGCATCGAGTCTTCAGTGCAAACAATTAGCAACAGCAGTTTTTAAGGTACCGTCACAAGCGTCAATATTCACATGCAATTTCACTGGCAATTTGCTGGGCTGCAGTGAATCATGGACAACATTGTTCTATCTTGTTGCCATGTACAAATAGACATGTGTCCATGATTTCACTGGCAAACCAAGAAATTGCCAGTGAAATTGCAAGCAATATTGACGCGTGTGACAGTACCTTAACTGTCAAAATCAATTTCTGGGAGTTGATTGACCATTTTTAAAACAGTCCATTCACCAGCAGAACTCAGTACAAGTCTAAGGCCCCTTCCACACTAGCTTTTCTGTCCGGATCAGGTAGATTCGGACAGAAAAATGCATCTGCTGCATTTGCCACCTAACGGCTGCACTTGCGGTACACTTGCGGCAAGCCCCATGCATTCTCTATGGGGCGTGCAGCAAGTGCGGTATTGCCGCAATCCGGCACTTCCGGCCGCGAAAAATAAATGCTGCTTGGAGCTTTTTTTTTTTTGTTTGCTGCCGCAAGTGCCGGATCCGGCCGATCTGGCGTAACCGCATAACCGCACTTGCCGTACCGGACCGCAAGCCCCATAGACAATGCACGGGGCTGCAGGACCCGACTTGCGGCCGTCAGGCGGCAGATCCGGCAGATTTACTGAATCTTCCGGATCTCCCGCACATCAGCGAAAACGCTGATGTGAAAGGCCCCTAATACATAGTGAACAACTGGAGATGATGATGCAGGAGTATCTCGACATCAATATTCATGGCATCAGGGTGGGTTTGGACCCTTTTGCATTTTGGGCTTCAAAAATGAAACAGAGGAGGTTTTGTCATGCCCGGCAGCCAGCATTCTCTCAGAACGTGTCTTCAGTGGTGCTGGTGGTGTCTTGATTGGTAAGCGCATCTGGCTGTGCCCTGAAAGTATAGACCATCTAACTTTCAGCAAGATGAAATAAATAGTCATGGATCTTCAAGGACTTTACTACCCCAATCGTAGACTGGGCAGACCAGGCGATGGTGTACTTTTCAGTATGCTGCACTGATCTCGCCCATGTACAATTTTTATTCTGGGTTAATTGATGCCACTTTCATGGTATCTAGCCCTAATTTTTTAAATGTGGAGACTCTTCTTGGGATCTCTTTGTTGTGCGTTTCCTGAATTTAGCAGGGCTCCCTTAGTATGATGCCTACACCTGTCCCTCATCCCCCTGTTCCTTATCAATGTTTAATCATTGTATGTTAGCCAGGCCCCGTTCCAGACCCTGTGCCATGCATGCAGACTGCGCGATGATACAATTTTTACTCTGGGTCAAATGATGCCACTTTCGGGGTGTCTGACTCTACTTTTTTGGAAATCCGGAGACTCTTCTGGTATGTCATTGCTGGTGTGTCCAGAATTTAGCAGGACTCTCTAAGCATGATGCCTACATATCTCTCTCATCCCCCATTCCTGATCAATGTTGAAGCTTGAAATGCTGGGACAGGCCTTGTCCCAGGCACACATAGTGCGCCATGGTTAAAAATGTTAGTTCTGGGGAACAGATGGCACTTTTCCTAGTGTCTGCCAATAATTTGAGCTGTTTTTTCAGATTTTTGGGCTCACTGAAGGCGTTTTCTTACCTTGTATGAATTGTAAATTACAATTTATGTTCCTTTGTGATTTATGTGTATTTAAAATTCTGCAGATCTAAGATTTCCTATTAGGCTGGCTTCACACCACAATTCCCAAAGGAAGGCGCTTTACAAATGAGGGGATGGCGGGATGTCGTCTTTCGGAAGGCAGATAAGGGGGGTAGCATTGTGTTGTTGGATTGGGAGGATTATGTGGCCGAAGCCGAACGGCAGTTAAAGAATGTAGCTACATATATACCGGTAAAACATGATCCTACAGAAAGTTATAAAGGTAAATTGAGATCTTTGTTACGTAAGTATGTGGAGTATCATGTTATTTCCAAGAAACAGGCGGAGAAATTATTCCCCGAATTCCCTATCAGACCACATTGGTACTACCTCCCAAAGGTGCACAAAAACACTACTACGCCTCCCGGTAGGCCTATAGTTTCTGCTATTGGGTCTCTGACCGAGCCACTCTCCAAGTATATCGACTGGTTTCTTCATCCGTTCATGGCAAATTTGCCGTGTTTGGTGAAGGATACTGGCGATTTGGTGAAGAGGGTCAATCAGATAGAATGGCAGGATGGCCACCAATTAGTTTATATCGATATTGAGAGCTTGTACACCCGTATACCACGAGGGTTAGGAGTAGAGGTCATCAGGGAAATCCTGGAAAAACAAAAAATAGACCCACTGGTGATAAATTTTGTCTGCGAGTCTCTGGCCTTTATATTGCAGCATAATGCCTTTACTTTTTTAGGTCAGTGGTTTGCTCAGTTGACCAGAACAGCCATAGGCACGCCGGTCGCATGCACATTTGCTAATCTATTCTTAGCGTCATTCGAGGAGAAATATATGTTTTCATCAACCAATCTCTACCTGAGGTACATTAAGCGCTACGTGCGCTACGTAGGTGATGTACTCATGGGATGGATGGGAATGAGGAGACATTTTTTGAGTTTCTTGTATATCTGGATGAAGTCAATACTTATAACATGCTTTTTACAGCTGTTTTTGGAGGTACCGAATTGCAGTTTCTAGATATGCAGTTGAGGATCAACGAAGGATCTCTTGTGAGATCAGTTCATATAAAAGAGACTGCGACTAACTCCTACTTCATTATAAGAGTGCGCACCCACTGCATACGAAGGAAGGATTGCCATATAGCCAGTTCCTGAGGTTCTTTAGGATCAACAACACGGAGACAGGTTGGCAAACGCAGGCAGATGTATTAGAACAGAAGTTGCTCCATTGGGGCTATCCAGAACAAACCCTAAAACGAGCCAGGAGTAGAGCGGCTGCCTCTGGAAGACAGGGCAGGGGGGAGTCGGCGGCCATGACGGGTGATCGCGGCAGAAAATTTTACTTTAGTTTCCGGCATGGTCCAATGTTTAGGACCACTTCTGCTGCCATCAAGCGTCACTGGCACGTGATAGCAACAGACAGAGAACTGGCAAAAATGGGTACTCCAAGGTCCGTAGTGACTTATAGGCGCTGCAGGAACTTGGGGGACGTATTGGTAAAAAAGCAGTTAAAAGCACCCCCTACTAAGAATACTTGGTTGCCTTCTAGTCTAGTGAAGGGTAACTTTAGGTGTCTTCATTGCAATTGGTGTAAATATTATCTGCCTGGGCCTCGTGTAAAGATTGGGGGCACAGATCATGTGGTATCTTCTTTTTTCAACTGTAGAAGCAGCTGGGTTGTGTACGTGATTTTTTGTCCTTGCAATAGGTTCTATTTGGGGAAAACTATACGCCCCTTGTTCCATCGGTTCCGTGAGCACTATAATTCCGTTTTGTCCGGAAAAGGGTCACCTAGACTGATTGAACATATGCGGAATGCGCATGGGGGAAACCCCGATTTATTGCGCTTTGCCTGCGTTCAAAAGGTTACTATGAATGAAAGAGGGGGCAATGTTCACAAACAGCTATTGAGAGAGGAAGCGAGATGGATCCTGAATACAGATGCTCAAGGAGCACTAGGCCTTAATGACAAATTGGATCTTGCAGTTTTCCTATGATTCATTGCTGTTTTATTCTATCTGATCGCTTTATTGATGTGGGTATATGTCTATGGCCTGCCTGCCCTCTGTTATTATGCCTTCTGTCTTTTTAACCTCATGTTACTTCTTCCCCTAGCTAAACATGCGAGGCGAGTGCATACAGGCTCGCTGTCTGCTACATGTTGGTATGCAGACATATGAGCGGTATGGCTCATATGTATTTATTTAATTGTTATTATGTACAGTCAAGGCCAGTAATAATCAATTGCTTTATGATTGATTAGTTTTGTCTTTGCATCTTCTGTCCAGTGGTCTCTTGAATTTTTGAATATGTATATATTGCGGTTCTATTATCGCGTGTATTCCCTAGGTATACTGTTCTGGTATTGTTGCCGGTAGTTTGGTCTATTTGTGAATCATTGATTGGGCAGCATGAAGAAGAAGATTATCTTTCTCCTTTCTATTTTCAGAAGGAGAACTCTTTATTAATAAGGATTGTCTATCATATTCTTCATTTGGCGTTGGTTTCTGTCTCCCAGGGCGAGTGCCGTGTTTTGGGCACCTATAGTGCCTTGAGCACAGTGCTCGTTGTTTCCACTGTGTTCTACTGGGAGCGGTGATCTGCCAACTTGACGCTCCCCTACTCTGGCTTGTGCTGTTGGAGAGCTGCGGCGATTGGCCCCGAGACTTGTGTTTGGCCGTCGCCACACCTCCACCCAGCCATGATGGGTTGTGCGCCGAGGCCGCCGGCTAGACTTTGGAAGCGTGCGGCAGCAGAACGGAGCGGGGGCCTCGGGAATATTCGTGAGTGGTCCTTATAAGGACGCTGCTAAAGGTGTCTGTGAGTTTTCTCTTTTTGTTTACAGGTTTATCTGTATTTATATATCCTGGTTTTACATGGTGTTTTGTTATTTGTTATTAAAGTTGTCTGTTTCAAATATGGAGTCGGCCGGCGGAAGCGGGGCGGACCGTCACATGTATTTAACATGGTGACCCGCTCACTTCCATATACTCGGACCTGTAGAAGCGACACGCGTCGCGAAACGGTGTCGTAGTCCGGTGGCCCTTCGTGCCCCCTCCCTGCACCCTGTTTGTCCCTGAATCCTTGGAATAAAGGACCGTCTTGTCTGTTCCGGTGAGTGCCGCCTCTTTGTCTATTATAATTTGCTGGTGCTTTGGCTGTGCACCCCCAGAGGGGAACTGCCATTACTGGAAGACAGTCCAGACTTGATATTTGGCTCCGCTTAGTGCCCTGCCTGTCTCGCTTCCTATTGGTAATTATTTTACAATTGCATGGTGGACTTAGTATAAAAGATCTACATAGCACTATTTGATTTCTGACAAAAACTTGGAATAAAAACATGCACATACAATTTATACATTATCTCAGGTTAAAGACACTCCTCTTACCTCTACCCATCTGGCTAGCATTTTCCAACTCTCTGCTTTGTAAATCATCATCTGATACCACCAACTGAAGCTCATTGACTTCCAGAGCTGTATTCTGTATTCCATTCTGATTAAATACAAATAGCAGAATATCACAGTAGGTACAACAGAATAGATTGATCAATATAAAAGTGCAAAATATACTTCTAGTAGGTTTCCACTAAATAGATACTATTCTATTATATAGGTTAAAGTGGCAACAGTCTCAACTTGACACTTTAGTATTGGTGGAGCCCAGTGTAATATAAGATATGGTATGTGGGCAATGAAGAAGCTTAAAAGGGTCAGTCCAAGACCAGCAACTTTCCTCTTCACTCCCTATCAGGTTTATTCTCCCTACATCTCCTCCCTCATCTCTGCCTATCACCCTACCCATTCTCCTCGTTCTACAAATGACCTTCGATTAACATCTGCATTAATCTGAACCTCCCACTCCCGGCTCCAAGACTTCTCTAGAGCTGCACCAATTCTCTGGAATGCTCTACCCCAAGAAATCAGGACTATCCACAACTTACATACTTCAGAAGCTCCCTAAAAACACATCTTTTTGAGGCAGCCTATCATGCTTCCTAATAGAAGTCCTTTATACTGTACATAGCCCATTGACTATCTCTCTGGACATAACTCTCCTTCAAACTCCACCAAACTGAAAAGCTCTACACAGATTGGCTGCTGACCATTCATGTCATTTTTTTCTATCCCCCACTTCCTCAAGATGCTTGGACCATCATTCTAATAAGCCCCTGTACTTTGTGTAACCCCTATCTCGTTGTAGATTGTAAGCTCTTTTGAGCAGGGTCACCTTTTTCGCTGTAAATATTGTATTTTTTTACATAGTTTCTCTGTTTTAATTATTGTATTGTAATATTTACATTCTTCATCTGCTTTAATTATTGTATTTTTTACATTGATTCTCTACTTTAATTACTGTATTGTATTTTTTTGTTATATAATTGTTACCTATGATTGTCTGTATATGAACCATTGAATTGTAAAGTGGTGTGAAATATGTTGGCGCTATATAAAGATTATTATTATTATCCCTCTAAACTAAGCTATTTTCTAATATACTTCCTTTATTAGTTCCCTGTCTATAATGTTAAATAACTATTGTTTTTTTTTCCGGTTTCCTGCTGGATGACGTCCCGTGTGAGTGTCCCCAGCGCATCCTAGAATCCTCACATGGAGCATCATCAAGCTGACAAGCTCCAGGCACTTCTTCAGCACCTCCCTGAAACAAAGCATCACTAGAAAGCTAGTTCTGTGGCAGGGCAGTCCAAATGTTTACAAGCGTCTCCAGCCCCCCTTCTCCCCTCTCTGCAGTGTGAATTCTTAGCCTCCCTTCTTCCCCCCTCCCTGAAGAGCGCCTTCTCAGCCCCACCCCCTTCTCATCTGCCCACAGTATGCGTTCTAAGCACCCCTTTTTCCCCCCTCCCAGCACTGTGCCTTCTTAGCACTCCCAACTTCTTCCCTCCATTAACCCCCATTCTTACCTGCTCCCCACACTATGTCACATCTTCCCTAATACACTGTCTCTCTCCCTCTTTGCAATCACAAATGTCAAACCGGCCGTGCTGAAGCACATAAGTGACAGAGTAAGGTACAGTAGGTACAGTAGGTATCCTGGGGCTTATGTATATTGATGAGCTGGCAACTTCCACTGACATCACTTGTCGGCGGTGCTTATGCTCTCTTGCATGATCGGTCTGACATTTGCAATCACACAGAGGGAAAGACAGTATGTCAGGGAAGAGGTCACACTGCACTGTGGGAGAGTGGGTAAGAATAGAGGGGGCAGGAGAGAGGGGCTTCGGGAAGCAGGTGGTGTTGAGCAGGCAAACTGCAGGGAGGAGTGAAGAAGGGTGGCTGAGAAAGTGGACTGCGGGGAGAAGGGAGGGCTGAGAATTCACACTAAGGCGAAGGGAAAAGGGGTCTGGAGACCTTTTCAAACTATTTAACAGACCCACCCCTGAAATCAGCGACACTTTGTTTCAGGGAGGGGCAAAGGAGGTGCCTGGGGCTTGTTAGCTTGACGCTCCATGTGAGTATTCCAGGATGCACTGTGGCACTCGCGTGGTATAGTATGAAGCAGGAAACAGGGAAAAAAAAAAAAAAAACAATAGCTGTTATGTAGTCTAGAGAGGGAACTGTAGGGAATTAATAAAGGACATATATTAGAAAAAAGCTTAGATTATAGTGATAAATTAGATAGGGAGTTAGGAGAAATGTTGCTGGTCTCAGACTGATCCTTTAAATCACTATTTTAAAATTTGCACAACAACGTTACCAGGTTATGCAGGGATCGATTTCTAGAATTAATATTATTGACATTTTCTATGTAGCATATATACAGGGTGGGCCATTTATATGGATGCACCTAAATAAAATAGAAATGGTTGGTTATATCAACTTCCTGTTTGTGGCACATTAGTATATGGGAGGAGGAAAACTTTTCCAAATTGGTGGTACACCATGGTGGCCATTTTGAAGTCTGCCATTTTGGATCCAACTTTATTTTTTTCAATGGGAAAAGGGTCATGTGACAAAAACTTAGAGAATTTCATAAGAAAAACAATGGTGTGCTTGGTTTTAACATAACTTTATTCTTTCATTAGTTATTTACAACTTTATCACCACTTGTCAATGCAAACCTATTCTCCCACTCTTGACACACTAATAGCAACACTGCAAAAGTAATGCTATTTCCACTATCCGTTGTTTCAGATGCTGCACATCTCATATCTTCACAGCATACACAATTGCCTTCAGATGAATGATGAGGCAAACTTTTTTGTGAATGGTGAAGTTAACAAAAAAACACACCGCTATTGGTCTGACACTAATCCACAGTGGATAGATCTCTCCAAGACTGATTGGAACACAAAAATTGATGGTATGGTGTGGTATATGGGGTACAAAGATAGTGGGGCCATCCTTCATCAATGGAAACCTCAAAGCCACTGGATATCTGAATCATGTAGCAATTTCAGATATTTCCAAATTCAGTCCTTTAGTTCCGTGATACATGTGAATCCATGTTGTACATATACGTCCGAACACTTTCTTTTTTGCTCGACAGTTAGTACGACAGTCACACGGTGACTACTGAGCATGCTATATTCCCCGCAGCACTGATTGGCCAATTAATGTAACGTGATCATCTGCAGCAAGTGATGGCCAAGCGGGGCGTGTCATCACAAATTTACATAATGAGTCGGGTGTTTCTTGACCTCCGTGGCGGAGGCTCCGCCGAACCCCTGATACCAACTCACAGAACCCCTAGGGTTCGATAGAACCCCGGTTAAGAACCACTGCTTTAAGGTATTATATGAAGCAACACATATTTTCTTTCTAAACATATTGGAAATAATGCATGTTTGCCATTCATACTTACCACATGTGTGGTTATCTGGCTGTCACTGTGTTCACTTTTGGGACATATCTTCTGCCTGAATGGCCCAACATATAATAATAAGAGAAATTAGTGTACATATGACAAAGATAATTTTAATACAATTTTTTCGGCTATTTAAATTAGGTATCCATTTAATTGAGTTTTATATTTATGGCACATTGTGAAGATTATTTTTTTTTTACACCTCTTGTCTGACATTTTTCTTGTTTATCAGTCCTTAAAAAGGTGATCTTAGATTTAGAAATTAGTTCCCATCCATAATGATAACTTTTTGATTGCTGGGGTCAGCCACTGGAACCATCAATGATCCCAAAAAACAGAGTTCTGTTGAGTACCCTGGGAATGAAGTGGTGATGAATTATACCTCTGCCATTCCATACATTTTTATGGAGTGCCAAAGACAAACCAAGAGCTGAGCTCAGCTATTTCTGGCAATCTCATTAAGAATTAATTGAATAAAATAAACTATTCAGAGCCCCAGTTCTCAGTAAAAGTGGGGAACCATGTGGTCAAATGACCAGAATGGTTGGCAATGGTCCAGAAATTACAGGACAGTCTGTAATAATAGGACACTTTCTGTCCTGTCCCTAAAAAAATTAAGGTGTCTGATTTTTTTGATGTTGAAGAAACTTAAAGAAATTATTTTGAATATAAATTTTTATCATTTCCCAGGATACAAGGAATACAGGTGATGTCTTCATATAAAAAAAACTGAATTTAAAAGATTTCTATTACAGGATATAAATCTATGTAGGCAAAAGGCAAATATTATTTTAAAACAACAAAATGTTACCTATCCCGCTGGCTTTGGCACCATCCCTCTGCTGCTCCCCATTTGTACCTTACGGGTAGTCATGCTGGATTTTTAAATACTTTTTGGATCACCGACTTGAAGCATCCAAGCTTAACTTGCACTAACACTATGATATTTGTTTCAGAATTTGCTAGTTATTCACAAAGCCCATTGCTGCACATCGGTTTGTTTTCAGGGTTTTTTTTTTTCTTTTTCTAAATCACAAGCATCTAAAAGAAAGGTTGTCAGTGATTTTCATAACAACCAGAGCAGTTTAATTTTTTTTCTTCTTTTAACTGCTGCTAAAAAGCTAAAGCGGTGCAGTGAATATTTGCTCTGGGCAACAAAGATAAATCTGCCCAATTATTTCCAATGATTGTGGTGGTGACTCAATACAAAAGCATAAGGTATGTTCCCATGATCCCGAGACACTGCGTCACGGACACAGTGTCCTTTCCTGCAGGGACACCGGGGATCACCTCGGGTGAACGCAGCCACCCGTTCCCATGGTCAGCGTTCGGGGCACTTCCTGCATTCACCCACAAAGGTCACCTCCAACTCTGCAGCACTAAATTGACATGGTGTGGACAAGCGGTGGCACGGAAAGCCGCCTTGCATGTCAGTTAGCACTGCGTAAAAAAGAACAGTGGGCAGGAGATTTCTATAAATGCCATCCACCATGCTTGTACTGTTGAACACAGCATGTTGGGCGCCGCGGAATTACACTGTGTCCAAAACACTGCTAATACTGATCGTAGGAACGTGGCCTAAAAGGACTAACCCCTTCCTTAACCGCACTTGCCGCAAGCCCCATAGACATTGTATGGGGCTTGCCGCAATTGAACCGCAAGTGCGGACGTTATGCGGTAATTGCGGCAGTTGCGGTTTTTCACCGCAACTGCCGCGATCAGCGAAAACCGCTGATGTGAAAGGGGCCTAAGAGAAGTTGAGTGTTAAGTTGATTGTGGGAAACTGATTAAAATGTTCATGGAACATCTTCAGCTGTTGCTCAGACTCCATCCAGATGATTAAAATATCATCTATGCACCGTTAATAGGTCAGAGGCCTGATAGGACAACGGGATAAAAAGTCACTTTCAGGCTACATTCACACGCTAAGCACGCCCTCTGGTAACAGGTTTAGAGTCAGGGCTGTTTAGACGGATGGGTAAAAAATACCCGACATGTGAATTAGTTTATAAAGTATGGATGAGAGTGAAGAAGGTTAGAGGATTGACGGGTCTGACAATGTACACTCCGATATGGGATAACGAACATCTAGGCGAATTCTATAGGATGGGTGACCTAAAAGACTGGAAGACAAAGGGAGTGCAGTTTGTTTATCAACTGATGAATGATCAAGCTCTCAAAACCTTAGCAATGCTTAAGGAGGAATTTCACTTGTCAGACAAACACGGTTACCAGTATATGCAGGTTAAACACGCATTCCTTCAGCAGAGGAGAAAGTGGACCATGGTTATCCAGAAAGATATTATCCTCGACTACATCTGCAAAGAGGGGCGTACTAAAGGGGTTATATCCGAGATCTATGCCGCTCTGCTTCACACCTTTTTGCTGAAATACCCTGTTGCGGCGAAGGAAAGATGGGAGGCAGACGTTGGTAATATAGAGGATGACAAATGGGAGTCCATCTTAGAGTATATTCCCAAATTATCATTAAATGAACTGGCTAGAATGTCCCAACTATTTCTCGTACATAGGGCATACAGATCACCTGAATTTTTGTATAAAATAGGGGTGCGGGAGACCTCGGAATGTACGAGATGCGGAGCTGAAGCCGCTGGTATCCCACACGTCATGTGGGGGTGTCCGCATATTTTGGGTTTTTGGTCTGAGGTGGCTGCCCTCATTGGGAATCGCTATCATTGTGTAATCCCTAGAGACCCGGTGGTCTGCCTGTTGGGATATGTGGAAGAGGTAGTGGGCACTGATACTGCAAAACTAGCAGTTGCCAGACTCTTGTATGCTGCTAGAAAAGTCATAGCTAGATATTGGGTACGAATGGAGCCTCCTACTAAACAGGAATATATACGTCAAGTAGACTATGTGGTGCGGATGGAGGAAAAAATCTACCATAAACGTAAAAATGCTAAATTATGTGATAACTTGTGGGCAGCGTGGAAGGTGTGAGGGCTGAAATTGGAAAAGATGTTCCGGCAGAGATGTATCTAATGGTGTGCAAAGGGTCATCAGATGTTTAGGGTAATTATTGATTATATCTTACATATATTGCTCAGAAATAAAAAATGGTGCTGTCTGTAAAGGGGGGTGGGTGGTGAGGGAAAGGGATTTCTTTATAATATCAAAAATGGACAATTGCGGTTTTACAGTTGTATGTTATTAATTTCCTTACATATGAATAATATTTTTCTGATTCAAAAAAGGAAGGGAGGGAGCGAGGGATGCCGGGGGGAAAGAGTTTGGGGCCGGGACCTGATATATATAGAAAATGTATATGTTTTGTATGAATAATTTGTTATTTGTGCTTTTTCATTAATAAAATATATCTGATTTAAAAAAAAAAAAATGTATCCTTGAAGGGAGTTACCTGTTGTTTGAGGATTTCCACTTCCTCCTTTACTTTGGTTAACTCTTTCTCCTCATTGGAAATAATCAGCTGCATTAGTTTTAAAGAACATGCAGACAAAGCGTCATCCCACTCTTTCTGGAACTCATTGGAATAAGAAAAGGTAGGATTTTTTCGGATCCTCAACCCTCTCGGGATCATATTGCGTGATATATAGGAGCCCAGAGAGGTGGAATCCCACCATAACCGCATTTCCTTAGCCAGCTTATTTTTCAGTTGCACAAAATTTTTGCGTAGATCTTCATTATTGCACACACTGGCTGTAGTACCTGTTACATTAAAGATGGAGGCAAATCGATTCAGCCTGTTTGACTGAGAAATCAAGTCTATGTTTGTATTCTCTGGAGTATTATCCATCATTATATTAATCCAGCTTGTCGCTCTGGGGGGCTATCAAACCACAATGAAAATGATAGCAGGAGACGAACTGTGAGCTTCGCTGATGGATCCCAGTCCTCCACCTTTATTTCCACACCGGGAAATACATCCGATAATGTAAGACAAGATCCCCGGGGACATAATGGGCAGTCAAAAAACGGGGAAGGAGGGGAGGTAAGAGACATAGAAAACACGAGGTACAATCTGAGATCACGATTTTAGATTGCCCTGTGGTTAACTTGTCTAGTTACCGTATATACTCGCGTATAAGCCGAGTTTTTCAGCCCAAAATTTGGGCTGAAAAGTCCCCCCTCGGCTTATACGCGAGTATATACGGTATATGAAAAAAAAAAAAAAAATACAGCCGCAGCCCCGGAGGTATACAGGCCCCCCATCAAGTTCCAGGGCCCCCCCCACTTGCGCGCCAGCCTGTAAGGTAAATTCATACTTACCGGTGTCCAGTCGCGCCGCCCGCAGCTGCCGACATGACGATTCCGGGCTCCATTCAGCGTCTTCCCGCGGCTTCCTGTAGTCGCGGGCAATGACGTCATTGCCCGCGACTACACAGGAAGCGCGGGAAGACGCTGAATGGAGCCCGGAATCGTCATGTCGGCAGCTGCGGGCGGCGCGACTGGACACCGGTAAGTATGAATTTACCTTACAGGCTGGCGCGCAAGTGGGGGGGGCCCTGGAACTTGATGGGGGGCCTGTATACCTCCGGGGCTGCGGCTGTATACAGCCCTGGGGCTGCTGCTGTATAAAGCCCTGGGGCTGCGGCTGTATACAGCCCTGGGGCTGCTGCTGTATACAGCCCTGGGGCTGCTGCTGTATACAGCCCTGGGGCTGGGGCTGCTGCTGCTGTATACAGCCCTGGGGCTGGGGCTGCTGCTGCTGTATACAGCCCTGGGGCTGGGGCTGCTGCTGCTGTATACAGCCCTGGGGCTGGGGCTGCTGCTGCTGTATACAGCCCTGGGGCTGGGGCTGCTGCTGCTGTATATACCTCTGGGGCTGCATATGGGGCTGCATATACCTCTGGGGCTGCATATGGGGCTGCATATACCTCTGGGGCTGCATATGGGGCTGCATATACCTCTGGGGCTGCATATGGGGCTGCATATACCTCTGGGGCTGCATATACCTCTGGGGCTGCATATGGGGCTGTATATACCTCTGGGGCTGCTGTATACTACCACTGGGGCTGCTGCTGTATACTACCACTGGGGAGGCTGCTGTATACCTCACTGCTGGGGGTTGTATACCTGTGCTGGAGTCCACCCTCGGCTTATACGCGAGTCAATAAGTTTTCCCAGTTTTTGGGGGCAAAAGTAGGGGGGTCGGCTTATACACGGGTCGGCTTATACACGAGTATATACGGTATATAATTTCTGATGCACAGACTGCACTATTGTCGAGAGGTTTAGGTTTTTCTCCTAACAGGAAATTTGATATATTCCGGACTTTACTTGATGTGAATCGCTTGTCTCGTAATATCACACTGAAATGCCATTTTTTTGACACTGAATCTATAGCTCCATCTGTTGTGCAGGAATCATTAATTAACCCTTGCATTCCTTTGTTTTCTGAGTTAAATTCTATATCAGCATTAAGACAATTGAATTGTGAGGTTAATACAACAAATGACAATGTCAGATTAAATATAAGGAATCCCAGTTTTTACCCTGTCAAATCCAGACCAGATATCCTAGATGATTTTCAGGATCTCATAGAGAAAGATCTGATTGCTCTGGATTTGAGGTGTAATCAAGCTGGAGACTACCTTGCTTATCATGAACGAGCAGCTCTGACAGAGTTACAAAGAAATAAAGATCTTATGGTAAGAGCTTCTGACAAAGGTGGGGCAGTAGTATTAATGAATACAGGCTTGTATCATAAAATAGCTATGGAAGACCTAGGAGACGCTGAGGTCTATGCAAAACTTCCCAATGATCCTGGCAATAGGTTCCAAAAAGAACTATTGGACCTATTGAATGAAGGCAAATACATGGGAGTTTTAAATGAGAAAACAGCCCAGTATCTCCTAGTGGAATCGCCAGTAACCCCAATCTATCATTCTCTCCCAAAAATCCACAAGAATGTATTTCCTCCTCCTTGCCGTCCCATAGTAGCGGGCATTGGATCTCTGGGAGAAAGATTGGGCGAATGGGTTGATAAACATCTGAATCCTTTGATGTGTGACCTGCCTGGCTTCATAAAAGATACTAAAAGTGTAGTAGTTTCCTTTGCAGATTTCAAATGGGAAAAGGATTTTTGTTGGTTGAGTTGTGATATAGTGGGCTTATATCCTTCTATCCCGCACCATGTAGCTATCAATTGCCTCAGATATGCACTGGAGAAATACAGTACCTACTCATGCCCCACACAAGATTTCATTGTCATGGCTGTTAATTTTCTCCTAATGCATAATTATTTTTTGTTTGATAAATCCTTTTACTTGCAGAGAAGGGGAGTTAGCATGGGTGCGAAATTTTCACCCACCCTGGCAAATATTGTTATAGGGGTATGGGAGAAAAGGTTTTTGTTCAGTTCTGACAACCCCTTCCAGTCCAGCATTGTATGGTACGCCCGTTACATTGATGATACCCTGCTGGTCTGGAGGGGGTCTGTGGAGCATATTGGAGATTTCATGAATTACATCAATAATAATGATTTTAACCTATGCTTCACCCACTTCTGCAATCAAAGGGAAATCAATTTTCTTGACATTACCTGGACTGGAGATGATATTAATGGAAGCGTTAATATCAGCCCACATAAGAAACCGACTGCAGTGAATTCTATTCTGCATGCAGAATCTTGCCATCCGAGTCATGTCATCAAAAACATCCCAGTAGGGGAACTGATCGGAACTAAAAGAAACTGTACTAATTCAGACACATTTGATATTGAGGCCAAAAAGATAGAAAACTCCCTCAAAAAACGGGGCTACTCAGACGGGATACTAAAAAGAGCTAGCATGACAGTGAAAAAGATAGACAGAAAAAATCTCTTAAATTATACGCATAGAAAAACCAATGCTGATTTTATCACTTTTTCTACTGCTTATAGCCCACAATATCATGAGATAACCAACATTGTCAAAAAATACTTACCGCTGTTAAATCGGGATGATAAACTGACACATATTCTGGAAAGGAATCCGGTGCGGTTTGTAGCAAAAAAAGCCCCGACTTTAAGCAACATTCTTTCCCCGAGTTTATTCTCACTTCCAACCACACACTCAGGGAATACTTGGATGGAATTAAGGGGCTTTTATAAGTGCAGACATCTGAGATGTAAAGCCTGCAATTATGTACATAGAACTGAATCTTTTGAATCCTATGTTAATGGCAGAAAATTTCCCATTGTGAACTACATGAACTGCACTAACAGCTATGTAGTGTATTTAATTGAGTGCACTCTGCGCAAAGTCCAGTATGTAGGCTGCACTACTGGGGAATTGAAACGGTGTATATGCAGACACATCTCAGATTCTGACAATACCGCTGCAGTTAATCAGTCTGCAGTCTCTCGACATTTCTGACACAAACATGGTGGAGATACGAGATCACTGCGGTTTTCTGGTATTGAAAGGGTATCAAACTCATCAAACTCTCAAAGAAATGGAGACAGAAAACGCAGACTTTTAAACCGCGAATCTTACTGGATATTCAAGCTAGGTACTAGAGTGCCATTGGGCTTGAATAAAAGACAAGATCTGATTTTACAATACTAGTACAATATATGTGTCTAATCTTTTATTCTCATTCCTGATTTGTTACTATTATCCCTTGATCAGTTGTTCCTTATTGTACTTATGATTTGCTTTTGAATCACTATTTATTCTATTTTAACATGTTTTATTGATTTATTGTGAAAGTACCGTATATACTCGTGTATAAGCCGAGTTTTTCAGCCCAAAAATTGGGCTGAAAAGTCCCCCCCTCGGCTTATACACGAGTCACTATACGGGGTGAGTGGGGTGGGGGCTCTGTCCGGGTGCTGGGGAGGCAGGAGGAGGCGGGGGGAGGCTGCTGTATGAGCGGCCCCGTCACGTGGGGCCGCTCATTACATATGCACTGCATCCCCCTGTCAATCAGCGGCAGGGGGAGCAGTGCATATATGTGTATAATGCCCCCCAATCTGCTGGCACACGTCCCCCCTTTTGTAAGGCCCCCCCTGCTGAATACTTACCATCCCTGGTCTTCAGCAGCACCCCGGCGCCGGTCCTCTGTGCTCCGGTCCTCCGCGATCCCGTCCTCTGTGCTCCGCTCCACGGCTGCATCCGGGTTCCCCGCGCGTCGCCGACGCGATGACGTCATTGCTTCTGCGACGCGCGGGGAACCCGGATGCAGCCGTGGAGCGGAGCACAGAGGACGGGATCGCGGAGGACCGGAGCACAGAGGACCGGCGCCGGGGTGCTGCTGAAGACCAGGGATGGTAAGTAATCAGCAGGGGGGGCCTTACAACAGGGGGGACGTGTGCCAGCATTTGTGTGGGGCTGCAATACCACTGGGGCTGCTGTATACTGGGGCTGCAATACCACTGGGGCTGCTGTATATAGGGGCTGTATACTGGGGCTGCAATACCACTGGGGCTGCTGTATATAGGGGCTGTATACACCACTGGGGCTGCAATACCACTGGGGCTGCTGTATATAGGGGCTGTATACACCACTGGGGCTGCAATACCACTGGGGCTGCTGTATATAGGGGCTGTATACACCACTGGGGCTGCAATACCACTGGGGCTGCTGTATATAGGGGCTGTATACTGGGGCTGCAATACCACTGGGGCTGCTGTATATAGGGGCTGTATACACCACTGGGGCTGCAATACCACTGGGGCTGCTGTATATAGGGGCTGTATACACCACTGGGGCTGCAATACCACTGGGGCTGCTGTATATAGGGACTGTATACACCACTGGGGCTGCAATACCACTGGGGCTGCTGTATATAGGGGCTGTATACACCACTGGGGCTGCAATACCACTGGGGCTGCTGTATATAGGGGCTGCTGTATACACCACTGGGGCTGCAATACCACTGGGGCTGCTGTATATAGGGGCTGTATACACCACTGGGGCTGCAATACCACTGGGGCTGCTGTATATAGGGGCTGTATACACCACTGGGGCTGCAATACCACTGGGGCTGCTGTATATAGGGGCTGCTGTATACACCACTGGGGCTGCAATACCACTGGGGCTGCTGTATATAGGGGCTGCTGTATACACCACTGGGGCTGCAATACCACTGGGGCTGCTGTATATAGGGGCTGCAATACCACTGAGGCTGCAATACCACTGGGGCTGCTGTATATAGGGGCTGCTGTATACACCACTGGGGCTGCAATACCACTGGGGCTGCTGTATATAGGGAGTGCAATACCACTAGGGCTGCTGTATATACCACTGGGGGCTGCTGTATATACCACTGGGGGCTGCTGTATATCATACTGCTGGGGCCTGTATACCACTGCTGGGGGCCGCATACCTGTGCTGGGGTCCACCCTCGGCTTATACGCGAGTCAATAGATTTTCCCAGGTTTTGGGGGCAAAAGTAGGGGGGTCGGCTTATACACGGGTCGGCTTATACACGAGTATATACGGTAAGTTTTTTGTATATATTTGTTGCTCTGCTGTGTTATCTTCAATCAGGTGTCAATGATTAATTATGTCACATGTGTGCTAGGATTAAGGAGGTATATATGGGTTTTCCCTCCAGACATCTTTGAACCACGACTGACAGTTCTCTGTCGAAACGCGTCGGTGTTAGCACATACTGCCTGCATTAGATGGATGGCTTTTACGTTTGAATAAATCCTCATAATTGCAAGTTTAGGAGTGCTGGATTTTTCTACAGTATTATTGGTGATTGCCGGTCCAGAGACCAGGACTGTATCCTTGCACCATTTCCTTGTACTGGAGTACGACTATTTCAACTGGGTGAGCTGAACTTTCCTTCTACCTTTTCCCTGCTACCAGAATTCCCTTTAGGTTTTGTGACAAATCTGCACTGAAACGCATAAAAAAATGCAATAAAAACATGTGCACACAGTCTTTTAGTACACATATATGGTCTGCAGGACACTGGTGTAAAGCTGATATTTCCATTATATGGTGGTAATATCAGTCCTATTACAGTGATACTGGGTAATGATTTTGGCGGTATTATCACTACTGTATGTGTTGGTAATAATTCATAGAATCACAGAATGGTAGGGTTGGAAGCGACCCCCTGGGTCATTTGGTCCAAAGCCCTGCTCCAAACCAGGATTCACTAAATCATTCCAGACACATGTCTGTCCAGCCTGTGTTTGAAGATTTCCATGGAAGGGGAACTCACCACCTCTCATGGCAGCCTGTTCCACTCATTGATCACCCTCTTCGTCAACTGTTTTTTGTAATATCTAAATCTTTGTCTCCTTCCATTCAGTTTCATCCCATTGCTAATCTTTCCTTGTGCAAATGAGAATAAAGCTGATCCCTCTACAGTGTGACAGCCCATGAGATATTTGTAGACCACTATTTGGTCTCCTCTCAGTCTTCTTCTTGACAAGCTAAACATTCCTAAATCCTGTAAATGTTTCTCATAGGACATGGTTTGCAGACTGATCACTATTCTGGTCACTCTTCTCTGAACTTGCTCCAGTTTCTTGATGTCTTTTTTTTTTTTTTTTAAATGTGGTACACAGAAACACATTATTCCACATGAGATCTGACCAAAGAGCAGTAGAGGGTGAGAATAACTTTACATGATCACTGTATGTTTCTGTTAATTCATCCCAGCATTGTATTTGCCTTTTTTGCTTCTGCATTACACTGTTGACTCATGTTCAGTCTGTGATCTATTCGTATACCCAAGTCTTTTTCACATTGGCTGTTTGTTAGACCTATTCTTCCATTCTGTATATGCTCTTTTAATTTTTCTTTCCCAAATGTAGGACTTTTTTTCCTGTTAAAAACTATTCTGTTACCGTGTTTCCCCGATAGTAAGACCCCCCCGAAAAAAAGACAGGGTAGGGGGAACAGGGGGATCTGCTAATGTAAGGCCCCCCGAATGTAAGGCCGCCTAGGTTACCGTACTGTAAATCCAGAAGATGATGACATGGTTGTCATGGAATAAATCTTGTTTTGTGTTACGGTATAACATATTGAGATTGTTCGTTGTTTTGCATGTTATACATGGAAATACCGTAATGATACGGTAGTAACAAGATATTCTTGATACATTTGTTTTATTCTACTGTTTGGTGATGACTACCATACTGTTCAGCATGTTAATAAATGTAAATTTTTTTGTTAAAAAAAAAAAATTGTAATTTTTTTTTTGGGCTAATGAAAGACCCTCCCCCCCTCCCGAAAGTAAGACAGGGTGCAACTTTCGGAAGTAAAATTAATGTAAGACAGGGTCTTACTTTCGGGGAAACACGGGTAGTTACTGCCCACTGTTCCAGTTTGTTTATCCTTATTTAATCAGTTCAACCTCTATTCCTTCATCCAAATTGATCAAGACGTTGAACAACACAAGGCCTGGGACAGAGCTCTATAGTATCTCACTTGAGACATTGGTCCAACTGGATCTGCAGCCATTTATGTCCACTCTTTGGGTCCAATCACTAAGCCAGTTACGAACCTACTTAACAGTTGACTTGTCCATTCCATACTCATACTATATTTATAAAAATAGACCAAGATACTTTGTCATGTGCTTTGCTGAAGTCAAGATATACTATATCTATGGCGTTTCCCTGATCCACTCAGTCAGTGATTCTTCTATATAAGGAAATTAAAGTTAGCTTGACTTGACTTATTAGTTAAAAACCCTTGCTGGCTATGGATAATCACTTTGTTCTCATCCAGGTACGTGCATACATGTTTAATCATTTGTTCAAATATCTTTCCTGGTTTAAAAGTCAGACTCTCAGGCCTATAGTTCCCTGGGTCCACCTTCTTCCCCTTTTTAAAGACAGGGACAACATTTTCTCTTCTCCACTCCTCTGGGACATCTCCTGTTCTCCAAGAATTTTCAAAGATTATTGAGAGTGGTTCGAAAATTTCCTCTGCTATCTGCTTTAATACCCTGGTGTGTAATTCATCTGGGCCTGGAGACTTGAATTCATTTATGATAGCCAAGTATGCCCTCATTATCTCTCTGTTTATATGTAGCCTGAATTCTTCTTCTATTCCTTTAATAGTACAGTGAAGATCAGATGAAGTTACATTTACTTACTGAGAAAACACAGATGCAAAATAGGAATTTAAAACTTCAGCCTTCTCAATATCATTTTTTTTTCTACTTCACAATTTTCGTTCTGTAAAAATCCTCTATAGCATCTCTTACTCTTCTATTACTGTTGACATACCCCCACAATCCTTTTTTATTGCTTTTAATGTCTCTTGCAAGACTTAAGTCATTGTCTGCTTTAGCTAATCTGATGCATGCTCTACATTTTCTGCAGACTGCATTATAGTCTTCTTTAGATATTCCTCCCTCTTTCCATTTGATAAACATTTTTTCTTCCTTTTTAGCAAGTGTTTAAGTTCTGTGTTCATCCATCCTGGTTTCCTTAATAGAAACCTGACCCCTAAAGATCAGCCCCCATCTTATCAATACCTGTCCCTGCACCATCATTAATGTATTCTAGCCATCCCTTTGTCTAAAAAATGGGTATTTATAAAGTTTATAAAATTGATCTCAGTACCTGCTGAACTGCAGCTTCTCAGTGCTTGAGAAGTCACACAGGGCGTTCCCTGTGGCTTCTCATCGCTGCCTGTAATTCAATTATTCACGCCCCGGTGGGTGTGCCGTAAAGCAACCTCGCGCATGCGCAATGCGTGGTCCTCTACACCCAAATTTGTGTACTGACTTCAGTATAGCTGGATATGACGTGATTAGCATCATACCGGCTATACCGCCCATGTAGGGGGATGAGGAAGATCGCTATTGATTAGCACGTCCATGGGGCGTGAATAATTGAATTACAGGCAGCGATGAGAAGCCACAGGGAACGCCCTGTGTGACTTCTCAAGCACTGAGAAGCCGCAGTTCAGCAGGTACTAAAATCACTTTTATAAACTTTATAAATACCCATTTTTTATACAAAAGGATGGTTAGAATACATTAATGGTGGTATTTATAGGCTGGGGGCTGATTTTTAGGGGTCAGGTTCCCTTTAAATGTTTCCTATTCTTCTCTCTTTTAGGGATTGTTAACAAATGTACTTTGAGAATCAAATTTTTCAAAATTTTCCATCTTTCCTGGACATTCCTGTCCATAAGGACATCCAGCCTTTGGATCCCACCACTCCTCTTTCTGAGTACCTTAAATTAAAATCTGCCTTTCTGAAATCCAACTTTTTTTTTTTAAACAATACATTTTTAATTCAAATAAATATTAAACAACAGATATAACATGTTTACACCATTATATCAAATAACAGTCATTTCCAAATAATCACCACCAGTGTAAACCAATTCTAAACTGGATATTATAGGAGAGGGAAGGGAAATAAAGGACCACACAGAAGGAAAGGGGCAGCCAGGAGTGGGCACAAAAGGTAAATTAATGGGGGGATAAGCTTTAGAAGCTTTGTTTTAAACATTTCTTTATACCAATCTAATTATGAGAAGACTAGAATCAACCAGGAAAAATATTAAAGCCATCCTAAGTGTGAGCTATTGCCAATCCAGAAGTCTCCCAAATCTCCCACTGGCGACTGACTCATTCTTTTTGCTTTATCGAGTGAACCAAACAACGTTCATGTAGATAATGGGAATTTATCCTACCAATGAGTTCCTCCTGTGTGGGGGTAGAAGCTTCCCTCCAGTGCCTTTCCAAGCTCTGACGGGCTGCTATCAAAACATGGGTTATTACTGGAACTATGTTTGGGGGAAGAAGATCTAACCCAATATTTAGAACTGCCAGGGGCCCCTCTAGAGTTAAAGGGAAACCTATCAGGGTCCTAATTAAGTCTGCCATTCAATTCCAGAATTCTCCTATCTTGGGGCACCACCACCACACATGACAAAAATCCCCTTTTTTACCACATCCCTTCCAGCATAATGGGGAAAATAATTGTTAAATTTTGGAAATTTTTATAAGGGGTCAGATACCAGTTCATATGTATTTTCTTGTTCTAGATAATTAATGCAGGAGTAGTGCTTTTGAGTAAATGTGGCCGCAATCCACCAGTGTTCTGGTGTGGATGAGAAGGAGAGTGCCTCCTCCCAGACATTCATATAAGGGAGTTTGACCAACTCTGCTGGCAAATTAAAAGTCCTATAGAACAGCGATAATCCATGTTCATTGGGGTATTCAACTTTAAAGTATTTCTGCATCATGTCTGAAGGGTCAGGACTCCACCAAGCTGGAAATGTACACGACTAGATAAAATATGAATTTGGTGGTACTGATAAAAGGACGTTTTGGGAATCTTGTAAAGTTGGGACAAATCTGCAAAGGAAGGGAATACAGGGCCATCTAAGTGTTTGTCAAGCGTGCTTACACATGATTTCACCCCCAGGTCTAGAGACAACTCAGAGATGTGTGTCCCGATCGCTTTAACAGAAATGTATTTAAATAGGGATTTTGTCAGTGTTCTATCAAGGTTATTCCAATAAGAAATCAACGAGGACATTGTATGTAATGGAAAATTCAATTTCAGGGGTTTCAGTAGCTCGATCTCTAGCAAACATCTAGTAGACTATTGGTATGCAAATGGTCTTTCTATTTGGAGACATCAACAATTAAGATCCCCAGCCCACCAATCCTTTGCGGCCTCAAGTATAGCCGCCTTGTAGTACAAAGATAGATTAGGTACACCCATTCCACCACAAGAATATTAGAAATGTAGAGCTTTGACCGCCACTCTTGCTTTTTTGTTTTTCCAAATAAACTTACCAAGTAGGGATTGTAGGAGCCCTATCCATCTAGATGGGAATTTGAGAGGGAGACATCAGAACAAGTAGGTAATCTTAGGCAGCAACATCATTGTTACAGTTTGTATTCTGGCAACACAGGACAGTGGGAGAAGGGTCTGCCTTTCCAAGTCTCCATGAACTTCCGAAATCAGTGATTTTAATTTTAATTTCCAGATATATAAATCCCGATTCCTCCCACTTAAAGGAAAAATGCTCTAGTATTATATCCTTTCCCAAAGGTGTAATATTTATGGGGAATATGCTAGACTTTGTGGCATTTAATTTGTAATATAAGATTCTGGAGAATTCAGCCAGGGTATTCATGACACCCACCAGGCACCCCCCACGCCGGTGAGAGATAATATCACATCATCTGCATACAATCCCACCACATGGTCTGTCTCTCCCACACAGACTCCATGTATGCTTGGATTAGTTTTAAGAGCCTCTGCCAGCGGCTCCATTAACAAAGCAATGATAACTGGCGAGAGAGGGCAACCCTGCCGGGTGCAATTAATTATCATAAACCGGTCTGAGGTGAAGTCAGATGCACTCACCACCGTGTTCGGATTAGAGAATAGGGCCAATATAGCATTTTTAATATCTCCCACAAAACCAAATTTATCCAGAACCTCACCCATATAATCCCAGTGCACTCTGTCAAACGTCTTCTTGGCATCAAGAGACAGCAGTACAGCAGGAGTTTATTAGTCTCCATTATCTCAAAAAAATCTATTACTTTTCTAGTGCCGACCTTGGATTGTCTCCCAGGGACAAACCCAACCTGCTCAGATGCTATCAGAGAGGGAAGGACAGACATTATTCTCGCTGCAAGGATTTTAGAGAATATTTTTAGGTCACAGTTTATTAAGGAGATAGGCCTAAAATTACCAGGGGTGTTTGGGGGTTTCTCTGGTTTAGGAATGGTTGTAATATTGGAATAGCTGACTTATCTTTTTGAACCGTTGTCCTTTCAGATTTGTTCCAGTCTTTTATGTCTACTAAATAAATAAAGAATTATAAAAAAAAAAAAAGGAATGGTTGCGATTACTACCTCAAGGTTTTCATGGCTTATTGAAGAGCTACAATCCCAAAAATGTAAAGTTTTTCGGAGGTAAGGGTGCTTTCACACCACGATTTTTGCATTTCCGATGCTGTCCGAAAAAAATCGGACAGCATCGGACCGATTTTCGGATCCTATGGATCCCTATGGGGATCGGACCGAATCGGATGTGCACTAAATGCCATCCGATTTGGTCCGATCCGATTCTGCCCGATTTTGGCCGATTTTTTTCAGGAGAAAAAAATCGTTGCCTGCAACGATTTTTTCATCCGATTACAAAATCTGACAGAGACGGATCGGACCAAATCGGATGGCATTTAGTGCACATCCGATCTGACCCGATCCCTAACATGGGGCCCTATGGAGAAAGGTCCGAGGAAACATCTGATGTCTCCTCGGACTCCATTTTACTGTACTGAGCAAGCTCAGTACAGTAAAACTGCTCCTGTGAGCACAAGGGTTAAAAAGAAAAAAAAAAAAAGTTTATTCTCACCTCTCCCCGAGCCCCCGCCGTCTTCCGCCATCTTCCTCTAGGCTCCCGGTGGCTCCTGCAAGCTGCCGGTGTCAGCAGAGGTGTACCTCTGCTGTTCAGGACCTGCGGTGATGTCACAGTCATGTGACCGCGGGTTCACCATGGTGAACCCGCGGTCACGTGACTGTGACATCACCGCAGGTCCTGTGTACAGCAGAGGTACACCTCTGCTGACACCGGCAGCCTGCGGGAGCCACCGGGAGCCTAGAGGAAGATGGCGGAAGACGGCGGGGGCTCGGGGAGAGGTGAGAATAAACTTTTTTTTTTTTCCTTTTTTTTGCAGCCCGGCGCCGATTTTATGCCGGAATCGGGTGCCTATTTGGCATCCGATTCCAGGCATCAGAAGGGAGCCGATGCTGTCCGAATTATATCGGACAGCATCGGTTCCCTAAAAATCGTGGTGTGAACGCACCCTAAGGAGCTAATGTTTTGACAAAACAATGATAGTAGGTTTTAGAAAACTTGTCTGGGCCAGGAGCAGAGGACTTTTTAGTAGTGCGGATGATTTGTTTTATTTTAATGATAAATATGGGAGTGTTTAGATCACTCAGCTGAGCTGCTGATGTTTTGGGGAGTGAGATTTGTTCTAGGAAGTTACCAATTTCTTGTGGGTTAGGCTGTACTGTATGGGGATCCTCTTTTAGGTTGTACAGTGAATAATAGAATCACCTAAACTCTTTAGCTATGTCGATCAGATTTAGTACTTTAGTCCCATCAGGTTTATTCAAGTATGCAATCCCCTTTTTTTTTATTTTTTTTTTTTTTTATTATTATTCTCCAGGCTAATATCTTCCCTGCTCTATCTCCCACTGCATACTATTTTGTTTTGGACTTTTTAAGTGTTTTTTCGTACTGGAATAAAAGTAGAACACACAGCTTCATTCTATCTTCTGTTATTTTTTTGGGACCACTGTTGGGTGGGGCTTTTCTTATCGATTTGTTCCAAATTGCCATCAGTGTAAAGCGGGTGGGAGATTCCAAATGGAGGAGGCGGCGATGAATAAAGAATAATGCCGCCCAGCGGGGCGTGTGCTGCTGCATCGAGGAGGGGAGAATGGAACCTGGGCCCGCCTTTTCAGTCCCCAGCCACAGGGACTTCTGTACGTTCTAAGTTATTTTTCTGCTGTTTTATGGGCGGATTTAGCTCAGAGAGGGATAGACAGGGAGCAGCTAGGAAGGTGCAGGGACAGGTAGTGATAGTGTAGGGGCTTAGATCCAGGTGACAGGTTCCCTTTAAGTTTTGGCCTTTTCCTTAGGCCAGCCATAAAAATCTCCTTTATCGTATAGAAATGAATGTGGGCAATAGCATCTCGTGGTAAATCTGGGTTGAGGCCTTTTGGTTTTGGAATCCTGTGTATTCTATCCACAATTAAGTCTTTCTTGTCTGCCGAAGGAATCACCATGTGTATGAAGCTTTGCAGAAGGCTTTGCAAATCTTTGTCAGGAGTACATTCATTAATCCCACTAAAGGTAGAGTCACACGCGGCAATATCGCTTGCAGTTTCACTGGCAATTTGCTGGTTGCAGTGAAATCATGGACACATTGTCCCATTTTGTTGCTGTGTACAAATGGAACAATGTGTTCATGATTTCACTGCAACCAGCAAATTGCCAGTGAAACTGCAAGCAATATTGCAGTGTGTGACGGTACCTTAATGCGAATATTATTCCTTCTGAATCTGTCCTCCAAATCCAACATTTTGTTGGGGATTTGAGAACTCTTTTAAAGCCTCAATAGCATCTATTAGTTCATTATGAAATTTAGTAAGTTTTACCAGCTGCTGCTCCAGATGATCTATTCTAGATCCCAGATCCTAAGAAGATGATGGGAGTGCTGGTGTATCACGGTCCGCGCTGCTGTAGTATGAATAAACTCACCAAAGAGCCCAGAGTATTTTCATCCTTTATTTCCTCCTCTCTCCTACGCGTTTCAGCGCCACACCCGGCGCCTTCCCTGAGGAAGGCGCCGGGTGTGGCGCTGAAACGCGTAGGAGAGAGGAGGAAATAAAGGATGAAAATACTCTGGGCTCTTTGGTGAGTTTATTCATACTACAGCAGCGCGGACCGTGATACACCAGCACTCCCATCATCTTCTTGGTTTCAAACCACTATCCAGTGGTCGGTGGAGGTTCTGCAGCAGCTGGAACACAGTTTCCAAAACGCCTTCAAACCAGTTGTGGGAATCACAACTGGACCAGGTGAGGAGCTTCATAGCACTACCTATATACACAGTGTCACTAGTGATAGGGCACTATTGCGCCTCTTGTCCCCCTCCCTATTTGTTTTTTTACAGATCCCAGATCCTGTAATTCTTCCCTAATCTCTGCCTTAAACTCAGCTATCATTCTTTCAAGATCAGCTTGGAGTTCTTGCCTGAGGGCATTAAGCAAAGCCTCCATTGTTTTCTGTGTAAGGGGAATATCTGTCTGAGCTTCCTCCCCCTTCCTGAGACTGCCACATGTTTAGAGCAGGAAGAAAGAGCTGGGGGGTGAGGAGCTTCACACCATGTGGGAGACTTTATTCAGTACCTGGACTCTAGAGAAATATGTAGTCACCTTCCTTGGAGATCTCCTTCTTGCTGACTTACCACGCACCATTGGAATCACTGGCCTGTGTCATTCAAAGCTTGGACACGCCCTGAAATCCAACCTTGAAGTCTGAGACGTCATAGGTCTCCCTCCTCTTATCCAATATTCTGTAAATCAAAATGATTGCTGCCTCTTAGGGTCCCAGCCACCCTTACCTTTCAACCATTTCCACCCCGTTTATAAGGATTAGATCCAAGGTAGCAGAGCCTCTTCTTTTGTCCTCTACATTTTTAAGATAAAGTTGTCAGCTAGAGAGCATAAGAATTTCCTGGACCTGTTAGTTTTGCCTGAGAGAGATTCCCAACAAATGTCTGGATAGGTGAAATCTCCCATGACCACTAAATCATATTTTTTGGAGAACATGGCCATCTGATGCATAAAGAGATCATCCACATCTTCAACTTGCACAGGCGGCCTATAATAAACATCTACAATGGCGTCCTTTCTGTTGTTCTCTCCATGTATTCTTACCCAGTTTCCATAGAACTCCCAATCTCTGAAACTTCAATTTCTGTGGAGTTAAATGCTTTTCTAACATACAATGTGACCCTGCCTCTCTGTTTATTAAGTCTGTTTCTTGCAAATAAGTTGAATCCTTCTAGCCTTGCATTCCAATCATGTGTATTGTCCCACCAAGTTTCAGAGATTCCAATGATATCATAATTCTATTCCTGCATTACTAGCTTCAATTCTCCTTGTTTGTTTCCCATTCTTTGTGCATTTGTTTAGAAACATTTTAGTATGTAATTGAATAATAAAAATCTTGGAGAATGAAGCCAAATTTTTGTGTCGTTTTTTCCTACTTCTAGTAACAGAGTTCTCAATAGCATTTGTCACGTGTGTGACTTTCCTTGGCCTATAGCTTCCCTTTCCACATCGATTTAGTTTAAAACTCTCCTAATGAGTGTAGCAAGGTAACTTCCAAATAGGTGTTTTCCAGTCCTGGTAAGGTGCAGCCCATCTCAAGCAAATAGTCCATCGTGTTGGTAATTCACTCAGGTATCGATCCAGAAATCCAAATCCTTGCTGATGGCACCATCAATGTAGGGATTTGTTCACCAGTAGAATATTGTTTCACCTCCTTGTTCGCAACTGCGATGTTGGGTTAGAAGACCACCTGTGCGCTCAGTTCTTTCCCTTTATTGTCTAATTATTCAAAGTCACTGCAGAGGTTTTCTGGGTCTTGTGATGCAATTTATCCCCACATGTATTAACAAGAATGGGTAGTCATCTGTAGATCTGATATCCTGTCAGACAAATCTTATTTTTGCAACTGGAAGACAGCACATTTCTCTTGGTTATATCCGGTCTGCAGATATTGGCCTCTGTTCCTCTCAACAGGGAATTTCCCATGACGACCACTCTCCGTTTATTCTTCACAACAAGATTTTTGTTTCTCCATCCAAGAGGACTCTGAATGCTTACTACGTTGTCCTTTGTGGGAAAAGTCTTATCTTGATGTATTTGATTATCATTCTCTTGAGTGAGAGCCTAGGACTGGTTCTTGAGAAGTTTGGGTGCTGACTGCTTCCCGATCCTCCTGCTTCTCTGTGTAACATGCTTTCATTCCTGTTTCTTCAGGTTCACTACAAATTTCTTCTCTTTCTGTATTCCAAAGAGATACTGTATCTGTCAGGGGTGTGTCCTATAATCCAAATAATAAAAAAAAAATCTAACAGGAGGAAGTGGTTGTGGTGGTGGAGCCGGGGTACCAGAAGGGTCCCATGGAAGATGGGGCAGAGTAGCAGGACCAGAGCTGCGGGGAGAGGGGGTCGTGGCGGTGGGCACCGCCATGTTGTGTGTGGCTGGATGCATTCACTCACACGCTGTAACTGGTCGCAAGAGGTCAAAACTTTAAGAAAATGGCTGCGGATTTGAGGATCTTTGGTCTACTTCACTTTGTCAGGGAGGTCCTATTTAAGTGATTTCTTTATTGAGAAGAGGCCTAGGTGTAGATAGGGAAATTTAACTCTGCTTCCCAAAGATGTGATAAACCACAGTTAAAACATAAATTATGGGGGGGGGGGGATCATTTTTTCATTAAGGCACCTGTAGGTTTGGATTTCTTTTTCCCTTATAATAAAGACCTTAATTTATAAATTGCATTTGTGTTTACTTCTGTTATCTTTGTTTAATAATTAAATTTGTTTGGTGATCTGAAACATTTAAGTGTGACGAACATGCAAAAGAATACCTGGGCATATCAATCATTGCCCTTGACTGCTGCACCCTGGCAATGATAGGGGTTAATATGTCCCATGCTATGCCCCCTCCTCTCCTCTCAGTCCGGCCAATTAATGTCTTCCTCCCTCCTACTTCCAACCTTTATATTCTCCGGTTTATTTGTCTTCTGTCTCTCTATGCATTTGGCATGACCTGGAGGCAGCTTTCAACTGCGCACCTGGTGAGAAACAGCTTCCTTCCCTAGCTATATATTAGCTATGGCAGATGCTATAACCGTTGCCATATTAGAAAGAAGGGAGAGTGATGCATGGCTCACAGCACTTGTCCCTGTCCAGTATCCCCTCCTTCTTGAAACACAGCCAACATTACCTGTAACTAAAAACTCCTCCTGACGTAATCATCCTCCTCCCAGTTTGTGCCTCAGTTCCCTGCCTCTTTGGCCCAGCAGTGCAGCGTTCCCTGCAGGCCCTGACTCCTCCGTAAGTCAAAATGGCCAAGTGGTGCAGTGCCTCTCACTGTGCTGCCAGCCCCACCTTCTCATCTTCCGCAGTGGCTGCATGCAATACCAACGGGCGATGCCAGAACAGCTCCACCCACCCATCCATCATGTAATGCAACGGCCTCACCCCGGAACACCATGCCCTGGGTACACGATATCGCTATCTTGCTTCCCTCTGCGTTCCTAGCACATAGTTTAGTCTGCCTCCAGAACACCGCAATTAATATACAGGCAATGATGGGAGCGCAGAAAAGTAGCGGCTATGGGAGTGCTAGTGAGGTGCCTACTCAAACTAGACACCCATTAGTTTGAATAAATAATGCAGTTACTGATGTTAATCAGGCTCAGGTTACTGCTGTGCCTGCACCCACTGTGCAACTCCTCTCCCTCCTCACAGTAAAATTGAGGCCGTTTCCCTGTCACTATGCCCTACACCACCAAATTTAACCCCTAACCCACCCATGTCTCACTGTCCCACAGTGACTCTCCCCACGGCATTTATATGAGGAATCACACGGGTGCGGATACGAGGAATCACGCGTGTGCTGGATCCCCAGGCCGCCATCGCTGTCATTATTGGTGCATTATCCACTCTACAGAATCCTCTTGATATTTATGGCTATGATCAACCTCCATCAATTAAAGGAGTTGTTTTGTTTCAAATATTTGTGTATTTCATTGCATGAAACTGGAGGTACAGGTGGGCAGCAGTCTAATAAATCAGGAAACACTTTCACACCACTGTAAAGGTCCAGTCACAGACAACGATGGTCCAGTGATCCCGACAGCGATAACGACCTGCCGGGATCGCTGGAGCATCGTTACCTGGTCGCTGGGGAGCTGTCAAACAGGCAGATCTCCTCAGCGACCAGGGACCTGGGAGCCACCTCCCACATCGCTGGAAGCGATGTTACCAGCTTCCTCCCTGCTTAGCTCAGCCTGTAAGCAGGGAGGAAGCTGGTAACTAACTATGATTAACACCAGGTATCTAGGCAGCGCGCCCGGTGTTTATCATAGTTACCAGCTTCCTCCCTGCTTACAGGCTGAGCTAAGCAGGGAGGACGCTGGTGGTAACTATGATAAACACTGGGTATCCAAGCAGCGCAGACTGCCTAGATACCTGGTGTTTATCATAGTTACCAGCCTGTGAGGTCACTGATCATGGGTCTCTCGCTGTCACACGCAGCGATGCATGCTGACCAGTGGGAGACCAATGGCCAAAAAATGGTCCTGAGCCCTTTGAAGTGATCAGTGATCTCACAGTAGGTGCCTGATCGCTGCTAGATGTCACACATATCATCGCTGGAGAGATCGTTGTAATGGTATAGTTACAATGATCTCGCTAACGATCTTGTTATGTGTGACTGGGGCTTAATGCAGTGTGCAATTTAAATGTGACGATTTTGCAAAATAAATTCACAGCCATGGCCTGACATACTACTGCTATGCCAATAATGCCCAATTACATCTAGCATTCAAGCAAGGAGTCAATGACCCATCTACAGCTATAAATTCCTACTTAGCTTAACCACAAGAATGGATGAATGCCAGCTGTCTAAAAGTAAACTCAGGCAAAACTAAATTAAAGGTTGTTACTTTGCTGTTAGGCTTTGGAATCCGACCAAAATAAATTCAAACATCTCTATCTCTGGAAATCAAACTTTTGATACGCAGACCAGGTATGAATTTTGGATATAGTTATTGACAGGGTGAGGTGGAGAACTGTTGCTCAAAAAACATAGCTGTTATTATTAAGTCTACGGCATATTTAAATCTCCAAGTCAAAAAAAGCATCGCATGCATGAGACTTCAGGATTCTTATTCACTTTACTGGCATTGGAAAGCACTTCAGGTTTGGTGACAAAAACATGCAGAACAAAAACGTGACAAAACCGCAAGGTGTGCACAGGCCCTAACTGTTATTATGAGAATGATAATGTGCAGTTCCATGGAAAGATGCTCTCAATTTGTTAGTTATCTGAATAATACACATTTACAAAAATGGATTTGTCAGATAGGCAAATATTCTCTAACGGTAGGAAAGGTGTTCTCTTAAAATATACTTTACATATTAGTCAGTGAAAAATAAATTATAATACAGAGCATCACATGAAGCCCCTACTATTGGCATATGATACATCAGTGTGTTACAATTATTCTTTAAACTGGCTAAGAATCTTTACTGCAGGTTGAACAGAAGGTGAAACTGGCACCAGAGCTGTTGGGTAGCCATGGGATGGGTGGAATTATCTCTTGTAAAAGAGAGGGTATCATTTTTGCAATAGTGAAAAGTGATAGTTATCTGTATATGTGGCGTTGTTGGTCAAGATGATATCCAATGGAGATGATGGTACTGAACAAAAGTAACAAAATAGTAAATAGTATCCTATACAGGTATACAAAGCAATTGGAATAATGTGGGATAGGAAAATTTAAGAAAATTTGAGAAAATGGAGATACTTAGCATTATTGAAATGGCCATATCCATAATCCTCCCAGTGGCCAACGTTGAGGCGTATCTTGTAACTGGGTCCCTATATCTAAATATTTTTAGATGTCAATAATGCTAAGTATCTTAATATTCTCAAATTTTCCTAAGCCAAATTTTCCTATGCCATATTATTCCAATTGCTTTATATCCCTGTATAGGATGCTATTTACTATTTTGTATTTAATTCATGTTTAAATGCACCTATACTGACAGAGTGAATTGACAGAGTATATTGCTGGTATTGAACAAAAGAGCAATTTTATTATTCTACGGGTTTCAGAGTAGAACAAATTCCTTGATCAGGAAAACAAATGTGATGAGGGTGCAGAAAGAGATATTGTGGATTAATAAAACTGCTCTTTTGTTCAGCACCATCTTCATTTGATATCTTCTTGATCGGCAGCGCAGCAGAATTATCCATATATCCCTTTCCACTTTTGCATTTACTGCAGGTTTTATTGGAGCTTGTGGCGCAGCAGCAGCTGGTATCTATTTCTACATAGTTGTGCCTCCAAAGGAGCAACACCATACTAAACACAATGTTTATTGCCCAGGTGATGCACTATTATGTGCTTTTTGATCACACTTTATTGATACCACGTGTCATTTTTGACACCCATGCTTCCTTAGAACATACTTCAAAAGACAAGTTGGTGGACATCTGTATAGCTAGACTAACCATTCTTCCCATTCATTAGAGACAGGTAAATTAAAGACTGTAAACTATTCAATATTTGAAGTTCTCCCCTTTATTGACCGCTGGTCCAATCAACAACCACGCAGGTTGCCGGGTATTTTTTTTTGTTAATAAATCTGTGTTCAGAACTAAAAGGTACATTTACATTGAACGATTATCATGAACAAACGTTCTTAGGAAGACACTTTTCCTGATACTTGGCCATTTCAATAAAGCTACAGACAAAAGAGCATAATGCTAATGAAAGAAAATCATTGTTGTCAGTAGCATATCATCCTATATAAGCAGGATGGTTGCTGGTGAGAAAAATGACATCCTATGTTCCCAGAATGATGTGTGAAAGATATTCACATTATTTATTTTACTCACAATTATAGCGCTATACATTACACAGCACTCTACAGACATAATTATTAGTGATGAGCGAGCATTAAAATACTCGGGTGCTCGGTGCTCTGGCCGAGCATCTCAAGATACTCTTGTACTCGGCCAGAGCACCGAGCCCAATGGAAGTCAATGAGTGACAGGCTCCGCCCACAGACTTCCGGTTATAAAACGAGTAATTCCGGAAAAGGGCGGGAGGGTGGGCTTTTTTCAAATTGCCGCAGCATATAACACCTTGCTGTGCCCCAGAGGGATCCTAACAATCAATCTGCTCTCTATGAGGAGCCAGCTCACTGTGTGCACTGAAGGGAGCAGTGTATGTGTCTCAGATCGCTATTTATTACCGAGCAGTCCGAGCATCTCGGCAGTACTCTGTGCTCGCCAAGCACCCCGAGTACCGAGATACTCGTGCGAGTACCGAGTCGCGCCGAGCATACTCGCTCATCACTAATAATTATCATTGTCCCATTGTGGCTTACAACCTAAATCCTCTATCAGTATGTCTTTGGAGTGTAGGAGGAAACCAGAGAATTCAGGGGAAACCAATGCAAACATTTGGAGAACATACAAACTCTTTGCAGATTTTGTCCTTGGTGGAATCTGAACTCAGGACCCCAGCGATGAAAAGTAACAGTTCCAACATGGGGTGTGATCGAAAGTCAGCAAACTTTGAGTGTATACACCTTTGCAATGATAACTTTAATAGTTGGGTTAGACTTTGTGCTGTACAACTTACTTCACATAGATTTAAATAAAGTGATTTTCAGCAGAACCAGTATGATAAAAAAAGAGCTATTCAAACTTAATATAATAATATAAATACATATATTATATAATATAAAATACATCATATTAAGTTATAATAGAAATTCATGTGTGGAATACTTTTGGTCCGGCTTGTTGTTGGCAGGGTACTGCCTGGAAAGAATAAAAGGCGGCATTATTTCAGACCAGCTCACACTGACCAAATAGGGTTAGAATTCCTGGCTAACAAACAAATGACCCTTTCAAATCTAGCACACACTAAACAGGGGATATGGCCCAGAACATCCAAGTGGCAGACAGAGATGAGCCACATAAACCCTGTGGCCAGTGATGAAAAGAACACAGTCAAATGCAATAGACACTGTAGCCTGAAGGGGATATAGCCTACTGAGAATTCTTATATCAGTTCATAAACCATGATGTGCTACATAATGTCAGTCCAGAAATTGGCTACTAATTGAAATTAGGCAAACCCTACAGATAAAAAAATAAATCCACGGGTTAAAAAAGCCATAAATACATACTAGCTCGTTCATGAGTACTAGAACACAGAACTAAAAGCCTAGATTTTAAATAGCATTTTAGTGATCCTCTCCACTTATTCTACAAATGATCTGAAGTTTGACATGAATTCTCATCATTTTCCACTGTCATGGAGTGCTTACTGTTGACCTATCATGTCTAGCCAACTTGGACAAGGTTCATTGTACAGTGATTGGGCCACGTAGTTGGAATAAATAGGGGGACGTTAATAGGACTGACTATTGACACACAAAAGAGTACTATTTCATCCAGCTTTCTGATTTAACAGACAGGCAGCTGCTCAATTCCTTCAATTACCCAATTACATGAATGGCCAATTTGGAAATGGACACTGTTGCTTGGGCCAATCCAAAAGATAGAGCATAAATGAGCCAACTTAAGCGCCCTGTGCCCTGTACAATGCTTCATGTGCCGGCTGATGGAGCACTATTTTTTTTATTATTCACGCAGTCTGAGTAAAACAAATACGCTTATTGAAATCTGAGGCATACAGATATTGGTGACATGTTTAGGGTCCGTACATATTGGTTCTTGTAGACAGTTGTAATATAATAAAAGGGGCTTTCCACAACTGTACAAACCCTTATTAATGGATCCAAAGTTCTGCATTTATTTTTTTTAATTATATATGCATATTATATATGTATATCTATTTATTTATTCTACACTTACTTCGCAGGAGACTTTCCGATGCTCTCAGTTCAATGTCTGAGGAGAAAAAACAAAACAAACCACTGTTCTTCCACATGAAGGCTGCAGTAGTCATAGGATACTATTTATGCCTATAACATGGATGGGGGGCGACCAAGTCTGGAAATGCAGTATGGATTTTATTAATTTATGCAGATCACTGGGACCATTATTAAGGGGTTATACAGTAGAGGGCAACACCTTTCAGTTTTTGCATCCTTAAAAGGGGTTATCCATCAATGTAATGGATGTGTCTGACCGTACAGGGACATGGTGTGATGAAACCACATCTCCTGGGCCAGAGAGGATACAAAAGAACATACAGAAATTACAGCACAGGATCACAGGGGATTCTTTTTGTGAGGTAAAACATGTCCCTGCTTGCGTTTAAAAAATGGTTTTAACTAAAAGAAAGATTAATATGCAAATAATTTTTTGGATATTGTGCTCGATGTGGCTTTGTTTGGCTTTAGACAAAGTCTGTATACTTTTATACTCCCTCCCCCTTGCCCAGGAGATGAGGTATGATCAACCATGTCCCTGTATGGTCAGCCACATCCATTACACAGTACACACAGGGACACATATATAAGATTTAGATATTAGAGTAGACCCAGAGCTAACTCTACCCCTTATCAATGGCATGTAAATAATAAGCTGTAATCCGTTGTATAGTGAACCCTTTGTCGGGATTTTTATTAAGTATAAAATAAAATTAACATTTTTGTACTATGATTAAAAATTTTTTTTAATAAAAAATATATAAACATGTGTAAGAATATATAAAAACAATGAACTCTAACAGCTCTGTTAGTGTAGGCGTTTGTTCCTTCAAATGGTAGGGTCAGATGTTGGTAGGACCTGATCTGGGTTCTTTTGTTATATCCCTTGCATCCTAAAAATACAATACCAAGAGTCAGTATGGCTTGTGAACCATGACTGGTTTTGGTTTTACTATGAAGGTGTATATCTCTATATTATTACATTACCTTATCCTTTTGAAGTCATCTTGATGCTTAACAAAGATGGCTAAGTTTCAGTGCCAGTGTAGGTCGTGAGAGGGACTCTACAGGATGAAATGATAATTTTGAGTACATCTGTATGCTGGTGGTCACCTATAACATCTATGGTTTGTTTAATTACCTTTACTGATAGGTCAAGATTTATATCCAGGGTATGTTGAATCACTGGATGGTGTCTAGATCAATGGTGATCTTCTAGGTTGAATGGGTCTTATTTGTTTGGTGTGTGTCTCTGTGGTAACGGAAATACAGCTATGGCGTCTGCTCTGGATTGGAGCACAATGACAAAAATTTCTAATTTCTACTAGCAATGGTTATAAAGGAGGGTAGAATTAACCATAAACGTAATGTGCTCTACCTTGCAGAGGTCTACAGTCAGTACTCACTGTAGCCTAGGAGCATATCTTTTTAGTAAGCTGGTTGCAATGTCTAGAGCAAAAAAACAATACCTACTATTATTTTATATCCAAGTGTCAATATTAGTAAAGGTATTGCTTTTTGTTATAGACATCACAACCAGCTTACTAAAAAGATATGCTCCTAGGCTACTGTGAGGACTGTAGACCTCTGCAAAATAGAGTACGGTACATTATGTTAATGGTTAACTCTACCCTGATTTACAGCCATTGCTAGTAGAGATGATACATTTTGTCATTGTGCTCAAATTCCAGAGCAGACGCCATACGCCAACGATTCAACATACCCTAGATATAAATCTTGATTTATCAGTAAAGGTAATTAAACCAACCATATACGTTATAGGTGACCACCAGCATATCAATATACTAAAAATGATAATTTCATCCTTTAGCATCCCTCTAGCACGACCTACACTGGCACTGAAACTTAGCCATCTTTGTTAAGTTATCAAGACGACTTCAAAAGGATAAGGCAATATAGAGATATACACCTTCATAGTAAAACCAGTCATGGTTCACAAGCCATACTGACGCTTGGTATTGTATTTTTAGGACGCAAGGGATAGAACAAAAGAACCTAGATCAGGTACTACCAACATCGGACCATACCATTCAAATGAACGAACCGCCTACACTAACAGAGCTGTTAGAGTTCATTGTTTTTTATATATTCTTATAAAATTTTTATATATTTAAAAAAAAGTAATTTAATTATTAAAAAATGTTTTAATTTTATTTTTTTTATCTACTATATAATTAGAAACAAATGAGTCCTGCACACAGAGAACAAGTCTGTAAGAACATGTTCACACCGCCAACATATTTGGAGACCAAAAAGCTAAATGCGACCAAAAACAACAGTACACTGCAGTAAAAGTATTAAATGCAAGTGCAGTATAAAAAATAGTATAACAAATACAGGTACTTAGTCTATCCGTTTTTTTGCGCAAAAAAATTATATCAAGCCACGTCACTAACTTCAAAGTGTACCCATCTCTGACGCGGTCCTAACTGTTGTATTAAAAAACCTGACTAGTGTGTATACTTACCAGTGAGCAGGAGCCAGCAAGACCTGTGTCTGAGATGGACTGAAGGCGACGGGGCTCTATGTGTGCAGGGCCCAGAGAGGGGCGGGAACTCAATCTCTTGCAAAGCAAGAGGCAACTTAATTAGAAACAAATGAGTCCTGCACACAGAGAACAAGTCTGTAAGAACATGTTCACACCGCCAACATATTTGGAGACCAAAAAGCTAAATGCGACCAAAAACCTGACTAGTTTTTTAATACAACAGTTAGGACCGCGTCAGAGATGGGTACACTTTGAAGTTAGTGACGTAGGCTTGATATAACTTTTTTTGCGCAAAAAAAACGGATAGACTAAGTACCCTGTATTTGTTATACTATTTTTTATACTGCACTTGCATTTAATACTTTTACTGCAGTGTACTGTTGTTTTTGGTCGCATTTAGCTTTTTGGTCTCCTACTATATAATTGTCTAATTCCGTCTGTAATGGAAAATCCCCCTTCGCTGATTGGTTGCAGTGGCTGGTGGCGACCAATCAGCGAAGGGGGATATAAATCTTGCGCCAAGAGAGCGCCGCTTTGCTGATTGGTCGCCGCGCGACCAATCAGCGAATCGGCATGCGGCTTGGCGGGGGATTTGAATGACTGTATGTTGGCTCAGTGGTTAGTACTATATGTGGTGGCTCAGTGATTAGCACTCTATGCTGGCTCAGTGGTTAGCACTGTACGCTGGCTCAGTAGTGAGCATTGCATGGTGCCTCAGTGATGGGAGGCAGGCACACAGGAGGCAGAAGGCATAGAGGAGGCAGAGGAACAGGGGAGGTAGCGCACACAGAGAGAGACTGCGCACACAGGGTCTAAGAGCACACAGAGTGGAGAGAAAGGCACAAGTAAGACAGAACGCACAGGGGAAGAGACAGCACAGAGAGGAGAGAGCGCACAAGGGGACACAGGCACAGAGACTGCCCTCCCGATGCAATAGCATCGGGCCTATTTCTATATTCTAAAATATCCGATGCGTTAGAATCGGGCCACCATCTAGTACTTAATAAACTTCCTGACAAAGGGTTAACTACACACTGGATTACAGCTTTTTATTTACATGCCATTGAGAAGGGGTATGAGTTAGCGCTGGGTCTACTCCAAAATTTAAATTTGCTTAAGACACTCTCAGATTTGAGAATTTATACACGGCAACCCTCCTTGGCTTTCTAGCAGCAACCACTTGAATAAAAAAAATACCTTTGACTACCCCCCCGACTAGTCAAAGTCTCCTTTTGTCTAGCTCCAGTGTGCAATAACCTAATAATTAGTGACATATATAAGATTATCTCAGCATAGGAGATGTGATCTGATCAGATCATGTCCCTGTATGGTCAGACACATCCATTACACAGTACATAGCAGAGACACTATATAAGATTATCTCAGCACAGGAGATGTGGTATGATCAGATCTTGTCCCTGTATGGTCAGACACTGGCCATTACACAGTACACAGCAGGGACACATTATCTTAGAGGAACTATTTTTTTTAAACCCATCCAATAGTGGAAATTATTAGTAGCCAATAATCTGTTCATTAAAATTTACTTTATTCATATTCATTCCTTTGAATTAAAACAGGCTAAGGGTGCCTTCACACTGGCGACTTTGAAAAAATGCGGCAGATCCGGTCAAAAAAACGCATCTGCCGAATTTTCCGCCTGACGGCTACACTTGCGGTTCACCTGCAGCAAGCCCCATGCATTGTCTATGGGGCTTGCGGTAAGTGTGCAGCAGACGCGGCAAGTGCGGTTTCAGCACTTGCGGCAGATGCGGCCGTGAAAATACCCGTGGTCAGCTGCACACTTACCGCAAGCCCCATAGACAATGCATTATAGGCGGTACTCGCGGCAGATGTGTTTTTTTTGTCCGGATCCGGGCACAACCGCCAGGGTGAAAGCACCCTTACATTTATGGTTTTTGTACATGTTAAATAATAAATATTAGTTGTTACATGGTAGTTAATTGAAGGTTAGTGCCAATAAATAATTTCTACTAGTCTTAAAGGGGTTTTCCCATGAATACAATTTTTTTTATATAATTACAATTATCATAACTTGACTTTTGGAATTTGGTTTATTTAAAAACAATGTATTTTTTCATCAATCTCCCCATGTATGTGGTGCTGCAGAGCTGCCTCTGAGTCACATGAGAGCTCTGTCCGACCTGTCTGTGCCTCCTAGTAATGATCGCGCATGCAATGTGCTGAGCTCAGCCTACAATCACGGCCGCTCCTCACATGAATGCGCATTGCTGCTCATGCGCAGTGACAGTTTGTGACAGGCTGCCTAAGCTGTGGAGGAGAGCTATAAACTGTAGCTCTGTGCTCCGCAGCTTATCAAGGAGTCTGTCTGACAGGGAGCGTTCTGACACAGGGAGACCCTCACCTGTCCTGCAGACAGCGATAACCTCCCATCTAGGACCACAGAGCCCTGCCCCCTCCAGCAGCATCACTGCCAGTATACAAACCATCATGGAGGGGCAGGGCCTACCGGAGGGCGGAACCAAAGCTCCGGAGCCAACACTGAAGATCAATGGAGGGGCGGAGCCAACTGGAGGGGGCGGACCCAGAGCCGCATAAGAAAGAAAGAAAGAAAGAAGACTGCTGAACACAGAAGAGGTGATGTACAAGCGGAGGAGACAGCTGAGGCAGAATGAGACGAGGAAGAGACAGACAAGAACGAGAGAGACAGCTGAGCAGAGATGAGACAGGAGGAGAGAGACAGCTGAGGCAGAGATGAGACAGGAGAGAGAGAGAGCAGCTGAGGCAGAGATGAGAACAGAGGAGGGAGAGAGACAGCTGAGGCAGAGATGAGACAGGCAGGGAGAGAGACAGGAGCAGAGTGAGGACAGGAAGGACAGAGGAGGACAGAGACAGGCAAGGACGAAAAGAGGCAGGACAGAGAAGGCAAGGACGAAAAGAGGCAGGGACAAGAGACAGGCAGGGACAAGAGACAGGCAGGACAAGAGACAGGCAGGGACAAGAGACAGGCAGGACAAGAGACAGGCAGGGACAAGAGACAGGCAGGGACAAGAGACAGGCAGGACAAGAGACAGGCAGGGACAAGAGGACAGGCAGGGACAAGAGACAGGCAGGGACAAGAGACAGGCAGGGACAAGAGACAGGCAGGGACAAGAGACAGGCAGGGACAAGAGACAGGCAGGGACAGAGACAGGCAGGGACAAGAGACAGGCAGGGACATGAGACAGGCAGGGACATGAGACAGGCAGGGACATGAGACAGGCAGGACATGAGACAGGCAGGGACATGAGACAGGCAGGGACATGAGACGGGCAGGGACATGAGACAGGCAGGGACATGAACAGGCAGGGACATGAGACAGGCAGGACATGAGACAGGCAGGGACATGAGACAGGCAGGGACATGAGACAGGCAGGGACATGAGACAGGCAGGGACATGAGACAGACAAGGACAGAAGAGAGACAGTAGGGACAGAAGAGAGACAGGCAGGGACAGAAAAGAGACAGCAGGGACAGAAAAGAGACAGGCAGGGACAGAAAAGAGACAGGCAGGACAGAAAAGAGACAGGCAGGGACAGAAAAGAGACAGGCAAGGACAGAAAAGAGACAGGCAAGGACAGAAAAGAGACAGGCAAGGACAGAAAAGAGACAGGCAGGACATGAGACAGGCAGGGACATGAGATAGGCAGGGACATGAGACAGGCAGGGACATGAGACAGGCAGGACATGAGACAGGCAGGGACATGAGACAGGCAGGGACATGAGACAGACAAGGACAGAAGAGAGACAGGTAGGGACAGAAGAGAGACAGTAGGGACAGAAGAGAGACAGGCAGGGACAGAAAAGAGACAGGCAGGGACAGAAAAGAGACAGGCAGGGACAGAAAAGAACAGGCAGGGACAGAAAAGAGACAGGCAGGGACAAAAAAGAGACAGGCAGGGACAGAAAAGAGACAGGCAGGGACAGAAAAGAGACAGGCAAGGACAGAAAAGAGACAGGCAAGGACAGAAAAGAGACAGGCAGGGACTAGGGATGAGTGAGTAGTAAAATATTCGGACTCGCTATACTCGTAACGAGTAGGTCCTAATACTCGGCTACTCGTTACAAGTAGCGAGTCCAATGTAAGTCAATTGGAAAAACAAGTATTGCGAGTAATTTCTCGGCTGGACCCTACACAGCGGTCTAGGGGCTGAGGAAAAGGCTTTTAAACAATCACTCAGACCGATACTCGCTCCCCCGCAGCTTCCCTGCCTGACTCTCAGCTCCCGATCCTAAGTTAGGACCAGGCAGGCAGCACAAGGGAGCGGGAAGCAAAGGACCCAGGCGGGAAAGCTGGCAGTGGTGAAAAGACTTCACCGCCAGCTTTCTCGTCCAGTGCTCCGCTTCCTGATGCACGCTCCCAACTCCCTGTTGCTACGCTCCCCGCCTGGTCCGAACTTAGGATCCGGCGGGGGAGCAGGGAGCATGCATCAGGGAGCGGAAGATGGGAATGCCGGCGGTCATGTCTTTTCACCGCCGGCTTTCCTGATGGTTATTTCAAATGATCAGCTGATGCTGATCAGCTGTTCATTTGAACTAGGCGCAGTGTCCTCAGAGGGTTCATGTGAGTTCATGCTTGACAGCATGAACGGACATGTGAACTTTCCTACAGGCGCACAGCTCAGCCACATCTCTGGTAGAGATTCTCTATCAGAGATGTAACTGAGCTAAAGAAGAAGATTCGGTTGGACTACGTTAGACTGAAGATTATTTTTTTTTTATAAAGATGGAATCTATAAGTGTTTTTTCTTTTCTAATAAAATATTTTTTTCTCCCTTTTTTTTTTTTTTTTTAATACTTTAGTAGAAATTCATGGCGGTCATGTCTAATATTGGCGTGATACCATGAATTTCGGGCTTAGGACCACCTGATAATACAAAGCTGGCCCAACACCTTTATTACCCAGTGAGCCACCGCACCAGGGCCCTGGGTGAGCTGGATACAGTGCCAGAAAATGGCGCTTCTATGGAAGCGCCATTTTCTGGGGTGGCTGCGCACTGCAATTCGCAGTGGGGGGGGGGCCCTGAAAGCTTGGGCCACCCTGCGCTGTGGATTCCAGCCCCCAGCTGTCTAGTTGTACCTGACTGGACACAGAAATAGGACGAAGCCCCACATCAAGTTTTTTAAAATTATTTCATGAAATTCATGAAATAATTAAAAAAAAGGGCTTCCTTGTATTTTTGTTTCCAGCCAGGTACAAATAGGCAGCTGGGGGTCGGGGGAAGCCCGTTTCTGCCTGCTGTACCTGGCTGGCATACAAAAATAAGGTGAAGCCCACATCAAAATTTTTGTAATAATATAATTAAAAATTGACGTGAGGCTTTGCCCTATTTTTGTGTCCAGCCAGGTACAACTAAGCAACTGGGTGCTTTAATCCACAGCGCAGGGTGGCCCAAGCCTTCAGGGTGGCCCAAGCCCCACTCCCCCCACCAGATCCTAAGTTACGACCAGGCGGGGAGCGCAGCAACAGGGAGTGGGGAGCGTGCATCAGAGAGCAGGGAGCAGAGCACTGCACAAGAAAGCTGGCGGTGAAGTCTTTTCACTACCACCGGTTTTCCCGCCTGGGTTCTTTGCTGCCCAGTCATAACTTAGGATCAGGCGGGGAGGCTGCAGAGGAGCAGGGATGGGGCCTGTCTTATGTCACTGCCTGTCTCTTTTCTGTCCCTGCCTGTCTTTTTTTCTGTCACTGCCTGTCTCAGGTCACTGCCTGCCTCATGTCACTGCCTGTCTTTTTTCTCTTTTCTTATCTCTGCCTTAGCTGGTCTCTCCCCCTGCCTGTCTCTGCCTCAACTGTCTCTCTCACCTCTTCTGTGTTCAGCAGTCTTCTTTATGCTACTCTGGGTCCGCCCCCTCTAGTTGGCTCTGCCCCCTCCATTGATCTTCAGTGTTAGCTCCGGAGCTTTGGTTCCGCCCTCTGGTAGGCCCCGCCCCTCCATGACACTTTGTATACTGGCAGTGATGCTGCTGGAGGGGGCAGAGCTCCATGGTCCTAGATGGGAGATAATTGCTGTCTGCAGGACAGGTGAGGGTCTCCCTATCTCAGGACACGCTCCCTGTCAGACAGAAGCCTTGATAAGCTGCGGTTTATAGCTCTCCTCCACAGCTTATCAGGCAGCCTGTCACAAACTGTCAGTGCGTATGAGCAGCAATGCACATTCATGTGAGGAGCGGCCATGATTGTAGACTGAGCTCAGCACATTGCATGCACGAACCTTACTAAGAGGCACAGACAGGTCTGACAGAGCTGAATAAGAATTATTTCTGGCACACCTATGAAGAATTGGGAAACTGACACATGCAGTCTTGTTGCTAGTGGTGCTTTTATTACTCAAAAAGGTGAACGTCTTATAGCAATGAAAGTCTTGTAACAATGTAAAACGTTTTCAGCCCTGATTTGGGCTTTCTTCAGTACAGACAATACTTTCAGTGTTTTCTTTATGATACTGAGTATAGGTTAAAGGGATCATTGTTATCCCTGAGTTGTCAGCACCTTTCAATTGTATAATCCTGTGTAAGGTAACAATATTTCATGTGGCTCACTAGGTAACTGCCAACTATGGCTGTAATGTATGGGCAACGGTCCGTGGGGGGACCTTGGAGGGCGGGGAGACCGATAATAAACCAAATTACAAAAAGTAAAGTTATGACAATTGTAATTATATAAAAGGATATTGTATTCGTGGGAAAACCCCTTTAATACCTGCTTATAGGTTTTCATATAAAAATATATATACAATTTTAAGTTATAAAAACAGTATTGAAAGATTCTTACCTATAAGTCAAGCAAAGTACCAGCAGAAGAACCAAAGCAAATGTGATGGTAACAGCAATCGCAGCCAACAGCACTACACCTTCCCTGCCCCGACTTTCCTGAACACCCATAGTTGTCATCACAGACTGGTTATGGTAAGAGAAGAGGATTGCAAAGCCACGGCCACGGTTAGTGGTTGTAATAAGCTCCAAAATCAGCTCGATCATCTCATCAGGAGAACCAAAGGAAAGACTTTTATTTATGGGAGAAATGGATCCACAAAACCGAGCAGAGTAAGTGAGCAGGTCAGTGATATAGAGGACATCAAGCGGACACATATCCAGTACTGGAGGTGTTGTAGTGAAGGGGTCAGTTCCATTGCTTATTGATGGTGAACCTTCACTCACCTGTTCAAAGGGAACGGTTTCCATTCGATTTGTGACTGCTTCTACAAGATGCATAGGTTTGCTGACTTCTTCAGTCTGAGTTACATATTTTCTCGTGTCTGTAGAAACTGTATTCGACATACCACTGATAAGGTTTGGATCTTGTAATTCTGTCCACGGTTTATATCCTTTATCACTTTTAGACCAGGTTTCTGTGGACATCAGGTTTCTGGTTTCACTGTTATATCCCACATTTTCTGAGGTTAGTTCTATTTCCAAGTTATTTAGCAAATTATTTTTTGTAGAAGTGTCCTTTCTAGCTCTCTTATTCTCAGAGCTAGAACTGAATTGGGGAGGTTCAATAATGGAATAGCCAGTTGCAGATTGCTCATTAATAGAACTATCAAATACATCAAAATCCAGAATTTCCAGTACAACAGTGGAGCCTGCAGGAACAAAGATCTGCCACAAACAATGAGAGCCAGGGAGGTAGTTGTTGGGAAATCCTGGAGATAAAATTAGATCTCTGTCTGCCAGGTTTAGTACAGCTCCGCAATCAAAATACACCTATAAGAAAGATACGTAAAAATCTTCAGAAGGCAAATATTATGCTTTGTACAACTGATATTAAGAGTCTACAAAGCATGCAAATCAACAGACGGACGATGAAGCATACAATTACTATTTTTCTTTGTTGTGTTTATTCTGACCGTAAAGTCAAATACTGGATTTAAAGGGATCCCGTCACCTCCAGAATGCCTCCTAAGCTAGCAAAACAGGTCTCTGCAGCATATTATCACTAATCTCACACTTCTTTCGTCTCCTAAAAGCATCCTGTGAAAGTGCATAAAAACGTTTTAATACTTACTAATTAGTGATTATAATTAGCAGGGGCTGTATTCTTTAGTCACCAGGGCAGGCTGTTTCGCAGGCTCCAGGATCCACCCTCTCTGTCTGTGTGCTCTGCTTGTGCAGGCTTTACCCTCCCCCCTCTTGTCACTCACAGAATGCAAATCATTAGCCATGCCTTCAGCTCCACATCACAGCAGCCAAACAGAGGGAGGGTGGATCCTGGAGCTGCAAACCAGCCCACCCTGGTGACTAAAGAATATAGCCCCTGCTAATTATAATCACTAATGAGTGAGTGTTAAAACGTTTTTTCCACTTTCACAGGATGCTTTTAGGAGACAAAAGGAGTGCGAGATTAGTGATGGGATGCTGCAGGGACATGTTTTGCTAGCTTAGGTGGCATTTTGTAGGTGACAGGATCCCTTTAAACTAGCAGATAATCCTGGAACAAGTGTTCCTACCCTGTTTACCCAAAAATAAGATGGGAGGGGGGAATATCACATGGGATATTGGGGGCTTCAAGGGGATGATGAGAATATTGGGGGCTTCATGGGCATATTGGGTTTTGCAAGGGGAGGATGAAAAAATAAGACATCCTCTGAAAATAAGGTCCTTTTAAAAGGTCCATGGAATTAATAAACCATGTGCCAGTTCTTTTTGTATTGACCATCGATACTTTTCCAACCTCGTTATAGGAGAGGTCTTCCATGCCATGTAATAATCTAGTTTCCAGCCTTTCAACTGACTAAGGCAATGTTCACACAGTGCGTTTTTTTTGCCTCTTTACGCGCGCTTTTTCCCACACCTGCATCTGCGTTTCCCAGCAAAGTGAATGGAAATTCACTTTTGCCGCTCAGATGCTGCGCTATTTTCAGCCCCGCTTTTGGGGCCGAAAACGCTTGCGTTAAAAGAATCAACTTGTCAATTGTTTTGTGCAAATATGCACGCGTTTTCCACTATAGGCCCCATTATAAGCACTGGAATTATGCATCGCCGTTCAGACAATGTGCAATTCTAGCGCCTATAATGCGGGTCCATGAGGAAAAACAGGATGTGATGTCACATGGGGGAGGAAGAATCCTGTGTTCCTCCCCCCAGGTGACATGTTGACCCAGGAGTTTTGCTTTCCCCAGTGTATCTATATACACTGGGAAGCAAAATAAATATGAAAACATGTATGAAAAATTAAATAAAAATACTTACCTCTCTGCCGCCTGTCCAGGATCGGAGAAGACATCCGATCACCACCGCCAGGACCTTAAAATGTGATTTAAATGGTGATTGGCCAGTAGCGATCATGTGATATGTGACGTGCATATCACATGATCTCTTCCGACCAATCACCATTAAAGGTCCTGGCAGGCAGCAATCAATGACCTCTCTGCCGCCTGTCCAGGATCGGAGAAGACATCCGATCACCACCGCCAGGACCTTAATATGTGATTTAAATGGTGATTGGCCAGTAGCGATCATGTGATATGTGACGTGCATATCACATGATCTCTTCCGACCAATCACCATTAAAGGTCCTGGCAGGCAGCAATCGATGACCTCTCTGCCGCCTGTCTGGGAGCCGAAGAGAAGCAAGTATTTATTTTTATAATTTTATACATGTTTTCACATTTATTTTGCAAAACTCCCGGCCCGACATGTCAGACTGGGGGAGGAACACAGAATTCATCCTCCCCTGTGTGACATCACATCCCTCCTACGCTTTTGGGGGAGAAATGCTGCCGTAAAACAACGCGGTGTGTGAATTTTTTTACCTGTGCTAAATAGTGCGGCCGCAAAACGCAGCAAAAACACACGCCCCAAAATCGCAGGAGATACGCACTGTGTCAACGTAGCCTGAGTATGTGCACGCGTTCAGGCTTCCCCGTGTTTAGGATGCAACGTAATTCCTCTTGCAGAGACACTAGTGCCCTGTGTGGGAGATCGTGCTGTCCGTGTCCAAGAACAGGATTACTGACCGTGTATTTTCACTGTGTTCACTCACTCAGAACACTAGCATTTCTGTAAGAAAAAAAATGACATGCTGCGGCTTGAAAAAATGTTGCAGTTTATGTGGCATAAAAAAGAAGTGCAGTGGACATGGGATTTCAATAAATCCCATCCACTGTGCTTATACGGAAGAGAAGTGTTTTAGACACAGCAAAAATATGCGGTGTCCAAAACACTGTTAATCCTGATTGTGTGCACACACCCTAACTTCCCAATATCTTTTTTAAAATATGGAGCCCAAAACTAGATCCTAAATTCAAGATGTTGCCTTCCAAGTGATTTATAGAGGGGTAAAGATACATTGGAATCACAGATTTTCTCTCTTTTTATACACCCTAAAACCATTGCAGCTCCTGCCTGTCCCTAACATGAAGTACCGTAGTTGCTTAGCTTAGTTGAAACCAGAACACCCAAGGCCTTCTCTCGTTTTGTATCCCTAGTATATTTCCATCTAATTTATGAATGTACAGTAATACACTGCCCTGACCTAGGTGCATTACACAATTTATCAACAATAAACTTCATCTGCCATGTGTTCGTCCATACTGTCATCTTACCTCATCATTTCTAATCACATTAAAACCTTCAGAAATTACATACTATGCTATGGACTAATAATAATAATAATAATAACGAAAAATTTTAAAGTAACACTTGCTATTAACCCTATTTGTGAATTAATGAGGATTAAGGGTAACTGTTCCTCATACATTCTTATGCAAAGATCAACAAAATAGGGCATCCAAAATTGATGCTAAACAAAAAATTACACATGATCTGATTAGATATAAAAAGCCAGATAGTAACGAAAATTAATAACAATAAATCAACTTTTAGTCAAGATGTACCGTAAAAAGAATCAGGCACTGTTTTGCTAGAAAATACTTAATATTGTTGTGTAGAAATTGACATTTCGGTGTCAAATGATCTTTAGCATTGGTTGGAGGAGTATATGCTGTCATAGGGCCGCTTTACACACACCAACCTCTGTGACCAACTTCTGAACAGATCTCTGGTTGCAGTGAAATCATGGACACATTGTTCTATTTGTACACAGCCACAAAATGGAGCAATGTGTCCATGATTTCACTGCAACCAGAGATCTGTTCAGAAGTTGGTCACAGAAGTTGGTGTGTGTAAAGCGGTCCTTAAAGTAGAAGATTTGGTGCTATGGATGCCTCACGTTCGAATACTAATTGCCTCGTAAATGTGCTTTCTCCTAGTGACGGTGGTAGCGTTCCTCAGAGTGCAGTCTCTACAGCCTTGTACAAACGGAGCGCATGTTTGATAACATTTCGTTCAACCAAAACATTACAGATACACAGAGGATTGAACAAGATTAAAGTGTTTATCTATATTATCAATTATAGAGTGCTGGATTCTTTGGTACATGAACACTTATGAGGCGAGACCCGATCTGAGTACCTTTACACCTGTGGAGTGCAGTATTCCATAAATATGACATTTATATTAGAATATTCAACCACAAGGCCTCGCTCCCATTTACATTTTCAACCAACCAGTTCAATAAAAAAAAATATTGGATTGCACTCGCACTAATGTTATTCAGTTAGGCAGTGTTAATCTGCATTTTTTTTTTTCAACTAAAATTGGGCTTGGTGGGGGGGAATCACAGCTTGCTGCGTATGGCCGCGTACAATGGACAAGGCTAACCAGTTCAAGTCACTGGGTGTAAGAAAAAAATAAAAAATAAAAACACCCAGCAGGCAAATTGTGCGTATGTCAGCGAGTGCAATCCAAGATTTATTTCCTCACATTGCGTCCATATGACAGGAGTATGCCATCCATATGCAATGCATTTTTAACAATCATTTACATACTATAATCCTGTATGAATATTAAAGCTAGTTGTCATAAGCATATGGATAGGTGATAAAAAAAAAACATTGCACACTCACATGTCACACGTAAAATGCGAGGGCAAAAATGCACACTTGCATGACATTGAGCAACATACGCATGACAATAGTCCTAGTTTTTGGGCTCAGGATCGGAGTATTGTTTTATACGCTAGATTAAGTGAGGCCTTAATCTAAAATAATTAGAAAATTTTTTGTATATGCAATAAATTCACAATCAACAGTAGCGTTTTAATAAGGAGATGCAGATCTGGCTATTTAGTCAAAGAAGATTCTTCTTTTATCTAATAATAAAACTTTACTTGGCAAAAGCGTAGAAACAAAATCCAACTGCTTTCAAAGACATCTGGTTCATATATACAGTATGAAGAATGTCTTTAGAAAGATATACTAGTATCTTCAAACGGAAAATTGGCTCTAGTACAGAGAAATTCAGAAAAATCCTAACATTTTACCCAAGATAATTCTATTCCTACTGAGTTGCAATTAACTTAAACATGCAGTGTGCAAAACACAAGCCAATATGAGCATGTAACTACGACAGAGACTCGTGGAAGTATTCACTTATTTTGTTGCATTACCTGTGTTTAAATATTTTTATAAAATCAGTTGTGTGTGTGGTGCATAAGCAATAGACAGTCTAAGTTGTGGAATTGAAATGAGAAAAATATAGGCAAAATTCTAAATTATGGGATAAAATACATAAAAATTGCCTTGTACATACAGTGCCTTGTGAAAGTATTTGGCCCCCTTAAACTTTTCAACCTTTTGCCACATTTCAGGCTTTAAACATAAAGATATAAATTTCTAATTTTTTTGTGAAGAATCAACAACAAATGGAACACAATCGTGAAGTGGAAAAAAAAATTATTGGATATTTTAAACTTTAACAAATAAAAAACTGAAAAGTGGGGCTTGCAATATTATTCGGCCCCTTTACTTTCAGTGCAGAAAACTCACTCCAGAAGTTCAGTGAGGATCTCTGAATGAGCCAATGTTGTCCTAAATGACTGGTAATGATAGATAGAATCCACCTGTGTGTAATCAAGTCTCCGAAAAATGTACCTGCTCTGTGATAGTCTCAAGGTTCTGTTTCAAGTGCAGAGCGCATCATGAAGACCAAGGAACACACCAGGCAGGTCCGAGATACTGTTGTGGCGATATTTATAGCCGGATTTGAGATACACAAAGATTTCCCAATTTTTAAGCATCTCAAGGAGCACTGTGCAATTGATCATATTGAAATGGAAGGAGTATCAGACAAATGCAAATCTACCAAGACCAAGCCATCCCTCTAAACTTTCATCTCGAACAAGGAGAAGACGGGTCAGAGATGCAGCTAAAAGGCCCATGATCACTCTGGATGAACTGCAGAGATTTACAGCTGAGGTGGGAGAGTCTGTCCATAAGACAACAATCAGTCGTACACTGCACAAATCTGGCCTTTATGGAAGAGTGGCAAGAAGAAAGCCATTTCTCAAAGATATCCATAAAAAGTCTCGTTTGAAGTTTGCCACAAGCCACCTGGGAGACACCAAATATGTGGAATAAGGTGCTCTGGTCAGGGTCAGATGACACCAAAATTGAACTTTTTGGCCACAGTGCAAAACGATATGTTTGGCGTAAAAGTAACACAGCTCACATCACCCTCAAAACACCATCCCCACTGTCAAACATGGTTTGGGCCTGCTTTTCTTCAGCAGGACAGGGACGATGGTTAAAACTGATGGGAAGATGGACGGAGCCAAATACAGGACCATTCTGGAAGAATACCTGTTGGAGTCTGCAAAAGACCTGAGACTGGGACGGAGATTTATCTTCCAACAAGACAATGATCCCAAACAAAGCAAAATCTTCAATAGAATGGTTCAAAAATAAACGTATCCAGGTGTTATGGGGCCATTACACGCACAATATCGTTAACGATATCGTTGCAACATCTCAGCTTTTGGGGCATTGCTACGACGTCGTTGCGTGTTACACGTAGCTATGACCAACGATAAGTCGTTAATTGATTGTAGATTTATGAACTGGTCCATAAATCTGTCATTCGTTGGATGTGCTGCATTGGTGTGTGTCACACCTTTCCAACGATCTCGTTTTGTGACTATTCAGAACTGAAGCACATAGGCGCCCAAACGACTGCAAGTATCGTTCGCTTGTCGCGGAATCGTTGCTGCGTTGTTCAATATATCTGTATGTGTGACACCTCAGCAGCGATCAGTAGCGTGTAACGGAGCCTTTAGAATGGCCAAGTCAAAGTCCAGACCTGAATCCAATCGAGAATCTGTGGAAAGAGCTGAAAACTGCTTAAACAAATGCTCTCCATCCAACGTCACTGAGCTCGAACTGTTTTGCAAGGAAAAATGGGCAAGAATTTCAGTCTCGATGTGCAGAACTGATAGAGACATACCCCAAGGGACTTGCAGCTGTAATCGCAGCAAAAGGTGGCGCTGCAAAGTATTAACTCAAGGGGACTGAATAATATTGCACGCCTCACTTTTCAGTTTTTTGTTAAAGTTTAAAATATGCAATACATTTCATTCCACTTCATGATTTTGTCCCACTTCATGTTGATTCTTCACAAACAAATTAGAATTTAAATCTTTATGTTTGAAGCCTGGAATGTAGCAAAAGGTTGAAAAGGTCAAGGGGGCCAAATACTTTCACAAGGCACTGTATGTATTCACCCCTTTTGCTATCAAGACCCTAAAAATTTCAGGTGCAAGCATTTTCATTTATAAATCACATGGTAGGTGAAAGAAAGTCACTGTGTGCAATGTAAGTGTAAGAGGATCTGTCAGTATATACACACCCATTCTGAAAGGCTGAAACACCTTTAACCAAACAACAACATCGAAGACCAAGGAGATCTCCAAACAAGTCAGAAGAAAGTTGTTAAATCATCGTTGGGTTCTAAAAAAAATTTCAATCTCTGATGATTCCCTGGACAACCATCAAATCCATTATCATCAAATGGAAAGAACACTGTACCAAAACACAGATGCCAAGACAGGGCCGCCTACCAAAACTCTCAGCCTGGCAAAGGAGGACATTAATCAGAGAGGAAGCGCAGAGATTAACAAATTAACCCTGAAGGAGCTGCAGAGTTCCTAAACAGAGAATGAAGTATCTGTCCATACGACCACAATATGACGTACACTGCATAGAGCTGGTCCTTCTGGAAGAGTGGCCAGAAATTGGAAGGCTCGCTTTGAGTTTGCCAAAGATTATGGGAGACACTCCAAATGTATGGAGAAAAGTGCTGTGGTCAGATGACATCAAAATTTAACTTTTTGGCCACCAAAAATGATGTTAAAAATCATTGAACTGTAAAAGGATGACATTCTGAAAACTCACAGAATAGAAAAAAATGGGCAAAATATTGTGCTATGCCATCTCCTGACAGTGTGCTAGGATTCCCTCATGCACGTGAAACAGATCACATTAAGCTGACACTTATCAAATCCATTACCATAATCGATCAATTTCTCTTGCATGAGCGAATCAATGGTCACATAATCCTGGCCTAAGAGAGTAACTGAACAAGGAAAAATAAATAAAATTAGATACCTACATAAAGAGTTATGATTGTGATTCACCTTCACGAACCAGAACAGAGAGTTGGATCCCATGGAGGGCTGCCAACCATATACTTCACTGATAGTCATTCAGATCAATGACTGCCATATTATAACACAAATACCACAATTTCCATCACAATTGGCTGGTGGCAGCTTCAATTAGCAAGATGGAGGATGCTGGTATTAGAATCTATAGTTGCAGTCTGAAAGTTGTCATCTCTCATGAGCTCGCACAAATAAAGGTCAGACATCTCTGGACTAATTTGCTGTCAGCTTCCAAACTACCGGTAAGTATCCACCACACTAATCCTGACAGGCCACAATCAAGATCTGGGAGAATCGAAACGTTGGCCAACTTGTAAAAATAGATCATGAAATAGTATGTCCTTTATAAATATTGTGTGCTCACAATGAAATAGATATCCATAACCATATCAGCCATATGCTCAGTCAACTCTGAAAGTAATATTGCCCAAAAATTTGTGAAATAATATTTTATCAATATATAATAATTTTTTATTTTTTTTCATATTCATATATACCGTATTTTTCGCTTTATAAGACGCACCTGTTTATAAGACGCACCCCCAATTTTGGTAAAAAAAAAAAGAGAAAAAAAATAATTTTTAATGTTAAATGGGGTCCGTCTTATAATGCCAGTGTCCGTCTAACAAATCATATAGGGTTTATGTCCCACATAGCCCCCTCATCCTATTACATGGTCCTTCATCCTATGATATAGCCCCCCATCCTAGAATTAGCCCCCTTAATCTGGATATGGCACCCTTATATTGGATATAGCCCCCTTGTGCTGGCACACGTCCCCCAGTGATGGCAGATGTCCCCCATTGATGGCACACAACCCCCGAGCTGGCGCACAACCCCCAGACCTGGCACACATCCCCTAATGCAAGCACACGTCCCCTTTTGCAGGCACACGTCCCCCATAGATGGCACACGTCCCCCATGGATGGCACACGTCCCCCATGAATGGCACACGTCCCCTAGTGCAGGCACACGTCCCCTAGTGCAGGCACACGTCCCCTAGTGCAGGCACACGTCCCCTATTGAAGGTACACGTCCCCTATTGAAGGTACACGTCCCCTATTGAAGCCACACGTCCCCCATTGAAGCCACACGTCCCCCATGGATGGCACACGTCCCCCATGGATGGCACACGTCCCCCATGGATGGCACACGTCCCCCATGGATGGCACACGTCCCCCATGGATGGCACACGTCCCCGATTACAGGTACACGTCCCCTAGTGCAGGCACACGTCCCCTATTGAAGGCACACGTCCCCTATTGAAGGCACACGTCCCCCATGGATGGCACACGTCCCCCATGGATGGCACACGTCCCCCATGGATGGCACACGTCCCCCATGGATGGCACACGTCCCCCATGGATGGCACATGTCCCCTATTGCAGGCACACGTCCCCCATGGATGGCACACGTCCCCCATTGATGGCACACGTCCCCCATTGCAGGCACACGTCCCCCATTGCAGGCACACGTCCCCCATTGCAGGCACACGTCCCCCATTGCAGGCACACGTCCCCCATTGCAGGCACACGTCCCCTTGTGCTGGCACACGTCCCCCATTGATGGCACACGTCCCCCATTGCAGGCACAGGTCCCCTTGTGCTGGCACACGTCCCCTTGTGCTGGCACAAGTCCCCTTGTGCTGGCACAAGTCCCCTTGTGCTGGCACAAGTCCCCTTGTGCTGGCACACATCCCCTACTACAGGCACACGTCCCCTATTGATGGGACATGTACCCTATTACAGACATGTATTCCCATGTCCTGCATACCGCCGCCCCACATAATACACCCACCCCCTCCACATGCTGAGCCCCAAACTCCCCCCCTCCCCCCGGTAATATGCTGCTTCCCCTCCATTAAGATGGTCCCTCGCCCTGCACTCCCCCAGTCATTAATATGCCCCCCACGCTGGCCAGCGGCAAATAAAATAAAAAAAGCCTCCTTCCTCACCCTCTGGCGATGAGCGACAAGCTCACAGCGTCAGCGCTGACTCCCGGTCTCCATGGTGCTTGGCTTCTTCCGCACATGTGATCGGGCATACAGCGATGACATCATCGCCCGATCACATGAGCGGAAGAAGCCAAGCACCATGGAGACCGGGAGTCAGCGCTGACGCTGTGAGCTTGTCGCTCATCGCCAGAGGGTGAGGAAGGAGGCTTTTTTTATTTTATTTGCCGCTGGCCAGCGTGGGGGGCATATTAATGACTGGGGGAGTGCAGGGCCAGGGACCATCTTCTTAATGGAGGGGGAAGCAGCATATTACGGGGGGGGGGGGGGAGGGTTTGGGGCTCACCATATGGAGGGGGTGGGTGTATTATGTGGAGCGGCGGTATGCAGGACATGGGGGGCATATGGAGGGGCTGCAGAGAGAGCGGGAGATCTCTTGCTCCCGCTCATTTAATATGCACTGCTCCCCCCGTCAGTCTCTCAGTGCAACTTCAGCACTGAGAGGTGGACAGCGGCAGTGCATATTAAATGAGCGGGAGCAGGAGATCTCCCGCTCTCTCTGCAGCCCCGCAGCCAGCCCACTCCAGCCCCGGACACTCTCAATTGCTGCCCCAGCCTCCCCTGCAGTGTATATAATCCATATTCGGATTATAAGACGCACCCCCACTTTCCCCAAAAATTTTGGGGAACAAAAGTGCGTCTTATAAACCGAAAAATACGGTGTATATATATATATATATAGCTTTGGGGTAAAGTGTGGGGTGTGTCCTATAATCCGAATCTACTCTGAGGGGCAGCTTTGGAGCGGTGCCCAGGAGCTGGAACAGGCTGCAGAGGCAGCTCGTAGTCACGTGGCCCCATTCATTGAGCTCATTTAATATGCAGTGCATCCCCGTCCGCCACCTCAGTGCTGATGCTGCGCTGACATGTGGGCAGGGGGAGTGGCACAAATTATATTAGCCTGCACTCACCCCCCCCATCCTCGATATGGCCCCCCCTTCATTGTTTGCCACCCTGCTGGCGCACACGCTAATATAACACACGTTTTTAACTCACCCTCAATCGCTCCGTGCTTCCAGCTCAGTTGTGGCCCTTCCTGAGTCCGGCATTGGATCATGTGACTTGCACAGCACAGTGATGTCATTACTGTGCACCCCGGTAACATGATCCGATGCCCAGGTCAAATGCAGGAAGAGCCACCACTGAGCTGGAAGAACAGAGCGAAGAAGGAGGAGACAGGGGCTACATGCCAGGATGGGGGGTTATACAAAAGATTTGTAAACTGAACACAGGCATTCGAAGACAGACCCCATTTAACATAAAAAAAAAAAAAAAAAAAAAAATTCTCCTTTCCGTCACCAAATTTGGGGTGCGTTTTATAATCCAGAGTGCCTTATAAAGCAAAAAAATATGGTATATATACACAAATTATAATATATATTATAACGATAGAGAGAGGGATAGAGGATATGATATAAAGAACGAACTGTGGAACCAGTATTAATCACCATTATGATCTCAGACAGGTTACTGGGGGAGAATTTTAGTCAATTAGCAGTGCTAAAATATTATTCACTAACAATACATATCTACTCCATCCATCCCTGAACTTAAATGAATAAATGTAGTAATTCCATGAAGATAGCAGAAATATCCCCATTTCTATAGCTAAATAGTATAAACATGAAATTCCCTTGTGCCTTAGTATTTAGAGTACACCAAAGCTGTATAAGCAGAATGTCCCTCTGTATATACACCAACGTGTGTTGAAAATCTTCATCAGTGGATGTGTCGGGAGTAAGATCATATGGATGGATCACATTACAATACCTACTGACAGGATCGGTATATAGGCACAAGCTAGGCACAATGTAGTGGGCACTACAATGGCAGATGTCTATTTTTACACTGCAACATCCATTGCTGCTTGTTTAGGGAAAACACCCATGGAGTCAAAATCACCACTATACCCATAGATGCACGACGAGTTGTAATTTCTAAATCGGGGTCACTTTAAGGAGGTTGCTGCTCTTCTGGTACTTAAGGGCTCAGTATATGCAATCTGCGAATTATTTTAGGAAATTCTGCACAGAATTGATGATCTACAACTATTTAAAGTGAGCACACCCAGTGCACTCGCACACAGCCAGACCAATCAGCGCATATAACAAAGAAAGAAGACCCTTAAGTCTTTTGTGGTGCCCGGCTTAGTCTCTTGCCAAGAAAGTATCTATATATATGTCCCTATTATTGCACCCCCTCCACAGCCCATCGAGGAAGCTGAAGGAAAACACAAGTCGTGCCAGGCCCAACACATACACTACAGGGAGACTAAGGGTATGTGCACACTGGTGGGCGGGTTTGTGTCGGCGGCGGCTGGGCGGACCCGCCAGGAAGCTCTGGAGCCGTCCACCGGCATCCTGGCGGGTATGTGCCGCGGGCTACGGGCGGGTGCACAGCGGGTTAGCGCCGGCGGTGTTGCGGCGGCTGGAAGCAGTACATGATTCTGCTTGCAGCCGCTGCAGAACCGGCCAGTTTATAGAACATGCTCAATCGTTGCTAACCCGCTGGGAACTCAGCGGTTTAGCAACAGATGATCATGTGGAAACCGCCGGTGTGTGCACAGCGGCTGTTGGTTTCCATAGGTTTTAATGTTAACCCAAAAGCCGCTTTTGGATTAACATAAATTTACATAAAACTCATGGAAACCGACCGGCGGTTTCCGCTGCTAAACCTGCAGTAAAACTACCAGTGTGCACATACCCTAACAATACTTGTGAGAAGCATGGGTAAGCAGCAAGCAGGAATCTTTTTTATTCTTTCACCATTCTAATTCTTTTGGGGTAATATCTGACTGACCTATGTAGATGTGTTTTATGGGGTTAAGACGACCGTCACTGGCATCCGTCCCCTCCATGTGGGTCCGCCCACCTATCTTTGTGATGTACAGGTGCATCTCAATGAATTATCATCAAAGTTTATTTCAGTAATTCAATACAAAAAGCGAAATGTATATATTATATAGAGTCATTACAAACAGAGTGATCTATTACAAATGTTTATTTATGTTAATGTTGATGATTATGGCTAACAGCCAAAAAATCCCAAAGGGTCATTATCTCAGAAAATTAAGGTAGTGAGGATGAAGTGTGTGAGAAATAAAATATTACCTAAATAGGTATCAGAGACTTCACCTTGTGTGGTTGTGAGAGTCACAACCACTATAAAACCATATCACAGCTGCTGCAGTCCCCAGCATGGCGTATATAGAGTAGGGAGGATGAAGGGTTAAACACAGTGTTGCCGTATTCCACCTGACATGAAAAAGTGAATATAATATTGATTTATTAGTCAATTAATGTATCAGGGCTCCTTCCTCAGGAAAAACGAATATCATACTGCCATGTTTCAGGGAGCCATGAAATGCATTGACCAATAAATCAATAATATATTAGGTCTCCTGAAATATGGCAGCGCAGTTTTTAACCTTTCATCCTACCTACTTTAATTTTCTAAGTTAATAACTTTTGGGTTTTTGTTGGTTGTAAGCCATAATCATCAACATTTACAGAAATAAACACTTTAAATAGATCACTCTGTAATTACTATTATTATATTGTTATATAATAATTTCACCTTATGTATTAACTTACTGAAAAAAAGTAACTTTTTGACGATATTCTAATTCATTGAGATGCACCTGTATTATGTGGTCCCTTTACACAGATGGTGGTTATACTTAATAGTAATTATCCACATGCTGCTTTCCTCCCCCACCTTTCTGGTTTTTGCTTGTCAACTACACAATCTCCCTGTTTTTTGGTATGTATCGATCTCCTTTAGTGTACTCTTCTAGGTCTCCCTTTATGTCTCTGTATTTATTACCAAGGGGTATACAATTTGAATGGTTTACCACGTAAAAATAAAAATCACTTTTGCATTAACACCACTTGAGTGGACTCCTCTTGGTTTTAATATTTTGGGGCAATAGTACACCTTGGGTTCATAGTTTTTAAGAGAGACGAAAGTAGTGTGCCCCCTATGACATATGATGTCCTATATTTATCCTTGCCTTTTACTTATTCTTTCAATGTGACATGGCACCTGCACTCCATTCCAGCCAAATCCTATATGGCGAGCCTACCTTTCTGAGCTTCCTACTGTGCCTGAAAAGTAGTTTCCAACCACTGAGAGCCGGTATTGTGTAACACATTTTTGTGTTTTTTTTTCTTCCCTTACCCTTCTGAAACTTACAAATGTGGACCTTCAGCATCATATTTGTTGAAAAAAAACACCGATATTTAATTTTTTTCAAAAATTCTAATTTCCTAATAGTTCTGCATACAGTTTATTTGCAACAAAACCTTGTTAAAAGGGTCCAATCACTGGTACAACATCTGGACTCCCATGCATCTACAAAAATAAGTAGGGTAAGTGTGGAAGCCTTAAATAATTAGTAAGCATGTGTGAAATCAATAAAAAGGCCACAGAAAATAAACATTATGTGGAAAAGTGTTTGAGGTTTAATACAAAACAAATTATTTCATTTGTCACTTAAGAGATCCATGTGGTGTCAATAAAGCAAAAATGTTCATGTGTATGCAAATATCTTTCGATGCATTGTATAATATACTTAATGATATAACTACTATTGTCTATCATAGTACATACTAATCAATTCGTGAAATAACCTAAATACAATACAGCTGTCCCGGTCTGGACACAGTATGTATTGTGCATATACTGCCATTTTAGAACAGAGCGCTGGTGTTCTACGAGTACATCAAAGATATTGGGCGTGGGTGACATCAGGAGGACAACTGCCTTCCTATTTATTCTTACAGAAGTCCTTTTTTCAATGTCTAGTTGTTGCCTCCTCTGAAAATTTCCATCAAAAAGTTGCTTCCTGTCTCTAGAGAAATGTTCTCTAATAGTTATTACAGTTCTTCTGCTTAGATCAGAAAAAGTCACCACACTTTCTCTATCCAATTGTTTTTGTTTTGCCATCAATATTTTCCTCAATGTGCTTCACTAACCCTAATGTGTAGATTCCCAGTGGCATGATTTATTAGAACCAGTCCGTATTGCATATTTCACTAATTACTTGGAAGTACCATTTGTTTACTAATTAGTCAACATTCTTTACTAATTGCACACTAAATGTACGCATTTTTTAGGCAAAAAAAAAAAGTTATTTATTTTTCTTAAAAGGGTCTATGGAATTCCCGGTTCTAATTCCTCAGAGGTGGTAGCAACACCAAATTAGGACTTGAAGTTTTTTTTAGTTGCTGTGCATTATAGCGAACATACTGGACTACTTATTATTTCTTTATTTCATATCTGTGACATGAATGTACATATGTAAAATGTTACATTATGCACAGGCCTACATTTCCTCATCATATATTTCCTCATCATCAATTCAATTAATCCTCATCATCAATATCATCACCACCACCTCCACCCCTGGAGGTTAACATTTGGTGACGAGTGTCTGGATTTTGCTGGGACCCTATTTCGTCCATCCCCGGATCCAAGTTGAAAAGATTTTGGGCATTGGTGCAGATACTTTCCTCATCTGGAGTATGTGAATCTTTGCAGTAGACCTCTGATGTCCATGGAACAGAATGTATGAACATTATGCAGAATCATCCGTGTTTCCCCACAATCAGTTGTGCAGTTGGAGAGTTGTGACACGGGGTGACACATGGGTAATTGGAGCGCCACCTCTAAAGACTGTACTGTTTGTGATGCTAAGGTGGAGGAACAGGAGGACATGCCACTTGATGCAGCGCTTAGCATGTACTGTAGCTAAAGCTCTTTCTGGGCCTCATCCACAACTTGAATCACTCTGCTGCTGCAGGCACTTTGTCACTTTGTTGTCACTTTGCTAGCGATACAACAAGCCGATGTTTGGTCTGTACAGCTTTCAGTAACATTAGCAGTAGCATTTACCCCACATACACCTCGAACATGAAGCCTGCTCCCCTTTCCAACAACCTTTTTCCCCTTTTCAACATGACTTAAGGATTTCCCACTCACGTTTTATGCACAGATTTAGAAAACACTTGTTTGAGGCCAAATAGCCTTTTTATTTTTTTGGGAGAAACTGTCAAATCCTTCAGTCACTGCTTTGAGTTCAAACACAACCTTTTTAGCGGAAACTCCAAAGATTTGGCAAACAATTGCTGTAAACAATAAAAAAATAAAAATAAAAAATAAAAATTACCGCTTCTAAAATCCCGAGGGACATGTGACTTAGGCAGTCAATGAAACAAGCCAGCCAATGACACAAGCCCTGGTGTCTTTAACTTGTGGACGTTTTGCGTGTCATGATTGTTTTAGGCCTGCAGCCATTCCCACAGAAAAAGCCAGGAAAAAAAAAATGGAGTTTAACGCTACTCCGACCTCTCCCCTTCTCCTCAAACACATCACACCCACTATACTACACTGTCAGAAGATACAGTAGAAGAAAAGCATCAATTAAACACTAACACTTTATTTATTTATCTGATCACTTAATGAACAAAGCTGCGTTCACCGATTTTTTTGTAAATTGCTTGCGTTACCGATCCCAAGCTGAATCTGCAATGCTCGTGCTGAATTTCAAATTGTCAAACATGTTCAGGGAAAGTTCACTCATCTCTAGTAAAAGCATGTAAGCTACAGACAAGGTAACCAGACAATTACTGTAGTCTCATAATAATATGTAAGGCAGATGTATGCATTAAGGACTGAGGATAAACTAATAAAAATAGAGCTCCTGCATTGTAATGACAAAATCCAGAGTACTACCAGACCAAAGAGATTGCCATACCACAACAGACCAACCACGATCTCCCCACACCACTTCAACGATCGTTTTGCACTTGCTTGTCAAGGACTCCTTGACTCACTTGTGAATGGATTGCTATAGTGAGTGGGAAGGACTAGGCAGCAGGAGGGAAGGACCATATCTTCGTTGATGTGAAAAGAGGACACCACCTTTGGAGAAAGGGAGGAGGATCCCTGGTCTTGATGGAGTACCTGGAAGGCATAGCAGCAAGACTGGGCTGCCAGATCGAAAACCCTCCTGATAGCTATCACCTCTATGAAAATGGAAACCTTACAGGAGAGAAGAGAGAGCAAAATATCCTAAATGGGTTCGAAGGGGGGCCCTTGAAGAACCCTGAGGACCAGGTTAAGGTCCCATGGGACTATTGGTGGAGGGAGGTCTTGATCTGAGTATGAGATGCCAAGCTTCTCTGGAGAAGAATTGACAGTGCCGAGACTTGTCCTCTAAGGGTGCAGAGGGGCAAACCGGACTCGAGCCCTGACTGAAGAAAGGCGAAAATCGCCAGAAAGGAGACCACCAGAAGAGTTGCATCGAAAGTAAGCTTACCATGGTCGGTAAGAGATACGGTGGGATGAAGGCTTTCTGGCCCTGATTACGGTCTGACTGACCAGAGGATAAAAACCTGCTTTTGTTAAGATCATGGATTCAAACAGCCAGGCCATCAAATGTAGAGATGGAGAACTCTGGTGGAAGAAACGGCTTTGAAATAGCAGATAGCAGGGATGTCAGACAGTGGTTGAATTAGTTCCACTAGGCCAGTCCGGAGCTATTCGGATGATCAGGATTCCTTCTACCTTAATCTTTTTGAGGACTGTGGTGATTAGAGTAAGTGCAGGGAACAGGTATGGGAGACAAAACTGGGCCCAGGGAATGACTAGCACATCTGATCCAATGGTGAGGGTGTCGTGGCACCTTGGGACAAATAAGTGAACTTTGTGGTTTAGGCAGGATGCCATCAAGTCTACATCTGGGGTTCCCGACCTCTGGAAGAGGTCTTCAAACACTGATGTGTTGAGGGACCACTCGCCAGGGGATAGACTGACGGCCGAGAAAGTCCATAGCCCAATTTTCCAATCTGGACTGCAATAATGGTGGGGACGTGCTTCTCAGCCTAAAAGAGGATCTGGGATACTTACATCATTGCGGCTCTGCTGCGAGTTCCTCCTTGATGATTGATATAAGTCATGGCTATGGCTTTGTCAGATTCAATCCATGTGAGGTGACCCACCAGGAGAGCTTGTAGCTGGAAGAGGGAGAGGTATATGGCTCCAAGCGCTAGAACATTAATGGGGAGGGTGGTTTCCTGGGGTTTCTAATGGCACTGGAAGGAGTGGTGAAGGAAAACTGCTACCCAGCCAAGGAGACTGGCATCTGTGGTGACAATCTGTCATCGGGGTTGAAATAATGACCTGCCGAGGTGGAGAGAGGAGAAGAGGCTCCACCAGGATATAGGCTGTCTCACGTGTTGAGGAAGAAGGGTAGGACGATCCAGGGAGGAAGGTCTCTAGTCCCAGGCTCCTAGGAGGGCCAGCTGGAGGGGGAAGAGATGAAACTGTATGAATGGGATGGCTTCTATTGAAGATGCTATTCTGCCCAGGTCTCTCATCTGAAATGAAGGGGCCACAGAGAGGGCTAGCTAATGGAGTACATACCGAGGGGGAGGATGATCTTTTCCCATGTAAGGAAGACTAGGGTGCATCAAGGTTTTGAAGAGCAAGCCTAGGAAGACTACACTTTGGGCCAAGATCAGAGACAACTTCTCAGAGTTGATCAGCCACCCTACATGAGAGTGTTGAGAGTAATCTGAACGTTTTTGCAGCAGTCCGAGTAGATCTGAACTTTTATAAGGAGATCATCGAAGTAGGGGATGATCACTATTCCAGTGGGTCAGAGGATAGTCATAACAGGCAACATCCTATGCACTGTGCTTGTACTGTACAACTCAGTATTTTTGATGTAGCATCAACATACTACGCCCGAAATAATGCAAACACTAATAAAGTGAATGTGCCCTCAAAGGGGTGGGGGCTCATTCTGTCAGTGATTAGACCGTACGCCGCAGACTTCATCAAATTGGTATGCTTGGCTGTAATCTCAGAAGGAAGCCCCTTTTAAAAGATGATGCACAAGAAAGCCTACAGATTACTAAAGACAAGCAGACTAAGAACATGAATTACTGGAACCATGTCTTGTGGTCTGATGAGACCAAAATAAACTTATTCGGTTTAGATGTGGTGAAGTGTGTGTGGCGGCAACCAGGTGAGGAGTACAAAGACAAGTGATGTCTTGCTTAAAGTCAAGTATAGTGGTGGGAGTGTCATGGTTTTGCGCTGCATAAGTACTGCCAGCTGTGGGGAGCATCAGTGAATTGAAGGAACCAAGAATACCAGCATGTACTATGATATACTGAAGCAGAGCATGATCTCTTCCCTTCATATTTCAATAGGATAATGACCCCAAACACACATTCAAGAGGACCACTGCCCTGCTAAAAAAAAAACAAAAAAAAACCCCAAGGGTAAAGGTGCTGGACTGGCCAAGCATGTCACCAGACCTAAACACTATTAAGCACCTGTGTGTGAGCCTCTGAGGAGTGTTGTTTTTTTTTATCTAACTTTATAGACAATACACAAACCTACCAATAGAACACTTACATATACAGGAATGGAGTTGTTGCACTAAATATATTCCAACACCCCCACTCAACAACTACTTATCCTGTTAGTCCCATTGCGGTTCTTAAGTCCTCAAACTTGGCTCTTGGCAATGGTTTTGTCATACCATCTGTTAACATCTTGTCAGACTCACAATAAACAAACTCTAATACACCACATGCCACTAAGTCACGTAAGTGGTGAGATGTTTAACATCAGTGTGCTTAGTCCTTACACTAATCTTCTCACTGCTGGCAAGTTTAATACATCCTTGGTTGTCCTTATATACAGATGTGTCCCTACTGCTTGTCTGCAATTCTCCTAGCCGGAGTTTTGACGAACCTTTGGCTTCTGAGAGCTCTTTTTCCTTGTGGTAGCTCCTTAAGCTCCCATATCTGGAGTTGCTGAAGGGACTCCATCTCTTCATTAGCGGCATTTATCCACTTCTGCTTCCCGTGGACAGGCAGTTTTTGCATTTCTTGCCATGAATGTGGCTCTGGTTCAGGAATTGTTCTGACCATATAAGAAAGGGGTCTATACCTTTGTTTAGTCTTTCTGATCTCCTGACTGGAGGTTGACTTGGTTCTTTTGTTTCTTCTTTGCTGGCTTCAGTGCTTATCCAGACTTCAGTGTTTTCTTTTTTGGTGTCTGGGTTTGGTGATTGAGATTCTTGTTCTTGTTTCTTGGCTTGAATGCTGGTGTAACTTCATGGAATTTGAGCAAAACAGAGTTCTCAATCAATCACTACATCTATGCTGATTGTTACTGTGTTGGTCTCTGGGTGCAGGATTCTGTATCCCTTTTGAGTTCCACTATAGCCCACCAGGACTTATTGCTTTGCATGCGATTCCCACTTGGAACGTTTTTCTTTGGGAATATACATGTTTTGCTTCCAAATATCCTGAGGTGCTTCAGGTTAGGCTTCTTGTAGTTACATAGCTCATATGGAGTTTTATTGGTGGCTTTACCTGGCAGTCTGTTTTGAAGATAGCGAGCTGTCATGATGGCTTCTCCTCAATACGTTGTAGGTAGATTTGCATCAAACAACACTCTACTTCCACTTTCACAGAGAGTGCAGTTCTCTCTCTGCAATGCCATTCTGTTCTAGGTTGTATGGAATAGTAGTCTGGAACACGATTCCATTCTTTTTCAAAATGGTTTGCACTTTACCACTTGTGTATTCAGTCCCATTATCTGTACGCAGGGCTTTTGGCATTCTTCCGAATTTGATAAACACTACGGCAAGATATTCTTCAAGTTTCTGTGGAACTTCATCCTTATTGTGAAGCAGGTAGGCAACTGTATATATGGAGTAGTCATCAATAAATATGAGAAAATCTCTTCTTGCTTGGAGTTTGAAAACTCATTGGACCGCAAACATCTGTGTGTATCAAATCCAGTGGCTGTACAGATCTAGTGGTGCTTACTTTAGGAAAGGATTTTCTGGACATTTTGCCTTTAAGACAGCTAGTGCACTTCATCATTTGACTACATTGGTTGATTTCCACACCATTGGCACGTTGACCTTGCTTCCTTACTGCTTCTGGGTCTCTGTGCCCAAGACGTCTGTGCCATACATGGATACAGTCCTTATGCAGATCTTATCTAGCACTGTAGACTCTTTCTTTGCATTTCAGCTGATAAAGGTAATTTTGGATTTTTCCTTCTGCAATTATTGACATAATGTAGCTGTTGTCTTTAAAAGTAACTATATTCTCTTTTTTGCGTAAGCTTCTTTACTGACAGAAGATTGCTTTCAAGACTGGGAACATAGAGAACATATTTTACTGAGTTATTTGTGCTGAGGAAACTGGACAGTGGAGGTAGCAGTCTTCAACTCCTTCTCAAGTCATATAGTGACCATTAGCTAAGATGACTTTTCTAATTTGCTTTTATCAAAGTCAGTGAAGAAATCCTTGTTATTTGTCATATGGCTGCTAGCACCAGAGTCTACAACCCCTGGCAAAAATTGTGGAATCACCTGGCTCGGAGGATGTTCATTCAGTTGTTTAATGTTGTAGAAAAAAAAAGCAGATCACAGACATGGCAGAAAACTAGTCATTTCTAACGGCAACTTTATGGCTTTAAGAAACACTAAAAGAAATCAAGATAAAAAAAATGTGTTAGTCAGTAAGGGTACCTTTTTACAGACCAAGCAGAGGGAAAAAAAAATTATGGAATCACCCTGTAAATTTTCATTCCCAAAACTAACACCTGCATCAAATTAGATCTGCTTGTTAGTCTGCATCTAAAAATGAGTGATTACACCTTGGAGAGCTGTTGCACCAAGTGGACTGACAAGAATCATGGCTCCAACACAAGAGATGTCAATTCAAGCAAAGGAGAGAATTATCAAACTCTTAAAATAGGGTAAATGAACACGCAATGTTGCAAAAGATGTTGGTTGTTCACAGTCAGCTGTGTCTAAAATCTGGTCCAAATACAAACAACATGGGAAGGTTGTTAAAGGCAAACATACTGATAGACCAAGGAAGACATCAAAGCATCAAGACCAGAAACTTAAAACAATATGTCTCCAAAACAGGAAATGCACAGCATAACAAATGAGGAACGAATGGGAGGAAACTGGAGTCAATGTCTGTGACCGAACTGTAAGAAACTGCCTAAAGGAAATGGGATTTACATAATGATGGCTTTTTTTTTAGCTTTTCTGTAACACCTAAACAGAAAAAAACAAAGGTTACAATGGGCTAAGGAAAAGCAATCGCGGACTGTGGATGACTGGATGAAAGTCATATTCAGTGATGTGATGAATCGTGAATCTGCATTAGGCAAGGTGATGATGCTGGAACTTTTGTTTGGTGCCGTTCCAATGATTTATAAAGATGACTGCCTGAAGACAACATGCAAATTTCCACAGCCATTGATGATATGGGGCTGCATGTCAGGTAAAGGCACTGGTGAGATGGTTGCCATTACATCTTCAATAAATGCCCAAGTTTACATTGATATTTTGGACAGTTTTCTTATCCCATCAATTGAAAGGATGTTTGGGGATGTTGAAATCAGTTTTCAAGATAATGCATCCTGCCATAGAGTAAAAACTGTGAAAACATTCCTTGAAAGAAGACACATAAGGTCAATGTCATGCCCTGCAAATAGTCCAGATCTCAATCCAATTGAAAATCTTTGGTGGAAGTTGAAGAAAATGGTCCATGACAAGGCTCCAACCTGCAAAGCTGATCTGGCAACAGCAATCAAAGTTGTAGCCAGATTAATGAAGAGTACTGTTTGTCACTCATTAAGTCCATGCCTCAGAGACTGCAAGCTGTTATTAAAGCCAGAGGTGGGGCAACAAAATACTAGTGATGTATTGGAGTGTTCTTTTGTGTGTTTGTTTCACGATTCCATAATTTTTTCCTCAGAATTGAGTGATTCCATAATTTTTTCCCTCTGCTTGGTCTGAAAAAAATACCCTTACTGACTACCACATTTTTTTATCTTGATTTCTTTTATTGTTTCTTAAATCCATAAAGTTGCCATTTGAAATGACTTTAGTTTTGTGCCATGTCTGTGATCAGCTTTTTTTCTACAACATTAAACAACTGAATGAACATCCTCCGAGCCAGATGATTCCATAATTTGTCAGGGGTTGCAGATGAGCCTGTACTGGTATTAAAGGGAACCTGACCTCACAAATTGCATCCCCATGCTGTTTAAACCTGTCCCTGCAGCACCTTAAATGCTTCCTAGACATCCCTTTCTCTCTAAATATCGATTTGGCAAAGTTTATAAAATCATCTTACATACCATGGAATCTGTGGTTCTCAGAATTTGAGAAGCCGCAAAATGCGTGCCTGCTTGCCGCTCCCCGCCGCCTCCTTCATGATTATTCACGCCCCGCTGGGCGTGCTGCAGAGAGTGGAGCCACGTTCTCTGCTACGATGGGCGGTGTTCCCGGTATGACGAAAACCTCGTCATATCCGGGTTTACTATGTCAGTACACCCATTTGGGTGTACTGCCAACTTCGTGCTGCGAATGCACATGCGCGCAGTCTGTTCTAGACAGTTATGAGTGTACTGACGTAGTAAACCCGGATATGACGAAATTTTCGTCATACCGGGAATACCGCCCATCGTAGGAGAGAACGCGGCTCCACTCTCTGCAGCACGCCCAGCGGGGCGTGAATGATCATGAAGGAGGCGGCAGGGAGCTGCAAGCAGGCACGCCTTTTGCGGCTTCTCAAATTCGGAGAAGCCACAGATTCCATGGTATGTAAGATGATTTTATAAACTTTGCCAAATCGATATTTAGAGAGAAAGGGATGTCTAGGAAGCAATAAGGGGGGCTGCAGGGACAGGTTTAAACAGTATGGGGACACAATTTGTGAGGTCAGGTTCCCTTTAAATGCAGCTTCAACACATGTAGACTTTTCCTTTACAGCTGTTTTCACCTTTTGATCACTCATTCTTGCTTTCCAAATTCTGCAGTCTGCTTCAAAGGGAACCTGACCCCTAAAGATCAGCCCCCAGACCATTTATACCTGTCCCTGCACCTCCAGGAATGCATTGTAGGCATCCCTTTGTGTAAAAAAAGGGTATTTGTAACATATCTAAAAGTGCTTTCATTACCTTGCTTTCCGCGGCTTCTCAGTCAGTGAGAAGTCATACAGGGCGTTCCCTGTGGCTTCTGAGCGCCGCATGCAGATCAATTATTCACGCCCAGATGGGCGTGCTGAGGCAGTGTGAGCTCCCTCGTCCCCCTCCAAGGGCAGTATAGCCTGTATGAAGCAAATCGCGTCATATCCATATCATAGGACTTCGCGCAGCGCGAGTTTGCTCTACGGCAGCTAGTCATACGCAATGCGCAGCGCGAAGTCCTATGATATGGATATGACGCGATTTGCGTCATACAGGCTATACCGCCCATGGAGGGGGGCGAGGGAGCTGAACTGCCTCAGCACGCCCATCTGGGCGTGAATAATTGACTTGCATGCGGCACTAAGAAGCCACAGAGAACACCCTGTGTGACTTCTCAAGCACTGAGAAGCCGCAGATAGAAAAGGTAATAAAAGCACTTTTAGATACTTTACAAATACCTTTTTTTTTTTTTTTTTTAACACAAATGGATGCCTACAATTCATTCCTGGAGGTGCAGGGACAGGTATAAATGGTCTGGGGGCTGATTTTTAGGGGTCAGGTTCCCTTTAAGGTGGTCTGGCTTTTTACAGACAAAGCATTCACGAGTTTCACTTACATTGCTCCTATTTTTAGGAATGCTCTGAATTCATTACTGCTGCTTACATTATGCATTTTTTGCTTGAATTCATCTACAAGCTTGCCTTTGACCTATTCTAGTGTGAGCTCATCATCTGGCCGTACATCTAGTGCAGTGACAAGTGTGTCATAACTTTCTGGAAGACCACTTAATAGTAGTGCAGCAACATGAAAGTCTTTGATTTTTTCTCCAATAACCCTGAGACACTCCACAATCTCTAGGGTGTTTCTTATATAGTCCTGCATATTCTGGCCATCACTTAGCTTAGGCTGGTGTCACACTGCAGTTTTTTCCCTGATCAGGTTCGTGTGCCAAAACCAGGAGAGGAACTTGCAGAGAAAAACTATAATTGAACAATTGACATCTGTTCTGAGTTTTATGGTGGGTTTACACGTCCCGATATCGGGCCGATATCGGAGGCAACGACGCGGGAGCGCGCTTTTTGAGCGCGCTTTTCCCGCCATCGCATCGCTGGTTTAGACAGCCCGATCTCGGGATACAACGTCCCGACGATGTGTACGCCCCCAACCCAGGAACGACCAGTTAACATGGGAGTGAATGGGTGACGTGGGCGTACACATCGTAGTTGGGCTGTCACACGGGACGATGCGGCTACAACGGCCATCTGATATCGGGCGGTTGAATAGCACGCGAATTCAACCCCGATATCGTTTTGGCATCGTTCCAGCATCGCATTGTACGTTCAAACCGTACAACGTGCGAATGATATCGGGTCCAACTCCCAAACCACGTGACTTTTGGTCGGAGTTGGGTCGGAGTTGGACGCCGATATCGCGACGTGTAAACCCACCATCAGAGACACTCCTGGTTTTGACACACAAACCTGATCGAACCTGATCAGGGAAAAACTGCTGTGTGAAACCAGCCTTAGACTGGTACAGCTTTCTCACGAGATAAAGCTTATTGCTGAGATTTGATCTTTCATGCACTTTCTGTAATTCATCCCACATCTCTTTTGCAGTTGCACACTTGCACATATGCACAATCTGATCATCATCTACACTTAGGGAGATAGTAGTTTGTGCTTTCTGTTCCTTCTCTAGCCGATCCTCTGGTAATGGATGAGGCACTTGTTCCTGCATATATTTCCACGTACCTTCTCTTATGAGCAGCATCTTCCCCTTGAATTTCCAGGATTGATAATTCTGATTGGTGAGACTTTGCACTGAGAACTTGCAGTGATCCCTGCTTGTGGATATCTTCTCTGTTGCTCTGTGCTGATTTTGCTTTGGGCTTCTGTTGCTATATTACTCTTCTGTGTGACTCTGTGCTCTGTGTCACTCCTGGGTTCGGTGTCACGCTGAGCCCATAACCTGTTGGCAGCGGATCATTCAGGATACTCTCAAGCGTGTTGACAACAGAACAGAGCTTTAATTAGCTATAAACATGTACAGATATGATAGGCTTTGTGGAATCAGGAACATACATATCTTAAGTCTCTCTGTGCAGCATCAGCAAGCTGCTTCTCCTCTCATGCACCGACACAGGAAACTAAGTACAGTCACATGGTCTTTCCTGTGTGTGAGCCTCTGGGAGTGTTTTTTCCTCTAACTTTATAGACAATACACAGACCTAGCAATAGAACACTTACATATACAGGAACGGAGTTGTTACACTAAACATATTCCAACAGAACAACATATATTACACTATTAAGAATATCATATTCATAGTTCTAGTAAAGCTTAATGCTCTCTATGTATCCTGTCCATATTTATCATAGACCCGCTTCTAACTCTCATGGCCTATCTTGTAAATAACATTGATCGCATGTTTACTGAAAAATGCAATCTTTTGTGACTGTTGTGGTTTTTTTTTCCAGCTGAAAACAGTGCATTCAGATATTGTATTAAAGTGCATAGAGGTTTTACAAGCACTACATACAGAGTAATCTGTTGGCAAATTTGTATTTTTTTATTTTTTTTTTTAAATCAGTGCTGCTACCTAAAAATAAGAAAAACACAATGCAGTCTGAATGGTATTTTTGTTGGCATTATTCCATAAACTTTTCTATAGGACTTCATAGGATCAGAAGAATCTCATATACTAATAAAATAATTGAAACCCCCCACCCCATACAAATATAAAAACAGGCAGCACATGGTTAGAGACACTAAACAAGGGATCAGCACTAGGATCATGGGCTGCTCTTATTGATTTATCTTAATTATATAGCGTCATCATATTCCACAGTGCTGTACAGGCATTATTACTGTTACTGCATTGATTCGGACGATATTTGTTATACTACATAAGAACTTTTAATAAAGTCTTCATTTTATATCGAGCCCAAAATGATGGAAAAAAAATAAGGTATTAATATAGCTTTGGCATTTACGTCAATCAAAAAAGGCTGAAATATAACCTGATTCAGAAAGGTTATTTTCACTTAGTAAAATATGTATATTTAATTTTGCCACCTCCACTCTTTTAGCCAAGCAATGCACTTTAATTAGATTGAGCTCAGAATCAATGCAGCCCTGTGTCCTCAAATAACTGGACTGCATTCCAAAGGGGGGGTGCACTTCTCTGGCTAAGGTAGGCGTGAAATTGATTAAGAGCAGCAGTTATAGGCAAGCATGAGGAAGAACAGTGTCAGGTTCCAAAGCACCACTTCATATATACAACATAGGCTCAAGCTCCAAAAGATCAGTCCTCTATATGGCACAATAGAGGGTAATGGAGAAACAACTGACAAATTTGGCAAGCACCTCTGAATGTTGGAAAGATTCACTGATGTGATCAATTTAGCATTGATGGGGCATTAAAAATGGGGGTTTCAAAATCTATATGTTGTAGATTTTAAAGAATAGAATGCATTACGATAAATAAGAGTCACACCAAGAAGATATTTGATTTTACTGCAAAAATTTTCAATGGGCCTGCCAATGTCTCATATTATTAAAAAATGTACCGCTCAACTTAAGTGTTAGGAATATGTTGACATTATAAAAATAAAAAATTAATCTCATCACCTAAGGATGAGAGACCAAATAGTGTGACCACAAGCACATGACGAAGCCATACCCACATCCTGTGGTGAATGGGCAAAACCATGCAGCCATTCGCCAGCGCACATGGGCATGGCTGGGCATTGCGCAGCCGCAGCATCCATCAAGGTTATTGGAGCACTACTGACTAAGCCAATGCTACCGACTAAATCAATTAATATAGCGTTTCATGCAATCATGTGGACTGCAGCTGTCACCCCATAGTTAGAAATCAGTTAATACGGCTGCAAAACATATTTGTGCAGCATTACCCTAAGGGCCGCTTTACACACACCAACTTCTGAACAGATCTCTGGTCGCAGTGAAATCATGGACACATTGTTCCATTTTGTGGCTGTGTACAATGGAGCAATGTGTCCATGATTTCACTGCAACCAGAGATCTGTTCAGAAGTTGGACACAGAAGTTGGTGTGTGTAAAGCGCCCCTTACACATGAAAACTTTGTATAGGTATATGCAATATAAAAATATAGTATTAGTATAATAATGCAGCTCTGTAATCATGTGCCTCCACCTAGCACAGGTCGTGCAGCTTTCCTCCATGTACCAAGAAGGGCCTCAGGTTGCATTTGCTACATATGACCCCGTAGGGTGACATACATGAGTTTATGACGAATAGGACCATTTTTTTTTTTATATCTGAAAAATTGGACTGAAACTTTGAATGTACTATGTATGGGCAATTCAGGATTCTAGGCTTGGTTAGAAATAGTTTCCATAGATAGAAGCATTCAGTAACACTCAAGTGTGAACATTCAACTAAGCAAATATTTCAGTGTTTCTTCAGCTGGGAAATCACATGTAACTATGCACACGTCATATCATAAATACATTTCGTTCTATTTTGTTTTACTGAATAGGATATTAGACAGCTTTTATTTCAGAAACTGCATTACAAATAATTCCATTCCAAGCTCTCCAGCCAAACACTATGTGAGTAATATAGCGGTGAAGGATCAAATGTTACCTTGCATTCCCCTGGCTCTGTGATCCTCAGCAATAAGCTTGTCAGAAAGATCCATGCTGCAGGAGGGCTCCCCATATCTGGAGCTGCAGCTGTTCCAAGACAGCACAGCAGTAAATGATGTGAAGCTCTTAGATCTTGGCTTCCCCACAGTGGACCCCTCTCTCTGACTCAACCTTCCTCTCTGGTTTTCACTCCCTCCCCACATGGGTCAATTACCTGCTGTATTGGGATAACAACTGCTGCGCCCTCTGCTGGTCCCACATCATTACTACAAAATGCTCTTTTTTTTTTGGTGAATTGGGACTAAGGCCCCTTGCACACGTTCAGTATTTGCTGCGTGTTTTACCTCAGGATTTGTAGCCAAAACCAGGAGAGGAGCAATCAGAGGAAAAGTCTACTAGAAACACCTGCACCACTTCTGTATTTATCACCCACTACTGGTTTTGTCTACAAATCCTGAGGTAAAAAACTCATCAAATACTCAGCGTGCGCACGTGGCCTTATTGGTGCTGGAAACGTTCCTAATTCAGACAGATCTTGTCTTTGCACTAAAAGCAAAAACGAAGCACGGCGGTTGTCTTCATAGACTTGTAAACGAAACCTGAAAAATGGCAGGGGAGAAGACTGAAATTTGTGATATTTATTCAAGCATTTTAAATAGTTGAAATGAAGAGCGTGTAAATGACTTAAGCCACTTGCACACGTTGGCTATTTGATGAGTTTTTGATGAGTTTTTTTGTGCTGCCTTTTTGTTGAATTTTCAGCAACAAAACTGGATCTGTTTTTACAAAAAAAAGCATCATTCACTTTTGATCCATTTTTTTTGTGCTCCTTTTTTCCCATTTAGGGTAAGTGCACACTTACCCGGCGGTTTGGTCGGCGGCAGCTGGCGGAACCCGCCAGGAAGCTCCGGCGCCGTCCACCGGCTTCCTGGCGGGTATGTGCGGCGGGAGCCGGGCGGTAGCCGGCGGATGCACAGCGTGTTCTCGGCGGCGAATCTGCAGCGGCTGGAAGCAGCACATGATTCTGCTTGCAGCCGCTGCAGAACCGCCATTTTTTAGAACATGCTCATTCTTTGCTAACCCGCTGGGAAACCTGCGGGTTAGCAACGGATGACGCTGTGTAACCGCCGGTGTGTGCACTGCCTTGGGCGGTTTACATTAGTTTTAATGTTAATCCAAACGCCGGTTTGGATTAACATAAATTTAAATAAAACTAATGTAAACAAAACGGCGGTTTACACAGGTAAACCGCCGAAAACCCGCCCAGTGCGCACATAGCCTAACAATGGTTTTAAGGGAATAACAGATCACTAATTGACAGACTCATTCTTTTTCTGGATGTGTTTTCTGCCCCAAAGATGGACCAGTATAATGGCCACTTTACACACACCAACTTATCTGTCCAACTTCTGAACTACTTACTGGTTGCAGTGAAATCATGGACACATTGTTCCATTGTACCCAGCCACAAAATGGAGCAATGTGTCCATGATTTCACTGCAACCAGTGAGTTGTTCAGAAGTTGGACAGATAAGTTGGTGTGTGTTAAGTGGCCCTTAGATGCAGCGTCTGCACAGCATTTTTGAAAACTCATTGACTTTGCTGGGCATTACAGAAAGTGATCCGTTTTCCATGCAAAAACGGATTACAAAAAACGGATCAAAAGCATGTGAACATGGCCTCAGTATTTGTAAGCCAAAAGCAGGAGTGGGTAAAAAATCCAGAAATGGTGACGTGTTTATATTATATTTTTCCTCTGATTGTTTCACTACTGGTTTTGGTCTACAAATACTCAGGTAAAAAACTCACCAAACACTCAATGTGTGCACCGCATGTGGTCTTAGGCAAAGTTCACATGGTTTAGCTCAAATGATTTGTTTTCCAATCAAAAACCAACGAGATGATATTTTATCCATACTATCACCTACAGGCCAAATGTCTGTTTTCTGGTATCAGTATGGTATCTGATTTTATAACTCACTCTCTCGGTGTGTGGCACCACGATAATGCCAGCAGCAGGCTCGCTGTCTGGGTGTTATGTTTGACTCTGATCTTTCCTTCACCTCATATATACAATCTCTTATCTGCTCTTGCCGCTTGCACATGAAGAACATCTCTAGAGTCCGCCCCATTCTCACCTTGGAAACCACAAAAACCCTCACTGTGGCCCTGATCCATTCCTGCCTTGATTATTGTAATTCTGCATTAATTGGCATCCCACACACTGGGTTTTCCCCTCTCCAGTCCATCCTTAATGCAGCAGGCAGGGTCACCTATCTCGCTAACCGTTACTTGGATGCTTCCGCTCTGTGTCAGTCATTGCATTGGCTGCCCATACACTATGGCAGGGGTCTCAAACACGGAGCCCGCATGCGTCCCCCGGGGCTTCAAAGCGCGGCCCGCAGCACCGTGGACAACGTAAGGACGCCGGGATCTACTGTGCAGGGGGCCGCCACGGTGCGCTGTGTAAGGGGCCGTCGTGGTGCAGTGTGCTGGGGACTGCGGCTTTATTATCACTTCCTGCGGCCTCTACAACAAACTCCGAGCCTCTTTCCCTCAGCTACATCAATGGAAGCTGGCGGGCCAATCAGATCACAGACTTGCAAGTGAAGTCGGCCAATCAGAAACCTTAAGTGACGTCATACGCCGACGTCACTTGTGGGTCTGTGATCTGATTGGCCCGCCAGCTTTCATTGATATAGCTGAGGGAAGGAGGCTCAGAGCTTGTCGTAGTGGCAGCAGGAAGTGATAATAAAGCCGCAGTCCCCAGCACTATGCACAGTGGCGGCCCCTTACTCAGGTCATTGTGGCGGCTCTTTACACAGCGCACTGTGGCAGCCTCTTACACAGCGCATCGTGGCGGCCCCTTGCAAAGTGGATCCCGGCATCGTTAAGGTGTGTGTGTATGTGAGAGAGTGTGTGTGTGTATATGAGTGTGTGTATGAGAGTGTGTATGAGAAAGTGTGTGTGTGTATGACTGTGTATGATGAGAGTGTGTGTAAATGAGTGTGTATGTGACTGTGTATATGAGTATGTGTGTATGAGAAAATGTGTGTGTATGAGTTTGTATGTGAGTGTGTATATGAGTATGTGTGTATGAGAAAGTGTGTGTGTATGACTGTGTATGAGAGTGTGTGTAAATGAGTGTGTATGTGACTGTGTATATGAGTATGTGTGTATGAGAAAATGTGTGTGTATGAGAGTGTGTATGTGAGTGTGTATATGAGTATGTGTGTATGAGAAAGTGTGTGTATATGAGTGTGTATGAGAAAGTGTGTCTGTGTGTATGAGTGTATGCATGAGTGTGTGTGTGTGTGTGTATGAGAGTGTATGTGTATATGAGTGTGTGTGTATGAGAGTGTGCGTGAGTGTGTATGAAAGTGTGTGTATGTGAGAGTGTATGAGAAAGTGTGTGTGTATGAGTGTGTATGTGAGTGTGTGTGTGTACGAGAGTGTGTGCATATGAGTAGTGTATGAAATGATGATTATATGGTGTTGTAGTGCGTATGAAGTGTATGTATGAAGTGTGATGTATGAGAGTGTGTGTGAGTGCGTATGAGGTTGTATGAGTAGTGTGGTGTATGAGTGTGTGTGTGAGTATGTATGAGTTATAGTGTGTGTGTATATGAGTGAGTGTGGTTGTAAAGTGTGTGGAGAGACAAAAGTATTGACACCCCTGCAATTCTGTCAGATAATACTCAGTTTCTTCCTGAAAATGATTGCAATCACAAATTCTTTGGTATTAATATCTTCATTTAATTTGTCTTCAATGAAAAAACACAAAAGAGAATGAAGCAAAAAGCAAAATATTGATCATTTCACACAAAACTCCAAAAATGGGCCAGACAAAAGTATTGGCACCCTCAGCCTAATACTTGGTTGCACAACCTTTAGCCAAAATAACTGTGATCAACCGCTTCCGGTAACCATCAATGAGTTTCTTACAATGCTCTGCTGGAATTTTAGACCATTCTTCTTTGGCAAACTGCTCCAGGTCCCTGATATTTGAAGGGTGCCTTCTCCAAACTGCCATTTTTAGATCTCTCCACAGGTGTTCTATGGGATTCAGGTCTGGACTCATTGCTGGCCACCTTAGAAGTCTCCAGTGCTTTCTCTCAAACCATTTTCTAGTGCTTTTTGAAGTGTGTTTTGGGTCATTGTCCTGCTGGAAGACCCATGACCTCTGAGGGAGACCCAGCTTTCTCACACTGGGCCCTACATTATGCTGCAAAATTTGTTGGTAGTCTTCAGACTTCATAATGCCATGCACACGGTCAAGCAGTCCAGTGCCAGAGGCAGCAAAGCAACCCTAAAACATCAGGGAACCTCCGCCATGTTTGACTGTAGGGACCATGCTATTTTCTTTGAATGCTTCTTTTTTTCTCCTGTAAACTTTATGTTGATGCCTTTGCCCAAAAAGCTCTACTTTTGTCTCATCTGACCAGAGAACATTCTTCCAAAACGTTTTAGGCTTTCTCAGGTGAGTTTTGGCAAACTCCAGCCTGGCTTTTTTATGTCTCGGGGTAAGAAGTGGGGTTTTCCTGGGTATCCTACCATACAGTCCCTTTTTATTCAGACGCCGACGGATAGTACGGGTTGACACTGTTGTAACCTCGGATTGCAGGGCATCTTGAACTTGTTTGGATGTTAGTCGAGGTTCTTTATCCACCATCCGCAAAATCTTGTGTTGAAATCTCTCGTCAATTTTTCTTTTCCTTCCACATCTAGGGAGGTTAGCCACAGTGCCATGGGCTTTAAACTTCTTGATGACACTGTGCACGGTAGACACAGGAACATTCAGGTCTTTGGAGATGGACTTGTAGTCTTGAGATTGCTCATGCTTCCTCACAATTTGGTTTCTCAAGTCCTCAGACAGTTCTTTGGTCTTCTTTCTTTGCTCCATGCTCAATGTGGTACACACAAGGACACAGGACAGAGGTTGAGTCAACTTTAATACATGTCAACTGGCTGCAAGTGTGATTTAGTTATTGCCAACACCTGTTAGGTGCCACAGGTAAGTTACAGGTGCTGGTAATTACACAAATTAGAGAAGCATCACATGATTTTTCTAACAGTGCCATTACTTTTGTCCACCCCCATATTTATGTTTGGTGTGGAGTTATATCCAATTTGGCTTTAGGACAATTCTTTTTGTGTTTTTCATTGAAGACAAATTAAATGAAGATAATAATACCAAAAAATTTGTGATTGCAATCATTTTCAGGAAGAAACTGAGTATTATCTGCCAGAATTGCAGGGGTGTCAATACTTTTGGCCACAACTGTACACTATCAAATGGGAATATATTGGAAACATCAGCCTTTTACACTTGTTGAAGTGCTGTATAAGTAGTAGAAAATAAAAGATTTAAGCATATACTCGCTGTACAGACACTTTGTGTAGAAACAATGCTCAGCAGAGTATCATACATGACAGTTTTTTACAACAGCTCAATAGCCCAGCTTCACGTATAGCAGGCATTGCCACAATGTTTGCAGTCACTCCATGTGTCACTGCATGTGACTGCAGACTTATGAATCCTCCCAGACCACGCACTGTGCTCTGTGAGGATTCGCTAATTCCTGTGCAGGGAACATGCATAGCGCACATTTGTGGTCACGTGACTGCCATTCTTGGGTTCTTGGCCAAGGCACTGGCAAATTCTTGTAGCACATAAAATGTTCGCTGGCAGGATTCATGAGTCTGCAGTTACATACAGTGACTATAGGCTTATCAATTTAGACTGGACAACCCCTTTAATAAATCAGGCAAGGTGTGTAGAGGCAGGTCCCTCTGTGTGTGTCTCTTCACCAATCTTATTCCAGTCTTGCTAGAGTAAGATTAGTGGCGTAGCAAATACTGCGCCATGCCCATGCAAAAAGTCACATCCTTTTCTGCGACCTCACATTTGTGACAAAAAATTGTGCCTTTTTAAAGCTTCATTCAACAGTCATTTGGCAGCTTTGATGAATCTCCAACAAAATACACATGGCAAAAATTCATCTGTACTCACTCGCTGTAGAGGTGAGGATTTTTTTTTACATTTTTAACACTTGCTTTGTTTTATTTCACTTCCGCAATGTATGTATATACATTGCAAAAGTGAAACAACACGGGAACAGAGCAGTTTTAGTGTGTTCAGTACACTAAAATTGGGTCCGGGAAACGAGCTGATGTTTTCTCGGACCCGTGCTACATAGGCCCCCATGTTATTTGCCACGGACCATGCTGTATCCAATTCTGTCCGATTTGGTTCGCTGTGCCCAAAATCGAAGCAGTCTCCAATTCTGGGTACAGCAAAAAATTGGATACAATCGGATCCATGACAATTTGGACACAATCAGATGGCCATGCAGGACCAATCCGTGCCCATAGGGATACATGGGGGCCATATTGGATCCGTGGCTATCCGTTTTACAACGGATAGCCACGGATGCACAAAAATCGTGACGTGAAAGCAGCCTAAGCTGTCTCTTTCTCCTCCAGCGCTGTGGATCTAGCAATCCATTCTGTCAGGACGTCCCCCATCTGGTGTAATGCCCGCTGCTGCCCCAGCTTCTGCTGTGTGGCTTGTTTGCGTTGGTTCCCAGAGCTCTCTCACACCATAGTCATCATATCGGCGCTGGAACCGGAAGTCATGTGATACACTTTTCACTGTATATCCACTGTACATTTAACACATTTCTGTCATGAGAGTTGCGTGAGGGCTTATTTTTTCAAAGCGTTTTCTTTGGTACCATTGTGTAATATATATAACTTCCAAGCAATTTTGCATTGCAGTTTTTAGGAGGCAGATTGAAGAAAAAAACATAAATTGTGAAATATACAGTTGAGTCCAGAAATATTTAGCCAGTGACTGAATCTTCATAATTTAGGCTCTGCAAGCCACTATGTTTTAGTTACAATTAACTATTAAAGGGAACCTGTCACCTGGATCTAAGCCCCTACACTATCACTACCTGTCCCTGTACCTTCCTAGCTGCTCCCTATCTATCCCTCTCTGAGCTAAATCCGCCCTATAAAACAGCAGAAAAATAACTTATAACTTACAGAAGTCCCTGAGGCTGGGAACTGAAAAGGCGGCCCCATGCTCCATTCTGCCCCTCCTCCATGCAGCAGCACACACCCTGCTGGGCGGCGTTACTCTTTCTTCATCGCCACCTCCTCCATTTGGAATCTCCCACCCACTTTAGACTGTAAGGTAGTGTTTAGGATCGGCACGACAGAAGGCAGTGACTCAGGTATTTACTCATATAGCACACAGTTTAGTGGCACAGTTCAGGTATTCACAGACCTCCAGGTTCCGGGGCGCAGCCAAGTACAACCTCATACAATCCCAACAGCTGATATAGAAGCTCTATACCTGCTCATGGGTAGGCTGTGTTAGGTTATCACACAACCTTTCTCTCCTCAACGTCCGCTCATTAGCCTCATGAACGTTCACTCTGAGAGCTTCCAGGCTGTGTTAAATCTTCACACAGCTCTCTACACAGCAGCTCCTGCTGCTGTCCTGACACACTCCACCCCCCCCCCCCACAGCTCAGGGCAGCTCATATCATCTCCTATTCACCCGCACACCTTGGCGTCAGTGCTTTCAATCAGCACTCAGCTCCAGCAGCAGCTAACCCTGTGTGTGCTGCTACCAAGCAGAAGATACAATCTCCCATATGCTGTGTATCAGTCAGGGGACACATCGAGGTCGCATCACCACAACATGATAGGTGTAAAGCAGGCGGGAGATTCCAAATGGAGGAGGCGGCGATGAAGAAAGAATAATGCCGCCCAGCAGCGGGGCGTGTACTATTGCATCGAGGAGGGGCAGAATGGAGCCTGGGGCCGCCTTTTCAGTCCCCAGCCTTAGGGACTTCTGTAAGTTATAAGTTATTTTTCTGCTGTTTTATAGGGCGGATTTAGCTCAGAGAGGGATAGATAGGGAGCAGCTAGGAAGGTGCAGGGACAGGTAGTGATAGTGTAGGGGCTTAGATCCAGGGGACAGGTTCCCTTTAAGATGCAATTGAAGTGTAGACTTTCAGGTTTAATTAAAGTTGTTGGACAAAGTAACTCTACCATAAGTAAATGTTCATTTTTAATACTTTGTAAAGAATTTTTTGCAGGCAATAACTGCCTTAAAGCATAACCGCTGTTTACATTTTTATTTAATAATAATGTAGAGCAAGTGATTTTAATAAACTTTCAAATGTACTTCATTAGAAAATTCTGGTTGGTTACCATTCATAAACCTTTCACAAAATGTCTCCACTACACTGAGTGTGAAGCAGACATATGTTCATTATCAGTCAGATCCGTCTTCAGTGAATACAGGCATGTATCCATATAAGGGAGAGGGGGCATGGCCTACACTCCTGACTGCAGCTGGTGAGGAAACAATGTATCAGATTACAGCACAGAGCTAAGCAATGTCAGGATGTAAACTCCTCTTTACAAGCTTCTCTGTTCTGTCATCTGGCCCCACACATCTCAGTCGCAATCGCTGCTAACTCCGTGTCTCCTGGCTCCCCACATAGCTCAGTCAGGATCTCTATTAATCCCTTATTTTCTATCACATTGCACTGTTCCCTATCATCTGCTGGCCATGCCCACACAGCCATAAAATACGGCTTTTAAAAAGGCACAGAAACATGTGTGAAAATAATTCATATGGCACAAAAAAGCATTATCTTAACTACTATGTGACTTATCATTAAAAACCAGTACAGTATTATTTTTTTCAATGAAATTACATTTACACTTTAAGTTTGGGAGCATGGAAGTCACCAAACACTGGTTATCCTCTTTTGTGATGCTTTGCCAAACTTTTGCTACAGTTGTTGTTTGTGGGTCTTTCTGACAAACTTTTTGTCTCACCCATGTGAAATGGGGAAATGCATGGTTGATGGGGTTGAGATCCATAAAAAACTTCTAGATTGCTTTCCCAGTATATTTGGGGTCATTGTCAATCTGTACTGTGAAGCCCGTCCAATCAACCTTGCTGCATTTGGTTGAATCTGAGCAGAAAGTATAACTGTGTACACTTCAGAATTCATTTGGCTGCTTCTGCCTTCATTCACATCATCAACAAACCTAGTGATTCAATGCTATTGGAAACCATGCATGCCCATGACATTGACTCACCGTAGCCGGGTCTTCACGTCATGGGCGTTGCTTCTCCCGTCACGGTTCCGCACCTGAGGCTGTGGGGCCCGGTGGTCAGATCAAAAGGGGTTGATTTGAACGGATAGAGTTAATTCTTACTTGTCGTGACGCCACCAGCGGGTATCCGGTGATTTCACCGGGGCTGCTTGGGCCTCCGGGGGATGTATGGCAGCTAGATGAGACGCTCCCCACAGGTTGAGCGGGAGTCCCAGGGCCAGGAGCTGCACTTGATGGAGTGTGGCAGCTCAGTAATGCTGAATGTGTAGATTTTAACAGTTCTGAAGGAAACACGGACACCAGATTCCACTGTAACGGGTATTTACTGTAACCGGTAAGATGGTACAAGGCATACAGTCAGCAGGTAACGGACTGGGTGGTCCCAGCAATGACCAGTGTTAGCTCAGAGCTCCGCGGTGTTCCTCCTTTTCCTAACTTCTCTAGACGGGTTGCCGGTGTTGCCTTAGAATACCAGGTCAGGGTACTTGGGAGACTTCTGGTTGATACTTAGCTAATTCTGGCTTGAGGTCCTGTGTGCCAGTGGCGAGTCCCTGCTGCAAGACAACTTAGGTTGTGGCTGTGGTGAGATGCCTCTGGGAAGCGGTTCTTCACCCTGGTTTGAGGAGCTGCGGTGAACGACTTGCTCGCCTCGGAACCAGTGATCCGGTAGTTGGTTTTTGGGCACGGGTATGATTGGACCCGTTACGTAGTTGCCCGTGTTCCGGTCTAGGGCACCGTTAATGGCGCCAGCCATTTGGTGGTCTTCAGGGCTGCACGGAACTGTGCAGAGCCCTGCTCCTACGTTACATCCCTCCTCTCGACTCCTACTCCTCTCCTACTTTTCTCCCACATTACTCCTACACTCCGCCCACCAGGACCTGATTGGCCCTCTATTCTAGTGGTGCATGTAGAGTATGGAGCTCTGAGTGTTAACCATGTCATTACCGAGACGGAAGATATTACATCTTCTGGCAGGGATGCAATACCTTCCTGTGACGCACTCGTTGCGGGGCGCCACAACATCACACTGCCTCCACCAAGCCTTCTCCATACTTTCTTCTTCCTATCATTCTGGTACAGGTTGATCTTAGTTTTTTCCTATCCAAAAAATGCTTTTCCAGAAAAGGGCTGGCTTCTTTAAATATTTTTTTGGCAAAGTTTAATCTTGCTATTTTAATTTTAAGGCTGATTAATGGTTTGTGTGTTGTGGTGGACGCTCTGCATTTGCTCTCATGAAGTCTTCTCCTTATGGGAGACTTAGATATTGAAACACTTACTTCCTGGATAGTGTTCTTCACTTGGGTGGATTTTGTGAAGGGATTTTCATGGAAAGGATTCTGCAGTCATCCACAGTAGCGCCTATCATGGCAGCGCCGGCCTCCACACAGCAGGGAGATCGACATCTGTAGCATACTAACCCCGCCGGTGGGCCCGCGGCATCTGCTCACTTCCGTCAGACACTTCCTACTCCCAAAGACTGCGCATGCAGGGCCAGTATGACCGATTCCAGACATGCATTTAAGGGGTCTTCTAGTCTAGCGGATCGGAAAAATCTTTTTATTTTTCATATTTTTTATGTATCAGTGTGAAGAATATACAGTTAGGGCCAGAAATATTTGGACAGTGACACAAGTTTTGATATTTTAGCTGTTTACAAAAACATGTTCAGAAATACAATTATATATATAATATGGGCTGAAAGTGCACACTCCCAGCTGCAATATGAGAGTTTCCACATCCAAATCGGAGAAAGGGTTTAGGAATCATAGCTCTGTAATGCATAGCCTCCTCTTTTTCAAGGGACCAAAAGTAATTGGACAATGGACTCTAAGGGCTGCAATTAACTCTGAAGGCGTCTCTCTCGTTAACTTGTAATCAATGAAGTAGTTAAAAGGTCAGGGGTGGATTCCAGGTGTGTGGTTTTGCATTTGGAAGCTGTTGCTGTGACGAGACAACATGCGGTCAAAGGAACTCTCAATTGAGGTGAAGCAGAACATCCTGAGGCTGAAAAAAAAGAAAAAATCCATCAGAGAGATAGCAGACATGCTTGGAGTAGCAAAATCAACAGTTGGGTACATTCTGAGAAAAAAGGAATTGGGAACTCTAAAAGGCCTGGGCGTCCACGGATGACAACAGTGGTGGATGAACGCCGCATACTTTATTTGGTGAAGAAGAACCCGTTCACAACATCAACTGAAGTCCAGAACACTCTCAGTGAAGTAGCTGTATCTGTCTCTAAGTCAACAGTAAAGAGAAGACTCCATGACAGTAAATACAAAGGGTTCACATCTAGATGCAAACCATTCATCAATTCCAAAAATAGACAGGCCAGAGTTAAATTTGCTGAAAAACACCTCAAGAAGCCAGCTCAGTTCTGGAAAAGTATTCTATGGACAGATGAGACAAAGATCAACCTGTACTAGAATGATGGGAAGAAAAAAGTTTGGAGAAGAAAGGGAACGGCACATGATCCAAGGCACACCACATCCTCTGTAAAACATGGTGGAGGCAACGTGATGGCATGGGCATGCATGGCTTTCAATGGCACTGGGTCACTTGTGTTTATTGATGACATAACAGCAGACAAGAGTAGCCGGATGAATTCTGAAGTGTACCGGGATATACTTTCAGCCCATATTCAGCCAAATGCTGCAAAGTTGATTGGACGGCGCTTCATAGTACAGATGGACAATGACCCCAAGCATACAGCCAAAGCTACCCAGGAGTTCATGAGTGCAAAAAAGTGGAACATTCTGCAATGGCCAAGTCAATCACCAGATCTTAGCCCAATTGAGCATGCATTTCACTTGCTCAAATCCAGACTTAAGACGGAAAGACCCACAAACAAGCAAGACCTGAAGGCTGCGGCTGTAAAGGCCTGGCAAAGCATTAAGAAGGAGGAAACCCAGCGTTTGGTGATGTCCATGGGTTCCAGACTTAAGGCAGTGATTGCCTCCAAAGGATTCGCAACAAAATATTGAAAATAAAAATATTTTGTTTGGGTTATGTTTATTTGTCCAATTACTTTTGACCTCCTAAAATGTGGAGTGTTAGTAAAGAAATGTGTACAATTCCTACATTTTCTATCAGATATTTTTGTTCAACCCTTCAAATTAAACGTTACAATCTGCACTTGAATTCTGTTGTAGAGGTTTCATTTCAAATCCAATGTGGTGGCATGCAGAGCCCAACTCGCGAAAATTGTGTCACTGTCCAAATATTTCTGGCCCTAACTGTATCTGCAAAATGATTTGGCTCAATTCACAATATTAAAAAAGTTATAGCAGCTTATAAGGAGTGATTTCAACCTTTCATCACGATAAACCACTGCAAATATATTGAGGGTAATAAAGCCAATTTATGAAGAGTTGTCATACCAGAAAAAAGAGAGCAGCTCTGCAAGAATTTTTTGAGAATGAGAAAGGAGAACTCTTTGGTATTGGAATAGTTGACTGATCATCAGTAAAAGTATCTCTGTGTAATCAGTATGAAAAGCTTTAACGTATTTTTCTTGAAAGCACTTTTTTTCATATCGGTGGCTATGATAAGTAGGGCATGTGCATTCATGCTCAATAAGTAAGTGCCTATCTCCTGTACCAGAATCAAGTTGAATTTTTTTTAATGATTTTTACAGGCCTTCAGTTGTGCTAAAAAGTGTCAAAAATTGATACTCAGTTTTCAGCATGAAGTCTTTTTTTAATCTTCACTTTTTGTTAAATTCTGCTACTGATGATAGCGACAATCATAGTAACTAGGAATCTGTTTTTTTTGTTTATTTTTGTTTCAGACAAGTACAACAGCCGGGATCGTGGCCACCGTTCACCATCATTTTATTTTCCTTGCCCACTTTACTGCATTTTTACAGTATTTATTTTTTTACCCTTTTCATGATTATAAAAATTTGTAAGCATACTTCAAATATGTGTGAATATATTGTAAAAAAAAAAACCTATCCCAAAAAACCTGATGGTGGGTTTACACGTCCCGATATCGGGCTGATATCGCAACCAACGACGCGGGAGCGCGCTTTTTGTGCGCGCTTTTCCCTGCATCACATCGGAGGTTTACACGGCGCGATATCGGGATGCAATGTCCGTACGATGTCTACGCCCCCCGACGCAGGAACGACCAGTTAACATTGGAGTCAATGTGTGACGTTGCCCTACACATCAGAGTTGGGCTGTCACACAGGACGATCCTGCTCCAACCGGCATCCGATATCGGGCGGTCGAATAGCACGCTCATTCGACCCCCGATATCGTTTTGCCATCGTTCCTGCATCGCGTTGAACGTTCACACCGTACAACGCGCAAACGATATCGGCTCCAACGCCTGAACCACGTGACTTTTGGTCGGAGTTGGGTCGGAGTTGGACGCCGATATCGCGACGTGTAAACCCACCATTATACTTTTTTACGAAGAAAATGAGCAAAAATAGCATAAAATACAGGTGTCTAGACCACAAGACCCCCTTTAAGGGGCTTTTCATTATTGGTAGCTGCCTGGGCAATGTGGTCAATTCTTCAAGATGCGTTGTTAGTTGTCAGTTCCCATTAACCTGTGTCTCGTCTAGTGTCTGGCTGCACCTGCCTGCACCTGGAAGCCACCTACCAGCCTAGCGTATTTCCACGTCCTGTGGCTTTATTAGAAGCCTCGGTGGTCATCCAGGCTCGCTACTCCATGTGGCAATCGGTGTCACAGCCCAGTGGGTCCACTCTCGGAAGCTCTCCCTGTGAGCGTCACTGTTTGCTCAGGCTTTTCTGCCACTGATGCACGTATGTGAGATGTGTATGATGGCCACTTTACACGCGGCTACATTTCTAGCTTATCCACAGGTAACTTACTGGCTGCAGGGAAATCATGGAGACATGGTTCTATCTTATTGCTGTGTACAAATGGAATAATGTCTCCATGATTTCACTGCAGCCAGTAAGTTACCTGTGGATAAGCTAGAAATGTAGCCGCGTGTAAAGTGGCCATGAGAGATGTGAGCATGGTCTCTCTACAAACAGTAGTGGATAGTTTACTCGCTATCTACTTTCCCCGTGTATTTCCAGCCACACTTATACTGTCCAGGAAGGATGATATGGTGGTTCTATTTCAACTTGTTTATTTACAGTACCTTGATGAGATGAGGTTCAGATGTCAGGGAAATGATGGATGATGAGAGTTGTAGAATGAGGTTGGAAGGTAGAGGTATAAAGTGGATGCAGAATTTAGTCCTTATGCAAACGTTGCCAAAATGGCACGGAGACTAGAAGGAGGAAGTGAGGGTAGATGGGAACAAGAAAGGAGCTGTTAGGCTGGCTTCACATTTGCGTATGGGAAGGCAGCGTATTGCTGCGTTCCCATACGCAGCCAAACGCATGCGCACTGCGTTCCTATGTTTAACATAGGAACGCATGGTGCCTGCGTTTGCTGCGTTCGGGTGCGGATGCGGACGATATCTGCTGCTTCCGGTGTCCAGCATCCGCACCCGGGACGCAGCCAGTTGGGTTTTTTTGTGCGTTTGGGGACCTTGGACAATCAGCAAGCGTCCCTAAGCGTACAAAAAATGCATTGTCTTCAATGGGTCCGCAGTGTCCTCTGCATGACACCGCAGGAGAACGCTGCGGACCCATTGAAAAATCTCCCGGTGGCCGCCGGTGATGTCACAGGAGCTCACCGACGGCCACCGGGAGATCAGCTGAGGCTCTGCTGTCCTCCTTCTCCCCGCCGCCTGTAATCTCCTAGCGATGTCGGCGGGGAGAACAGCTGATCTGAGAGCTGTTTGAATCTTCCCGCGCCGACATCTCCTCTCAGTGTCGGCGCGGGAAGATTCAAACAGCTCTCACATCAGCTGTTCTCCCCGCCGACATGTCCCGGAGCTTACCGGCGGCCGGGGGGGGCGGAGATCTCCGGCGCTGATCTCCGCCCCCGGCCCGCCCCCGGACAGCGCCGATTGGCTGCCGGGCTCCCTAGTGATGTGTCCGCAGGCGGACATTATCCGCTGCGGACACATCAAAGTGTCCCTGCTTTTGACAGCGTTTGTGTCTGCATGCCATCAGCATGCAGACACAAACGCTAATGTGAAGCCAGCCTTACAGAGAGAGGGAGTTATTATGAGCATTACCATACATAAAAAAGGCATGTTATAACAACAGCCAGTAGGTGGCAGCAAAATACAACAAACAGTTGACAATACTATCTACTGCAGTGATAGCGAACCTATGGCACGCGTGCCAGGGATGGCACGCAGAGCCGCCTCCGCTGGCACACGGCCTCGCCACTACACTGCCGCTTTGATCTGCCGGCGTGCGCCGCGCCGCTGGCAGATCAAAGCTGTGTCTGAGCAGAGGAGACATTTCTCCTCTCTCTGACTCTCCTAGACCGCCCTCCCGGCCAGCGTCATATGACAGCGGTCACGTGACGCGCCCGGCATCACGTGACCGCCCTCAGCGCTGGAGACACACAAGATGCAAGCTGCAGCAGCGGAAGGAAGAAAGGTGAGTATGACACTTTTTTTTTTTTTTTTACCAGCAGCCAGGATGGGGCCATACAAGGAGGAGGATGATGGGGCAATACAAGGAGGAGGAGGATGGGGCAATACAAGGATAAGGAGGATGGGGCAATACAAGGAGGAGGAGGATGGGGCAATACAAGGAGGAGGAGGATGGGGCAATACAAGGAGGAGGAGGATGGGGCAATACTAGGAGGAGGAGGAGGATGGGGCAATACAAGGAGGAGGAGGATGGGGCAATACAAGGAGGAGGATGATGGGCAATACTAAGAGGAGGAGGATGGGGCAATACAAGGAGGAGGAGGATGGGGCAATACTAGGAGGAGGAGGATGGGGCAATACAAGGAGGAGGAGGATGGGGCAATACAAGGAGGAGGAGGATGGGGCAATACTAGGAGGAGGAGGAGGAGTGGGGCAATACAAGGAGGAGGAGGATGGAGCAATACTAGGAGGAGGAGGATGGGGCAATACAAGGAGGAGGAGGATGGGGCAATACTAGGAGGAGGAGGATGGGGCAATACAAGGAGGAGGAGGATTGGGCAATACAAGGAGGAGGAGGATGGGGCAATACAAGGAGGAGGAGGATGGGGCAATACTAGGAGGAGGAGGATGGGGCAACACAAGGAGGAGGATGGGGCAATACTAGGAGGAGGAGGATGGATGATGGGGCAATACAAGGAGGAGGATGGATGGGGCAATACTAAGAGGAGGATGGATGGGGCAATACTAAGAGGAGGATAGATGGATGGATGGATGGATGGGGCAATACTAGGAGGAGGATGGATGGATGGGGCAATACGAAGAGGAGGCAGGATGGATGGGGCAATACTAAGAGGATGATGGATGGGGTAATACTAATAGGGGGCAGGATGGGGCATATTATTATGTCATGGGGCAGGATGGGGCATATTGTTATGTGATGGGGCAGGATAGGGCAATACTAACAGGGGGCAGAATGGGGCATATTGTTATGTGATGGGCTGATGGGACATATTATTATGTGATGGGGACAAGGATGGGGCAGATTACTATGTAATGGAGGCAAGAATAGGGCAATACTACCAGGGGGCAAGTTGGGCATATTACTATGTAATGGGGACAAGGGTGGTGCAATAATACCAAGGGACAGAGATGGGGCATATTACTGCTGGATGGGGCATATTACTACATGGGGACAAGGATGAGACACATTACTGCAGGATGGGGCATATTACTTCAAGGGACACGGATGGGGCATATTACTGCAAGGGGAGAAGGATAGGGCATTACAACAGGATGGGGCATTACTACATGATGGGGCAGGATAGGGACATTACGACAAGGGGACAAGGATGGGACATTACCGAAGGGGACAAGGATGGGGCATACTACAAGGGGATAAGGATGAAGACATTACTACAAGAAGGGGGTCAGGATAGGAACATTACTGGCAGGAGAGGGTCAGGATGGAGCTCAACTGCAAGGAGAGGGTCAGGATGGATCATATAGCTAGGAGAGGATCAGAATGGAGCAAAAAGCTAGAAGGAGAGGATCAGGATGGAGAACATAGCTAGAAGGAGGTGGTCAGGATGGAGCACATAACTACAAGGAGAGGGTCAGGATGGAGCACGTAACTACAAGGAGAGGGTCAGGATGGGACACGTTACTAAAATGAGAGGGTCAGGATAGGACACATTACTAGAAGGAGACGATCAGAATGGAGTACATTACTACAAGGAGAGGGTCAGGATGGAGCACATTACTACAAGGAGAGATCATAATGGAGCACATTACTACAAGGAGAGGATCAGGATGGAGCCATTAACTAGAAGAGGGGTCAGGATGGAGCACATAGCTACAAGGAGAGGATCAGGATGGAGCCCGTAACTAGAAGGAGGGTGTCAGGATGGAGCACAGAGCTAGAAGGGGAAGGAAAAGATGGAGCTCATAACTACAATGGGAAGGTCAGGATGGAACATACTACACGGAGAGGGTCAGGATGGAGCACATAGCTACAAGGACAGGTCAGGATGGGACACATTACTACAAGGAAAGGGTCATGATGGAGATATTACTACAAGATGAGGACCATGATTTCAGTATGAAATCTGCTTGTAATTCATGATAAAATCTATCTCCTATCTGTCTAATATTCTGCATTTTTTCCATACAGATCAGTCCACCTGCTGTTTCTAGAAAGGGCAGTGGCAGCGGCTCAGCTTCAATGTGCAGTACACATGAGCTGTCTGACCACTGCCGAAGAGAAGAGAAGCTGCAAAGGTAAGTTTAAAATCAATTAATTGTTAAAATAATTGAACATCAATGTTTCAGGACCACATGCCCTGTACAGGGAAGAGAGTTAGCATCTGCTGGCTCTTCCCCCTATGCAGCGCTTGTGATTACCACTCCTGCTGTAATTTAGGTTATATTATCGTGTTGGCACTTCGCCATAAATAATTTTGTTTTAGGTTGCAGTTTGGGCACTCGGCCTCAGAAAGGTTTACCATCACTGATCTAGGGTTATATAATTTATTTCTCTAACAAGGATTGCTAGGCAGGACACTCCCTGTCTGAAGTCCTTGGATTTCACTATGTTAATTGTCTTTAATTGAAGGCATTTTTCAGATGTTCACTGAAGGAAACCTCAACCTGGAAGACAAAAAAACAACATGCTTGCAATGCAACAATAACATTAACCTTATAAATGAGGCAGACAAATGTCATTAAAAAGTCCTGGAATAATCCAAAGGACAACCCATCTTCGGGTCGGAGAAGCCGCACTAGGCCAAACTATCTCCAACGCAATTGTAATCCAATGGTTCGAGTTTCAGCGCAGTCAGATGACCGTCCTAAGTGGTGTGAAAGTTTCATCACCTTGAAGGAAAATCAATCCTCGACTGGTACGAGTAAAATAAATAGCTTCAGAAATAGGTTTAAGGAATGATTTGAGATCACCCTAGTTTGTTACTGTCACTCCCACCTTACCATCTTCGCTTGGGAGGGTATTTGAGATAAGTCTTATGGGCCATACGTTTCTTTCTCCTTTCAAGTCTTTCATGAGAACAAGATCTCATACTTGTAAGCTTGATTTGGCTTGCTGTCATTTCCTTCATCCTTAGAGGAGAGTAAGGTTCTAACTTTTCCATCTATTCAGAAAAAGATTGGTCAGATGTTGTACATGCTTCCACCGTCTCTGATATTGGATACCAGACACAGAATCTTCAGGTGGGTTAGAAACAGTTCTAAGTTTCTGAGTGAGAAGAGTTGCTGGAGTAAGAATGGCAGGAGATTCTGGGTCCATAAATACAGAGACAAGAGGACCTCTTGAGTTCACGATCATGGACACTTCAGCTAAGAAGTTGATCAAGGTCCAATAAGTCTTGAAAGGTTTGAGTCCATGAGCTTAGACTCCAGGCCGTTTCACATCTGCGCGCCAGTGTGTTTGGTAGCATTGCACTAGTGCAGGTGGTAGCGCAGTGCATGCACTACCAAGCGCATTGGAGAGCAAATGAAGCACATTGCGTTAACATCGCCATTACCTTGTATGGGCGAGCATACCGCACTGCATTCCGGAAGTGCAATAGTGTAAGGTCAAGTGCCACAGCGCATGCACTAGTCCGGACGCACCGGAAATGCGTAATGCGACATTTCCGGTGCATCCGGACTAGCGCATGCGCTGTGACATAGCAGCATTCACACTTGCGCTTCCGGGTTCCGTCTGCCAGCACTCATCCATACGAGGTAATGGCAGTGTTAGTGCAATGGGCTTCATTTGCTCTCCGATGCGCTTGGCAGCGCATGCACTGCACTACCACCTGCGCTAGCGCAATGCTGCCAAACGCATTGGAGCTCAGATGTGAACTAGGCCTCCAATATTTTTAGAGTGATTCCTATCATCCATTCCCATGATCTGCCCATATGGGAAGCGTGAGGGGGTTGAAGACCCACGAACAACCATTGTTTGCCAAAAAGTTCTGGACTGGTTTTGAATTAATTTGTAATTCTCTATAGGCACCTATGAATTTGGTTTTAGTCCTCTGATGGCAAATAGTCTTAAGGCATTGATGAAACTGGAAGAGTCCATGGATTCTATTATTTTACGGTAAATCTTATTTTATTGAAAATTGTAAGAACTAAACATAGGTATGCATACATTTGTGAGGTAAAACAGTGAGGATTAGAAGAAAAGTCACAGTATTGGTAGCAACTGTAGAGTAGATAACAATTATTCAACTGTATCATCTCTTGGCATCACGTACGCTACGGCATAAATTGTAATTCTAAACAAACAAAGTGTAACCTTTCTATGAATTATGAAATAAACTAGTCTTGTGAAATCGTAGAGCCTCATCAAAATTATTGTTACTTTAAGTCGTACTATTGTATAAGCCATGTATTAAAGTTGTTATCTCTTGGGACCCCCTGTCTCACGGTCCGGGCGACCTCGGACAACGCCTAGGTCTCCAAAGAGAAGAGCCCTCTTTTAAGAAGGATTCTTACAACTATAAGAATTTGATATCATTCCATGTCTACCGAAGTTCAGGGGGGGTGGTCACATAGTAACCATACCTATTCTAAAAAAAGAAAGTGCAGAAGAAGATACAAAAAAGGAAGAAAGAAAGAAAGAAAGAAAGAAAGAAAGAAAGAAGGAAAGAAGGGAAGAGGAACCAGAGAAAGAGACATTGGCAGTGTCGGGGAAAGTGATGCCATAGAGAGAAGAGGGAGAAAGGAGAAAACAGGAAACAAGGAGGAAACAGGTCAACCTGACTCCCCGTTGGCCAGAGGTCCCGCTAATATGTCCCTAAAGTCAGTGGAGCCCTGGAAAACTATCCAAGGAAACCAAGTCTCTGAGAATTTGTCACGTGATCCAGATGCCTCTGCTGTAAGCTCCTCCATCCGATAGATGTCCATCAATTCCCTGAACCATTCATGTAAAGTTGGAACCCGGGTTGATTTCCAGAACCTCGGGATCACAGCACGTGCGGCTGAAACACAAAATCGGAGAATATCTCTTTTTTTTTTTTTTTTAATCAATACATTTTTATTGAGAGTTTTATAAAACAGTACAGAAATAAAGCAAACAGATACAATTAAGGTCTAACATGGCCTTCCTGTGAACATCGTATATCGATAAATCGGGGAAGGGAAGAGGGAAAGGGAAGGAAAGGGAAAGGATTAGGGTAAGGTAAAGTAGGGACAAAAGAAAGAATAGACAAGCCACAGCCGAACTAGTAAAGAACAGAACATATCAGATTCCGCTAGTATACCTGAATACTATTATATCGGGAGGAGACCCATGAGTCCCACCAAGTTAGCACCTTGCTCCTTCGCTTGGCCTCATGCGCCAATAACAGTTCATGCTGGAAGTGTAGATTGACAGATCTAAGGAGGTCCTCAATCGGTGGTAGAGTGGGTTGTTTCCAATAGCGAGCAATACAAACGCGTGCAGAAATCAGAATGTTCGTAATCAATGGTCGAAGACTTGGGGGAAAGGACTCCAACCCCAAGCCCAATAGGGCCAGTGCAGGAGGCAAGTCCACCGGAAGACCGGTAATCTCAGATATCAAAGTTCCAATAAAGGACCAGAAGTGTTGAAGTTTCGGGCAGTACCACCACACATGTTGAATAGTGCCCCAGTACCGTATATACTCGTGTATAAGCCGACCCGTGTATAAGCCGACCCCCCTACTTTTGCCCCCAAAACCTGGGAAAACCTATTGACTCGTGTATAAGCCGAGGGTGGACCTCAGCACAGGTATACAGCCCCCAGCAGTGTGGTATACAGGCCCCCCCAGTGGTATATACAGGCCCCAGCAGTGTTACAGCAGCAGCCCCAGTGGTATACACAGCAGCAGCCCCAGGGGTATACACAGCAGCAGCCCCAGGGGTATACACAGCAGCAGCCCCAGGAGTATACACAGCAGCAGCCCCAGGGGTATACACAGCAGCAGCCCCAGGAGTATACACAGCAGCAGCCCCAGGAGTATACACGGCAGCAGCCCCAGGAGTATACACGGCAGCAGCCCCAGGAGTATACACGGCAGCAGCCCCAGGGGTATACATGGCAGCAGCCCCAGGGGTATACATGGCAGCAGCCCCAGGGGTATACATGGCAGCAGCCCCAGGGGTATACATGGCAGCAGCCCCAGGGGTATACATGGCAGCAGCCCCAGGGGTATACATGGCAGCAGCCCCAGGGGTATACATGGCAGCAGCCCCAGGGGTATACATGGCAGCAGCCCCAGGGGTATACACGGCAGCAGCCCCAGGGGTATACACAGCAGCAGCCCCAGGGGTATACACAGCAGCAGCCCCAGGAGTATACATAGCAGCAGCCCCAGGAGTATACATAGCAGCAGCCCCAGGGGTATACACAGCAGCAGCCCCAGGAGTATACACAGCAGCAGCCCCAGGAGTATACACAGCAGCAGCCCCAGGGGTATACACGGCAGCAGCCCCCAGGGGTATACATGGCAGCAGCCCCAGGGGTATACATGGCAGCAGCCCCAGGGGTATACACAGCAGCAGCCCCAGGAGTATACACAGCAGCAGCCCCAGGAGTATACACAGCAGCAGCCCCAGGGGTATACACGGCAGCAGCCCCAGGGGTATACATGGCAGCAGCCCCAGGGGTATACATGGCAGCAGCCCCAGGGGTATACATAGCAGCAGCCCCAGGGGTATACATGGCAGCAGCCCCAGGGGTATACATGGCAGCAGCCGCAGCGATATACCGGCCGCCCGCCCGCCACCATGAGTATACATGCGCCCCCCTCCCTATCAGTATCCAGGGCCCCCCCTTGCAGCCCACACCTGTAAAGGAAGATCCTTATACTTACACCTGCGCCCGCCGCCGTCCCCGCTCTGCACCGCGCTCCTCCATCTTCTTCCGTCTTCCTCCTCGGTTGCACAGGCAATGACTCGCACAGGCTGACGTCATTGCCTGTGCGACCGAGGAGGAAGACGGAAGAAGATGGAGGAGCGCGGTGCAGAGCGGGGACGGCGGCGGGCGCAGGTGTAAGTATAAGGATCTTCCTTTACAGGTGTGGCCTGCAAGGGGGGGCCCTGGATATTGATGGGGGGGGGGGGCGCATGTATACTCATGGTGGCGGGCGGGCAGTTTGGCGGCACTTGCGTTGGTGTACTCGCGTATAAGCCGAGGGGGTACTTTTCAGCCCAATTTTTGGGCTGAAAAACTCGGCTTATACGCGAGTATATACGGTAATTACACTTCTTCCAGCAGAGAGGTGACGTGGTAGTGGGGCCGGTTGAGAAACGGGATAGTCGCTCTGGGGAGATGTACCAGTCCATCTGAATTTTTTTTAATTGTTCATGGTGATCAATACATTTGGAAAAAGCGGACACATGCGTGGCAGCCCTTTGCCACAATCGGAGATCAGCTGAAAAGTTCAAACGTCTCTCCCATATCAACATATAAGGGAGCTTTGTGTTGCCCCTCTCCACTGCCAAAGCGTTATACAAAGTGGCCACCCCACGATCATTGGAGGAGGATGATTTAAAATATCTCTGTAAGAATTGGTCCACGTCAACAAGGCTCACCTCTGGTAATTTTATGGAATCCAGAAAATGACGCAGTTGGAGGTATCGGTAGAAAGAGGAACGGGGGACACCATATCTGTCTGTTAATTCTGAAAAGGCTTTGACTCTGTCCCAGTCCCGCACCTGTCTCAGGAACTCCACCCGAGCGTTCTCCACAGCTATCTCAACAGCACGGATAGAGATGAAGTGGTGCAGGAAGGATAGGAGGCCCCTATCGTGGTGTGACCAAACACTAAAGAGTGTGACCATAGATTTTAGGAAAGTTTCATGCTTACGGGCCAAGAGTAGCGTTGTTTCCAATAATAGTCTGGTAGAATGCCAAGGAGCAAAATGTTGTTCTATCTGCAACCACAGGCATTGGGAGTCCTCCTTCCACCACACTTTAGCCGCAGTCAGATGAATGGCATAGTAATAAGAGGTAATGTTAGGGAGACCGAGACCGCCTAGACGGGTCGGGAGAGTGAGAATTTTAGTGCCAACACGGTGGGTTTTAGAATTACAAACAAAGCTACTCAACAGTGCCTGTAGGTAATGCAAGAAGCGACGAGGGAACGAAAAAGGAAGGCATCTCAGCACATAAAGTATTTTGGGGAGATATGTCATCTTGATAATTTGGGTTCTTGCAATCCACGACAAGCCCAGTGAAGAGTGAGAGCTTAGACCACATTTAATCGTGTTATAAAGAGCCTCATAATTACAACGCACAATATCAGCAGTGCGTGTAATCTGGATGCCCAAATAAGGGAATCCAAGCGGAGACCAGACGAAGGGGAAATCGGACTGGAGTCGTGTGGCCAAATCTCGAGGGATATTGATAGGGAACAGAAGGGACTTAGATGAATTCAATTTGTAGTAAGAGACCTCCGAAAATTCGGAGAGGACTCTCACAATCCGTGGGATGGACCTCGAGACATCCGTGCATATGAACACAACATCATCGGCATATAGGCCAATTTTGTGTTCTCTGGTTCCACACAAGGGAGCGTTTACCAGGGAAGTTGATCCCATTGACGTTGATCGTGGAGAATTTCAGAGCCATATTTGTCGCTCACTGTTCTGAAGTAGAATAAAGGCAACAAAAGTACAAAGGTAACGTAAGTATTCCATCCCTTAGTTCCAATGTGCAGTGTATAGTTCCTTGCTGTGACTGGCCAAGAAGGAGGTGGGGTGAGGGAAAAATAGGGGAAGTAGGGAAGGGAGGAAGGGAAAGGACAAACTATTTACAGTTCCTAAGTAATGCAAGAAGGGTGAAGGCACCCAAATCAAGTACAAAAACATCCACTGAAAATTGAGGTGCAAAAACAGCAAATGGCTGAGTAGGTACCAAAATCGTACCCTAAGGGGCAATCAAGTCCCAGAAATAGGACTATCAATAAAGAGAAAAGCAAAGAAAAACAAAAGAAAAGAAAGATTAAAAAAAAAATAAAATAGAGAAAGTGAAACCAATGCAAGATATAGATGAGGAGGGAGGGGGTCTGAGAGGTGAGGCAGAGGAATAAGAAAAAGGATGTATGAAGTGTGTGTATGCAGCAAAGGAGAAAAAGAATCAAAGGAAGAGAAAAGGAGGGAGACAAAAAAAGCTGAGATGGGAATAGTGCAGAATTAGTGGAGAAGAGAGAAGAGGGATGAGAGGAGAAACTAGAGGAGAGTAAGATAAGGAAAAAGGATAAAGAAAAGAGCTGATAAAAGCAGAGAAAAAAGAAACAAGAGAAAAGGCAGGAATAGAGGCCCCAATGACACTCAAGCATAGTAACCGGTATGTGTAGTACTATAACAGATCAGACAGGATCCAGGTGGCGACGGGGAATTGCATCAGAAGAGCTTGGATGATCTCGGGTCTGTGAGGCACGGATCTTGGGTGGTATAAGGTCCCAACGCCGCAGATGATCTTCAGCTTGTTGCGGAGTCAGGCAGGAGTAAATCACGTTATCCCGTTTAATCAGCAATTTCATGGGATATCCCCAGCGGTAGTCAATCTGACGGTCCCTTAGTACCGTTGTAACTTCCTGAAAGGCTCTCCTCCTGGCCAATGTGCCCGCAGATAGGTCAGGGAAAACAGAGATATGTTTGTATTCCTCCGGCGTGCCAGATCCATTCCTGAGAGCCCTCAAGAAATCTTCTTTAACTTCAAAAAAGTGAATTCTTGCAAGCACATCTCGAGGTAGTGCAGGATCTATTGTGGAAGGTTTGGGGAGCCTGTGGATTCTATCGATGACCACTTCTCCAGGCTGTAGGGCAGGGAGCACTGAGGAAACAAAATTCTGCAACAGAGCCCTCAGTTCCCCAGTCTGTACACTCTCAGGAATCCCCCTTAGCTTCACATTATTGCGCCTGGAGCGATCTTCCAAATCCAGGTGCTTCAGCGCCTGTCTGTCCACCTTATCCTGCAGCTCGGCGTGGGCATCAAGCAAGGCATTAAGAGACCTCACTAGTTCCCCCATTTTAGCCTCCAAATGGTCCGTGCGGGTAGCCAGGGATGTAACCTCACCCCGCACCCCCGCCAGCATACTCTGCATGTCCTCTTGCAAAGAGGACCGCGCCCAGCCAGCAGATCCCTCATAGCTGCATGGGTGATTGGGGTGTCAGCCATGGGACCGGAGGCAGATGAGAATGAGGCCAGGGACGCCGCTGAGCCCCTCCTGGATGCACGTGTAGAACGCTGAGGGGAAGAAGGCGGGAGCGCCATGTTAGCTGCGGCTGCAGTGAGGCTGGAGGATGGGGCAGGCACAAAGAAGTCCGTGACCCAGCGGGGGGAAGCTCGTTTTGGGGCTCTTACCCGACCCATCAGATGCTCGACCTGTTCAGCAAGCCGGCGGTGGTACACTGGTAAGGGTAGTGCCGGTATGTGCGGTGGAAAGTCGTGTTGATGTCGGCGGGTCCTCAGAGCTCCCGATCTATGCGGCCATTCCTAGTCAGCTCCAGGCCACGCCCCCAATATCTCTTTTTTGAAGTCCAATAGGACCAGGGAAAATGGAGAGCAGTGCTGACTCTGGCAGCATTCAGCCTGTTTGCCTGTTATCCGGGTGTATGCATTAAATATCTCAGACCAAAACCGCCGGATCCCACCACAGCTCCACCATATGTGCAGCATTGTACCTATTTCCTCTCCGCATCGCCAGCATATGTCGGGGGTTCAAGGAAACAAACTCCGTAGGGTTGCCGGGCATAGGTACCATCTGGTGAGCAGCTTATAGCTCCTTTCTTGTGCTATACAAGCACTGGCTAGTTTGTGAGTAAATAGAAAGCATTTCTGCCGATTCTATTATTTTTATGTGTATTGCACGTACAGTTATGCATGTGAACAACATGCCTCAACACTTACTTTCCGCGTGTCCACCTCTCTGGTTCTATGGGCAGTGAACATCCATGGACCAAAGACGTTCAAACCAACATGGCGGCTTGATACTTGTTCTAGCAGCATCACAAAGCACCCACTGACCTTGTGGAGACCAGTGGAGGATATCCAGCCCTTGCGAGCTTGAAGATATGGCCAGGGGTTTACCATGGACTAGGTATCCAACAACAGACAGCTGTTTCGGGGTTGTTGCCCCTCATCAGTGTGGTGCAGGATTCTGGCTGGGTGGGAGCAATGCTTGATAGACAGACCTAGCCCAGGGTATTAGTAGCCCTTAAGTCACTATCTAGCCCTTGCGAGCTTGAAGATATGGCCAGGGGTTTACCATGGACTAGGTATCCAACCACAGACAGCTGTTTCGGGGTTGTTGCCCCTCATCAGTGTGGCGCAGGATTCTGGCTGGGTGGGAGCAATGCTTGATAGACAGACATCACAAAGCACCCACTGACCTTGTGGAGACCAGTGGAGGATAACACTGCGGGCACCAGTTAAAGCACTCAAACACAGTGAAACCCAAGGTGCATTGCTCCCTAGAATTTGAAAATGCAGATGAAGTCCATGGAGCCTCGGTTAAGAGTCTACAACATGGACACCAGCCAGTTATCCCACCAGGGAAGGACCTAGCCCAGGGTATTAGTAGCCCTTAAGTCACTATCCAGCCCTTGCGAGCTTGAAGATATGGCATGGGGTTTATCTAGCAGCAGCCAAGTCAGACATTTGTTATTGTTGCAGTTTTCCTCGTTTTGCTACACTGAACACAATGATGAGATAAGTGCTCCCAAAATCCATAGGCCTGCAGCTCTCAAAGCACCATTGGTGAAATGTCTGCCTTGATGTTTGATCTTTTCATGATAATACCATATGAGTAAGGTAGTTAGTTATATGGTGTTGGCCATGAACAATCAGGAGGTTCTTTTCCAAGTCCTCCAACTTTGGCTTGTTTAACACTAGAAGTCCCAGAGACGGGTCATTTGACCTTTTTACCATTGAAAACCAAGGGATCCTTTAAATTCCAGGGACTTCTAGTGTTAAATGACCATCGACTCCTACCATGCCTTTACTGTCAATTACGGGTTTTCAGTTGACAATGGAGCTGTTTTAAGGAACATCTTGCCCTTTGCTTATACAATCCAATTCCTTGTGAAAACATTATGCTGTATGGTATGTATCAGAATGTCTTCACACAGAGTGATGACTTCTCCAGAGAGGTTTGTGACACATGTGCCAGCCATTACAGTCAGCATTACAGTCCTTATGGTGATAGCACTGTATAATGTGGACTAAACTTGCAAAGGTGCGAACAAGCCTTGTCCACCTGCAGAAGCGTTCGAATCGCTGACATCCTAAGCCAACCCTCTCTTCAGATTTGGTGTTGAGGATACTGACATCAGGACGAATCTATGGATCGATATTTGGATCTTGAAGGCTTAACTTATCTTCTTTGGTAGTCTCTTTGTATCGGTCTAGTAGGAACTTTGGTCCTGTCAAACAAGAAGAGCTTGTAAAGGCAGTAGCGGATGCTGCTCTAGTAGCAGTAGTAAGTTAAGCAAGGATAAGTTGAGATGGAACATACAGTCATTGTTCAGGTTCAGAAGACTTCCTGATTCTTTCAACGTGGTTGCTAACGTAGACATAGAAGAGTTTTGACTGGTGTATATGTATCCCTGAATAACTTTGTAGAAGTTGTCACTGTAGGAAGTAGGAATAGCGTCAGGCTCTCAGACAGGGTTGGAGAACCTTTCCTTCACTTTGTAGTGATGGGGGCATGGCTTGAAGTAAGTTGTGCGACCATTTTACCACATAGGTTTTAACTCCCTTCACCCCCTTCCCTGCGATTCTCCATTTTCCGTTTTTTATTTTATTTTTCCCTTCCCTTCTTCCAAGAGCCATAACATTTTTAGTTCTTCATCAATATAGACACATGTGGGCTTGTTTTTTGCAGTGCGAGTTGTACTTTCAGATGAAATAATTTATTTTACCATATGGTGTACAGGAAAATAAGAAAACAAATCCAAGTGCGGTGAAATTGCAAAACAGAGTGCAATTACACTTTTTTGGGTTTTTATTTGCCATTTTCACTATATGGTAAAATTGACATGACGGTATGATGCCTTGGTCAGTACTAGTTTATAGATACCAAACATACTTTTACTGTTATCTGGTGTGGTATGGTGAAAAAAAAATCAGCTTTTAAAGAAAAAGAATTGCGCTTTTGGTGCCACTTTCCGCGTCCCGTAGCGTTCTCATTTTTCGGAATCTGAGGCTGTGTGATGGCTTATTTTTTGTGGTTTAAGCTGTTGATTATAATGATACAATTTTGAGGTAGATGCATTGTTTTGATCACCAGTTATTGCATTTTATTGCAATGTTGCGGCGACCAAAAGAACGTAATTTTGGCATTTGTGCTATTTTTTCCATTACACAGTTTACCAATCTGATTGATTTTATATTTTGATAGATTGAGCATTTCTGAACGCGGTGATGCTAAATTTTTTTTTTTTTAATAGTTTTATTTTGATCTGGCAAAAGGGGAGTGAGTTCAACGTTTGTGAGTTTTTTTTCATACTTTTAAAACCTTTTTTTTAATTTTGCCTTTATTTTACACTGGTCACTAGAGGACCTCAACACTGTACAGTCCGGTCTCTTGTGTTATGTAGAGAGGAGCTGCTGCTCGTCTCTACATAGCACAAATGATCACTATCTGTGGATGGCTGGCACTTGCCAACCATCCACAGGAAAGGATCCCAGAGCGCTTCCGAGGCCATCGCAGCATCCATAGCTCTCCAGGAGACAGTGCAGGTCCCATGATTGCTTCATGGGACCTGCAATCCCGGCGGGGGCTTTGGATTGCGCTGTCAATGAATGACAGCGTGATCCAAAGGGTTAAATGTGGCAAATGGATTGCTGATCTGAGCTACATATCTTAGCTGATAAGATCAGCTGAGATGTGCAGGGGATGATGTGGGCTCACAGCGTGAGCTCGCATCAAAGGGTGGGAGGTGTCCATGATGTAAATTTACATCATAGGTCGTGAAGGGGTTAAAGGTGTTGACTTCAGATGCCTTGTGACTGTTGTCCAAACATATATCACCCACGATTACCAAGCTTAGATCAAGTCACTGAGCATATATAGCATTATTTGGGCCATTGCCTTGTTGATGCACCTTGTGGACCTTCAGAATGTCCCTTTGAGTAGGATTACCATCAGCATTCGTGTCCAGAGGAGAATTTTGCTGGTTAGGTGCCTCAAATGGGGATGATGAAGCGCAAGTTGTAAATTGGCAATTTCTTCCCTGCTGTCTGGTCACACTCAATTGAGGTTGGCAAGTGTATATGCATATTTTCCTTGATAGAAGAGATGATGTATTCCGAGGTACTACTACCAGACGTCTTGATATGACCAGCGCATTTGTTGAGGGTTGTACTGAGATGCTAGTCCTTTTAAATTGAAGATCTCAATGAATTTTGGTTTTACCAGAGAGCTGTTGTTCTGCTTATCTACAACCCCTGGCAAAAATTATGGAATCACCTGGCTCGGAGGATGTTCATTCAATTGTTTAATGTTGTAGAAAAAAGCAGATCACACACATGGCACAAAACTAAAGTAATTTCAAATGGCAACTTAATGCCTTTAAGACACAATAAAAGAAGTCAAGATTGAATATGTGCTAGTCAGTTATGGTACCTTTACACGCCGCCACAGAAAGGCAGAAACCGCCAGGCATCGGACACAATTGTGCCTGTTGCCATGAAATCACCACGATGTGGCGGCGTGTAATTCAGGATTTTCCTTCCTGTGTCTTGCAGTTCCTTCTGATACCTGTGTCTGGGCCGTGCTCAAAAATAGGAAGGCACAATTCCTATGGTGGCGGCGTGTAATCGGGGCACAGGCAAGGTATTTGCGTGTCCTAGTGAAATCCCCGGGGCGTGCCACAGCCTCAAGGATACACGCCCCATCAGCTATCATTGGTGGGGGCAACTGTGGTACCATTGGCTGTCCCTGCACAAGGCGCCATATTTAATGGGCTGACCAGTCACACTAAACATTTGCAATAGCGTCATGTATTAGCCAGCCTTCCTGCGCTGGCTGGCCCATCATGATGCTATTGCATTGTCCAATCACCGACGTAATACACAACTCTGTCACGCCTATGTACTTGCGGCGTGCAATATGTACGCCCATATTCCCTTGTGGTAGCAGCATGTAAATAAGGGAAGGTACTCCACAGAAGGTAACCCGCGGCACCCATCGGCACTTCCGGGGAATGTAAACACCTTCAGTGGAGCACGTTGTGGGGCGTGTATATGTGGCATCGGCAACCGTTCGCAACAGTTAGAAACGCGCGTGCACGTGCGTTGCCTACCTGTTGCTACCCTCTGTGGCGGCGTGTAAAGGTACCATAAGGGTAACTTTTTTCAGACTAGGCAGAGGGAAAAAATTATGGAATTACTCAATTCTGAGGAAAAAATTATGGAATCACTAAAAATAAACACACAAAAGAACACTCCAATACATCACTAGTATTTTGTTGCACCACCTCTGGCTTTAATAACAGCTTGCCGTCTCTGAAGCATGGACTTAATGAGTGAAAAACAGTACTCTTCATCAATCTGGCTCCAACTTTCTCTGATTGCTGTTGCCAGATCAGCTTTGGAGGTTGGAGCCTTGTCATGGATTATTGTCTTCAACTTTCACCAAAGATTTTCAATTGGATTGAAATCCGGACTATTTGCAGGCCATGACATTGACCTTATGTGTCTTCACAGTTTTTGCTCTATAGAAGGATGAATTATCATCTTGATAAATGATTTCATCATGCCCAAACATTCTTTCAATTGATGGGATAAGAAAACTGTCCAAAATATCAATGTAAACTTGGGCATTTATTGAAGATGTAATGATGGCCATCTCCCCAGTGCCTTTAGCTGACATTCTGCCCCATATCATCAATGACTTTGGAAATTTTCATGTTCTCTTCAGGCAGTCATCTTTATAAAACTCATTGGAACGGCACCAAACAAAGTATCAGCATCATCACCTTGCCCAATGCAGATTCACGATTCATCACTGAATATGACTTTCATCCAGTCATCCAAAGTCCACGATTGCTTTTCCTTAGCCCATTGTAACCTTGTTTTTTTCTGTTTAGGTGTTAATGATGGCTTTTGTTTAGCTTTTCTGTATGTAAATCCCATTTCCTTTAGGTGGTTTCTTACAGTTTGGGCACAGACATTGACACCAGTTTCCTCCCATTCATTCCTCATTTGTTTTGTTGTGTATTTACTGTTTTGGAGACAGATTGCTTTAAGCTTCCAGTCTTGACGCTTTGATGTCTTCCTTAGTCTACCAGTATGTTTGGCTTTAACAACCTTCCCATCTTGTTTGTATTTGGTCCAGTTTTTAGACACAGCTGACAGTGAACATCCAACATCTTTTACAACATTGCGTGTTGATTTACCCTCTTTTAAGAGTTTGATAATCCTCTCCTTTGTTTCAATTGACATCTCTTGTGTTGGAGACATGATTCATGTCAGTCCACTTGGTGCAATAGCTCTCCAAGGTGTGATCACTCCTTTTTAGATGCAGACTAACCCGGCAGATCTTATTTGATGCAGGTGTTAGTTTTGGGAATGAAAATTTACAGGGTAATTCCATAATTTTTCCTCAGAACTGAGTGATTCCATAATTTTTCCCTCTGCTTGGTCTGAAAAAAAGTTACCCTTATGGCCACTTTACACGCAGCTACAGGTAACAGGTTTTCCACAGGTAACTTACTGGCTGCAGTGAAATCATGGAGACATGGTTCTATCTTGTTGCTGTGTACAAATGGAACTATGTCTCCATGATTTCACTGCAGCCAGTAAGTTACCTGTGGACAACCTGTTACCTGTAGCTGCGTGTAAAGTGGCCATAACTGACTACCACATTTTTAATCTTGATTTCTTTTAGTGTTTCTTAAAGCCATAAAGTTGCCATTTGAAATTACTTTAGTTTTGTGCCATGTTTGTGATCTGCTTTTTTTCCTACAACATTAAACAGAACCTGTCAGCTGGTTTATGCCCCCCCCCCAGCTATCACTGTAGCTGCAGCTTTATAATACCAGTCTAATCATCCCTCTCTGAGATCATAGTGTAATGTGAAAGGTGAAAGAAAAGCATTTATACACTTACATTTCCTTATGTAATGAGGCAGTCAGTCCCCAGCTCGGAGGACGTGGACTGTTTGGCAGGTTAATAGTTAACATTTCAGCCTTGTGCTAGAACATGTTGGGAGACCTGATTTGATGTCACAACCATGTGACTACAATAGGCGGAGCAAAGTTCTCATAGAACATAATACGTTTGCTGGCTTAGCTCCGCCCACTATGGTCACATGATCGTTACATCACACAGGTCCTTTAGCCATCCAAGTTAGAAGTGAGTTAACTATTATCCTGCCAGACAGTCCCCCTCCTCCAAGGTGGGGACTGAAATGTAAGTGTATAAATGCTTTTTTTTTTTTTTTTTTACCTTTCACATTACACTATGAGCTCAGACAGGGATGATTAGAATAGTATTATAAACCTGCAGCTAGGGGGCGGAGCCTAGCGGGCTATGTAACTGGTCGCACCACCGAGCTCTCCCGCCTGAGACCCGGTGCTTAGACCATTCCCGCCGATCCACCGCTGATAAAAAATACCTGGGTGGCCGCCGGAAGACCCAGTAATAGCGGAGGAGGCAAACGGAGGGAGCGGAGTCAAAGCTATGACCCGTAGAAGGCAGCGAGATGCCGGCACTGCTGGATGCTCTACAGCCCAAGATGGCGCCGAGGCTGTAATGGAGGCGGAGAAGGAGAACGCCGCGTGTGCCTCAAGGATGGCGGCTGCAGCAAAACTGGCGAGGTTTGCAAGGTTGGAGGAAAGTGGGGAGCGGGGAATCATGGAGGGCACTTCTGGGGCTGAAAATTCTGAAGAGGAGCAGGAACGGGACATGCAGGACATGGGGCTGACAGGCACACCAGCTATGAGGAGCCCACAGGAGCTACAAAGTGAGGGAAGTGCTGCACAGTCTGAGAGTGTTGTTGAGCCCACACTAAAGGATATATTCTTGGCAGTCAATTTCTGCAAGGAGACTCTAACTGCCCTGACCAAACAAGTACATGGCATTCAGGATGAGATTGGCAATATGAAAAAAGCTATGCAAAAAGCCGATTCCCGCACTGGAGCTGTGGAAGATAGGGTTAATGTGGCAGAGGAGGACATAGTAAAGTTGCAGAAAGGATACAATCAGTTTGCAAAGCAGCTGGAGGAGGTTGTTGCGAAAAACGACGATCTGGAAAATCGCTCGCGGCGAAATAACATTAAGATTGTTGGGGTGCCGGAAAAGGCTGAAGGAGCTAATCCCACGGTGTTTATTGAGAACTGGTTGCTGCAGAAGATTGGGGCAGAAAACTTGTCCAAGGTGTTTGTAGTGGAAAGAGCCCACAGAATTCCCCTGCGTCCAGTGGCCCCTGGCGCTGCTCCCCGGGCCATGCTTGCAAAGATATTGAATTATAGAGACCGTGATGTCATTCTACGAAGAACTAGAGAGACCAGTGACATGACAATTGACGGATATAATATTTCTATTTATTCTGATTACTCCCCCGCGGTGCAAAGGCTCCGTATGAGATACGGGGAAGTGAAGAAGAGGCTTCGGGGATTTGGACTGCAGTATTCCATGATGTTCCCAGCCAGGTTGCGGGTAGTGGCGCTGGGCAAAGTCCAATTCTTCCAGTCTCCGGAGGAGGTGGATGACTGGCTGGGACGTAACAACAGGAAACTGAGGGAGAAGGAGGATGGATGAGAGTGGAATCCCACAAATAGGGCTTTAATCATAATTGGATGGTCCCTACTGTATAATGGTTCTTATGTGACCAACATTGGTCATATTATTATATATGTCTGACTTTTATTACTCTCTTGCTCGCTGGCAGGAGATTGATGGGCATGATTGGTTTATATACAAGTTGGTTTTCTTACAGGAATATGTTATTATAATGAACCGTTAAATGTGTTAGGGTGGTGGATTGGGAGGAGGGGGGAAACTGTGCCACATATGTGGGCACAGGAGGTCTAATAATTGTTTGAGTAAATTATTTTACACCAAGGTGGGAGAGCAGAACGGGTCGTTGGAGGAATACAGAAAGTATATCTGGTATATGGTGGTTTGCTGGGTGTTCCGTTTTGCCTATTCTCTGTTGAGATCAGCAAACCTGAGAGGGGCTGGAGGGTTTGGGAGTGGGGGGGGGAAGGAGGGAGAGGGAGAGGGGGGAAAAGGGGTGGGGGAAAGTTCTAGACCAATGGGTACAGAAGTGTGTTTCATGGGGGAGAGACAAGATGATACGTACGGTGTACATATATGGCTTCGCAAGTTAAAATAGTTAGCTGGAATGTGAGGGGACTAGCGGACAGGGGTAAAAGGGCTGTTGTTTTTCGACACCTGTTGTCCTTTAAGCCATCGATCATGTGTCTTTTGGAGACTCACCTGGTTAAGGAAAAAGTGGGATCACTGGCGAGATCATGGATACGACACTCTTATCACTCTACGTACTCGGGTTACGCCAGGGGGGTGTCTGTGTTGGTGCATGCATCTGTGCCATATGAGGAAGTGGATGTGAAGATAGATAAGGAAGGACAGTATGTATTTGTGGTGTGTAAGATCTATGGATGCTTGTTGTGTTTGGTGGCGGTGTATTTCCCTCCTCCGTACTCGGTAAAAAAGTTGAATTAAATACTGGATCTGGCCGGGCGCAGGGTGGGGATCCCTCTGCTTGTGCTGGGGGATATGAATACTGTTTTAAATCGGGCGCTGGATAGAGAGGGAAAAGGTCAGCGGGGGTCTGAGTGGGATGGGGATACAGCATTTGCTAAACACCTAAAAGAAGTGGCATTAGTTGATTTGTGGAGAGTGAGAAACCTGGGTAGGAGATGCTTTTCGTGTTTCTCAGCCACACATGGGTCTATGTCCAGGATAGATATAGTGTTGGGGAATGAATATTTGAATGCTTTGGTTGGGAGTGTTGACTACCTGCCGAGGGTTGTCTCGGATCACAAACCAGTGGCGGTAAGCATCTGTATGAGAGCGGGGAATCTGAGACGGCCTGCGGAATGGAAATTGCATCCTAACTGGTTGAAGTCTGTGGACATGGAAGGAATCGGAAGGGAATTGGAAACGTTCTTCAACATAAATGACGGGAGTGCTGCTGTTGGAGTGGTGTGGGATTCCATGAAGGCCTTCTTGCGGGGATTGTTAATTAGGGATATTTCAAGGTGTAAAGCTGAGTCAAGAAGAGAGGAGCAGGGGGTTGTGGAGGAAGCGAGAAAGGCTGAGGAGGAAGTCATACGGCACCCCACGGCTGAGTCGAGGAATGCTCTGAGGAAAGCTCAAGATGCAGTAGATAGAGTGCACAGGCGATCCGCGGAAAGGAAACAGGAATTTCAGAGGATCTCGTTCTTTGAAGAGGGGGAAAAAGTTGGGCACCTGCTTTCGCTGGTAGCGGCAGCCCAAAGGGATTCTGCATATATATATGGAGTGGAAGATAGAGAGGGGAGATTGGTGGATGAGACGGCAGACATTCTGGCGGTGTTTAAGGGATTTTATTCGGATCTGTATACTTCTCAACTGGAGGCTTCGGAAGACAATATACGTGAATACTTAGCAGAATTAGAAATGAAAAAGATTGGAACAATGGGCAGAGACTCATTAGAGAGACCCTTTTTGCTAGAAGAGTTGGAGGAAGCTCTAGCGGCAATGCCGAATAATAAGGCCCCTGGTGGGGATGGACTTCCCGTAGAGGTATATAAAGTGTTGAAGAAGATCCTGTTGCCTAGGTTGTTAGAGGTGTTCCGAGAAGCGTTGGTGGAAGGGAGGTTACCGGAGTCTATGAGGGAGGCCACGATTGTGGTGTTGCCCAAAGAGGACAAAGATAGAACAAAAGCAGAATCATATAGACCCATTTCACTACTGTCTGTGGATGCGAAGTTATTAGCTAAGGTGTTAGCGACCAGACTCTCGGGAGTGGTATCGGATGTGATTCATCCGGATCAGTCTGGCTTTATGCCGGGCAGGTCAACTGCTATCAATCTGAGAAGACTGTATTTGAACTTACAGCTGCCAGCAGATAATAGTGGAGGAAGAGTAGTGGTTTCCCTGGATGCCAGGAAGGCGTTCGACAGTGTGGAATGGGACTATCTGTGGCAGGTGTTGGAGCATTTTGGGTTTGGTAGAAATTTCATAGCCTGGATACGATTGTTATACTCCTCGCCGAGGGCTCGGGTGAGGGTAAATGGAGGGAGATCGGAAGTTTTTTCTTTGTCCAGAGGGACCCGGCAGGGTTGTCCTCTCTCTCCATTGCTGTTCGCCCTCGCGATTGAGCCTCTGGCAGTGCGTGTTAGAGGAACGGGCGAGATCCAGGGATTTAAATTTGGCGGTATAGAGGAAAGGATAGCTTTATATGCGGACGACATCCTATTATTTTTACAGGACCCTACAGAATCTCTGCGGCAGGCGGTAAATCTCATTGAACAATTTGGGGATATGTCTGGATTGAGGATAAATTGGGATAAGTCTAATTTAATGATGGTAGATGATGTTCCTTTGGAGTCACTGGGGCCTTTGGGCTGTACAAAATTGAAAGTTGTTAAGCAATTTAAATATTTGGGCCTGCAGGTTGCTTTACCCGTTACAGATTTCTTTAAACTCAATATGGAACCGTTATTGCAAAAACTCAAGGAAAAGGTAAATACTTGGAGTAGGCTGCGGCTATCAGTGGTGGGCAGAGCTAACCTAACAAAAATGACCCTCATGCCGAAACTCTTATACTTGCTCCACAACTCACCGGTATGGCTCGCGAAGAATGTTTTTGGGAAGCTTAATTCGTTGTTTAGAGGTTTGGTATGGGGAGGCGGGCAACCAAGGATAAAGTTAGAGATCTTACAGAGGCCGAAAACTGAGGGTGGGATTGCCTTGCCAAATCCGTGGGTGTACTTCCTGGCTGCTCAATGCCAGCATTTGAGAGGATGGGCATCGAGGGAGGTAAGAACCAGGGGTAAGAAGATTCTGGAGGCACTAACTGGTAGGGTCCCGATCATAAGAGGTTTGGAAGGAGGAGATTTGGGTAGATTGGGTGGGGGGCTCCCCACTCTGTGCCTGGTTCAGAAAATATGGGAAAACGTTAAGCGGATTAGGGGCCTTACTGGAGTGACCGAATACACCCCCATCTGGATGAATGTGGATTTATCTGAGTTTTATAAATTGGGTGAACAGAAGAGATGGATACATGCTGGTATTGAATGTGTAGATCACTTGGTCGTGAATGGAGAATTACGGGGTTTTGAGGATTTGAAGAGGGAATACCGGATTCCTGGATCAGATAGCTATCTGTATCTCAGAGTACGCCACGCATTTCGATGTCAAAAGAAAATCAGGGACTTGACAGTGCACAGGGATATTGTAGTAGAATATATCTGTATGCAGGGAGGAACGCGGGACGTTACATCCACGGTGTACAGAGATTTGTTACATACCTGGTTATTGAAACACCCCATAAAAACTAGATGTAAATGGGAGGAGGAAATTGGGACAATGGAAGATGATGTTTGGGAACAAGTCTTAGAGTATGGCCCAAAGCTTTCGCTGAGTGAACCAGGCAGGTTGTCACAATTGTTTTTGATACACAGAGTATATAGGACGCCGGAATTCATGCACAAAATAGGTATGAGAGACACGTCCGAATGTCAGAGGTGTGGACAAGAAAGTGCTGGGTTGCTGCACATGGTATGGGAGTGTCCGAGGCTGCAGGGATTTTGGCTGGTGGTCATGAACCTAATTGAGGTACGATATAGATGCAGGCTGCCAAGAACCCCCCTGGTCTGTGTATTGGGATATGTGGAGGAAGTAGAGGTCCCCAATGTGCAAAAAGTGGCGGTGGCTAGACTCCTATATGCTGCCCGAAAGGTAATCGCGAGAGGTTGGATCAAAAAAGATCCTCCCAATAGAGTTGAATATCTGCAGCAGGTCAGATATATTTTACGCATGGAGGAGAGCATATACCGGAGGAGGGGGACTGGCGAGATGTTCGAGAAGTTATGGGAACCGTGGATAAGTACGGATTGATGAGCCCGGAGGGAAGCTGGTAGAGTGTTCTTTTATGAATATGTGGGGGGGGGGGTTTGACTGTAATTGATGACTAAAGCTGAAACCTGTCTGCTTGTCCGTTATATAGTAGGTCAATGTATATCTGTGTAGTATGTGTAATATCTAAAATGTTGCAAAGATATCTCCTTTTCGTCTATTGAGGATTGCTATGAAGTTATAGTTTGAGAGCAGTAACACGAACTATTCTCCTGCATGGTACACGCATTGAAGCTCGGAAAGTCTGGAACAAAATGGGGGGGTGGGGGGGGGGGTGTAAGGGGTTGTTTACTGTTATGGGATAAAAACATGAAACTGTATAAATGTCACTATTTTTGTGATGTGTGAAAAGGTTCTAATAAAAATATTTGAAATAAAAAAAAAATAAACCTGCAGCTACAGACAGTGATAGCTGGGGGGGCATAAACCACCAGACAGGTTCCCTTTAAACAATTGAATGAACATCCTCTGAGCCCGGTGATTCCATAGTTTTTGCCAGGGGTTGTATTATGTCATACATTCTCGAGGCCTTGTTGGGTTGTCCTTCTAGGTAGCAAGGTTGTGCCAGGTCAAGATACCAGACATACCTGGCACAACATTTAGGATTAGTCACTTCGACACATACTTCAATACATGAAAAGTAAATAGCAGTTGGAGTTGGGTCCTGAGCTTGTGGCTCCTCGCCATGCTTTGGAGCAGGGTTGGACGCTGCAGAAGGTTGTGAATTGTGTGGAGCCGGTGTGGGATGCATAGTAATTAACATGTTTGTCACTACTGCATTCAGTGCACTTAATGAAAGCCTTACAGTACTTAGCAATGTGGTCTGAGGAGGTACAACACTTATAGCATATCCCAAATTCCTTAGGGTACCATCACACTGTGCGACGGCACCGCCGATTTCTAAGGCGATGCAGGGGCGTGGCTTATCAGCACCGATATCGCCCCTGCATCGCCTAATGTAATTAGGCGATGGCGACGCCTTTTAGTGGTCGCCTGGTTTCAGAGCAATGCTCTGAAACAAGGCGGCCAATCTGGGGTGATGTGTAGACATCGCCCCATGTAAACGGCCGACGGCGATCTGCCAGGCGATGGGAGCCATAGGCTCCCATGTTAAGGCATCGCCGCTAGGGTTTTAAGAAACCCCAGCGGCGATGCCGCCTGTCAGATCGCCGGGACGTCGCCGGCGGTGTCGCCCCATGTAAATGGGGGATGGCGACGCTGGCGGGGGCGTCAAAAACGTGCACGCTCCCGCCCGTCGCCGCCGACATCTCCGGTGCCATCGCACAGTGTGACGGTACCCTTAAGAATATCTCTATGCTCCTGCAAAGTCTTTGCCCTGAGCCTACGGAATTCTTTAAGCGGGTGAGGTCTTTCATGGATAGGGCATGTACAGGTGCTGTCCATAACTTTAGGAACAACAGCAGTGGGTTTAATGATGGAATGTGGAGTGAGTGGATCGTCAGTCTTCCTCACAGATACTGGGTCTCTTAGCTTTCTAGGTTTGGTGGTAGCGTTATCATACTTTGTTGATGATGATGATGATGATGCTGGAGTAAAGTAGTGTAGTTGAGGTTGGGATCATTCTTCTTTTTTTTTTTGAAATACCATATTTATTGAAGAAGGTACATTACATAACATACATCGTTCAAAAACATTGGATAGGGATATTGTCCCGTAGCTGAAGTACATCGTGTAATGTCCGCCTAACAATCGTGTTTTCCAAAATAAGTATCATCAACATAAATTAAAACAAATTTCAAAACATTAGAACGTTGAAGTGGACAGTAATGTGCAATAATGATCTTTATCTCCAAGTGTACATTAAGGCAGGTTGGTTTGAAACTTTCAATATTGTATCTCGAAATTATCTCTTATCTCATCTCTGATTGCCCGGTCTCTAATTTCCCAGTTTTCCCAAGGAGTGATTGATGTCCTCTAAGAGGTACCAAGAAGTCCCCCTGAATGGACTCATAATTTGTCGAATTTCATCATCTGTTTCCCGTGACTCTATATATCGTCTCCATTTTTTCATAAAGGTTCCTATCATGCCTTCCTTGTCTCTTAAAGTTTCCCTTCTATCAGTGGTCATTGCTAAGGACAAGCCCTTTAAGATATCCAATTGTCCAGGCAGATCAGCTCGTAGCCAGTAAGAGAGTAGCAATCTTTTAGCTAGTAATATTAGAACATGTGCCAGGTGGTACCCCGAATTCTGCCCACAAAATGGGTCAAGGTTTTGGAATATATAGTTCATGGGTGTCAACTCCACCACATTACCACATATGTCAATGATCATGCTCTTGATCATTAGCCAGAATTCTTGTACCCTAGCACAGCTCCAAATTCCATGAATCATGTCAGTTCTATCTTGTTGACACTTAGGCAACAGGTCAATCTGCCTGGATTGTTGGCGGATTGAGGAAAGTTGAAACCGTATATAAGGCCATGGATAATCCGAAAATGGGTGTCTCTCCATTGTTCGTTCACTATGTGTCTCCTCACTTTTTCTAATCCTGCCAGAACCCCATCTACCACATCCTCAGAGGGTAGAAATTTGATCCATTTAGTGAAAACCCGTTCCAATCCTTCCGGGACTAAAATCTCCCGTAGCCCTCTATATAACACAGATATGTTCATTTGAAAAATGTCTAAGTTAACTAATTTGTCACATGGATTAGACATTGTTTCCTTAGAGACATCATTGAGCAAGTGCATTGTCTGGTGTTTCAGTTGTAGATACTGAAGTACCTGTGGGCCCTCAAGGTTGAACTTGTCCGTGATCTCTTGATACGTCAACCAACGTCTATCTGTCGGTTGAATCAGGTCTCCCATCTTTCTTACCCCCTTCCTTTTCCATTGTTCAAATAGTTTATTGCTTCTTCCCATTTCAAAGCTAGGATTGGCCCACAGATTGAGGTATTTGGACATTCTCCATGATAGTTTACATTTTTTTCTCACTGCTTTCCAGGTCATGATTGTGTCCCTAAAGGCGACTGATTGTTTGATATGTTTCGGTATATTTGGCAAGGGAGTATGTAGCAGTGAACATCTGTCCCATGGGTCACAGAAAGCCATCTCTAGTTGAGTATCTGAGTATCTTTCCGTATGATTTATCCATTCTACTGCGTGTCTCATTATGCAGGCCAAATTGTAACCTCGTATGTCTGGAAAGTTTATTCCTCCTCTATCTTTAGGTAGCATCAATGCCCCCAAGCGTAATCTCGGCTTTTTTCCCCTCCAAATAAAGGTTGAAAAAGCCTTGTTTATTCTTCTGATATCAGAGTGTTTTAGGAGTAAGGGCAAGGTTTGCATGGGGTAAAGAAGCCGAGCAAAACTCACCATTCTCAACAAGTGACAGCGTCCCAATAGAGACAAGGGCAGTCCAGCCCATTTCTTCAGTTCTTGTTCTATCTTATTGAAGAGTGGCATATAGTTAAGCGAATAGACTTGACCCGGAGTTCTACCCAATAGGAGACCTAGATACTTGATATGGGAGCGGGCCATGGGAATCCCCAGGGCTCTTAGAGGTTCACTCATATCGTTTCCCCCTTTTATCCTTAAAATCTCACATTTCTTCCTGTTAAGTTTAAATCCCGAAAATTCTCCGAATTTCTCTAATTCTGTGATTAAAGCTGGTAATGCACTGTCAGGGTTGTCCATAAAGAGAATTATATCATCTGCAAACATAGCAGATTTCACTTCTGCCTGTCCCACCATGATGCCTTTAAATGAGCTATGATTATTTATGAACCTTGCCAGCGGTTCCAGAGCCAGATTAAACAGAAGTGGGGATAATGGGCAGCCTTGCCTGGTTCCTTTTTGTAGGGGAAATTTAGGAGATAAAAATCCTGGCGTATGTACCCTCGCTGTCGGGTTAGCATAAAGAGTTTGTAGGAACTGGCGGAATCTCCCTTGTATTTTCATTTGGTCCAAGACTAAGCCCAGCCATGGCCACCTCACATTATCAAAAGCCTTTTCCGCATCGAGAGTGACCATGGCCGGGCCGCCCTCCCTTTTGTCTGTTCCATTTCTCACCGCGTCATAACTATAAGGGCCTTCCGGACGTTAGTCACAGCTGACCTGCCTTTAACAAACCCTGTCTGTTGTTTTTGAATAAGATCAGGGAGAATCCGGGCCAGTCTATCCGCCATTATTTTTGATAAGATTTTAATATCAAGGTTTATTAGTGAAATGGGTCTGTAATTTGCTGGATCTTCTCTGTCTCTGTCGCCCTTAGGTAATAATTTGACGTAGGCTACATTAGAGTCGTCTGGGATGGGGTCTCCTTCAGTCATAGCGTTAAACAATTTGGTCAGTAGCGGAGTCAGTTCCTCGCAGAGGATTTTGTAGAATTCCCCAGAAAAGCCGTCGGGCTGTGCTTTGTTATTTCCCAGATGACGGATGGCCATGTCAACCTCAGTTTCCGTTACAGGCCCATTCAGTATCGCCAGGTCTGTCTCAGAAACAGAGTCGAGTGGTATCCCCGCCAGCCAGTTGTCTGCTCCTTGGATCTGTTCAGCCTCTGTACTATATAGATGACGGTAATATTTCTCAAAGATTGAGTTTATTTCTTTTGGATTGGTAGTAAGGGCACTTCCTTTCTGCTTGAGAGCCATAATTGGGTCTAAGTGGTTCCTACCTTTGGCCAGTCTAGCCATTAAGCGACCCGCTTTGTCCCCATATTTATTGAGGTCAACATCCAATTGTCCTCGAATTAGGGTTTCCCTCTGTTCTGCCCAATGTTCGTATTCCTTTTTAGCTTCCATCCATTATTGTTTATCTAAAGGGTCATGGGAATGGCGAAACATCCTGTATTTATCTGCACTTTTTCACTAGCCTTAATGAATTTTTCCCCAATTTTTTCTTCTGCGTCAACATGTGAGCTATAATTTGGCCTCTTATTACTGCCTTCCCTGCCCCCCAGAATAGTTTATGATCTTCCTTATGTATGTCATTATCAATGGAGAACCTGGACCACCATTCTTTGAGTTTAGTTTTGAAATCGCCATTAGATACCATGTGTGAGGGGAATCTCCAAAGTATATCTGTACCTTTAGGTTGTGAATCTAATAGGTTGATACGTAACGGACTATGGTCCGATATAACCATATTCTCTATCACTGCTTCCTCTATGACTCGAATCAATTGGGCGTTTACAAAAAACATGTCAATGTGGGACCACGAGGAATGAGGGTGAGAGAAGTGTGAGAATTCGGAATCTTGTGGGTGGAGGACCCGCCACACATCAGTTAGCCCCAGTGATTTTGTCATGTTTGCCAATGTTTCTTGGCCTCTATTACCCACTGGGTTCTCTGTTTCCCCTACGACGGTTCTTTGTCTGTCTATGGCTTCCTTTATTACTTCGTTAAAGTCACCTCCTATAATGATATTGGGTTCTTTGTCTCCCAGAATCTTCGAGTGAAGCGCTCCAAAAAATTGGGTACGTGAGCCATTCGGCGCATAAACATTATAGATACTAAACGTTTGTTCACGTATTTTCAATATTACATGTAGGAGCCTTCCCTCTTGATCTTGGGAGACGGATAGTGGCGAGCATGCCAGGTGTTTATTGACTAATATCAGAACTCCTGCTTTTCTTTCTGAGCCCCTGATATCCAAGCCGACCCCACCCATAACTTCTGGATATAGTGCACCTCATGTGTAAGCAAATGAGTTTCCTGTAATAGGGCTATGTCTGCCTGTAATCTTTTCAGGTGTCTCAATACCATGAATCTTTTATTAGGGGATCTCAATCCTTTTACGTTCCATGACACCAGACGTATCATTTCCAATTCCTATGATGTTGTGCAGGGTTATCTTTAACCCCTTTTTCCATGGTTAGTTTCTGGGTGATTGTTTGTGAAAAGGGCAATGTGATTTTACACTTTCGAGATATATACAAACAATTACCGTCCTGCACACTAGGGATCATATTAGTAATCCACTTTGAGATATAAACAAAATTATCAATAATAACAAAAACTTTTCCGAAAATTAACCAACTCGAGAGAGAGCATTTCCCACCGTGTCCTCTCCTCGGCAAAATGTTACCCTGACTCGTGACTTCCCTTATTCTGCGTGTGCCCTTTACGGACTGCGCCTTTGGTGTTCCCTGTAGCTCAGTAAGAGCAAAACATCATACATCCATGTGTACCCCTGAGGTGGAAGAAAGAGGGGGGGGGGGGGGAAGGGGAGAGAGGGAGAAAGAAGAGGGAAAAAAAGAAGAGGGGGGGGAAGGAAGGCTATCCTGGTGTCTCAGTATTCAAATGATAATGTTAGCATGATAAACCATCTTCCTTATTTTGAATTATACATATTGTCGTATATTATTTTTGTGGTACGATTGTTACGGGGATCGTGTTCCCCTATGTCCAGATCTGGCAAACCAGTTCCCCATCGTTTATGAAGCATTAGCAGGGCTTCAAATGGGTTCTTAGTTTATGTCACTCACAGTTTTGGATAATCATGTAACGTCTTCCGAAGTGTCCCAGGAAAATCCGAAACGGTTACCTTTATCAACCTATTTAAATGGAAGAGAAAAAAAGAAAAGAGAGAGAAGAGAGTAGAGAGAAAAGGGAGAGAGAAGAAAAAAAAAAAAAAAAAATTTTTTTTCTCTCCTCCCCGCCCCCACCCCCACACAGCTCTTGTAGAGGGATTATTTCTTTCTTCTATTTCCTTGGCATTAGGATAATGCCAGAGTTCTGCAAAGAGGGGGCTTTCAATCGGTTGCAAGTTGCTCGGGTTGCTTCATCTTCCTCCTGAATATGCAGGCTTTCCCTTTGCCCCTTTATCTGGCGTCGGATGGTGTTCCTTTTGAGTGGGTCTCTCGTTGAGGCTGTTGTTGTTGCTGTTTCTTTCTTTCTTTTTGTGGTGAGCTCTAGACCATGAGCCATTGCCTTCTGTCATATGTCGATCGCTTCTGTGGTCTGGTATGGCGGCTGCTTTGGATGCGTAGGATTGCTGAGACATGTGTATGGGGGCATTGTGTCTCCCGTTTTGTGTTGGTCTTTCGCTGGCTCTGTGGGGCCCTGTTGTAGATAGTGTAAGGCTAATTTGCCATTCGAGAAAGATTTGTGTCTCCATTCCAGTCCCTGAATCTCAAGGTGGCTGGATATGCTAGTTGGAATCTGACATTTTTTTTATATAGCAGTGAACATGCCGGGCTAAATTACTTCCTCTTGCGGCTAATTCGGCCGAATAGTCCTCATACAATCTGACTTTGTGGCTTTTATTATCAGTGGGAGTTTTTTGGATCTATATTCTTTAAGTAGTTTTTCTTTGTCCTTAAAGTTTAGGAAGCGTGCTATAACCTGCCTTGGCCCATCTTTGGGGTCTTTTGGGGGGCCTACCCTGTGTGATCTTTCAACTTTGCATTGGATATGATATCCCAAGGCTTTCGGTAATTATTCTTCCCAAATGGTGTCCAGTAGGTCAGCCACAATAGACTCAGGTAGCCCCACCAATCTCAGATTGTTCCTTCTTGAGCGGTTCTCTAGATCATCCAGCTTCTCCTCAGAGTAAGCTGAGTGTTTCTGTAGGGAAGCTATGTGATTCTCTAAATGTAATATTCTAGTCCTCAGCTTCTGATAATCTGCGCTCCGCCTCTAGCAATCTCTCCCCATGCTGTATAGTAGTTTGTTGGATGCCTGCCACCGCGTCCGTTATGGCCTCTATGATGAGTGCTTTCAGATCGGCCGATATGAATGGGGCCACTTCTCTTGCTAGTGCCCGCACATCTATCATCCCTGCATTAACCCGATGTAATGAGGCTGCAGGTGTTGTGTCAGGGCTTTCCTCCAGGCGATCACCCCGGGCCTCTAGCTCCCTCTCCTCCATTTGCCCAGCCCCACACTCAGTGGACTCACTTTTCTTCCTTGGGGTCGGTTCCTCTGCCTGTTTTTCTCCATCTGTAGCCACCGCTGATCTCTTTCTTTGTGTTCCCGAACAGCTGCGGCTGCGGCCGGTCGCGTGCTTCAGGAGACCGCGGCCCCTTGTCTCCGCCGCCATGTTTCCTGGCTTCCCGCCTCGTGCCTCGGTCGCTCAGGGATATGGCCGCGTCCCTTCCCGAGCTCCGCAGGACGTATCCGTCCAGGGTCCCCACACCACGGGGGGTCGCCGCCAGCTCGTTTGGGGGTTGGATGCCTGTGCTCTCGGTGGGATTGAAGCGGATGGTCGGCGCGGTCCCGGGAGCTATTCCCTCAGGGTGTCATCCCCGCAGCGCCGGAACCGGAAGTCTGTGGGATCATTCTTCTTAAGAGCTTGATCACTGAAGAACCTGGAGAAATGCAAAAATGGATAGGACATTTTATGCTCTCTTTTGTACCTCGAGCCATGGTCTGCTCAATTTCCTGCATGTTGAATGGCAATTTGGTTGTCTTTATTGGTTATTCTTGGGAAGGTTTGCAGTCCCCATCCTCTCCCCACATTTGGTCCTCATAAACCCCCACCCTCTCCCCTGTTTGCTCCTCATACACCCCCACCCTCTCCCCGTTTGGTCCTCATACACCCCACCCTCTCCCCCTGTAAGGACCTCTTAAACCCCCTCCTCTCCCCTGTTTGCCCTCATACACTCATACCCTCTTCCCCCATTTGGTCCTCATACACTGCCAATCCTCTCCCCTCGTTTGGTCCTCATACACCCCTCTCCCCCCTATTTGCTCCTTATGCACTCCCCATCCTCTCACCCCTGTTTGCTCCTAATACACACCCCCACCCTCTTCCCCTAATTACATTGATCTTCGGTGTCTTCAGCTCCATACAGGGCTGCTTTACACCATCTTGCCACCTAGAGTAACATCAGCAGCTTGATCAGCTGATCTGATCATGCTGCTGATGTCCCCCTGACCCAGAAGTGCCGGGAATCAGGGCTTTGTGTGTGCGTCTGATAGATGCTTGCACAAATGATTGCAGGAGCCACCCCACTGCACATTATCTCATCCCTCTGTCACCTTGACAGCAGGTCAGAGAATAACCGGCTCCCAATATGGAGGGGAGGCAAATGGAGATGTCGGGAAAGACATTGGGCACTGCAGCAGCTCCCCCCCTAGATTTGTCCCACTGTCTGATGAATCTGCACTGGACAATTCATACAAATGCTTCTGCAAGTCCTGGATGGTCTATTGATCTTCAGTTCCAGTGTGTCTGCCTGCTCTCCTGGTCCCTGGTGTTCTAGAGTATATGTCAACTGGCAAGGTCTCCCGCTGTGCTATTGCTTTTCACTAAAGTTGTCCACCCTGTTCTGTGGCTTTGACCCTTTTACCACCCAGCCTGTTTTCACCTTCATGACCAGACAATTTTCTCTAATTCTGACCAGTGTAATTTTATGAGGTTGTACTCTGGAATGCTTCAAAGAGTCTGAGTGATTCCAAGACTGTTTTTTCATGACATATTGAACTTGATATTACTGGTAGATTTAAGACAATACTTTGTGTTTATTTGTGGAAAAATCAGAAATTTGGCAAAATCTTCACAATTGTCATTCTTTGAATTATTAAACCCCTAAACCAATAATAATAAATAACATTTCCCACATGTCTACTTTACATTAGCATACATTTTTTAAATATAATTTTTTTTTGTTAGGAAGTTAGAAAGCTTTAAAGTTTATCAGTAATTTCACATTTTTCAGCAAAATGTACAAAACCATTCACCTTAGAGACCACTTTTGAAGTAACGTTGAGAGGCCTATGTGAAGAAAATACCCAAAAGTGACACTATTCCAAAAACTGCACCACTCAGACTGGTCAAAACCATATTCAAGAAGTTTATTAACCCTTCAGATGCTTCACAGGTACTAATGCAATGTGGAAGGAAAAAATGAAAATGTTACTTTTTGCCTCAAAAATCTTAATCCCCAAATTTTGCATTTCTACAAGGGTAACAGGAAAAAATTAACCAAATAGTTTGTTGTGCAATTTTTCCTGAGTATGCTAATACCCAATATGTGGTGGAATATTTTTGTTTGAATGCATGGTGAGGCTCGGAAGAGAACGAGTGCAATTTGACTTTTCAAGCGGAAAATTTGCTGGAATCGTGATCGGATGCCATGTTGCATTTGGAGAGCCCCTGAGGTGCCTAAAAAGTGGAAACTCCACACAAGTGACCCCATTTTGGAAACTAGACCCCTCAAGGAACTTTTCTGGATATGTGGTGAGAACTGTGAACCCCCAGGTGTTTCACAATTTAGCCATGAATATAAAAAAAAACATTTTATTCATAAAAATGTTCTTTGAGCTCCAATTACCCAACATGTGACTGTGGTAATATGTACCACACATGTGATGTACAGCATTTTTTGGGGACACACCAAGGCTTGAGAGGGGAGCAGCGCCATTTGATTTTTGGAGCACAGATTTTCCTAAAATAGTTTGTGGACTCCATTTGTAGTGCCCCTAAGTGCCAATACAGCAGAAACCCCCTCAAGTGACCACATTTTGGAAATTATACCCCTCTCGGAGTTCATCTATAGGTGTAGTGACGATTTTATTTCTTGTAAAACACCCATGGAGTCAAATGCAGTGGTTGTTGCAGAATTAAAAATTGCAAATAAGCCCCTGTAGTGACCAATTGTATTGCTCATACGTTATGCCCAGCTTATACTTCGTGAGAAACACACCCCATGAATTAAGTGGCCTACCTCACTACAGAAACATGCGGATGTTAGCTATGGTTTAGACATTGCAGGGCACAGAAGGGAGGGTAGCATTTAGATTTGGAAGCAAAGGGAACGCTGGTTTTCTAGAGCTTTTGTGCTACTAGTAACGTGGAAGCCCAATATTTCTGTTACCAGATGACGGACCTGGGTGGGGACTTTTTGTAGGTTGAGTTGAATGATATTGGTGGAGGTTTGTGTACAGGAAAATTTTTGATCAGTTCTAATTTATCCTGTGCTCTATGTTATGCATTTATATTAGGATTTCCAGCTACATCTCTGAAATACGTGTTTCAAGTGAAACCCCCGACAGATCGATTCACTAATGAGGCAGCAGAATTGCTCTGGCCTGTGACACCTCTGTTCAGCGGTATATTTCATTTCAAAATGAAGTACACTGAGATACAGGCTGATTTTCTGCTAAGGGGAAAAAAAAACAAAACAAAAAAATAACCTCTTTATATCTGATTTTCTAGCGAGTGTGACCGCGAGCTAAGTGTGACAGAGCAAGTGCGACAGAAGTAAGTGTGTGACTTGTGATTCAGTGAGGAGGTGTTTGGGAATCCTGCAACAAATACCTGTGTGAATTGCTGACTGTTTTTTTTTTTTTTTTTTTATCTTTACCTTTTAATTTTATTGGGCTTTCTTAACTTTCCTTTCTCTCTACAAGTTTATAGACTCTTATACAAGTTTATAGACTCTTATGGTGTAGCTATACTTACAAGGGGTTAATTAAGGGTGGGGGTGCATAATTAAGGGTTTATAAGAAGCAGCTGGTTGGGGCTTCCAGTCCTTTGGAAGTACACTGAGATACAGGCTGATTTTCTGCTAAGGGGAAAAAAAAAACAAAAAAAAAACCTCTTTATATCTGATTTTCTAGCGAGTGTGACCGCGAGCTAAGGGCCCTTTCACATCAGCGTTTTTTTTCAAATCGCGGCAGATGCGGTGAAAAAACCGCATCTGCCGCGATTACCGCATACCGGCTGCACTTGCGGCGCGGTTGCGGTTTTTGCCATGCAAAGTATAGGCGGACTTGCGGCAGGTGCGGCAAGTGCGGTTTTGCACTTGCGGCAGGTGCGGCCGCGAAAAAAAACCGCGGTCATCCGCGGTTTTTTTCGCGGCCGCACCTGCCGCAAGTGCAAAACCGCACTTGCCGCACCTGCCGCAAGTCCGTCTATACTTTGCATGGCAAAAACCGCAACCGCGCCGCAAGTGAAGCCGGTATGCGGTAATCGCGGCAGATGCGGTTTTTTCACCGCATCTGCCGCGATTTGAAAAAAAACGCTGATGTGAAAGGGCCCTAAGTGTGACAGAGCAAGTGCGACAGAAGTAAGTGTGTGACTTGTGATTCAGTGACTTTGGATTCAGGGAGTTTGGAAGGGAGGATTTACTGAATTGCTGGTTCTATTTTGTTAATACTTTGCATTTCTTTTTACTTATCATTTCTGTCTGGTGCAATCCCCATTAGGAAATGAGCTCCATGATTGGCAATGCCATCCAGTGTACATCTTGCCACATGTATGCATTCCTTGACCAGCCGATCGAGGGTTCATACTGCTGTGTGAGATGTGAGTACGTTGTGCATTTGGAAGCCCAGATACTGGATCTAAATGAACAACTGACAACGCTGAGATCCATAGACAATATGGAAAGGAGTCTGCTGCTCACTGAACAGCTGCTCAATGGGATAGATGTGGGGGAGGATGGTAGTATGGAGCTGCAGGACCGTGAGGTAGCTAGCTGGGTGACAGTTAGAAGGCGGGGTAGAGGGAAGGGTGCCAGGGAGGCTAGCCCTGATCTGGCACACCCCAATAAATTTGCTATGTTGGCAGATGAGGGGGTGTAAGTTCAGGGATAGCACTGCTGCAGCAGGGCATGACCTCTGAAAGCCAGAGGAGTGTCTGCTCCAGTAAGGGGGAAAACAGGAGAGTAGGGCAGGCCAGACAGGTGCTGGTAGTGGGGGACTCAATTATTAGGGGAATAGATAGGGCAATCTGTCACAAAGACAGGGATCGTCGAACAGTGTGCTGCCTACCTGGCGCTCGAGTCCGGCACATCGCTGATCGGGTTGACAGATTACTGGGAGGGGCTGGTGAGGACCCAGCGGTCATGGTGCACATTGGCACAAATGACAAAGTTAGAGGTAGGTGGAAGGTCCTTAAAGATGATTTCAGGGAATTAGGCTGCAAGCTTAAGGCAAGGACCTCCAAGGTAGTATTCTCTGAAATACTGCCTGTACCACGTGCCACACCAGAGAGGCAACGGGAGATTAGGGAGATAAATAAGTGGCTCAGGAATTGGTGTAGGAAGGAGGGGTTTGGGTTCCTGGAGAACTGGGCCGACTTCTCTGTTGGCTACAGGTTCTATGCTAGGGACGGGCTGCACCTCAATGGGGAGGGTGCAGCTGTGCTGGGGGAGAAAATGGCTAGAAGGTTGGAGGAGTGTTTAAACTAGGGATTGGGGGGGAGGGTATTCATTGTATAGGAGGGGAAGATAGTGTAAACAGTAACCTGGGCACAAGTAATAAAATTGGGGGTGGCATGGGGGGTGGGGTTAGAACAGACAATCTAGTAGGAAGGAAGAGAGGTAAAGAGAGATGTATAAAGTGCATGTTCACTAATGCCAGAAGCCTCACCAACAAAATGGAGGAATTAGAATTGATTTTGTTGGAAAATAATTATGACATGGTGGGGATTTCGGAGACTTGGCTGGACGAGAGCCATGACTGGGCTGTTAATTTACAGGGCTATTGTCTGTTTGTATGTTTATACGTAAAATCATCCTTAAAACCCATCCTGCGTGATAATATAGGTGAATCTAATGGAAATGTAGAGTCCCTGTGGGTGGAGATAAGGGGAGGGGGAAAAAATAATAAATTACTGATAGGGGTTTGTTATAAGTCTCCAACAATAATGGAAGTGGAGGAGAATATCCTCATAAAGCAAATAGATGAAGCAGCGACTCAGGGAGAAGTCATTATTATGGGGGACTTCAACTACCCTGAAATACATTGGGGATCAGAAACCTGCAGTTCCAGCAAAGGTAATAAGTTTTTGAAAACTATGAGAGACAATTACCTTTCACAACTGGTTCAGGACCCAACAAGAAGGGGGGCACTGCTGGACCTAATATTAACCAACAGGCCAGACCGCATATCAAATATACGGGTTGGAGGTCACTTGGGTAATAGTGATCATAACTTAATAAGCTTTCAAGTATCCTTTACTAAGACGTGTAGCAGAGGGGCCACAAGGACACTAAACTTCAGGAAGGCAAATTTCCAACGGTTGAGAGATGATCTTAGTGCAATAAACTGGGACGATGTCCTGAGACATAAAAGTACACAACACAAATGGGAGATGTTTATTAGCATCCTGAATAGGACCTGTGCACAATATATACCCTATGGGAATAAGCATGCTAGAAATAGGAGGAAACCACTATGGCTAAATAAAGCGGTAAGAAGTGCAATATGTGACAGAAAGAAAGCATTTAGGGAATTAAAGCAAGTAGGTAGTGATGAAGCATTAAATAAATACAGAAAATTAAATAACATTTGTAAAAAGCAAATCAAGGCAGCAAAGATTGAGACAGAGAGACTCATTGCCAGAGAAAGTAAAAAGAATCCCAAAATATTTTTTAACTACATAAATAGTAAGAAACTAAAAAATGATGGTGTTGGCCCCTTTAAAAATAGTCTGGGTGAAATGGTGGATGAGGATGAGGAAAAAGCCAATATGCTAAATGACTTTTTTTCAACAGTATTTACACAAGAAAATCCCATGACAGACAATATGATCAGTGATAACAAAAAGTCTCAATTAAATGTCACCTGCTTAACCAAGAGGAAGTACGGCATCGTCTAAAAATCACTAAAATTGACAAATCACCGGGCCGGATGGGATACACCCCAGAGTGCTGCAGGAATTAAGTACTGTCATAGATAGACCATTATTTTTAATATTTAAAGATTCCATAAAAACAGGGTCTGTACCACAGGACTGGCGTATAGCAAATGTGGTGCCAATATTCAAAAAGGGGACAAAAACTGAACTTGGAAATTATAGGCCAGTAAGCTTAACCTCTACTGTGGGTAAAATCCTAGAGGGTTTTCTAAGAGATGCTATACTGGAGTATCTGAACAAAAATAACCTCATGATCCATTATCAACATGGTTTTACGAGGGACCGTTCCTGTCAAACTAATCTAATAAGCTTCTATGAAGAAGTTCTGGACTGGACCAAGGAAATGCAGTGGATGTGGTGTATATGGACTTTTCAAAAGCTTTTGATACGGTGCCACACAAAAGGTTGATACATAAAATGAGGGCAATGGGGATAGGGGAAAATATGTGTAAGTGGGTTAAGAACTGGCTTAGTGATAGGAAACAAAGGGTGGTTATTAATGGAACACACTCAGAATGGGTCACAGTTAACAGTGGGGTACCACAGGGGTCAGTGTTGGGCCCGCTTCTATTTAATATATTTATTAATGACCTTGTAGGGGGCATACAGAGTAGAATCTCAATATTTGCAGATGACACTAAACTCTGCAGGGTAATCAATACAGAGGAGGACAATTTTATATTACAGGAGGATTTATGTAAACTAGAAGCTTGGGCTGCTAAATGGCAAATGCGCTTTAATGGGGATAAATGTAAAGTCATGCACTTGGGCAGAGGAAACAAAAGGTATAATTATGTGCTTAATTGTAAAACACTGGGCAAAACTGTCACTGAAAAAGACCTGGGTGTATGGGTAGATGACAAACTCACATTTAGTGGCCAGTGTCAGGCAGCTGCTGCAAAGGCAAATAAAATAATGGGATGCATTAAAAGAGGCATAGATGCTCATGAGGAGAACATAATTTTACCTCTATACAAGTCACTAGTGCGACCACACTTAGAATACTGTGTACAATTCTGGTCTCCGGTGTATAAGAAAGACATAGCTGAACTAGAGCGGGTCCAGAGAAGAGCGACAAAAGTCATTAGAGGACTAAGGGGTCTGCAATACCAAGACAGATTATTAAACTTGGGGTTATTTAGCTTGGAAAAATGAAGGCTGAGGGGTGATCTTATAATAATGTATAAATATATGAGGGGGCAGTACAGAGACCTTTCTAATGATCTCTTTACTCTTAGGCCTGAGACTGGGACAAGGGGGCATCCTCTACGTCTGGAGGAAAGAAGGTTTAATCATAATCACAGACGCGGATTCTTTACTGTAAGAGCAGTGAGACTATGGAACTCTCTGACACATGATGTTGTAATGAGTGACTCACTACTAACATTTAAGAAGGGCCTGGATGCCTTTCTTGAAAACTATAATATTACCAGTTATATATACTAGATTCTTTGATAGGGCGTTGATCCAGGGAATTAGTCTGATTGCCATATCTGGAGTCAGGAAGGAATTTTTTCCCCCAATGTGGAGTTAAGTGTTGCCACATGGTTTTTTTTTTGCCTTCCTCTGGATCAACATGTTAGGCTATGGGTTGAACTAGATGGACTTAAAGTCTTCCTTCAACCTTAAAAACTATGTTACTATGTTACTATGTTTAAAACTTTGGTTGACAGCACTTTTGCGTACGCCTTAGGGTACTTTCACACTAGCGTTTTTTTGAAACCACGGCAGATGTGGTGAAAAAAACGCATCTGCCGCGATTACCGCATACCGGCTGCACTTGCGGCACGGTTGCGGCACAGTTGCCGCAAGCCCCATACAATGTATATGCGGGCTTGCGGCAGGTGCGGTTTTGGCACTTGCGGCAGGTGCGGCCGCGAAAAAGACACGGCTGACCGCGGTTTTTTTCGCGGCCGCACCTGCCGCAAGTGCCAAAACCGCACTTGCCACACCTGCCGCAAGCCCGCATATACATTGTATGGGGCTTGCCGCAACTGTGCCGCAACCGTGCCGCAAGTGCAGCCGGTATGCGGTAATCGCGGCAGATGCGTTTTTTTCACCGCATCTGCCGCGATTTAAAAAAAACGCTGATGTGAAAGCAGCCTAAAAGGACGCATAAATAGAGGGACACCAATACATCACAAGTCAAATGGGAGTTCAAAGTTCCTCTGCCTAAAGGGAATTTTCCATTGGGAATTTTATCTGAATCACATTTTTCAGAGATTTACACATAATAGCCAATGTGAGCAGTCTGCATAGAGCGCAGTATAATCAAGAGCTATGGCATCCTGAGATTTTTTTGATGCAAAATAGACAAATCAACAGTAGTCGAAGACATGGCTTTATTACTATTTTTTCATCATTCACCTTGCGGTATAAGTGATTAGGTGGCTTTATTCGTCAGGCTGGTACAATCACAACGATACCAGATTTATATAGTTTTTTAGGTTTGGTTACTATTGCAATATAAATGCTTTTTTACAAAATAAAGGTTTTTTTGCATCACCGAAGTTCAAAGGCTATAGTTGTCTTTCTTTTTTTCTTCTGCTGACAGAGTTATGTGAGGGTTTGTTTTTTTTGCGGAATGAGTTGCAGTTTTTATTGGTACCATTTTGGGCCACATGATGTTTTTGATTGAATTCTACTCCACTTTTTGGAAGGCAGAATAAAGAAGAAACAGAAATTCAGGAATATTTTTTTTTTAGTTTTTCTCACATTGTTCACCGTGTTGTAAAAGTGATAAGACAACTTTATTCCTCAGGTCAGTACAATTAGAATGATACCACAGTTAGTATAGTACAGTATTTATTCATTTATATAGCGTTATTAATTCCATAGCACTTTACATACATTTGTATCACTGTCCCCATTGGGGTTCACAATCTGAACATCCGTATGTCTTTCAAGTGTGGGGAGAAGACCAGAGAAGCCAGAGGGGACCCACGCAAAAACGAGCAGAACATACAAACTCCTTGTATGCAGATGTCATTGGTGGGAATTGAACCTAGGATCCCAGTGCGGCAAGACTGCAGTGCTAACCACTGAGCCACCATGCCACCCATTTATATATTTTTTTTATGTTTTGCGGCTTTTACACCAATAAAACAATTTTATAGAAAAAAAGAAATGTTTTTGCATTGCTATATTCTGAGAGCTGTAACTTTTTTATTTTTTCACGGACAGAAGTGTATGGTGTGGCTTGTTTGTTTGTAGGACAAGATGATGTTTCCAGTAACACCATTTTTATTTTCATGTGACTTCTTGATTGCGTTTTATTCCACTTTTTTGGCAGTATGATGAAAAAGCATATTGTTTTTGCCACTTTTGTTTACAGTGTTCACTGAAGGGGTTAACTAGTGTGACAGTTTTATAGAGCAAGTTGTTCCGGACGTGTCGATACCAAATATGTGTACTTTTTTTAAATTTTTTTACTTGAATATACATATTTATTGATATTATGGTTTTCATATTGTTTTTCCTCTTTATTTTTTTATATTTTTAAATTTTTTTACTTGAATATACATATTTATTGATATTATGGTGTTCATATTGTTTTTCCTCTTTATTTTTTTATATTTTTAATTTTTTTTACTTAGTACCTTTATCGGTCATCACCTTTTACTTGATCACTGATATAAACCACTGAAATGCTCCAGCATTGAAGTGGATTATATCTTTCAGAGCTGCACTGGCAACTCTGAGGGTGTGTGCTCACGGTCCGGAGGAGCTGCGTGTTGGACGTAGCTCCTCCGAACTTGAGTGAAGCCGCGGGTGCCCGCAGCCGCCCTGTACTCACACGTGTGCGGCGGGTCCGGGGCAGCTTCTCCCTGCAGTCACCCGATGGGAGCAGCTTCCAACTCTGCATCATGAAATAAACATGCTGCAAAGGAGCGAAATGCCGGCAACCTTCACCGCAGCGGCAAACACCTGCGGGCGGGTAAAGCATAGTGAGGATGGGATTTCTTACAATCCCATCCACTATGCTTATACTGTATGACGCAGAGGCAAGACACTGTGTCCAAAACGCTGCGTGTACTGACCATGAGCACACACCCTGACAGTTCGCGTCACACAGCATGTTTCTAGTATGGCGTGCAAGGCTTTCCATAGTCAGGTGACCTGGGGTTGTCATGATCAAGCCCCCTTGACCAAGTCACAGAGTTTCCGATTGCTCTGTAGAAGTGAGCGCTCCTCTCCCTGCCTATTAAATACTAATACTGCTATTCATCGCGGCATTTAGGGGGTTAAACTGCCTGGATCATGCGGGAACAGCTGCAGTGCCGCAAAACTGTGTCATTAAGGCACAGCTTTTTATGACATGCCCAGTATGTCCAAGCTGGCAAAGAGGTTAAAGATCCTACCTTACTAGGCAAGGCGATGATTTCTAATACAGTATATTCATTGTTTGCAACCACTCTAGCACACAGAAGGAAATATAAAACATGTATTGTGTCCTTCTCTCCCCTTCAGTCCCTCTGCTTGGAGGCTGGGGGGTGGCGTCAGCACCCAGCACACCCGGACAAGTGCTGGGACCTGGACAAGTGAACGAGCCAACTCACCGTCTGTGAATGGAAGCAAAGAGGATAACAGACAGCTGCCCTCGCTTCTGCTCTACACTGATCTATGTGATCAGTACAGCGTAGAAGAGGAAGCTTACTGCCAGCTACATGGAGGCTGCAGTAGCCGTGCAGCTCAAGGACCTGCCAGTCATGTGACTCATCACATGACTGAATGGAAGGTCCTTCAGATGCTTAACTTCTGCAGCCTCCATGTAGCTCCCAGTGGCTCCTCTTTCCTGCTATGCACTGATCCAGAACTTCAGGATGTTGTAATGTACAGTATAGTGTGTGTGTAAGTAAATGTGTCTGTTGCAGAGCTGTGTGTATCTGTATGTACAAGTTGCGTCCATGTAGCAGAGCTGTGTGTCTCTACATGTGCATGTAGTGTTCATGTAGCAGAGTTGTGAGTCTGTATTTGCATGTATTGTGCATGTAGCAGAGCTATTTGTGTATCTGTATGTACATGTAACAGAGCTGTGTGTGTAGTGTGCATGTAGCAAAGCTGTGTATGTCTATATGTTCACATACTAGAGCTGTATGTCTATATGTGCATATAGTGTGCATATAGCAGAGCTGTGTATGTCTATATGTGCAAGTAGCAGAGCTGTGTCTATATGTGCATGTAATAGAGCTGTGTTTCTATATGTGCATGTAGCAGAGCTGTGCGTGTCTGTGTGTAGTGTGCATGTAGTAGAGCTGTATGTCTGCTGTGCATGCAGCAAAGCTGTTTGTGTCTACATTTGCATGTAGGGTTCATGAACCAGAGCTGTGTGCATCTCATATATAATTTGCAGAAATACACTAACAATAGACTTATTGCCTCTGTATTCTACCCTTGTACATTAAAATTGTGCTATGATCTCTTCCTTTTACACTGCCAGGGAAGCTTTAAGTAATAGGAAGAATGTTTTTCCTGTTTTCTTCTGTCTAAATCTGGAGTGCGGCTTAAGGTGCAGATGTGCAGCAGCGCAGAGTATTAAAGGGGCCCATGGAGACTCTTTTGCCCCGGATCCACAAATACCTAGGTGGACACAGACAAAAGATGGCCTCTGTACAAGAACAATATACAGAGGCCCTACAGTCAGGCAATGGCTCCCAATATCCTTCAGTCTTGTCACCTTCTTGTCTCATGGCGGCTGTATATACATCTGCTGCTCTCCCACACAGCAGAAGCACACATAACATACAGGCGAATAAAACAGCCGGAGAAAAGCAAAGAAAGACACAGAAAATATGAAGAAGAGTTGTAAAGGTTATTAATACAGTTTGTTTCCCTTATGTTTCCTGTTATCTCCTCGTTGGTGTTATAGTTATTATTATTATTATTTATATAGCGCCATTGGGTTCCATGGCGCTTTACATGAGGATGAGGGAGACAAGAACAAGTACACTAAATCTAGGCGATCAGGACGTACAGGTACAGGAGGGGCAGGGATATAGTTGGTTGTGTATTACCTCTTATGCGATGCCCGGGGTGACCTCTCCCTCATAGCCATGGCTTATAGACTGGGCATTGCTGTGGGTCTCTCACCTTACAATGGATCTGAGTCGGGCCGGCAGGGAAGGGGTTACTCAGATACCGGGACTGTGGCTTCGGTGGGGCATCACGGCTTGTCGGGTCCCGGTTCTGTGCCCTGGGCCCTCAATGGCTGATGGGGGTGATGATGATGGGGAATTACACGTGACGCCACCTGTGGTACCTGGTAATGTGGTTACCAGCGCTGCAGCCGGCTGGGCCGCTGAGGTGATGGTGAAGCAGCTTTGGTACTACAGCTGCCCACAGGTGGAGCTTTACCTCAGGGCAGCGGGGAGGATGAGAGAAGTCGAAGTCCTTGGCTTTGTGGTGCTGCAGAGGCCTCCCAGGTAATGAATAATTGATGGCAGGGACCAGATTAGCTCAAACAGTTCTTTACTGGTACCAGATGATATGGGTACACGGTACAGTCGGGCTCACTGAGGGTTGTAGTTTTTAGATTTTGGAGGCTTTTCAGAGTCTGTCAGAGATGTCCCTCCGGTTACTATCCCGGTCGTTTCTCTCCCACACTAGAGTCTGGTTAATGGTCCCCAGGTCTGTTGCCTTAAGTCCTTCTTACCTCTTGGCGTCTTGGACCTAGCTTTTGGACAGAGGTTAGGCTCCTTGGTGGGTGTCGTGGCTCCCTTATGAGGGCCCACAACTCGCTGGTCTGCGGTTTGGGGTAAACCTAATCAAACCGTCTCGGCTCCAGGGGTGGGAATAACATTGCACTGACAATGGCTTACATTGTGGCAATGACCATCAGTAGAGAACACTCAAGCTACATGGACCGTTATACTGCACTGTCTTTATCCCAGGGCCATTATTGTATGAGGTGAATGCTGGTCTCCAGCCTGTGTGCGTGGGCAGCAGACTGCAGTCAGTGAACAGGTTAACAACACCAGACCTCCTCTCGTGTTTGCTGGCACCGGAAGTTCTTGGTACAGCTCTCGGTGTCTTCCTCCCGGAAACATTACACAGCTGTTCATCTATGGAAAGTGACGTGGCCGCTGCTGGGTGTTTGTTGTTGTGTGTTCCCTCAGCACAGGCTCCCGGCTGCTGGTCCGCAGTGCGCGGGATCTCGGTCCAGACAGCACCGCGCTAATGGTTCCGGGACCGACGTTTCCCGGGGGAATGGAAAACGTATAGACACCGGGCCGGTCACCAAGAGCCACGTCTGATGGGAGAGGCCGAGGAGGAGAGGAGCCGAGTGTCTATACATGGCCGGTGAGTAGCAAGCACATATTACTGTTGCCATGTCCTCTGTATGTCTGCTCTGTCACATAGTATACTGCTGCCATGTCCTCTGTATGTCTGCTCTGTCACATAGTATACTGCTGCCATGTCTGCTCTGTCACATAGTATACTGCTGCCATGTCTGCTCTGTCACATAGTATACTGCTGCCATGTCTGCTCTGTCACATAGTATACTGTTGCCATGTCTGCTCTGTCACATAGTATACTGCTGCCATGTCCTCTGTATGTCTGCTCTGTCACATAGTATACTGTTGTCATGTCCTCTGCTATGTCTGCTCTGTCACATAATATACTGCTGCCATGTCTGCTCTGTCACATAGTATACTGCTGCCATGTCCTCTGTATGTCTGCTCTGTCACATAGTATACTGCTGCCATGTCTGCTCTGTCACATAGTATACTGCTGCCATGTCTGCTCTGTCACATAGTATACTGCTGCCATGTCTGCTCTGTCACATAGTATACTGCTGCCATGTCCTCTGTATGTCTGCTCTGTCACATAGTATACTGCTGTCATGTCCTCTGCTATGTCTGCTCTGTCACATAGTATACTGCTGCCATGTCCTCTGTATGTCTGCTCTGTCACATAGTATACTGCTGCCATGTCCTCTGCTATGTCTGCTCTGTCACATAGTATACTGCTGCCATGTCCTCTGCTATGTCTGCTCTGTCACATAGTATACTGCTGCCATGTCCTCTGTATGTCTGCTCTGTCACATAGTATACTGTTGCCATGTCTGCTCTGTCACATAGTATACTGCTGCCATGTCCTCTGTATGTCTGCTCTGTCACATAGTATACTGTTGTCATGTCCTCTGCTATGTCTGCTCTGTCACATAATATACTGCTGCCATGTCTGCTCTGTCACATAGTATACTGCTGCCATGTCCTCTGTATGTCTGCTCTGTCACATAGTATACTGCTGCCATGTCTGCTCTGTCACATAGTATACTGTTGCCATGTCTGCTCTGTCACATAGTATACTGCTGCCATGTCCTCTGTATGTCTGCTCTGTCACATAGTATACTGTTGTCATGTCCTCTGCTATGTCTGCTCTGTCACATAATATACTGCTGCCATGTCTGCTCTGTCACATAGTATACTGCTGCCATGTCCTCTGTATGTCTGCTCTGTCACATAGTATACTGCTGCCATGTCTGCTCTGTCACATAGTATACTGCTGCCATGTCTGCTCTGTCACATAGTATACTGCTGCCATGTCTGCTCTGTCACATAGTATACTGCTGCCATGTCCTCTGTATGTCTGCTCTGTCACATAGTATACTGCTGTCATGTCCTCTGCTATGTCTGCTCTGTCACATAGTATACTGCTGCCATGTCCTCTGTATGTCTGCTCTGTCACATAGTATACTGCTGCCATGTCCTCTGCTATGTCTGCTCTGTCACATAGTATACTGCTGCCATGTCCTCTGCTATGTCTGCTCTGTCACATAGTATACTGCTGCCATGTCCTCTGTATGTCTGCTCTGTCACATAGTATACTGTTGCCATGTCTGCTCTGTCACATAGTATACTGCTGCCATGTCCTCTGTATGTCTGCTCTGTCACATAGTATACTGTTGTCATGTCCTCTGCTATGTCTGCTCTGTCACATAATATACTGCTGCCATGTCTGCTCTGTCACATAGTATACTGCTGCCATGTCCTCTGTATGTCTGCTCTGTCACATAGTATACTGCTGCCATGTCCTCTGCTATGTCTGCTCTGTCACATAGTATACTGCTGCCATGATCTGCTCTGTCACATAGTATACTGCTGCCATGTCCTCTGTATGTCTGCTCTGTCACATAGTATACTGTTGTCTGTCCTCTGCTATGTCTGCTCTGTCACATAGTATACTGCTGCCATGTCCTCTGTATGTCTGCTCTGTCACATAGTATACTGCTGCCATGTCCTCTGCTATGTCTGCTCTGTCACATAGTATACTGCTGCCATGTCCTCTGCTATGTCTGCTCATGTCCATCCTATAGTATACAGCTGCCATGTCCTCTGCTATGTCTGCTCTGTCACATAGTATACTGCTGCCATGTCTGCTCTGTCACATAGTATACTGCTGCATGTCCTCTGCTATTTGTCTGTCACATAGTATACTGTCTGCCTGCTCATGTCTGCTCTGTCACATAGTATACTGCTGCCATGTCCTCTGTATGTCGCTCGTCACATAGTATACTGCTGCCATGTCCTCTGCTATGTCTGCTCTGTCACATAGTATACTGCTGCCATGTCCTCTGTAGTCTGCTCTGTCACATAGTATACAGCTGCCATGTCCTCTGCTATGTCTGCTCTGTCACATTAGTATACTGCTGCCATGTCCTCTGCTATGTCTGCTATGTCACATAGTATACTGCTGCCATGTCCTTGTATGTCTGCTCTGTCACATAGTATACTGCTGCCATGTCCTCTGCTATGTCTGCTCTGTCACATAGTATACTGCTGCCATGTCGCTGCTCTGTCACATAGTATACTGCTGCCATGTCTTGCTATGTCTGCTCTGTCACATAGTATACTGCTGCCATGTCCTCTGTATGTTGCTATGTCACATACTATACTGCTGCCATGTCTGCTCTGTCACATAGTATACTGCTGCCATGTCCTCTGCTATGTCTGCTCTGTCACATAGTATACTGCTCCATGTCCTCTGTATGTCTGCTCTGTCACATAGTATACTGCTGCCATGTCCTCTGTATGTCTGCTCTGTCACATAGTATACTGTTGCCATGTCCTCTGCTATGTCTGCTCTGTCACATAGTATACTGCTGCCATGTCTGCTCTGTCACATAGTATACTGCTGCCATGTCCTCTGTATGTCTGCTCTGTCACATAGTATACTGTTGTCATGTCCTCTGCTATGTCTGCTCTGTCACATAATATACTGCTGCCATGTCTGCTCTGTCACATAGTATACTGCTGCCATGTCCTCTGTATGTCTGCTCTGTCACATAGTATACTGCTGCATGTCCTCTGTATGTCTGCTCTGTCACATAGTATACTGCTGCATGTCTGCTCTGTCACATAGTATACTGCTGCCATGTCCTCTGTATGTCTGCTCTGTCACATAGTATACTGTTGTCATGTCCTCTGCTATGTCTGCTCTGTCACATAATATACTGCTGCCATGTCTGCTCTGTCACATAGTATACTGCTGCATGTCCTCTGTATGTCTGCTCTGTCACATAGTATATGCTGCATGTCCTCTGCTAGTCTGCTCTGTCACATAGTATACTGCTGCCATGTCCTCTGCTATGTCTGCTCTGTCACATAGTATACTGCTGCCATGTCCTCTGTATGTCTGCTCTGTCACATAGTATACTGCTGCCATGTCGTCTGCTCTGTCACATAGTATACTGCTGCCATGTCCTATGCTATGTCTGCTCTGTCACATAGTATACTGCTGCCATGTCCTCTGTATGTCTGCTATGTCACATACTATACTGCTGCCATGTCTGCTCTGTCACATAGTATACTGCTGCCATGTCCTCTGCTATGTCTGCTCTGTCACATAGTATACTGCTGCCATGTCCTCTGTATGTCTGCTCTGTCACATAGTATACTGCTGCCATGTCCTCTGTATGTCTGCTCTGTCACATAGTATACTGCTGCCATGTCTGCTCTGTCACATAGTATACTGCTGCCATGTCCTCTGCTATGTCTGCTCTGTCACATACTGCTGCCACATCTGACTGTGCCACACTGTTGTGTGCTGCATCATAACATGTCCGGTCTATGGATCCAGTGTCACACTTTCTACTGCCATATAGCTGTGCATTACCATATATCACTTCATCTACTGTCATGTATTTAGTGTATCTACTATATAATTGCCGTAGGCATTTTCGTGTCGGACCCCGAAAACGCCGTGGCTATGTCACGCTGTGACGTCACCACGCGCGAGCAATGGCCGCGAAGCGGCCATTGCGAGTCGCTGGCCGAAAATAGAACCAGAGGCTCGGCCACAAAGTTAGCGATTTACCGCTGAGGTAGCGCGAGCAATGGCCGCGAGGCCATTGCGAGTCGCTACCTCAGCCGCCTCACCTGCCGCATCTCCCCCTATACTTTCAATGGGGATCTATTGCGAGTCGCTGTGTAGCGCGAGCAATGGCCGCGAGGCCATTGCGAGTCGCTACACTTGCGGCGCGGTTGCGGTAATCCCCATAGAAAGTATAGGGGGACTTGCGGCAGGTGCGGCAGCGAGTCGCTGGCTGAGTGCGAGCACTTGCGGCGCGGTTGCGGTAATCCCCATAAGGATTACCGCAAACGCGCCGCATTGCGAGTCGCTGGCTGAGTGCGAGCACTTGCGGCGCGGTTGCGGTAATCCCCATAAGGATTACCGCAACCGCGCCGCATTGCGAGTCGCTGGCTGAGTGCGAGCACTTGCGGCGCGGTTGCGGTAATCCCCATAGAAAGTATAGGGGGACTTGCGGCAGGTGCGGCAAGTGCGGTTTTGCCGCACCTGCCGCAAGTCCCCCTATACTTTCTATGGGGATTACCGCAACCGCGCCGCAGATGCGGTTTTTAAATAAAATAAAATAATTTTAATACAAATAAATTTACTTAAAATAACAAATAATAAATACATTTAATAATAATAAAAATAGTAAAAAAACTAAACAAAATAAATAATAAAATAAAAAATTCCTATCTACTATATTGGATTATTATTTGAAAATCTAAAAAAAAAAAAAAAAATATTCTAGACACCCGATGCATTTGCATCGGGCTCACAGCTAGTTACTATATAACACACTCTATACTGCCATATATTTGTGTATTTATTAAAGGTCACACTCTCTACTATCGTATATCTGTGCATTTACTACACATCACACCCCCTACTATCCTTTGTGATATTTAATAATACACAGATAATCTCTACTATCATATATATGTCTATTACCACATATCACACTTTCTAGTTTCACATATCTGTGTAGTACTACATATCACACCCTCTCCTTTCATATATATGTGTATACTAAATATCACCCTCTCTGAATATATATGTGTATTACACATATCACATCATCTGCTGTCATGTATTTAAAGGGAACCTGACCCCTCATAATTACCCCCAAGCCTCTGAATACCTGTCCCTGCACCCTCACAAATAATTTCCAACATTCCTCTTGTGTTGGAAATGCTCCCTATAAAAGATGAAATCTAGCCTTTTATACTTACTGAAAGTGCGACTTCTGCTCCCTGAATAAGTCACGCAGGGCATTCCCTGTGCGCTTCTAAGCCCGCCTGAGCCGCTCATTATCGCGCCCCGATGGGCGTGATAAGAAATCCAAGTCCTCCTCGCCCTTCTGTATGGGCGTAATAGCTAGTATGACGCAAATAGTGTCATATCCGGGCAGGATGACATTGGTACACCCTTTAAGTGTACCACTGACCTCACCATGTGCATTGCGCATGCGTGGGTTTTGCTTTACAGCCGGGAGCGCCGTAAAGCAAAAGCCGCGCATGCGCAATGCGTACGACGTCACCATGACCGGATGTGACGCAAATTAAAAAATGTAAAAAAAATGTAAGGCAAAAGGCATGATTTAGTTTTCTTTCTACTAAAATGCTGTTTTATATATAAACTAAAATAAATACTGTAAACAACATGTTTCTAATCTCCGCACCTGTAACCGCACCTTTAACGACCCCAACTATAAATCTGTACTATAACCCATACACTGAATGCCATTAAAAAAAAAGCTTAAACTAAAATGTAAAAGAAAGGGATCAAAATGTGCATAGAAAAAAATATGGTATCACTAACAATGTCACTTTTTCTTGTAAAGAATGTGGCCTCCCAAAATTTATTTTTGTTTTGATGAACAGCTCACATACCCATCTGAATTTGAGATGTATTACTACATATCACACCCTCTATAATAATAATAATAATAATAATATTTATTCACTTATATAGCACCAATAATTCCACAGTTCATTACATACACTATCCACAATTTAAGGTCATTATCAGTGTGTCTTTGGAGTGTGGGAGGAAACTGGAAAAAACCCACACAAACACAGGGAGAACATACAGACTCCTTGCAGATGTTTCCTTGGTGGGATTTGAATCCAGGACCACAGCGCTGCAAAGCAACCGTGCTAAATACTGAGCCAACGTGCTGCCAAATATCTGTGTATTACCACGTATCATTTCCCACCACTGTCATGTACCATATCTGTGTATTTCTACATATTACACCCTCTCCTATCATAGTGTATTACTATATAACACACCCTGTAATGTCATATATCTGTATATTAGTGTCAGGGCTGTGGAGTTGGTAAGCCAAACATCCGACTCTTCAATTTCCCCAACTCAGGCTCCCTCGTACACTGATCATGTTTAAGTGATAAATGTATTGTAGTACAATGGTAACATCAGGCTTTTAATCATTATGATATAATAATAAATCTATTTAGATAGAACATAATAATTAATAATAATAATCAGCATATACTGCATTGAACTAATGTACCCAATTTATTATATATTTTACGATTCGGAGTGGCTCCATTTATACCCACTCCACCAAAATGGACACCGACTCCACAGCCCTGATTATTACATATCATATCCTCTAATGTCATATCTCCTCGCTATGGCCTCCCCTTGTATCATCCTGGTTTTATGTTTCATTCCACATCCCTGTAAGCTGTCTTGTATCTCTCATATGTTGCCCCTTCCTGGTACCTACTATCCAGCCTGAATTCTACGTTTTGTAGTACGTGCTCAGATGCTATTCGTCCTTGGTATTACTTCCCATATTTATCTGTCCTACATTTTCTTTTCTTTACCATCCACAATTTTCTATATCTTGGATGCCATGCTACTTGCTTGATCCCATGACTTTCCATAGGTCTCCGTGATTAAATATTTATATTACACCTCCTTTATCTTGTATGTTCCCAGTGTTGTGCTTCATATTAGTTTCCCATTAATCCCTATTGCTATGGCTCATCCCTTTGTTCTGACATTGTTCTAATTACATACTCTGAAGTTTTCAGTTTATAGTTAGTTTGCATCGTGACTTGTAGTGTCAGGATCAGTTGTGGTTCTCATGGATACAATGCTTCTGTTTTACAGGGAACGTATAGAAAAAGTGCCACACTTCTCTGTCCACTGCCCTGAGTGAGTCTGTGTATGGAAACCATACCATTACAGTCATCCAGCTTCTCACATGAGATGAATAAAACATAGCAAAAGACAGAAAAAAAACATATCAACTCAAGTATTTTCGATACAACATAACCCATAAAGAAGTGCGTTCATGCAGCCTGTGCCGGACTCGCCTGGTGTCTTATTCGGCACAACGAATGGAAATGACATTTCTAAAGTGGAACTGGTAGGAGCCAGGTTAGAGATTGGCAGGACAAATGGAGAGGATGGTAAGAGATAATTATAGCCTTTTTTTAAAGACACTTTTGTCCTTAATTGCATTTTGCGAGCTAGAATTATTATTAGTTTTATAAGGCATTTAGCAACTTTCTAGTATAAAATATTGTTATTTTACACATTTTATTTACCTCCTGACATTCTAATTAATTATGGTGAAGGTAGTTGGCGCAAATCTATGGGAAATACACAAGACCGTATAGCTGGTTGATCATATTCACACTTTGCAATGATGTTAAGCTTCTCATCTATACTATAGTCACTAACAAGCCTGTATTCTTTTTAGGCCCTGTTCTCATTGCAATAATAGTTTCCAGGTTATTTGACAAAGCCCATTACAAAATGGGCCTGACAGATTTTGCTGTATTGCTGGCAGGAGAGAGGTTATTTATTTTATAGATATACCATATATACTCGAGTATAAGACGAGTTTTTCAGCACAATTTTTGTGTTGAAAAGTGCCCCCTTCGGCTTATACTCGAGTCATGATGTACAGACTGAGTGGGGGCGGGCGGTGATCGGGGGCTGAAGGAGGCGGGGGAGGCTGTAGTCGGAGCGGGAGGTCACGTGGGCCCGCTCATTAGTGCAATGCATAATGCACTGCATCCCCTTGTCAATCAACGGCAGGGGGAGCTGTGCATATTACATTGTACTACTCGCCCCCACCACCCTCATCACTGCTAAATGTGCCCTATGCTGGCGCTCACCTATAAAATAATAAACTTCTTACCTTCCAATGCTCTGCACTGTCTGCGGGCTCAGTGCGTCCTCCCTCCGGTCTGCCAGCTTCTAATTATGTGACCGGCGCTTCAGTGACGTCATCGCTGCTGCGCCGTGGTCACATGATTAGAAGCCGGCAGACCGGAGGGAGGACGCCCGGAGCCCGCAGACAATGCAGAGGAGCATCGGAAGGTAAGAAGTTTGTTATTTTATGGTGAGTGCCAGCATGGGGCCCATATAGCAGGGATGGGGGGGCTCATGTACCAGGGATGAAGGGGCTCTTGTACCAGGGCTGGGGGCTCTTGTACCAGGGATGGGGGGGCTCTTGTACCAGGGCTGGGGGGGCTCTTGTTCCAGGGCTGGGGGGGCTCTTGTACCAGGGCTGGGGGGGTCTTGTACCAGGGCTGGGGGGGATCTTGTACCAGGGCTGGGGGGGGATCTTGTACCAGGGTGGGGAAGGGGGCTCTTGTACCAGGGATGGGGAAGGGGGCTCTTGTACCAGGGATGGGGAAGGGGCTCTTGTACCAGGGATGGGGAAGGGGGCTCTTGTACCAGGGATGGGGAAGGGGGCTCTTGTACCAGGGATGGGGAAGGGGGCTCTTGTACCAGGGATGGGGAAGGGGGCTCTTGTACCAGGGATGGGGAAGGGGGCTCTTGTACCAGGGATGGGGAAGGGGGCTCTTGTACCAGGGATGGGGAAGGGGGCTCTTGTACCAGGGATGGGGAAGGGGGCTCTTGTACCAGGGATGGGGAAGGGGGCTCTTGTACCAGGGATGGGGAAGGGGGCTCTTGTACCAGGGATGGGGAAGGGGGCTCTTGTACCAGGGATGGGGAAGGGGGCTCTTGTACCAGGGATGGGGAAGGGGGCTCTTGTACCAGGGATGGGGAAGGGGGCTCTTGTACCAGGGATGGGGAAGGGGCTCTTGTACCAGGGATGGGGAAGGGGGCTCTTGTACCAGGGATGGGGAAGGGGGCTCTTGTACCAGGGATGGGGAAGGGGGCTCTTGTAACCAGGGATGGGGAAGGGGGCTCTTGTACCAGGGATGGGGAAGGGGGCTCTTGTACCAGGGATGGGGAAGGGGGCTCTTGTACCAGGGATGGGGAAGGGGGCTCTTGTACCAGGGATGGGGAAGGGGGCTCTTGTACCAGGGATGGGGAAGGGGGCTCTTGTACCAGGGATGGGGAAGGGGGCTCTTGTACCAGGGATGGGGAAGGGGGCTCTTGTACCAGGGATGGGGAAGGGGGCTCTTGTACCAGGGATGGGGAAGGGGGCTCTTGTACCAGGGATGGGGAAGGGGGCTCTTGTACCAGGGATGGGGAAGGGGGCTCTTGTACCAGGGATGGGGAAGGGGGCTCTTGTACCAGGGATGGGGAAGGGGGCTCTTGTACCAGGGATGGGGAAGGGGGCTCTTGTACCAGGGATGGGGAAGGGGGCTCTTGTACCAGGGATGGGGAAGGGGGCTCTTGTACCAGGGATGGGGAAGGGGGCTCTTGTACCAGGGATGGGGAAGGGGGCTCTTGTACCAGGGATGGGGAAGGGGGCTCTTGTACCAGGGATGGGGAAGGGGGCTCTTGTACCAGGGATGGGGAAGGGGGCTCTTGTACCAGGGATGGGGAAGGGGGCTCTTGTACCAGGGATGGGGAAGGGGGCTCTGTACCAGGGATGGGGGGGGGCTCTAGTACCAGCGATGGGGTGGCTATGGACAAGGGATGGGGGCGCTCTTGTACCAGGGATGGGGGCGCTCTTGTACCAGGGATGGGGGCGCTATGTACCAGGGATGGGGGCGCTATGTACCAGTCATGGAGGCACAATATTATGAGGGGCTATATACACCATTATGAGGGGCTATCTACAGTGATGAGGGGTTATATATCAGGATAGGGGGTGCTGCATTTACCACCCTAGGCTTATACTCGAGTCAACAGGTTTCCCCTGTTTTTGGGGGTAAAATTAGGGGCCTCGGCTTATACACGGGTCGGCTTATTCTCGAGTATATACGGTATGAGTATATAAATGAAAAAGTAAAAAATGACATAATGACATGTGGTTTAATTTTTTTTTTTAGGTTGAATAATGCAGAATACCCATTTTCTCTCACAATTTATTTCAACCAGTGTGAACTCAGCAATTTTGTCATATTTTGTGAAATGTTTTACTAGAAATAATTTTTTTAATAACACGGGGAGGCAAATTAGCAAACTACAATGTGCTAGAATTTTGCTGCCAATGTTATATGCCACGTTTACTAAGTGTTGTACACACCCTTTTGGTTCTGGCTACTAATTTTTTTCCAGTTTTTGTATTTAAAAAAAAAAAAAAAAAAAAGATCTTGGTCTCATTCAGACTTTAGAGATTTTTCACATACTCAAAAGATGGTCCGAGTGTCATCAATGATTTTCATCAATGTTTAAGTTTTTAGTGGCTCATCTGTGATTTTTAGGTATGAAAAAAGTAAATTCTCCTATTCATTACAATGTTTATCACGCACTGCTTACTAATTCCTTCCATGTCCACTGACCTAGCCATCTCCTGGATCTTCTCTTACCTAACGGATTGGACTTTCAGCGTCACCCACTCCCACACCTCTTCGCCCCACCCCCTATCTGTCGGTGTCTCCCAAGGCTCGGTTCTGGAACCACTACTCTTCTCCATCTACACTCTCTGCCTAGGGCATCTCATTGAGTCCCATGACCTTCAGTACCATCTCTACGCCAATGACACCCAGCTCTACATGTCTGGCCCCGACATCACCTCTCTACTATCCAAAATTCCACAATGCCTGTCCGCCATCTCATCCTTCTTCTCTGCTCGCTTCCTTAAGCTGAACATGGACAAAACTGAGTTCATCGTCTTCCTCCCCAAGCCGCTGTCCCCCACTACCCCACCTATCCATCCTTGTCAACGACTGCTCACTCTCCCCAGTCCCCCATTCCAAGTGCCTCGGGGTTATCCCCGACTCGTCCCTCTCCTTCAAGCCCCACATCCAGGCCTTCGCCACCTCTTGCCAACTCCAGCTCAAAACCAATTCCTGGATTTGCGCTTTCCTTGACAGCGACGCTGCCAAAACACTTATTCATGCTCTCATCATCTCCCGCCTTGACTACTGCAACCTCCTGCTTACCAGCCTCCCCACTACCTCCCTTGCATCTCCCCAATCTATGCTAAACTCTGCTCCCTGACTTATCCACCTGTCTTCCCGCTACTCCCCTGTCTCCCCCCTCTGCCAAGCCCTACACTGGCTCCCCGCTTCTCAGAGATCCCGGTTTAAAACACTAATCATGACATGCAAAGACATCCACAACCTGTCCCCTCCATACATCTCTGACATGGTCTCCTGATACCAACCCCCACGCAACCTGCGATCCTCCCAAGATCTCCTCCTCTACTCCCCTCTCCTCTTCTCACAACCGCGTGCAGGATTTCTCCCTAGCATCTGCTTTACTTTGGAACTCTCTGCCCCAATACATCAGACACTCTCCTACCCTGGGAACCTTCAAAAGAAACCTGAAGACCCACCTTTTCCGTCAAGCCTACAACCTGCAATGAGACCCGGTCCACCGCACCATCTCATGATCTGCACTACCCCCTCCTACTGTATCCCCACCTGTCCCTCTTAGACTGTGAGCCCTTTCCCCTCCTGTACCTGTATGTCTTGATTGTCCACATATATTGTACTTGTCCTCGTCTACCCTTTCCATATATAAAGCGCCATGAAATCTAATGGCGCTATATAAATAAATAATAATGTATCTGTGATTTTCACAGACCCATAGGCTTGTATTGCTAACTACAGATCTTAAATCGATTGTCTCCAATATTTTTCTTTGCGGACACAAGGTCTGCAAACAAAGAGGTGAATAGTTCCATAGATTACAATGAGTACATTTTCTATCCATGAAAACCACATCAACAACACTAATTGAAAAGCTAACATCTGAATGAGGCCTAAAGTAAACTAATAGGTAGTGTAAACTTAGACAACATTGTCTAAGAATTCTAAGGGCCACGTCACACACATAGTTATCTGGGCAGATATTGTTCACAGATCTCTGGTTGCAGTGAAATCATGGACACATTGGTCTATTTGTATATGGCCACAAAATGGATCAATTTGTCCATGATGTCACTGCAACCAGAGATCTGTGAACAATATCTGCCCAGATATCTGTGTGTGTGACCCCAGCCTAAGAGTTATCATCCAGCATGAGCCATTGTGATAAAAGTGGGATATACATCGGGGCCCAGTGCTCCTCTGTTCTCTATAAGGAAGTCGCTTGCTGACATGGATGGTTAAAACTGGGAGAATAGTGCAAGCGGAAATCTGAAATAAGACATTTCTGATAAAAATCTACAATGACCATTAGTCACCCGGCGCGGCAATACCCCTAGCTCACTGTACAAACCTGTCAGTGTTGGAGGGTTTGGCCGACATCATTCTGTTTTTTTATCTTTTTGTTTAAGTGTTTTATTCATTCATTTTTTCCCATGTGGTCCTTTGCAGCTTTTTGACTTAATAATTTTGAATTTCAAGCAGATTTCACCTCAAAGAATTGACAGGTCATGTCTTAATTTTCCAAGAAATAAAAAAAATTAAAGGGGTTATCTGGGATTTTTATAAAAAAAAAAAAAAAAAATTGTCCAAGCAGTAATAGGCAGGTAGCTGCCACCTACCTGCCTGTTGTGCCTGACACCACTCACCGCTGTTCTCTTCCGCTACAGAGCCATAACAGATCACACCTGCCGGTGACAGCATGGCGGGGTAAACAGCGGAGAAGGCTTTTCCACTCTGCTATGTGCAAGGGCCGGGACAGCCAGTCTCATGCTGATTCACAGCCAGCTCCTTATTACCTGATTGGAGGGACCAGCTGTCAACCAGAATGACATTGGCTCTGATGCTCATCGATTGAGGGAGAAACCGCCCCTCTGTAGATGTGATGTCAGCAAAAGCTGAAAAATCGATGACAGGGGTGGTCTGTGCCTGCTGTGTGTCAGCGGTGAACGGTGCCAGGCACAACAGGCAAGTAGGTTGCAGCTACCTGCCTGTTAGTGCTTAGGTACAATTTTTTTTTTATTGCTAAATCCCAGATAACCCCATTAAAAAACTCACAAATTGAATTGAGCAAAGTGAATTTTACATTGAAATTCATAGGAAGAGCTTTGAAAATAGTTTTTGAAGCATTTTTTTAGAGGAGTTTTGGAGGGGCTCAACTTCAAAATTCCTCCCCAATAACTGAACTTAGTGTAGTGGAAACTACCCTGGGCTTAGTTTCTCATAGCTTTATGCTGTAAACAGCTATAGATTACAGCTGAATGTTATTAGAAGTTGCTGGGCAAGAACTTCCAAATGTCATATGTTACAAGCCTGGAATCTGGCGTCTTCAGTGCAAACAAACGCCTAGTGAAACTAAATGCTTAAAAATGTCAAACATGACTAAAAATAGAAATCTACAAATATTAACTTGAATTCTCTTCAAGGTAAATTTGTTGCTCTTTATGAAAACTACTCCAATAATTAATGTAAAGGGAACTTGTCGGCTCGTTCTTGCTCCCAAACCTATCACTACCAGTCCCTGCCCTTTCCTAGTACATCCCTAACCATTCTTATCTGAGCTAAAACTGTCCTATAATGGTTGTGAAAAATGAATTTGTGACTTACATGTCCATATGCTAATTAGTCCTACTGTATGTAGCCTGACTGGGCGTTCTCCGGGCTCCATCTCCTTCCTTGCTGCATGTTTGTCATGCCCCGGTGGGTGTGATAATAGAATTCCCAGCACGTTCCCGGCTTCTCAATTTTAAATCTCCCCTTCTGTGTATGACTCCACGGCTGTGGCATTTCTGGACCTGTGCATTGGTGTTCACTGTGAGGTGCACTGAGCGGCTTCATAGTTAACAGTGAGCTGTCCGTAAGGGCAATTGCGGGTCAAAAAAATGCAGCTAGCAGCGGTTTTTTTTTTCTCCACGCTGCAAGTGCCAGATCCGGCAAACCACACTTGCCGCACCTGACTGCAAACCCCATAGGGAATGAATGGGGCTTGCCAGATCGGTGCCGCAAGTGCGACCGTTACACAGCAGATGCCGTAAATCTGCTGGATCTGCCGCAATTTAGCAAAAACGCTGATGTGAAAGGGGCCTAACAGCTGTCACAGATATATCCTGGCTGTGTGCCACAGCTATTTTCTGTTTATAGTGCAGGCTCCACCTCTGATCCCGCTCATGATGAGTTGCACTGTACATGTATGGTGGATCTTGGGAAGGAGATCAGACAACATCAATTGACAGTTTCCTGTTTCTTTGCACTTAAAGTGTAATATTAGGTGTACTTACAGCAGAATGTATTTCTTTCTTTAGCACCTCAATCTCCTTGCTTTAGACCTTTTTATGAAGGGTTGTCTGGTCTAAAATGACAAGTCTGTAGTCAGTATGTGACTGCAAAATTATGAACCCTCATGTTGCCAGCATTTCGCTGGGCAGATTCTTCAGTGTCCGTTCCAGGAACAGCAGTAATGTGACTGCAAGTATTCAATATGCATTCTCCCATCAGAGTAATTCTTGACTGTTTCTTGTGCACTCAATGCAATAGTATTGTACTAGGCCGGAAAAGATTCTACTTGGATTCTGCCCAGTAATATTTTGCATGCTTAGTGGTCACTAACACAGGAGAATCCTAACAGCATACAGTGCACCTAGAGTGACTATAGACATGTCATTTTAGATTATACAACTCCTTGAAGGAAATGTTATATAGTTCTTTAAACTTTCAGAATTATTTGAAAGTATATTCGAAGCAACATGACTTGAATTTATTAGCCTTTGTATTTTTAAACAAGGATATCCTATTACAGGTCATGTTAGACCTAAGAACAATCAGCTATTATTGCTAGAACACTCTGCCAAGTTTACCATTGGCGTTCTGTATAATTGCCGTTCTGCTTGAAGCTTGTTGTAACCTTTTGGTGTTGTATAATTTTTCTCTTTTAACCAGATTACAAAGTTGCATATATGAAAAAGTCTGCAACTTTCTAACATACTTTGCGGCTGATACATCAAGGTCTTTACTCTAGTATACTTGGAGTTGTGCCAAAATGTAGCAACTTTTGGCAATTTAACAACAGTTTTAGGCACCGCTGCCAATAATAGGCGTTGCTGTGCAGGAGCCGGGTTAGGGCATGTGTACGTCCGTAAAAGTCATAGAAAATGACAGCATTTCTTACTCCAGAAATGTTACTCCAGTCCATGACATGAGTAACCTTTCTGGTGAGGTGTACAGAGGTGCTTGCCACTGATAAGGTGCTGAATATTCTACACGCCCCTCATTATAACTGGATTGGGGCCTTTTTGTCTCCGCTTCTCACCATTTTCAAGTATCTAGCTTGTGGTATGTGAATTGTCACACACTTGATGATGTCCAAAGCCTGCAAGCCTACATAGCTGGTCCTCCTCAGAGCTGAGACGTGGATACTATTGTATCTACAGTAGTTTATGCAACACCTTGGTTATGTTCACACGTTGCTTTTTTTGCAGCTTTTTTCTGCAGCAAAACCTGCTCTCTTGGTAGTAAAAAAAAGCTGCTTCAATAAGGCTCCTTTCACATTTGCATTTTGAAACGCAGCATACCGAACGCAGCCAATTTGCATGCGCAATGCGTTCCTATGTTTAACATTGGAACGCATGGTACTGCTTTTGGCTGGCATTCGGATGCTTTCGGATATGCATTAATTTGTGCACTCTCCGAACACCCACTGAACACAACATGTTGCATTTTTTTGTGCGTTCATGGACGCTTGTTTTATCAGCGAGCGTCTGTAAGCGCACAAAAAATTGAATGGAGGTTAATGGATCCGCAGTGTCCTCCGCATGACAGCGCAGGAGAACGCTGCGGATCACATTGAAATCTTTCCCAGTGACCGCCGCTGATCTCCCGGTGGCCACCACTAATCTCCTGCGGTGTCGGCGCGGGAGATTCAAAGAAACAGCTGATCTGACAGCTGTTTAAATTTGCTGCACCGACATCACCTATTTGACATTGTCAGGAGATCAGCGTTGGCCGCCGGGTGGAGATCTCCGTCGCTGATCTCCTCCTCCCGGCTGCTGCTGAGACCGCTGATAGTATGGTGCCTGGCCAGCCAATGTGAACGCATGTGGACAATCTCCGCTGTGTTCACATCACTATGGCAGCATTTGCACTGCGTTTGCGTCTGCATGCCAGACGCATGCACACACAAACGCTAGTGTGCAAGTAGCCTAATGCAGGTTTTGCTGTGTCTTTTCACCTACATTTTTGGTATTTAATTTGTCTACAGTACATGTTTAAATAAACTTAGTTTCACTCCCCAAAAAATCAGTAAGGACATTATTGCATTTTTGCACTTACTCATTGCTTTAAATAAAGCAATAAAGCTGCAAAACGCTGAAAGAATTGACATGTCACTTAATTAAATAACACAGCAGTTTTTTCTGGAGGGAAAAAATAAGTGTGTGTGCATGAGATTTTTGGAATCTCATACGTAGCTTTTGCTGGTACTGTAAAGAGCAGCTTTTAATTTGCATAAAACTCATGAAAAGTAAAATGCCAAAAAAAGCACATCAAAAAAGCAATGTGTGAACGAACATAGCCTTTGTAAGCAAAGAAAAAAAATAAATAAACCCCTTGGGATTCAGTTACGGTAACTTATGCCCTGTAGCAAACTACCCTAGAGATTTATGTAGTGGCGGCTAATGTATCTAGGGCAGAGCATTGGCCAGGTGGCTTGATGCAGTTTTATCCACTTCTCAACTGAGATTAGGAGTAGCTTCCCACTTGTCTGCTAACCTCTGATTACAAGAACATTCACCTTGCATAAAACTAATGTTTTGTTAATGGTGTGGAAATTAAAAATATTGTTAAAACGTTGTAGAACATTTAATTTCTGTAGCGATCTTCCTTCTTGGACAACCCCTTCTTAAATGCAACAGTGTCCATGTAAAATAAAAACTTGATATATTCTTATTTATCTATTATGCTTTGCTTCTATATCATCACTGTTCCCATTGTGGCTCACATGTCAGTATGTCTTTGGAGCCATATACTTGCCCCATGGATTGGTACTGTTTGAGAGTTGTCATGACGTTGTCTGACGATGCTTTCATAACATTATTTTATGTGAGTGCTGCAGCTTCTCATCAATCTGGGAAGTTACAAGTGCTTCACAATAAATTAGAATATCATCAAAAAGATAATTTACTTCAGTAATTCAATATATAAAGTGAAACACAAATATATATAGTCATTACAAACAGTGATTTCTTTCAAGTGTTTATTTCTGTTAATGTTGATGTTTATGGCTTACATCCAATGAAAATCCAAAGGTCATCTAATATATAAAGCTGAATGTGTGTATGTATGTGTGTATGTATGTGTGTATATCCGGGATTGGCATCTACACCATCGCAACTACAGCTACAAAAATTTGCACAGTCACACGTCTGGACCCCGGGAGCGTCATAGGCTATGTTGTGAGGCGAAATTTGAACCCTGCGCGTTCCAGTTCACCAAACAATTTTGCCCCTATCTACATAATGGGGAAAACGTGAATGAATTAGATTATCAGTCGATTGACTAGTTATTTTAGGAGGTACCAATTATTATATTTATCAAACTAGGAAATACCAACTTATTAATATTAAAAAATATCTCTTTATTTGTATCAAAGATTAAAACGTGATAAACAAACCAAAAGGAATTAGACAAACATTTACACATTTATATACATTCCTGGGGTTCAGCATATATAATTTCTCTAGCCATAACATAGAAGGTCATAAACTTTTACCCAACGGGATTACACTTCAGTCGTCCTTAGGGTATACCTTTGTAAATATAGATGTTTATACTCTAGTGTCTCGTGCCCATAGCAGGAGAGAGACAACTTATGAGAGGGAAAAAAAAAAAAATAAATAAATTCCAAACCCCTATATGGATTTCAAACAGGGTTCTGAAACATCAATTACTAATGACCTTCCATTAGGTTACTGAGCTCCCAGTATAAATATAGATTAAACCTCCAACGCTTGACGCGTTTCGCCTTCTCAGATGTCAAAAGGCTCATCAGAAGACTTTGGGGTTACAGAATTAATGTTCCGTCTAAAAACAAAGGATTGGCAAAACATTAGTTTACAAACAGGAAAAATCTTGAAGATAACTGCACAAGTCTAGATGGTACATAGTCATATACAAAAATATATATATATATGTGCAGGGCCACTTGAATATATTACATACAAAAAGTATACAAGAATTGTATAATTGATCTAGTTGGACATATATGCATGTTCCCAATAGTATGTAACTAATTTTTTGATGGTAAATAAAATGAAGAAACATACCTTATAACCATACATGCCAAATAAACAAGTTCTTCGATGGGCAAAAATACCCAAAAAGGTCAATAAGCAATAGATAGAATGACCACGTAATTTTTCTGATAGAATCAAATAAACAGAAAAGTATATATTTTACCACAAGAAAATGGTGCATATCGTATATGTAAACTAGATGAAGGACTACAGTACACATAGCAGCGTGCTTACCTAAGGTATCTGTTGTATGGTCATAGATAAGGCATCCAAAGAAATGGACATACTAGGGCATAGATAAACTGTGTGGGGACAGAGGTATACCAAAAAATGAGGATCAAGGGAAAGGCATTTGACAAATAATGGATAGAGGTATAAAGAAAATCACTTTTGGTAAAATTATCATGTTAAACCAAAATCAACGTCACATCATCCGGTACAGTATAGATCAAAAAACATAAAACCGGGATGGATCCTCAAAGCTATCAAATGGTGAAACGTCAAATATGAGAAACCAAGAAAAGCATTTTAGATAAAGCTATCTATAACTATCTATAACTGGAATCTAGATGTCAATTTTCATATGTCACCGGGTAAATCTATCTATTACAAAGCCACAAAAAAAAAAAGGAGACCCTAAGATCAAAACTGGGGTCATAATAGGAGTCCCTCCAGTTGACCTTTAGATATGTCTAGCAGTGCCCAGTATGCCCATGTATACAAAAGAGTGTTCATTAGTTATCAATAGAAGTAACAATACATGTAGATGTAGATCTAGTAGTGCCCAGTATGCCCATGTATACAAAGAGTGTTCATTAGTTATCAATAAAAGTAACAATACATGTAGATGTAGGTCTAGCAGTGCCCAGTATGCCCATGTATACAAAGAGTGTTCATTAGTTATCAATAGAAGTAACAATACATGTAGATGTAGGTCTAGCAATGCCCAGTATGCCCATGTATACAAAGAGTGTTCATTAGTTATCAATAAAAGTAACAATACATGTAGATGTGCCTTAAGAACAGGATCAAAAACCTCATCTTAATATAGCACATAAGTTTAATTCATCCTATGTAACAAAAGAGTGGTCAAAATAGAGGAATTAGCCCATAGTTAGGGTCAGAATGGAAGAGGTTGTCAGCATCTATAACTCACCCACTATGTAGTCATCCTGTGTCTCTGAATGCCTAGAGGGGAATGAGTGTACCTCTCTTTTGTAGGGCATGGATTAGCTATTCATTGGTGATTAGTGGTAACAGGTGATGCAGGATCGCAATCACCTGTTCCTATTGCTGTCATTCTAAGGAAGCGTCCACCATAGGTGTTTATTTGAACTCCATGGTTACTAAAACCACGGAGCTCTATAAACATCCTTAGAGCGCATGCGCAGGCGCGTTGGATGACGGCCGTGCGTCACAACGTGATGACGCGAGGCGTCTGCGTTCCACGACCGCTCGCGTGGAACGCAAGCCTTCGGTGTGCGCATGCGCGGACCGCGAACCCGGAAATAGGATTACACAGATATATACAATGCTTGCGGTAGTGTCAGGACGGATCAGAGCAGTCATTTGAAAGAAATATATATATATGATAGCTAAAGGAGAACGGGGGGATTATAAACACTAATAGGACTGATGGTATCATAGAAATAAACTAGGAAAAGAGGAGGGAGGGGCTATACTGTAGTCTTTAAGATAGTGCACCATCTAAAGTGTGGAAAAAGCAAGGGCATCCTAATTTAGCATGTATGTAAGAATAATATGGAGGTGTTCAACATAAGTTAAGGTTTTGAATAAGAGAGCATGCATATTAGCCATCAAGATTTACAAGTTGCAAACAAAGTTAAAAGAAGAAATACATAAAAGCCTATTTAGCTATAAAATCTAGATAACAGGAACTACCGTATATACTCGCGTATAAGCCGAGTTTTTCAGCCCAAAAATTGGGCTGAAAAGTACCCCCCTCGGCTTATACGCGAGTCAGTGCGGGGGCTGCTGTATACAGCGGTATACAGCAGCCCCCGCATCCCCAGTAATGCAGGGCCCCCCCCCTCACGCTCCGGTCACCTGTAAAGCAAGTTATACTTATCAGTGCCCGCTGCCGTCCGCGCCCGCCGCTGCCGACATGCGATCCTCCATCTTCATTCATCTTCTTCCTGCTTCTGTGCGCGTCGCAGGCAATGACGTCATTACCGGCGACGCGCACAGGAAACAGGAAGAAGATGCATGAAGACGGAGGATCGGGATGTCGGCAGCGGCGGGCGCGGACGGCAGCGGGCACTGATAAGTATAATTTGCTTTACAGGAGACCGGAGCATGAGGGGGGGGCCCTGCATTACTGGGGCTGCCTGTATACTACCACTGGGGCTGCTGTATATAGGGGCCCTGCATTACTGGGGCTGCAATACCACTGGGGCTGCTGTATATAGGGGCCCTGCACCACTGGAGCTGCAATACCACTGGGGCTGCTGTATATAGGGGCTGCAATACCACTGGGGCTGCTGTATATACCACTGGGGCTGCTGTATATAGGGGCTGCAATACCACTGGGGCTGCAATACCACTGGGGCTGCTGTATATAGGGGCTGCTGTATACACCACTGGGGCTGCAATACCACTGGGGCTGCTGTATATAGGGGCTGCAATACCACTGGGGCTGCTGTATATAGGGGCTGCAATACCACTGGGGCTGCAATACCACTGGGGCTGCTGTATATTGGGGCTGCTGTATACACCTCTGGGGCTGCATATACCTCTGGGGCTGCATATACCTCTGGGGCTGCTGTATACTACCACTGGGGCTGCTGCTGTATACTACCACTGGGGAGGCTGCTGTATATAACCACTGGGGAGGCTGCTGTATACCTCACTGCTGGGGGTTGTATACCTGTGCTGGAGTCCACCCTCGGCTTATACGCGAGTCAATAGATTTTCCCAGGTTTTGGGGGCAAAAGTAGGGGGGTCGGCTTATACACGGGTCGGCTTATACACGAGTATATACGGTATATATATTTAATTGTTCCAGTTTATGATGTAAAACCCTTCTCGGGTAAATAACATCTTTAAGGGCCGGTATTTAAATCCATCAAGGCACCACTATATCACCATACCCTAACCAAAGCTGGAAATCAGCAAGTGTTAACTAGAGGAAGCAAGTATAACTCAGTTGTTCATTAAGGTTAGCGGTCCGCGCATGCGCACACCGAAGGCTTGCGTTCCACGCGAGCGGTCGTGGAACGCAGACGCCTCGCGTCATCACGTTGTGACGCACGGCTGTCACCCGACGCGCCTGCGCATGCGCTCTAAGGATGTTTATAGAGCTCCGTGGTTTTAGTAACCATGGAGTTCAAATAAACACCTATGGTGGACACCTCCTTAGAATGACAGCAATAGGAACAGGTGATTGCGATCCTGCATCACCTGTTACCACTAATCACCAATGAATAGCTAATCCATGCCCTACAAAAGAGAGGTACACTCATTCCCCTCTAGGCATTCAGAGACACAGGATGACTACATAGTGGGTGAGTTATAGATGCTGACAGCCTCTTCCATTCTGACCCTAACTATGGGCTAATTCCTCTATTTTGACCACTCTTTTGTTACATAGGATGAATTAAACTTATGTGCTATATTAAGATGAGGTTTTTGATCCTGTTCTTAAGGCACATCTACATGTATTGTTACTTTTATTGATAACTAATGAACACTCTTTGTATACATGGGCATACTGGGCATTGCTAGACCTACATCTACATGTATTGTTACTTCTATTGATAACTAATGAACACTCTTTGTATACATGGGCATACTGGGCACTACTAGATCTACATCTACATGTATTGTTACTTCTATTGATAACTAATGAACACTCTTTTGTATACATGGGCATACTGGGCACTGCTAGACATATCTAAAGGTCAACTGGAGGGACTCCTATTATGACCCCAGTTTTGATCTTAGGGTCTCCTTCTTTTTTTTTTTTTTTTTTTTTTGTGGCTTTGTAATAGATAGATTTACCCGGTGACATATGAAAATTGACATCTAGATTCCAGTTATTTAATAGCTTTATCTAAAATGCTTTTCTTGGTTTCTCATATTTGATGTTTCACCATTTGATAGCTTTGAGGATCCATCCCGGTTTATGTTTTTTGATCTATACTGTACCGGATGATGTGACGTTGATTTTGGTTTAACATGATAATTTTACCAAAAGTGATTTTCTTTATACCTCTATCCATTATTTGTCAAATGCCTTTCCCTTGATCCTCATTTTTTGGTATACCTCTGTCCCCACACAGTTTATCTATGCCCTAGTATGTCCATTTCTTTGGATGCCTTATCTATGACCATACAACAGATACCTTAGGTAAGCACGCTGCTATGTGTACTGTAGTCCTTCATCTAGTTTACATATACGATATGCACCATTTTCTTGTGGTAAAATATATACTTTTCTGTTTATTTGATTCTATCAGAAAAATTACGTGGTCATTCTATCTATTGCTTATTGACCTTTTTGGGTATTTTTGCCCATCGAAGAACTTGTTTATTTGGCATGTATGGTTATAAGGTATGTTTCTTCATTTTATTTACCATCAAAAAATTAGTTACATACTATTGGGAACATGCATATATGTCCAACTAGATCAATTATACAATTCTTGTATACTTTTTGTATGTAATATATTCAAGTGGCCCTGCACATATATATATATATTTTTGTATATGACTATGTACCATCTAGACTTGTGCAGTTATCTTCAAGATTTTTCCTGTTTGTAAACTAATGTTTTGCCAATCCTTTGTTTTTAGACGGAACATTAATTCTGTAACCCCAAAGTCTTCTGATGAGCCTTCTGACATCTGAGAAGGCGAAACGCGTCAAGCGTTGGAGGTTTAATCTATATTTATACTGGGAGCTCAGTAACCTAATGGAAGGTCATTAGTAATTGATGTTTCAGAACCCTGTTTGAAATCCATATAGGGGTTTGGAATTTATTTATTTATTTATATTTTTTTTTCCCTCTCATAAGTTGTCTCTCTCCTGCTATGGGCACGAGACACTAGAGTATAAACATCTATATTTACAAAGGTATACCCTAAGGACGACTGAAGTGTAATCCCGTTGGGTAAAAGTTTATGACCTTCTATGTTATGGCTAGAGAAATTACCGTATTTTTCGCTTTATAAGACGCACCTGATTATAAGACGCACCCCCAAATTTGGTGAGGGAAAAGAGAAAAAAATAATTTTTAATGTTAAATGGGGTCTGTCTTATAATGCCAGTGTCTGTCTTACAAATCATATACCGTATATGAGGACTAGAGTTGGGGACCTCTGTACTATGTCACCTCACTGTAGTACAATGGCACCTCAGTGCGGTGTGGCACCTCTGTCTAGTAGTATTATTGCATCTCATTGTAGTACAACACCTCTGTGTACTATTATAGCATCTCACTGTACTATGTCTTCTCAGTGTGGTATATATGGCACCTCCGTGTAGCACAACACCTCAGTGTGGTATATATTGCACCTCTGTGCAGCACAACACCTCAGTGTGGTATATATTGCACCTCTGTGCAGCACAACACCTCAGTGTGGTATATATGGCACCTCCGTGTAGAATGTCATCTCAGTGTTCTATGGCACGGTGCCCCCTTAGCTGTGTCTGGAGAGAGTGAGACTGAGATGGTGTAAATCAGGGGTCTCAAACTCGGCTGGGTTGGTGGGCCGCACATAGAAAAATATTGATATCAGGGGGCCGCATTGCTTGTAGGACTAAGGGTGCTTTCACATCAGCGGTAAATGCTGATCGCGGCAGTTGCGGTGAAATAAACGCAACTACCGCGATTACAGCATAACGGCCACAATCGTGGCACACTTGCGGCAAGCCCCATACAATGTCTATGGGGCTTGCGGTAAGTGTGCAGTAAGTGCGGTTTCAGCACTTGCGGCTGCAAAAAAAAATGCTGCATACTGCGGTTTTTTTCGCGCCTGCACCTGCCGCAAGTGCCGAAACCGCACCTGCCGCACACTTACCGCAAGCCCCATAGACATTGTATGGGGCTTGCCGCAAGTGTGCCACGATCGCGGCCGTTATGCGGTAATCGCGGCAGTTGCGTTTTTTTTCACCGCAACTGCTGCGAACAGCGCAAAACGTGATGTGAAAGCAGCCTAAGTGACATTTTTAGTAATACCAGATTTTTTTGCTCAATGTAGTAATGTCAAAATCCTGACCCCTTTCTTGTAGTAATTTCCCCATCTTGGTCCCTTTCTTGTTGTAATGTCCCCATACTGGTCCCCGTCCTGGTCCTTCTCTTGTACTAATATCCCCAACCTGGTCCCCTTTTGCAGTATTGTTCCCCATGCTGGTCCCATTTTGTAATAATATCCTCCATGCTGGTCCCATTTTGTAATAATATCCTCCATCCTGGCCCCCATAGTGTAGTAATGTCCACATTCTGGCGCCTTTTGTAGTGATGTCACCATCCTCACCCCCATAGTGCAGTAATGTCCCCTATGCTGGACCCCTTTTTTACTGATGTCCCCAACCTGGTCTGAATTCTTATCACACACTAACTCACGCACACACTAACACACTCACTCACTGTCACTCATGTGGAACAAAAGGGGGGGGGGGACCACAACCGATGAGCGGTACCTGGTGGTCTAGTGGGGGCGACAATAACAGATGTGGGGGGTTCGCATCTCACCTTTGCAGGTTGTGCAACCCTGCACAACCTCGGCGTATCACAGTGGATGGCTCCGGACTCCAGCATTCGGGGTTTCCTCCACGAGCAGCTCCTTCTTCCAGTCAGGTGACTCGAGCAGCCGATCACCTGCCCCTGTGCCGTTCTCCGCTACGTCACCGCAGGTCCTTTGGATTCTGTTAGCGGTGACTCTGGTTCACAGCTGCTCCTGCTGCAACCCTAGGAAGGGGATATGATATTTGTACAGAAGTGTGAGATTACAACAGAAGCGCAAGAGCACAGGAGGCACACGTTTAATTACCTTTGATATACCACAATGCATTTCTACGGCGGTCCGCCGTCTTCATCACGTAAATCCACCTGATGAAGACGGTGGACTGCCGTGGAAACGTGTTGTGGTATATCAAAGATAATTAAACGTGTGCCTCCTGTGCTCTAGCGCTTCTGTTATAATCACACACTTCTGTACAAACTCGCAGGCACGCTCACAGGCAGGCACACAGGCACTCTCACAGGCAGGCTCACAGGCAGGCACGCAGGCAGGCACACAGGCAGGCAGGCTCACAGGCAGGAACACAGGCAGGCACACAGGCAGGAACACAGGCAGGCACACAGGCACTCTCACAGGCAGGCACACAGGCACTCTCACAGGCAGGCAGGCAGGCACACAGGCAGGCCCACAGGCAGGCTCACAGGCAGGCACACAGGCAGGCAGGCTCACAGGCACTCTCACAGGCAGGCACACAGGCAGGCTTACAGGCAGGCACACAGGCACTCTCACAGGCAGGCACACAGGCACTCTCACAGGCAGGCACACAGGCAGGCACACAGGCACTCTCACAGGCAGGCACACAGGCAGGCTCACAGGCAGGCTCACAGGCACTCACATTAACACACACATTAACACTCACATTAACATTCACATTAACACACACATTAACACTCACATTAACACACACATTAACACACACATTAACACACACATTAACACACACATTAACACACACATTAACACTCACATTAACACACATTAACACTCACATTAACACTCACATTAACACACACATTAACACACACATTAACACTCACATTAACACACACATTAACACACACATTATAAATCATGCATTCCCACTATTTCTATGTACAAAAGATGATCTGTGACTTACAGTATTCAGTCACATAGTGCAATGCAAGGAGAGGGCACCTCCACCATCCTCCTCCTTTGTGTGGCAGCAGCACCAGCTCGGGCACAAGGTGCACATCAACTTAATGGCAGTGTGACATTTAATTTCCTCTCACCTCCTCATTCACCAGCTTGTTATGGGCAGCAGCAACAACACTCTCGGCTCACCAAAGGTCCTAGGTGCTGCTGTGGGATTCACTAGTTTTCCCACTCTGAATAGCCTGAGACGTTTGAGGACCTTTGATGAAGTCAGACCCGGATCACATGACCACGAGCCCATGTGACCGGGCTGAATGTGTAATTCGGCAGGAGCTGTGTCCAGCAGGGTACAAGGACCAGGAGGCCCCGGCGACGTATTTTTTACTGAGGAGGGGACACAACCTTAACCAGGTTAGAGTCGGTCCCCTCACCCACTCCCTCACCTGTCCTCTTACAAACGGCCCCGGAGACACACGGGCGGCTGCGGCGGGTACAAAGATAAAGCAGGCTTGCTGTGGTGGCTATGGAGGCCAGCAGGGCACAATGGCTGGGGCAGATAACGTGCTGGGGCTGCTGATGGGGAGTTCAATGTGGCTGCAGACGCTGAGCTGCGGGTCCGCTCCATACACTCCTGTGATATGGGCTGCTCCCGCTGGTGATTGACAGCGGGAAGCAGTGCATATTGCAGGAGTTAATGAGCGGCCCCACGTGACCATGGGGCCGCTGCTGCAGCCTCCTCCAGCTTCCTGACAGCCCCCAGACACCACAGCTCCCCCCCACCTTTCACCCCCAATTCAGCACAGCTACTAGTTTCGCTTTATAAGACGCACCCCCCACTTTCCCCCAAAATTTGGGGGAACAAAAGTGCGTCTTATAAAGCGAAAAATACGGTATATATGCTGAACCCCAGGAATGTATATAAATGTGTAAATGTTTGTCTAATTCCTTTTGGTTTGTTTATCACGTTTTAATCTTTGATACAAATAAAGAGATATTTTTTAATATTAATAAGTTGGTATTTCCTAGTTTGATAAAAAGGAAAACGTGAATGGAAAAGTGTTGGAGGAAAATCGACAGCTGACAGCTATAGAGACAAAATTTTGCACAGTCACACGTCTGGACCCCAGGAGCGTCATAGGCTATATTGTGAGGTGAAATTTTAACCCCGCGCGTTCCAATTCACCAAACAATTTTGCCCCTATCTATATAATGGGGAAAAAGTGACAGTTACCAGTTGACAGTTGTGAATGAGAGGGGCTTAATGATAGCACCAAAGACTAACAGCACATGCCAGCATTTAGTCACTAAGATGGGGCCCCAACATGAGATATTCACCACACACGGGGACATGTATACACACCACATGCACACAAAGAGTAACAGCAAGTGTATAGTCGCTAAAGTGCAGCACCAACATTGGATACTCACCACGCACCCAAACAAACACACACACCACAAAGAGACACACACAACACAGAGACACACCTCCCCTAAGGGGGGACACACACACTCTATAGCGACACATGCACTCACCCCACAGGGACACACACACACCACAAAGAGACACACATAACACAGATACACACACCACACAGACCCCCCCACAGGGACACATACATACACACCCTATAGGGGCACATGCACTCACCCCACAGGGACACACACACACCACAAAGAGACACTCACAACAGAGACACACACCACACAGACCCCCCTACACAGGGACACACACATACACACCCTATAGGGGCACATGCACACACCCCACAGGGACACACACACACCACAAAGAGACACATACTACAGAGACCCACACCACACAGACCCCCCCTACAGGGACACACACACACACCCCAATGAAACACACACGACACAGACATACACAGATGTGCACAAATCGCCTCACACAACCCGTGTACTATCTTTAATTTCCAAAAATAAACATCTGATTAAAAACAGCCAATGTGCAACACATGTGTCATATAGGGAATTAAGGCAGATGTCAGTCACATGAGCTGTCTATTATGTGTATGTGTGAGGTAACATATACTTCCCGGCCAGGGGGAGGGATTACTGTTGTTTGGAGATTTATTAGGCTGCCTATAGCAATCAATCACAGCTCAGCTTCTATTTTCCTACAGGTCATTAATATGACATATTCAAATTCAATGTTGTTATAGCTAACGGCAGTTATTTATTAACCCGGGCGTAGCTGGGTACTACAGCTAGTATCTCATATAATCTAATTTTCTAAGACCAACTGAAAAAATGTTTAACTTATTAATGTTACTGCATCAAAGCGACGTGGCATGGAGGCGATCAGCCTGTGGCACTACTGAGGTGTTATGGTACTCCAGGTTGCTTTGATAGCAGCCTTCAGCTCGTCTGCATTGTTGGGTCTAGTGTCTCATCTTCCTCTTGACAATACCCCATAGATTCTCTATGGGGTTTAGGTCAGGCGAGTTTGCTGGCCAATCAAGCACAGTGATACTGTGGTTATTAAACCAGGTATTGGTACTTTTGGCAGCGTAGACAGGTGCCAAGTCCTGCTCGAAAATTAAATTTCCATCTCCAAAAAGCTTGTCGGCAAAGGGCACCATGAAGTGCTCTAAAAGTTCCTGGTAGACGGCAGCGCTGACTTTGGTCTTGATAATACACAGTGGACTTACACCAGCAGATGACATGGCTCCCCAAACCTTCACTGATTGTGGTAACTATCTACTAGACCTCAAGCAGCTTGGATTGTGGCCTCTCCACTCTTCTTCCAGACTCTGGGACCTTGATTTCCAAATGAAATGCAAAATTTACTTTAATCTGAAAACAAAACCTTGGACTACTGAGCAATAATCCAGTACTACTTCTCCTTGGCCCAGGTAAGACGATTCTTGCATTGTCTATTGGTCATGAGTGGCTTAACACAAGGAATGTGACACTTGTAGCCAATGTTGTGGACACATCTGTGTGTGGTGGCTCTTCAAGCACTGACTCCAGCAGCAGTCTACGCCTTGTGACTCTCTGCCAAATTTTTGAATGGCCTTTTCTTAATAATCCTTTAAAGGCTGTGGTTATCCTGGTTGCTTGTGCACCTTTGTCTACCACACTTTTTCCTTCCACTCAACTCTCTATTAATATTCTTGGATAAAGCACTCTGTGAACAGCCAGCTTTTTTTAGCAATGGCCTTTTGCGGCTTACTTACCTTCCTTGTGGAGTGAGTCAATAACTGCCTTCTGGACGTCTGTCAAGTCAGCAGTCTTCACCATGATTGTGTAGCCCAATAAACCAGACTAAGGGACCATTTTAAACAGTGAGCCTTTGCAGGCTTTTGTGTCAATTATTCTAATTTTCTGAGATAACGAATTTTGGGTTTTTGTTGGCAGTAAAGTCCCCGTCACACACAACGAGATCGTTGTAACGTCACAGGTTTTGTGACGTAACAGCGATGTCACTAACAATCTCGCTAAGTGTGACACTTAGCAGCGATCAGGCCTCTGCTGTGAGATCGCTGATCGTTACAAAGTGCTCTAGGTCATTTTTTGATCGTTGGTCTCCCGCTGGTCAGCACGCATCGCTGGGTGTGACAGCGAGAGATCAGCGATCTCACAGGCTGGTAATCATGGTAAACATTGGGTATCTAGGCAGTGCGCGCTGCCTAGATACCCGGTGTTTATCATGGTTACCAGGGCTAAGCAGGGAGGACGCTGGTAACTATGATAAACACCGGGTATCCAGGCGGTGCTGCCTGGATACCCGGTGTTTATCATAGTTACCAGCGTCCTTCCTGCTTAGCGCAGCCTGTATGCAGGGAGGATGCTGGTAACTATGATAAACACAGAGTATCTAGGCAGCGGGTGCTGCCTAGATACCCGCTGTTTATCATAGTTACCAGCGATGTGGGAGGTGGCTCCACATCGCTCCTGGTCGCTGGGGAGACCTGCCTGTTTGACAGCTCCCCAGCGACCAGGTAACGATGCACCAACGCAGGATCGTTCTCGGGATCGCTGATGCGTCGTTGTTTGTGACGGGAGCTTAAGTCATAATCCTCAACATTTACAGAAATAAACACTTGAAATAGATCACTCTGTAATGACTCTATATAATATGTGCGTTTCACTTTTTGTGTTGAATTACTGGAATTAATTATTGTTGGATTGATATTCTAATTTATTGTGAAGCACTTGTAGTATATGATGATTTTATTTCACAAGTTCAATGTGTTTACATGTGATTTTTGTAACTCCAACATGTTAATTTTGTGTTTTTAGTGGAAAGGTGTACTTCTAACTACTACCACTGTGTATTGTTAAAAAAAAAAAAAACATTTACAAAAGTTAGAAATTAAGTATATTTATTTTAATAATTTGGTGGGTGCAATTTAATTTAATGGATGTGCCAAAAATAAACTTTCAGAATACTATCTGTTCAAAATTCTATTATTATTATAACAAGTTTATTATTTCCATAACCATTTCACAATGACTGACAAATGAAATAAAAAGAAGCAAGGATGTGGTTATCACGTGATACATTTCTTTTAATTGAAGTCTTTAGTTGGCTCTGAAGTGTTTTCGGTGCTTTACAATTTCATCTTGGCTTATGGTATCGCTCAGAAAGAGAACCTTGCTGATCAAGCCCTATTCTTTGAATTAAAGAGTCTTTCAGAAACCAGAGGTGCGCTGTGCCATATCTTATTAGATGATTGCCTGGTGTAGTTGGTTATTGATTAACAGATTTGTAGCCACAAATTTGTGTGGTTTGTTTTGGTGTATTAAAGAAGACAAGTCTCCTGCTGTTTAGTGCAAGCATCAGAGTTTACAAAGTATTGTTACGTTTTTCTGGCTGCACATGAAAGAACTTCTCCAAATAATATGGAAAAAACATTTTCAAAAATACATTTTTTTTTAAAGTTGAGCAGAAAAATTGGTAGACATTCTTCTTTAAGAATATTTCAGTGTAACTCTGTATAAGTAAATTATTTACAGTATATACATTTTTTTCATTTTTATGATTTTACCTGACTACTTTCCATCTGTATACAGTAATTGTGCTACGTTCTCCGGAATAAAGGTCACATTGCAATGATTGATGTGACCCAGAGAAAGGTATATTATTGTATAGTCTCTGTGTAAGTCTGCATATACATTTTCCTAGATTCAGTACTTAAACAGGTGGTTTAAAACAAAAGTTGAATTTTATCGTAAATGTCTATGTAATATAAGCATTTTTCTTGTATAGTTCAATTAAAAATTTCTCAACATGCCCTCTCTAATCTAATCTTACTGCTTTTTTTTTAAACTTTCGTTCTGATAACGTTTTGTTTGCGAATACTCAAACGGGATGTCATCAAGGGGCTGCGGCAGTGGTCACTGTTGCAGCTGCTTCCATACGCTGAAACAAAATGTGACGACCATGCTGAGACCAGCCCCCTCAACAGATGTCACTGATGATGATGTCTCCTTTCAAGGTGGTGACATCCGTTTCAAGGACTGGTCTAGTTTGTACTCTCCCTGCTTGCCTCCTTCCCCTTTCGAGGTGTACTGACAGTGCGTCCTCTTTCCAGCTCATCTGTTCTCTTTAAACCGCGCATGTTAGTGCACTATCACTGTGCATTCAAAGGAATATAGTGAGCACAAGTCCGATTTGACTACTGACACATGCTCAGTAGGGCAGGGACTAGCGCAGCCCCTGAAACAGATGTCAAAGGGGATTTATTTTCAAACTAAACTTCACTGGAATAGAAGCTTAATAGGAAGCTAGAGTATGGATGGATAGAACGGTAGGAAATTTTCAGTTGAGGAGTGAACAGTCATTAGATTACATTATAGAGACGTTTAGCATGAAATTTAACTTTCTTATGACTTATTGTAATGTTAAAGGAATGGTCTGAAACCAAAGTCTGACTGAAGCCATATTCTATAAATTATGCTAACCGCTTTCATTGATGGCCCAAATATATGCATAAACCTGTTAAATATGTCCTGCTTAGGCAAAGAGAGAACCTTCCAGACGCAAGTCAGGTGACCTTATTAGAGAAAATAGCAGTTTTTTTCAAGGTTTTGTTTAAGATTAAAAAAATATGGCTGCTTTCTTCCAGAATAGTGCCGTTCCATGTTTTTTTTTTTCAGTTCTATTGAAGTGAATAGATGTGAGCAGCAATGCCACACACCATGTTCGCACAGATGTGGCTCTTTTGATTGAGAAATACACCTTGCAAATGCTTCAAGCATACATGAGTCCATACAACTCATACATTTGGGAAGCAAAATGTCACCACAGTATGCTAATCTGTTTATGGCTAAACTAGAACATGACTTTTTGGCATCTTGTACTATCAAACCTCTAGCATACTTCCGCTATATCGATGAAATTACTAATAAGTAATAATCTGGTCCGGCTCAAAGGATGATCTGCTTACCTTCCACAACAACTTCAACAAGTATCACCCTACTATCAAGCTCACCCTCAACTTTTCAAAGTCACAAATACATTTTCTGGACACAACCATATACATTAAAGACAATACCATACAAACGTCTATTTACCATAAACCCACAGGACGTCCGGCATACCTGAGATGGAACAGCTTCCATCCAAGACACACAAAAAAATCAATAATCTACGTCAAGCTCTGAGGTACATTCGGATCTGTTCAAACAATGAAGACAGAGAACTACAACTATTATCACTGAGGAAAACATTCCTAAATCAAGGATACCATCCACTGGTAATAGATGAACAGATCCACAGAGCTGCAAGGGTCCCAAGAAGCAGCCTCCTGGATTACAAACAGAAGGAGGACAACAGCAGGGTGCCTCTTGTGATCACATACAATCCTCATATGAACATCCTAAGGAGAATTGGTGCTGATCTTCAGCCCATATTCCACAAAGACCACAGACTTAAAGTCATATTCCCAGAACTGCCACTGCTCTCCTATGGACAGCCCCCCAACCTAAGGAATCTCCTTGTCAGAAGTGTCCTCACATCACCATCACAGACGGGCACATTCCCCTGTAACAACAAGAAATGCAAGACCTGTGCCCACATATCCCAACAGATACAGTCCCTATACCCAACACAAACCAGGACTATAAGATCATGGACTTCTTTTCATGTACATCCTCCAATGTGGTGTATATGATCCTCGCTACTCCCCTAGCTCCCCTCTCCGCATGGCACTTCACTGGCTCCCCACCCCCCAAAGATCTAAATTTAAAATCCTAACCCTGACTTTCAAAGCCATCCACAACCTGTCCCCTCCTTACATCTCCGACATGGTCTCCCAGTACCAACCTGCACGCAACCTACGCTCCTCACAAGAACTCCTCCTCTCCTCCCCCCTCATCTCATCCTCCCACAACCGCATACAAGACTTCTCCCGTGCCTCCCCTAGATTCTGGAACTCCCTCCCCCAGCACGTCAGACACTCGCCTACCCTCAAGAGCTTCAAAAAGAACCTGAAAACTCATCTATTCCAACAAGCCTACAACCTACGATGAGACCCGGCGCCACTCCACCAACCGCTTGGAGCTTCCCCCCCACCCCCCTATCGTGTCCTCCCCCACCCCTGTAGACTGTGAGCCCTCGTGGACAGGATCCTCTCCCGTCGTGTATCAGCAAGCATTGACCGCTCATATGTACTGTACCTGTCCTTGTTACCCCTACTTCTTATGTAAAGCGCCATGGAACCAATGGCGCTATATAAATAAATAATAATAATAATACAATGTACAAAGTGCACTACAGGAATGTATTGGGGAAACAATGCAAGAGCTACAAACAAGGATGAATTTACACAGACATACAATAAAACGTAAGCTGGACATGCCTGTAGGAATACACTTCTCTGAGCCTGGACACAGCATGCCGACCTAACAGTCCTGATATTGAAAGGTCACTTTAAAAATGACAGAGAACGAAAAATCTGGGAATTCAAATTCATAAGAATGTTCCAATCCTTAACAAAAGGACTTAATTTGACACCTGGATTCATGACTCATTACCTAGACACAACTAACACTTCCACAAGAAGATCTTCTGATGTGTAAATGACCATTGCATGTCATCTACATCATTAACAAAGACTTCATTTTCATTTCCTTAACACACCTCCGTTTCCTTATGCCTACTGTATTTTGTATTTAAATGTCTCAGTAACTCATTTGTGATATTGTCTGATGAAGGAGCCTTGAGCTCTGAAAGCTTACAAATATAATCTTTCTTGTTAGCCAATAAAGGTATCACTCCTATAATACTTTTCTCAACCCCTTTTTTTTGGGACTTAAGTATTTACATACATTTGTCAATAGACTTTATATCTGCATAGGGTTGACATGTAATATATTAAAAAGTCCCAGCCCAAAACAGCTTAACAGCAAATCTGTAGATACATTAGCTACTTGGCTGTCTGGCATTATAGCAGATGGAGCCACAATGCAGTTTACCTATGTTAGAAGTTACTTACTTCCAGTTCATGTGTTTTGGCCCTTGGGGAAGAAATAAAGCGTGGCTAAATAGTATGTCTCTAGACTGCAGAACAGCTGTAGCATAAATATTCCTGAGGATCTCAAGCCAAGAACACAGTTATAACATTCAATGACGTGTTCCGGCTCAGGCAGCCATAGTGTACACATACCCGATGAGCTACTTACACTGGAATTCAGTCGTTCTTTTATAGAAGCCTAAAATTGTAACTGACAAGTGGGAATCATGAGCCTGGATATAATTGCCGTATATACTCGTGTATAAGCCGACCCGTGTATAAGCCGACCCCCCTACTTTTGCCCCAAAAACTGGGAAAACTTATTGACTCGCGTATAAGCCGAGGGTGGACTCCAGCACAGGTATACAACCCCCAGCAGTGAGGTATACAGCAGCCTCCCCAGTGGTAGTATACAGCAGCAGCCCCAGTGGTATATACAGCAGCAGCCCCAGTGGTATATACAGCAGCAGCCCCAGTGGTATATACAGCAGCAGCCCCAGTGGTATATACAGCAGCAGCCCCAGTGGTATATACAGCAGCCCCAGTGGTATATACAGCAGCCCCAGTGGTATATACAGCAGCCCCAGTGGTATATACAGCAGCCCCAGTGGTATATACAGCAGCCCCAGAGGTGTATATGCAGCCCCAGAGGTATATGCAGCCCCAGAGGTATCTGCAGCCCCAGAGGTATCTGCAGCCCCAGAGGTATCTGCAGCCCCAGGAGGTATATGCAGCCCCCCCATATCAGTATACAGGCCCCCCCTTGGGTAGTAATCCTGTAAAGGAAGAGATTAGTATACTAATCCCTCCGCTGTCCCGCTGCCGCCATCACGCTCCTCCATCTTCATCCAGCGTCTTCCGTCTTCTTTCGGCTTCCTCCTATGTCGCGCAGGCAATGACGTCATTGCCTGCGACCATCGGAGGAAACTGAAGACGCTGGATGAAGACGGAAGAGCGCGATGGCGGCAGCGGGACAGCAGAGGGATAAGTATACTAATCTCTTCCTTTACAGGATTACTACCCAAGGGGGGCCTGTATACTGATATGGGGGGGCACTGTATACTGTATACATTGTATACATAGTATACAGTGACTCGCGTATAAGCCGAGGGGGGGACTTTTCAGCCCAATTTTTGGGCTGAAAAACTCGACTTATACGCGAGTATATACGGTATTCAATGCCTTTTATTTACAAACTTCATCTGTCATCTCTTATTTATGGGTAATAGTTTTCCTGTCACTCACAGTAGAAACTAATAAGGAATACCAGATGCAACCATTTTCAATATTGTGCACCATATTCTCCAAAAAGCCAAGCATGCATCTGGAAATATGATGCAAATTACTTTGATGTAATTTGTACTTCATTTGTACTGTATATTTCAAGTATTTCTCATACTCACAGTGACTTTAAAGGGAACCTGTCACCTAATCTAGCCCTCCTATCCCATGAATACCTGTCCCTGCAGCCTAATACTACTATAATACCCATCCCAGTCTGACAGTTTATAGATGTGTACAAGCTGAATAAATCATTTAGTACACTTACATTTTATTTGTCAGCTGGGCGTTCCCCTGGGGGTCTTTGTCGGGTAGGCAGGGTCTCCTGGTCCGCGCTGCGCCCGCCTCAGTGCTAAATTGACGCCCTGATGGGCGTAATGCTGGTGGCAGAGCGCGGGCATGATTGTATTTCCCCGCCTCTGGCTGCATCTCTTTGACGCGGCGGGTCACGTGATGCCTGTATCGCGTCACTTCCGGTGACGTAGGGCTGTGTGCACTCAGCACACAGGCCGCCTTCAGCATGCCATCTGCGCATGCGCTGAAAGCGGCCTGTGCACTGAGTGCACACAGCCCTACATCACCGGAAGTGATGCGATATAGGCATCACGTGACCCGCTGCATCACAGTGATGCGGCCAGAGGCGGGGAAATGCAATCATGCCCGCGCTCTGCCACCAGCATTACGCCCATCAGGGCGTCAATTTAGCACTGAGGCGGGGCCAGCGTGGACCAGGAGACCCTGCCTACCCGACAAAGACCCCCAGGGGAACGCCCAGCTGACAAATAAAATGTAAGTGTACTAAATGATTTATTCAGCTTGTACACATCTATAAACTGTCAGACAGGGATGGGTATTATAGTAGTTTTAGGCTGCAGGGACAGGTATTCATAGGTTAGGAGAGCTAGATTAGGTGACAGGTTCCCTTTAACATTGGCATAAAGAGGTTGTTCCATCATTACAGCTTTCAGTTTCTAAATGTATTTATTTTTTCCTGAACTGACATTTCTTACCCCTGTTAGAAAAGAGCTGCAATGCACATTCCTGATCACTACTAATTATTTTCTACAGGATCTCGAGTGCACATTCTGGATTATGCGCTGTAGCTCCTGATCTCTGCCAATTTTCTAGATCCATTAATATCTATAGAACAGCTCATGAGCATGCACTGCATCCAAAGACCTGTACTTATAGTTTTGCCCATTTCCCCTCACTAGCTTGTCAAGACATGCCCCTCCACCATCTTAGCCAAGAAGATAAGGCAGTGCCATCAATTATTGACTCCCTGTCGCTGCAGAGAGTATTGTTCCCCTCACACACTCCCTATCATCAATAGGTTCAATGTACCACCCCTCCACCCCTTCTCTGTTAACAGGAATAATGTGCCACATCTACCCCACACGCCCCCTCCTCTGTTATCTGAAGGAATAACATGTCATTGGCAGGAACAGCGGTGGACATACCAAAAGGTGAAGGAAATCGTTTCCACCTCCAAAACAAGTGGAATTTTGAACTATGAGTTTTTATGTTAAATCTCTTTGTATTAAAGTAAAATATAAGCAAACAAAACAGTGCGTCCGAATGGACAACAACATATTTTGGTATCATTTTTCAAAGTTTACAAATTTCCAATCGCTCAGCGCTAGATTGCGATTGAGTAAATCGTATAGTCTCCTGTTTCCAGTAGGAGACAGCATCTGCATGTGTGGCACCCCAGGGTTCGGTTGCCACAGATACACCTGGGACAGAGAAGGATCTCCACATTAGCAGGGGCGGACTGGCCCAGGTGGCAGGGGGGCAAGTGCCCCCTAGGCTGGTGGTATAGCCCTCTTCCAGGGCCACCCCCCTCCAGAAATGGGCCGGCGGCACTTTGCGGCCGGAGCTGTGAAACAGCCTGTCACGCTGGGAGCGGGAGAGACATTCAGCGTAGGACAACGACGGGGGGGGGAATAAGGAGTCCCTAAAGCTATGGGCACAAGAAGGAGAGGGTGACCCCTAGTCTTACTGGGGCTGACCCTGTCTGCCCTGACGTCCCTATACAGTTTCCTCAACTGTCGCCGACCACGAACCTCGTCCCTCTCTGATCCTAGCACTACCTTATCTAAGGATCAGATGGAGAGGTTCACTAGACCCCTCCACTAACAACTAAAGACAAACACAAGGAAAAACAGACAATGGGGAAAGGAAACACTTATCTTGCAGCAGAGCACAGCAACCTCCACAACCTCAGCTTCTGCTGGAGCAAGGATAATGAGTGCACAAGGAAATATCACCTGCACCGAGGGAGGGCAATGAAACTCCTTATAAAGGTGGGAAGAACCTGCTGGGTCCTAGTGACCCAGAATACTGGTGTAGAAACCAGACCGAGCACAAGACCTTCCCAGCCGTCTCCCCATGATAGGGAGATCTTATCATACCTTCTCTCTATCTACACAGAAGGTAAATGCCCCTGAAAGACGGACCGTCCTCAAACATTATGGCTGATTGGCCAAACGCTGGGACCGTCTGCGCGTGGCCTCTACCCTGTCATCCGTGCCACCCGTGACACAGCCAGAGACACGCGGCTGACAGGTATGTGAGTGAGCTCCCTATTTCAGGCGAGGTCCCCTATAAATTCAGGCTTAGAGGCAGAGTTAGATAGTCCAATTCCAGAGAGTACTGTGAGACGAGTTAGCCTGTCGAGAGACTCTAGAGTGATGGTCAGAGGCAAGGAGTAGTAGTAGCAGGGGGAGTGAAGCCATACCGGTTTGCCCCAGAGGAATAGCGCCCGAAACTGGACATCGGAGTCAGTGACTGCAAGGGACCTGTCAGCCCAGCAGTAACTGGAGGCCAGGGAGACTCCAGGTCTCAATGGCCACAGCAGCACTTTGAGGCACAGCCACTTAACAGAGCCAGCGACCGCAGTGGATACAGCGGTACCCCGCAACAAAGCTCTCACTGCCTGCTATACAAGTGAGGACTACAAGAGGGGGTCAGGGCTTAGCTTCAGACAGCCTGGGACCAAAACACACACAGCGCAGCGGGGAGGCCTCATAACTCGCCGGGTGTGGAGATCCTGAACTGTTAAGAGACCACCCGGACCTGTACCATCAGAGACTACCCTAGACTATACCTGAATCGTCAGTAAAAGGCATGGAAATATCAACCCTGTGTGTGACTGTTATTGCGGACCCAGATCCTGCTACCTCCATAGACTGTCCTGTAATCCCCATATACTACAACTGCCCCGGGGAACACAACCATCCGGCTGCTCTACCATCACCCTGGAGGTCAGATCTGCAGCATCGGTAACCATACCGGAACCGTAGGTGGTGTCACAAACTATTTTTATTATTTTTATTAACTGTTTTCGGCGACTACCAGGGCCACGGGACCAGGCACAGGCCCCAGTGACATACCCCGTGAATCTACATCCGTAACAGAGTAACCCATGGCCCTGGGGCGGGTCACATGCAATACAGAAAAAGAATGAAACATAATAGTCCTTAGACTTAAATATGAACGACAATCAATATAGAAACCTGTCATATCTTTATATAAACCACATAAGCACCTAGAGTCAAGAGAGGAAAGAAGAAAGAGAAAAGTATAGGGAAGAGCAGAAAGAAAGAGTAGAGAGAATCTGGAAGAAAACCGAGAAGTTAGACTGAGTGAGGGAGGGGACAATAGAATGCTTGTCTTCATTTTCCTATATCTTTACATCCCCATGCCAACCACAGGATGCCAAAAGCAATCCTGAATAGTGGGGTATGTGTCTTATGTGAATAATTCCTGGAAATTGGGTGTGTCTCTGAAGAGGATCCACTCCATCCAGGTAGAAGCGAATGCGTCCTGGGACCCCGAGAGTTCAGCTGATAATTCTTTCATACGGAAGCATGTCTCCATCTCAGTAAACCATTCCGATATGGGGGGTTGTTCAGCACTTTCATGTAGCGAGGACCTACTGCCCTGACTGCTGAAAGGCAAAAACGTATGATATCCCTCTTTTGAGCTGTACCTGAGCCTGGAAAGATGGATAGCAATGCAAGCTCTGAACTGCCGACCAAAAATCTACCTGTGACCAAGCCATAGTTCTTAATGACCCTCTCCCAGAATCCCTTGACTAAGGTGCAGTCCCACCAGATGTGAAGGAGTGTGCAATCCCTGGACCCACACCTCCAACACGATCCCGGAATGGAGGGGAACATACTGTGAACTATGAGTTTTTAGACTAAAATGGGCTTGTATACTGCTCTTGCACAAGAGGCTCTATTCTGTCTTGATGTCACCTCGCCTCTTCCTCCACCCTTCACCAGCAGGAACACTCTATTTACACTCATTCACCCCAACACCACCCTAAACCCCCCACCCCCCTGTCGCCGGGAGGAGCGTTGTGCGGTTACCTCCCCTGTAATCAGACTACATTGGTTTTGTTTGTGGTCTGTTAACTTGGATAAAAGTGGGTCTGTTGTGCAGTTGTAAATGCAGGACTATTTTCAAAATTGCTTAATTGATCATTTTATATGTAGATGAAAATTTCAAATTTAATTGTGAAAGTGTACAGAACTTATAACTGATGTATTTGTTGCTCCTTATACTATATGTTTACCCATTGTTTATGATATGATATTTATTGTTTATGATAGGTGACATTAACCCAAGCTGTAAAAGTAAACTTGCCTAGTCACACAACAGATATCTTCACAATTGGAATGTGCACTGGGTCTTTCTTCCAATAAAAGCAGAAGCATAAAAGAGATTTCTGCTCTTTGCTGCATTATCAGATCAGGCATATTTTAGAAGCCAGGAACAAGGCAAACAACTGCTTTTGGATTTTTGGGCACTGTCTTGTATTGGTCATTCTGTTATTTTTTACTGACACTTTAGTAAACATGTAATCTAACTGTAACTTTTCTTTCTATGACAGGTATTCATTCAGAAAAGCTGCCAAAAATAGGGGGCAGTATGGAGATGAACGTATCTGAAGACTTGTGTCAAAATGGGCCTCAACCACAATATCCAGACCATCCTTTATCCTCAGACTCCATCATCAGCTCCTGTAGTACAGCAGCACACCCAGGTGTGGCTGGTTTCAATGACATCATATCGGAGACTAGTACTGAGGGCCTAGTTCTTAGAAAAGAAGCTTTGCAGTCGCTGAAGCTAAGCCTTCATATGCAGGAAACTGACCTGTGTAAGCACTTTTTCTAGAGAGCAGTTCCATTTATTGCATTGTGCAATTCAACTTTCTTGTAAATTGTGCATGTGGTGGTTTACTGTAAGGTCGGGGTAAGACGGCCGTATAACATGGATATACCATCTGGTACTGATTTGATAGTATCAGGCTATGTTCACACAGGGTGTTTTTTCTGCAGCAAAACCTGGTCTCTTGGCAGGAAGAAATCTGTGTATTTTGGTGCGTATTTGCTGCATTTTTGTGTTCTGTGCATGTTGAAGGCTTCAAAAATGCAGCAAAACCTGATGTCTGTTTTTTTGCTGCATTTTTGTTGCATTTTTGCCCCATTTGTATGGGTGATAAAAACACTGAAAGAATGGACAGGCTGTCACTTTTAAAAAACACAGGAAAAACCTGCTAACAGGGAGCAGAGTCTTCAGATAAGATCACAGCTTTGAGCTGGGGTCTGTTTTTGTTGACAAGCCTGGAGCTTCGTTTGCCTAAGATAAACTGATACACTGATCAGCTGTAAACCCTTTGTAATCCCCCACTCCCTTTATGTAGCTGTATTAATGTGTGGAACTGAAGCTGGATTTCCTTAAAGGTAGGGTCACACGTGGCGATATCGCCCGCGACATCGCCGAAAAGTGACGTCACAGCGATGTCGCGGGCGATATTGCAAGTGCGTCGCGCTGTGTGACATCGCGACGCAACTGCAAATTATCGCTGGTCGCAGGTTGACAGGTTTATGAACATGTTCATAAACCTGTCAACCTGTGACCAGCGATTAGGCTGGATCGCGCCGTCTGACACCGTTGGCTGTGCGATCCAGCCTATATCGCAGTGTTTCTGAGCCATCGCTCGCTGGGCTGAGCCCAGCCCAGCGAGCGATGGCTCCGCCCACATCGCCGCCGCGTCACCGGCAACGTCGTGCCGTGTGACAGCTGGCCAGCGATGTCGGAAGCGAGCGGGCACCCGCACATCGCTTCCGACATCGGAGGCCAGATCGCCGCGTGTGACAGCACCTTAAGGGTACCGTTACACCTGGAGACATCGGCGGTGATTTCGCTGCCGACGCAGGGGCGTGGCCTATCGGCGGCGACATCGCCAGCGGGTTGCCCCGTGTAACAAGGCGATTTTGCTCCGAAAAATCGGCTGAGAGTGGTTGCCTGGTTTCGCAGCACTGTTCTGAAACCAGGCGACCACTCTCAGGCGATGTGTACACATCGCCCCATGTAACATGGCGATTGACGATGTTACAGGCGATGGGAGCCATAGGCTTCAAAGTTACAGGATCGCTGCTGTGGTTTGTAGACACCCCAACGGCGATGTCACCTGTAACATCGCCAAAGCGTCGCCGGAGGTATTGCCGCATGTAAACACGCGACTGCGACGCTGGCGGGGTGCCAAAAACACGCGCGGTCCTGTGCGTCGCCGGCGATGTCACCTGGTGTGACGGTACCCTAACAACCAGCATATGTCAGGTTTAGTAACAGCCTAGTGGGGACATCTGGAGAGTTTTTTAAAGGTTTTCTTCAAGATTTCACTTACGAAGAATATTTGAAAGTTTATTATAAATACTTGCTCTACATTATTATTAAGTACAAATTTATATGGCCGTTACACTTTTAAGTTTACTTTTTCTAGAATCCATGAAGGATATGTTATAATCCATTAACAAAAAACTGATCGTGCTACACGTGCTGAAAATTGACCCAAAATAATAATAATATTCGGTTACATAGTGCTAATAATCCACAGCATTTTACATACATCAGCAACACTGTCCCTCACAATCTAAATTGCCTATCAGTATGTCTACAAAGGTTTGCTCATTACCGATCATTGGGTGTTGCAAACGTAGCAGCTGTTGGCAGACATCGACTGCAGGGAGGATATAATTTCATTTTCACCATGTAACCGATCGTCCATATATCTGCAGGTAATTTGCTACTTTGGACATTACAGGTTACTTTGAGTTGTTTAGTTTCTACCCTGCCGTTAATTTATATTCAAAATATATATATTTACAGAAGCGTAAATCCTAAAGGATTGTTTGCCCTGTTTCCTCATCTCCAGGATTGCTGCTTCCCATGGCAATGCACTCCTGACTGATTGACAGTTCACACAAGCAACATAGTAGCGCCTCTAGTTGAGTTGCACTCTCTCCGATTCTACCAGCAGAGGCAGATTACAGTAGAAGCACACAAGACAAATGAGAAGTTAAAAATTCTTCTAACAAGTAATATGCAAAGTTTGTTATTTTTAGAAGCACTCTGCACTTTTATTCATTTATCAGTGTGACAGTTTTGAATTGCCTATTTTAAGGGAAGAGACCATAAGAAAAGAGAAGCAACAAAGACTGTAACCCTCTAACCACCACCAGAAAGAAAAATCCTGACACTCCTGTTCAATCCCCCTTCACCCACTAAACCAATACATTTCCTGCTTACTTTTACAATATGGCTATGATCTGATGTACACACATAACCTCTAGAGCTAGTCAGTGGCATTAGCAGAAACATGCCACACTCTCTAGCACAGGGGTCCCCAACTTCAGGCAAGGGCCGCCAACAGTGCAGTTTTTCAGGATTTCCTTGGTATTGCTAAGGAGTTGGAATCATCACCTGTGCAATACTAAGGACATCCTGAAAATCTGCACTGTTGGCGGCCCTTGCCTGGAGTTGGGAAACTCTGCTGTAGCATAACAAAGCAGTGATGGACTGTAGGGGTCAGCTGACAGCTTGTAAAGAAAGACCACTACTTCCCAAGCAGATGTGATTTTGTATTTTTTTCCATTAATTTGGTGCATTTAAGTGCTCTCTCTCATTTTCCTATGTATGTCTTCTCCTTAGCCTCCAGTGATGCTCCTCTTCCACTTGAGCGAGAGGAGCAGATACGTTTGCAAGCCAGGCGTCGCTTAGAAGAACAGCTGAAACAGTACAGAGTCAAGCGCCAAAGGAACGGGTGAGCACAAAATTCACAACGCAGTCTCCTTAATAATGAACATAGGAAATACAATTTATGTATTACATTTACCAGGAGTATTACCAAAATGTACAAAGGCAGTAGAGCTATTTAGATAAATAGTCGTCTTTTTTTTTTTTGCTGCATTTTTCTTTCACTTTTTTTTTATTGCTTTCTATGCATGAAAACCACTGAAATAATTGAAATGTTGCAGATTTAAAATAAAAACAAAAAACAAGCAGTATGCATGACATTTCTAAAATCTCATGCTTTTTATAGCACCATCAAAATTAACTTTTACGGTAATTTGCATTGAAACAAAAAAGCTGCAAAAATGCAATGCATGAACATAGAATCATTAGAACAACTCTTAACATGAGAATAACCCTTTAATTGCAGTTATTCCATTTCTTATTGTAATCCATACTGACAGTACAGGAGACAGAGATTAGGTTCTTTAATCAGGGTACAAATGCTGTTTTCGTCTGTCTGTTTTGGTTGAGAATATTCAGTTCTGGATTAACCCCTTAATGCTCCATGATGGATATGTATATTATAGGGTGAGTTAGGATGTATTACATAGCTGGCATCTGCCTTTAACAGCAGCATTCTATGCTACAGTAAGTACGGTAGTTGTAATTTATGGGAACCTGACAGGTCCCCCAGGACCTCCAACCCACCAGTGTATGATTACTAAGTAACCTGCCTAGCCTGGCCTTAATTGTGTTTCACTTCTAATAGTATGTTTAAATTAAGTAAGACTTTGTAAACCCTGTTTTTAATATGCTAAGTAGGCGTTTGAGTAATCAATGGGGCGTTAGGTTGCCCAGATTAGCTGGCCCTCTCAGCCCGTTATCAGGACCCTGTGGCCATGATAACCGTGATGTTCAAGAGCTAGGGTGGTTGCCAGTTCTCAACAAATCTCGTGCATGCACTCAGCTTTCTTCACAACTGCATTGTGCCTCTGAAGCTGAGTGTACTCTTCTCATTTTCAGTGAAGTACACTGATCATTTCTGAAAATGAAGAAGAAAGCTCCTCTCCCTTCCGAACATGTGCAGTGTGGATGAATCCAGGATGTGGTCATCCAGCTTCAGAGGCACAATGATGTTGTGAAGAAAGCCAAGCGCATGAGATTTGCCATGAGCTGGTAACGACGCTAACTCTTGCGCTTCATGGTTATCATGGCCACAGGGTCCTGACAAATTGTTGAGAGGGCCAGCAATCTGAGGAAACCAACACCCCATCAATGTGTATATCGTGTGTGCGTGTGTATAGTAGAATATATTTTTGTGTAGGTATATAGATAGATGGATATTTGTGTAAATTCAATATGTATAAATAATCTTTAATCTGTTTATATCTTCTTGTAGTCTAGCCAATCAACTCCTAAAAATCGACCGTCAAGCACTTTGGATCCTGAACTTATGTTTAATCCAGATAATCTTCCTCGGGCTAGCACTGTGGCAATGACTAAGGAGTATTCCTTCTTACGCACAAGTGTCCCACGAGGACCCAAACTGGGCAGTCTTGGCCTTCCTTCGTCTTCCAAAGAGAAGAGGTCATCTAAATCCCCAAAGTCTTCCAGTAAAATCCGATCGCTGGCAGATTACCGTAAAGAATCTACAGAAACAAACAGTACCAGTATGGGGTATTCAGATTCTTCTCCTGGGTCCCTGAAGCCCAACAGGGGAAGTAATACATCTGTAGTGTCTGAGATCAGTGTTGAAGCAGGACAGCAAACTGAGATTATCAGTTATTTTGCTGACAATAGTTCTGAGTTTGATGGAAGTGATTTGAGCATAAGACATGATGGCAATGAGAGTGATAGCTCTACTCATAGCAGTGTGTCTGCTGGACAAGGTGTTTACCTGAATGCTATCTCCCCGAGGCGGGAAGAAGAATACATTGTAAATGGCCAGAGCATACCTGCAGAGGATGTTGGACAGTTCCCATCACTCAGAGATGTTCTACAAGCAGCTGCTGCAGAACAACATGCTCAAGATGCTGAAGGGAATGGGGAACCTAGAAGCCGGAGAGACAGTATATCAAGCAGGTATGAAGTGTTTGGTTTCCCATACATGGAGACGGTTTTAAAAGCCAATGATAATTGGCAGCCATCTAACAAAACTTTTCTCTCTCTGTGATTTAAATTGTTAAATCAGAACCTTTTATTTCTGTAAAATAGATGGATGAGAAGAGCAGAAAAGAAAGTACTTATCACCTGACTGCGAGTGTGCAAATTATGTGACAGTGAAACCTTTTAAAGCAATGTTTATTTCGTCATTATTAGTAATAATACTGATATTATGAGTATGTCAGTTGATTCATGGTTCCCAGACCACAGGCAACAAGAATTGGAGCCTAGCTTCGATTCAGGGAAAACATAGTTTGAAGAGCCGGCTGTGTGCTATAAGGATAGGCAAGACTAGTCTGGCACCACTGCTGGACAGCTTCTCTGTGCTTCACTCTAGTTAATTGACAGATCTCACATCTACATAGGGAAAGACCTGGCAATAATCTAGAGGGGTTCAGGGAGGCACCTGCCTGAGTCAGCCCTGGACTAGTCTCATCTCTACCTATTGTCCTCAGCTGGCATGTTTTCTCTGAAATTTTGCAGCATTTTGGAGAAAAACATACCTGGTTGCAATCATGCAATCATGCAGCCAGTCTCTGATTTATTTTGCCTTTGGTTTCAGCAGCATGAATCGGCTGGCAGATTCTCTCTTAACAATAATGTTGTCTGTTTGTCTTTTATGTGCAGTATTTCTATGGAGAGCTCAATTGCTGGCACCCATGATGAACTACTTCAGGTCCTCAAGGAAAAGATGAGACTGGAGGGACAGCTGGAGACTCTATCAGCAGAAGCTAGTCAGGTGAAAAAGTGTAGTTTCTTAATTCTGTAGTAACTACACATTTAAGTTCAGCAAAGATTAAAGAGGATCTTTCAGCTCTTTTCATAGGAATGGACCTATGTCCCTGAGGTGGGAAGAATATGTTGTCTTTAATTTTTCCACTTCATATAAATGGGTCTATAATATTCATACAAATTTTACTAAAAGCTAACAATTATTATTTATTTATAGAGCACCATTGATTCCATGGTGCTGTACATGAGAAAGGGTTACATACAAACAAGTTAAAAATACAATGAACAAACGAACAGTGACAGACCGATACAGAGGGGAGAGAGGACCCTGCCCTTGCAGGCTTACATTCTACAGGGTAATGGGGAGGGAGACAGTAGGTTGGGTCTGCTCTGGTGGTGGTTGAGCGCCGGGTCCGATGGTGTTGTAGCGCCAGGTTCACTGGTGGTGGAGCATCGGGTCCAGTGGTGGTGAGCTGGCACTGTGGTCATTGCAGGCTGTAGGTTATTCTGAAGAGATGGATTTTTAGATTCCGCTTGAAGGTTCAGAGTGTGGGGGACAATCGGACGTTTTGGGGTACAGAATTCCAGAGAATGGGGGATGCTCGGGCGAAGTCTTGCAGGCGGTTAGATGAGGAACGTACAAGTGTGCAGGAAAAGGAGGTCTTGGGAGGATCGAAGATTGAGTTGGATGATATTGGGAGATTAGTTCAGAGATATATGAGGGGGACAGATTGTGGATGGCTTTGTAAGTCAGTGTTAGTGTTAGTAGCTTGAATTGGATACGTTGGTGAATTGGGAGCCAGTGGAGAGATTTGCAGAGGGGAGAAGTGGAGGAATAGCGAAGAGAGAGGTGGATTAGTCAGGCAGCAGAGTTAAGGACAGATTGGAGGGGTGGAAGAGTGTTAGCAGGGAGGCCACAGAGGAGGAGGTTGCAGTAGTCGAGGAGGGAGACGATGAGGGCATGTACTAGTAGTTTAGTAGATTGAGGGTTGAGGAAGGGACGGATTTTAGAAATATTTTTGAGTTGCAGGCGGCATGAGGTGGCAAAGGCTTGGATTTGTGGTTTGAAGGACAGTGCAGAGTCAAGGGTTACTCCGAGGCAACGGACTTCAGGGCAAAGTGTGATGTAATATATTGTGATACATCTGGTAAGGAAGGTGTGTGTGCTGGAGGAAAGATGATGAGTTTGGTTTTGTTTACACTGAGTTTTAGGAAATGAGAGAAGGAGGAGGATATGGCTGATAGACACTCCGGGATTCTGGACAGGAGAGAGGTGACATTTGGGCCAGAGAGAGAGATCTGAGTGTCGTCAGCGTACAAGTGGTACTGGAATTCATGTGACTTTGAGTTGTCCCAGACCAAGGGTATAGATTGAAAAAAGGAGGTGCCCCTGGACAGAGCTTTGGAGGAGTGGGAGATGCTAAATGTGCGGTTGGAAAGATAGGAAGAGATCCAGGAGAGGGCAAGGTCAGTGATGCCAATGGAAGAGAGGATCTGTAATAGGAGATAGTGGTTGGCTGTGTCAAATGCAGAGGACAGGTCTAGAAGGAGGAGGACGGAGAACTATCTGTTAGCTTTGGACGCGAGTAAGTCGTTAGAACTTTTGTTCAGTGCAGTTTCGATGGAGTGGTGGGGGCGGAAGCCAGATTGAAGGTTGTGAAAGAGAGAGTTGGATGAGAGGTGGGATGAGTGTACAGTGTGGACATGCTTTTCGAGAAGTTTGGAAACGAACGGGAGCAGGAATATGGGCCAGTAGCTGGATGTGGAGGTTGGGTCGAGAGATGGCTTCTTTAAGATAGGTGTAATTGTTGTGTGTTTGAAAGCAGAAGGAAAGGTACCAAAGGTTAGTGATAGATTATTATGTTTTCATTATTCTCTCCAGGAAAAAAAACTAATGGAATTAGTGCTTTATAAAAACCAAGTCTCATTACAGAGAGTCTGTAATGAATTAATGGAAATCTATTTTCCATCTGTGACAAATAAATAAAAATGGAAAATCATTACTAATTGTACTAAACAACTTATATATGTTTTATACAGGCACTTAAAGAAAGGACTGAACTTCAGGCCCAGTTAGCAGCTGTAAGCACCAGACTTCAGGCAGAAGTGGAGCACAGCTTGTCCAGTCAGCAGAAGCAAGAAAATTTGAGTTCAGAAGTTGTGACTCTTAAGAAGTCGTGCACCGATCTTGAGAGGGCAATGGCTGATCTTCAGAACAGCTTAGAAGCTAAAAGTAGCAGCCTGGTTTCATTAGGCAATGATTTGCAGGTTGCAGAAGAACAATATCAACGTTTGATGAGCAAAGTAGAAGAGTTACAGAGGACAATCATCCAGAAAGACAACACTGGTGAGGTTAAAATATTGTAACTTATACTATACAGAGGGCACTCTGGAAATAATACTTTTGTTTGCCTATATCATAGGGAGACCTGACCATTTGGATCAATATGCGACTGCCCACAGGATTAAACTAAATATGTTGACAGACTTTGCACCGCAACCAATTTCTGTTCTTTCGATTTTAGTTGTATTTATCCCTTCAAAGAACAATAATTTTTTTTTCTATTTACATACTCTTCTTATAAATGCCTTCTTTTGCTGTATGAGTTGTAGCTTTGAATGAAATAAACTTCGGTGCAGTGATATTGCAAAGGAAAAGATTCTCAACAGAGACATTTTTTTTTGGGGGGGTGGGGGGGGTTGTCCTTACAGCATTCGTAATGCGTGAAATAGTGACCTGGCATCATGATTCTCTAGGTCAATATGATTACAGTGATTCCAAACTTGTTTTAATTCTTGGTATTATTTTAGTAGCAAAGAAAAGTTTTCAAAAACTGGAGTTTGACTTGCATGAGTGCAATTCGAGAAATCCTCACATTGCACTCGGGACCATGTTAGGTCGGAGACACACGATGCGAGATACTTGCACGAGTCTCACATGCATCACCCGGCACGGCTGCCTCCTCTGTGGACAGGAGCATGTCCGTTCTATAGAAACACAAGATGCTGACATGCTTCTGTCCAGAGAGGTGACAGCCGTGCCAGGTGATGCATGCGAGACTCGTGCCAATATCTTGCACTGTGTGTCTCCGGCCTTGTGAGAACTCTCAGCAGAGTCTGAGCCGAGTGTCATTAGCAGATTGCATCCAATGCTCTCACATCACATGCTATACGCTAGTCTGACCCTGGCCTTACTGATCCGCTCCTTCTCCACCATCTTCTTGTATGTCTGTTACATCACCAACTTATCTCCCCACCTACACAATATTTTCGCTCACTGCTCCTATCCCTGTGTATCTTAGTACCATCTTTGTGTCTCACTTGTAACATATTTCTAATCAGCCCTATTCTCTTTGTTTCTTATAAGGCTGGAGTTACATTATCGTATGGCATGGGATGTGATATACTACTGACACTCTGTTCAAGCTCTGCTGTGAGCGTGACATAGTGTCATCTACTGTGATCTGATCCTGTGCAGAGAGAATAATCTCTCCATCTCCTTCATTGCCAGTCTCAGCGTATATTGCACTTTACATGGAATGTCATCTGAGTGCAGTCTTATGTTTCACTCACACCTATAGACTTTTAGTTTGTGAGTGATTCAAGACTCGATGACAATCGCAGCATTCTGACAATTTTTCCCCAGTCTGATTAGGGCTGAGGATAAAAAAATCACAGATCTGAGCAACAGCATTGTCCAACATTGGCTGAGTGGTGGGGTGTTCTGTTGTATTATTTTGCCCCAGGGATGGGCCATATTTCATGATTACATTAAAATGGATTAATTTAATAATTTAAAGGGGTTGTCCACTTCTAGGACAATAACAGTAATCAATTTAAAGGACAATGTGATGTCATGCGAGCTCTGAGTTCAATCACCGCCGGCTTCTCTCCACGACTTCGGACATAGGAGCTATCAGTGACTAGTGCGCAGCACTGCTCACTACCCATTGATTGCTCATTTGGTCTGAAATGGTGAAGAGAGAAGTGGTGATTGGACGCAGGACTCACATGACATCACAATGTCCTGTGAGCCCTGAACCGCTATTACTGAGAGCACTGGAACAGCACCAGCACAGGATGTGAGTACAGGGTCTATCATTTTACCTGGGGAAAATTAGTGGAATCAGAAAGGGTTATCCTAGTAGTGGACAACCCCTTTAATAAAAGTGGGTGTCATTTTACAACAATGGGTATATGTGATTACAGTACTATGTGGCCCCTATGTTTGTTGTAATTCATACACACACATCACCAATTGCAGTAAAATGAAGCCTACCAACTCCAGAAAAATATTCATATGCAGTCCTTGATACAGAAATCCCTCCCTTACCCATCTCATAGATAAGCATATGCAGTTCCCCCCTCTTAGTAACAACTGTAGATATGTTAGTGTAGTCCCCTCTCCATCTCTCCACACACCCCTCCTACCCCTGTACCCCTGCTGAGTAGTGTAGTCCTCTTCCCATCTGTCCTCACACCCCCCGTAACCCTGCTGAGTAGTGTAGTCCCCTCTCCATATCTCCTCACACCCCTCCCTTGTACCCCTGCTGAGTAGTGTAGTCCCGTTTCCAATTCTCCTCACATCCCCTGTGGCTCGTGCTGAATACTTTAGTGCCCCCTCCATCTCTCCTCACACCCCTCCCCCATAGCTCTCCTCACACCCCTTCCCCCTGCTGAGTACTGTAGTCCCCTTCTCCAGTCCCCCCATTCACTCCACCCCTGCTGAGTACTGTAGTCCCCTCACTAGCTGTCCTCATACCCCCCAACCATGCTGAGTACTATAGACCCCCCCACCCACTGAGTACTGTAGCCCCCTCTCAACCTCTCCTCACATCTCTCACCCCTGCTGAGTACTGTAGCCTCCTCTCCAGCTCTGCTCACACCCCTCCCTCCTGCTCAGTACTGTAATCCCCTCTCCAGCTCTCCTGACACCCTTCCTCCACCTGTGCCCCTGCTAAATAATAACCTTACACACACTGTGGAGCAGAGCAGTGTTACACTTTGAAGTCCTGCAGGTCCTGCACTTACAGCCTCCATCACTCAAGGACTGTCACAGGCTGAATCTGTCTGCAGCAAAGACACTCACCAGCTCAGCAGGTTGCAGGATGTCTTCTCACCCCCACACTCCTCTCTTCAACGCTGACAGTACACCCACAGTGATGAGAGTAAGAGCAGCATGTGACACTGTCCTTCTGTCTCCCTGTGCTCCTCTCTGTCTGTCCCCTGTCGCTCTGTTGAGTAAAGAGGACACTGCACATGATTACCTGCAGCTGTTATCACAATGCACTGCTGTCACATATGCAGTCTCTATCTGAGCACTAGGCAGAAGCTGCATTGTCTGGTCTGTACCTCACACTAACTAAGTGGTCCTGCTCTGTGAGCAGCAGGGAGCCGGCTGTCAATTACCATGACATCGGCTGTGATGCCCATTGACAGAAGGAGATTATCCTCTGCCCTCTGTTGATTGGACATCCCAGGAGGAAGAAAAGTCATGGCAGGAGCGGTCACATGACCACACTGAGCCAGGAGTGACGGGCTTACAGCAGATCAGGTAGGTAGTTACTATTACCTACTTGAACCTGTGTAGCCCAATAGTTTAAAAAAAAAAAAAAAAATAGAGCCGGATGACCCCTTTAAGCCTAGCCGCAGATTGAATTTCACAGGAGCACCTTCATGGACACAGAGGCCTTCAGCAACCTCTTGATTGTCATGATAACCCATCAACACCTCATGATCAAACCGCACATGGAATGGCGCACGCCTCTGATTATGTGCCCTAAATGCCACAGGCAGCGATTGACATTTGGCATTTAAGGTTTTAACAGGAGTGATTGGAACTCAGCTTTGAGCACTCCTGTGTAAGACACATGATTCTGTACACTATACACTCACATCTGACTTACTCTGTACATGCACAGATGTCAGGAAAGGGGTTAAATATTTGTTGCAACTTTGTAAGGCAATATTATGAATTAAAATGTTTCCAAAAAGAATTTGCAATACTTTTCTTTACTTTTTTAGTTATCACATGAAACTATATATTTTGTATTTTAAATAGTTCAAAATCTGCGACAACAAACTGTGTCCCTTCAGTACCAGCTGCAGCAGGTGCAACTGGACCGCACAACATTAACTAACAAGCTGAAAGCCTCAAAGGCAGAAATAACATCTCTGCAGCAGACACGCGAGTGGTACCAGCAGCAGCTCACACTGGCCCAGGAGGCACGGGTCAGACTCCAAAGCGAGATGGCAAACATACAGGTAAATCCCTGTGTCCTTAATATTGGACATTCACTTGATTTAAATAAATTGTGATGACTTTATCATTTTATTATTCCATGTTTTCATAGGCTGGGCAGATGAGCCAGGCTGGTGTTCTGGAGCATCTGAAAATAGAGAATGTGACCCTTTCACACCAGCTGAACGAGACCCAGCACAGAACAATCAAAGAAAAGGAACGCATCGCTGCACAGTTGCAAACTATTGAGGTAATGGAGACAGGTCTTATGTAAAAATCGCAAACATTGTACAGAAGAGGCTAAGGAGTCTTATACTATACTATACTTATACTATTCAGTGTTCTATCATTTCAAGTATTTTATGTATATTAGATGTTTGAGAAAAATTTTGGATTAAACCTACATCAGGTAGAAATAAGTCATCCTCTCCAATTGTCCTTTTTTCATTTCTTACAGGCTGACATGTTGGACCAGGAGGCTGCATTCCATCAAATACAAGAAGCAAAACACATGGTGGAAGAAGACCTTCAGAAAAAATTGGATGAATTTGAGATGGAAAAAGAGCAGCTTCAAAAACTTGCAGATTCTGCTACAGCTTTGGAACAAGAAGTAGAGCAGGTTTGGCAATTAATTCATTGACATGTATTTAGGTTGCACCTATGGACGCTTATGCCATATGTTCTCAACACTGGCATTGTTCATGCCAGCATTGATGACGGATGGTGTTGGAGCCAGAGGTACTTTATTCATTAAGAAGCACCCACCTATTAATGAATCCAGAACATAAGAAACAGTCAGTTAGAGACTAGAGTAAGATCTGTGGATCAAGGCAGGCCGCAGGTCATCATGAATTTGATGAGCGGCTGTCTTTGCGCTCCTTTTCCAAAATGGCATGAAAACGGAAAAAGTTGCAACATTTTTGTACGATTCTGCACTCCACAAAGTTTTACAACTGTTTAAAGCATTTTACTCCCGAATCCTGGCATAATCATCCTGGTGAATGGCGCCTAAGAGTCTATTCACATTTTGTCTGTAGTGTACTTTTGTTTTGAGGATTACCAGGTGTATTCTCTGCTTCCAAAGTATGCCGGTGTAGAATTATTTATTCGTATATGTATGTTGCCCACAGCCTTTGTTTTTTTTTTTTCCCCCCAATAATGGTTCTGTATGAAATAGGCGCATGCAGGAACCGTGTATCTGATGGATATTATTATTTATTTATATTACACCATTGATTCCATGGTGCTATAAACAAACTAACAGTGACAGACAGTGGGTAGGTAGTGGAGGTTACATTCTCAGGTATGGGTCTGCAGGGGGTGGTGCTGCAATGCCGGGTCCAATGGTGGTGGAGCGCTGGATCCGATGGTGGTGGAGTGCCAGGTCCAGTGGTGATGAGGTGGTACTGTGATCATTGCAGGCTGTAGGCTGTTCTGAAAAGATGGGTTTTCAGGTTATGCTTGAAGGTTCCGAGTGTGGGGGACAGTCAGACGTTTTGGGGTGCAGAAAATGGGGGATGCTCGGGCGAAGTCTTGTAGGCGGTTAGATGAGGAACATACAAGTGTACAAGGAGGTGGTCTTGGGAGGATTGAAGATTACGAGTTGAATGATATTGGGAGATTAGTTCAGAGATATATGGGGGGGACCGAATTGTGGACAGCTTTGTAAGTCAGTGTTAGTAGTTTGAATTGAATACGTTGGTGAATTGGGAGCCAGTGGAGGAATAGCGAGGAGAGAGGTGGATTAGTCAGGCAGCAGAGTTAAGGACAGATTGGAGAGGTGCAAGTGTGTTAGAAGGGAGACCACAGAGGAGGAGGTTTCAGTAGTCTAGACCTGAGATTATGAGGGCATACACTCGTAGTTTAGTGAATTGAGGGTTGAGGAAGGGACGGATTCTGGAAATATTTTTGAGTTCGAGGCGGCAGGAGGTGGCAAGGGCTTGGATGTGCAGTTTGAAGGACAGGGCAGAGTCAAGGGTTACTCTGAGGCAATGGACTTCAGGTAAAGGGCAAAGTGTGATGTTATTTATTGTGATAGATAGATCTGGTAAGGAAGGTGTGTGAGATGGAGGAAAGATGATGAGTTCGTTTTGTCTACATTTAGTTTTAGGAAGCGAGAGGAGAAGGAGGAGGATATGGCTGTTAGACACTCAGTGGTTCTGGACAGGAGAGAGTTGACATCTGGGCCAGAGAGATAGATCTGAGTATCATCAGCGCACAGGTGATACTGGAAGCCATGGGACTTAATGAGTTGTCCCAGACCAAGGGTATAGATTGAAAAAAGCAGGGACCCCAATAGAGAGGGGAGTGGGAGACACTAAATGTGCGTTGGAAAGGTAGGAAGAGATCCAGGAGAGGGCAAGGTCAGTGGTACCAATTGAAGAGAGCATCTGTAATAGGAGACAGTGGTCGACTGTGTCGAATGCAGAGATCAGGTCTAGGAGGAGGAGCATGGAGAACTATCTGTTAGCTTTGGCCATGAGTAAGTCGTTAGTAATTTTGGTCAGGGCAGTTCAGTGGAGTGGTGGGGGCAGAAGCCGGATTAAAGGTTGTTAAAGAGAGAGTTGGATGAGAGGTGGGTGTAGAGAGGTGGGATGAGAGTAAAGTGTGGATATGCTTTACAAGACGTTTTGGAAGCGAACGGGAGCAGGGATATATGGGCCTGTAGCTGGATGTAGAAGTGGGGTTGAGGGATGACTTCTTTAAGATAGGTGTAATTGTTGCATGTTTGAAAGCAAAAGGAAAGGTAACAGAAGTCAGTGATAAGTTGAAGAGGTGGGTTAGGGCTGGGATAAGCATAGTGGTGAGGTTGGGGAGGAAGTGGGATGGGATAGGGTCCAGTGCACAAGTGGTGAGGTGTGATCTGGAGAGGAGGTGTGCAAGTTCTCCTTCACTGATGGAGGAGAGGAGGATTAGTGGGGGAGGGGAGTGGTCTTGTTTACATGAGGGTTGTGGTGGTTTGGTACCAAAGACTTGTCTGATCTGTTCAATCTTGCTGGTGAAGTGTGTTGCAAAGTCTTCTGCAGAGATACGACAAGTAGGAGGGGCAGTGGGGGGCGGAGGAGGGAGTTAAATGTGTTCAATAACTGCCTGGGTTTGTGGGACAAAGAGGATATGAGGGTAATGAAGTAATTCTGTTTAGTGGTTGTGAGTGCTGACTTGATTTTGAGAAGTGCTTGTTTGAAGAGAAGTGACACACAAGCAGGGTGTGAATTCTGCCTTGTATAGGAAACTGATAAATTTAATTTAGATTCACAATTTTTTTTTTATTAGTTGAAGCTAAATTTAAACCAGAAAGACCTGCAACTTGAAGCACTCCAGCAGGAACATCTTGAAATCCTGAGACAGCTTACTTCAACGCAAGAAACTCTTCACACCAAAGATCAGTCGCTGAATGAACTCCAAATGAAATATGACGAACTTGAAGCCAGTCTTGTGGAGCTACAAAGTGATCTGTCTTCAAAAGATGATTCTATCGAATATCTTCAAAACCAGAAAATTGTTCTAGAGGTTGCATTACAGGCAGCAAAGATGGAGCAAAATGACCTAGATCAGGGCACTAAAAAGCTTGAAGAGGGAACTGAGGCTGCAGCAGAAATCTTGGAAAAACTACGACAGGATATTGCTGTCAAATCCAGACAGGTAACAGAAATTAATTTTAAGGGTTGATGTCATGTTTTATTTTAAATTCTTAGAAATGTTGAATGTCCAATATATTTTAGTTGATTTTAAACTGAAGAGTAGAATTAATGTAAGCTGTTCTTACTTTTTGTAGGTGGAAACCCTGCAGCAAGAAAATATCAATCTCAAGAAGCAAACCCAGAAAGTAAAGGAACAGTTTGTCCAACAGAAGGTGTGTCACAAGTAATAACCTTGTTAATAGTGAGGTCATTATAAGCATTTTACAGTTTGTTTTAGTCTGCATCTCTACCAATATTTGCAATTGCATTAAAGTGGTTATCCGGTCTAAATCCACACATCTGAAGTTACTCTATGTGACTGTAGACTTGTGAATCCCCACATTGCACTGTGCGCTGTGAGGGTTCACCTCTTACAGAGCCAGGTATAAAAGTCACGTGGCCTGAAGTATGTGATAGATGGGTGCAGCCTCACTCCATACACTTGCATGGAGTGAGGCTGCGCCCAACTAGTAGGAATGACGCAGGGGGTATGCATATCGCATACTCATGGCCACATGACCACCATTCCCAGCTCTGACATCATGCACAATGCATGCAATGTGAAGATTCGCAAATCTGCACTCACTTAGAGAAGCTATAGACTTGGAGTGATTTAGAACGGACAAATCCTTTAAAGAAGCACTCCCATAAAACCTTTGCTTAAACCTGTGTACATAATTGGTGTAATACACTCTCCAATCACGATCTTCCTTAGATTTTTGGGCCTCTTCAGTCTTCTTCTGGGTCGCGTGACTTCTATTTCGACTTGCTGGATTGCGTTGGGGTCTATGTGCCACTTTATGAAATGTCAAAATGAGGCTCCATAGGCATACAGTGTAATAGCCACTTCTGTTTCAACAAACTCTAGTTTGATGCGGGATGTCACATAGAATTTACATAAACACAAGGAAGGAGTTGCGGTGTATTGGGGGGCGCTAAAGCAAGAAACAAATATTAAAGTTGTACCGACCTATTTTATTAAAATTACAACTGCTCTCATATGCCACTATGCGTTACGATAGCCCTTGCTATCTTCATCAGGTGGACATCACGTGACATGATTTGTGACAGAACATGCATCAGCGGTATGCCCAAGCAGGGAAAATCATGTACATGATGCACATGATTGGAAACATTGCTGAGAGTGGGGACCAGGCATTACCTGGGCACAGTAAATCTTATTTCTAAAACTACATACCTTAGAATTTAAAGAGCGGTTAAAAAAAGAAACATAAACGCTTTAATGGTATGCTCTGAGTTGGGATGCATGTTTAGGTCCATAAGAGTGAAGGTGCATGATAGCTGTTGCTTGCTATACATATGTACCGTATATACTCGTGTATAAGTCGAACCGTGTGTAAGCCGACCCCCCTACTTTTGCCCCCAAATACTGGGAAAACTTATTGACTCGTGTATAAGCCGAGGGTGGACTCCAGCAAGGTATACAACCCCCAGCAGTGAGGTATACAGCCCCCAGCAGTGTGGTATACAGGCCCTCCAGTGGTATACAGGCCCCAGCAGTGTGGTATACAGCCACCAGGACAGGTATACAGCCCCCAGCAGTGAGGTATACAGGCCCCCCCAGTGGTATACAGGCCCCAGCAGCATGGTATACAGCAGGCCCCTAGGGGTATATACAGCAGGCCCCTAGGGGTATATACAGCAGGCCCCTAGGGGTATATACAGCAGGCCCCTAGGGGTATATACAGCAGGCCCCTAGGGGTATATACAGCAGGCTCCCTAGGGGTATATACAGCAGGCTCCCAGGGGTATATACAGCAGGCCCCCAGGGGTATATACAGCAGGCCCCCAGGGGTATATACAGCAGGCCCCCAGGGGTATATACAGCAGGCCCCCAGGGGTATATACAGCAGGCCCCCAGGGGTATATACAGCAGGCCCCCAGGGGTATATACAGCAGGCCCCAGTGGCACTCGCCCCCCCATCATGAGAAGAGCCCCCCACACTTTGCAGAGCCTCCCCCCTCCCGCTGCATTATCTTACCATCCAGGGTCTTCTTCACCTTTTTCCCTGTGTTTATCCATACGGGCTTGTTTACCTTAGAAAAAAGACGTCTCAGAATTGATCTCATTTATATGTATAAATACATGAGTGCTCAATACAAAGGACAGCACATGACTTAGTCCTTCCAAACACACCACTAAGGACTAGGGAGCAATCACTACATGTGGAAGAAAGGAGATTTTGGCAGCTGAATAGGGAAGGGTTTTTCACAGTTAGAGCAGATTATGGAATGCCTGATTGTAAGATAAAAAATAAAATCCAATTTGCGCCATACTGTGTTTACAATAATTTACCCTCGGTATATTTTTGTATTGCTCACCTTAACCAGTTGTGCCGTCCGCACAACTGGATTAACCTGCACACTTGCGAGGTCTTGGAAATAATGAATTTCACTCTTTTGGTATGGTGTGAATAATGGCGTCTCGGCGTTTTCTTCGGTTGCCCAGGATCACGTGACAGCTCAGGAGGATTATCTAAATGACGTAAGCCAGGTCCTATAGCCCAGAGCAGCTCCACATCCCACTCCCCGCAGGGAGGATATGTAAGGTAATGAAGAAAGGATAGAGTATGTGGTAAGCGCAAGGGAATAATTACAGCTCTACGGCCAATAGTAAATTACCTTTAGGCTTTAATATAAATGTGTACAACACGCGGGTCCGTTAACCACGATGCATTTCAACGCAGTATGCGTCTTTCTCAAGTGAATCACAGGACCCAATTAAAACACTTATATACTTTCAATGTCATTCATGATTGGGGGAAGACAAAACATAACAAAGCTTAGACTAAAACCCGTCCTAGACTGGTAGGGCGGATTACAAGGATACAAATTTATACAAAACTAGCTGGGTGCCCGATGCACAATGCATCGGGATTCTAGAAGAGCGAGTCTCTGACTCGCAATGGCCGCTTTGCGGCCAATGCTTCGCGCTACTGAGGCGACTCGCCATGGCCGCTGCGCGGGCATAGCGAGTCGCCTTAGAACTGCTCGCAATGGCCGCTGCGCGGCAAATGCTTCGGGCATATCCACATGACCATGCTGACTCGCAGCGCGTGTGGACTCAGAAGGGGCAAAAAACCCATTCGTGATTCTATAATAGATGGGACATTTAATAGGAATGTGATTAAGGATAAGGTGTATGACCTTGGAGCATCCCAATTGTTGAATACAATGCAGGTGACCTTAGATGACAGTGTACAGCCGGAGTACAATACAGGATGGGTCTCATTCATCATCTCCACCTCTGATGTATGGGCATCTAGAGAGGCTTTCTGCAATGAACTATAGAATAGAGAGGTCATTGATTGGAATGTAGTGATCCCCTCTGTATAGAGTAGATTTCCAGAGATGTTTAGTGTATCTAGTCAGTTAGTAGGTGGCACAGACACCCCATACAGTACTATGGCCTCTTACCTGCCACAGTGTACCTGTCCGGGTAGTTGAGCACATTGCCCACGCTGAGGATGCCCGCTGCTGCCACCCTGGGCTGCCTCATATTGAGGGGCTTCTCCGGGAGGCTGCTCTCCATCTCCGGGGACTTCCCCTCCAGAGCGGTGGTGCCCGGGTTCATCCTCCCGGAGAGGGTCTCCACACCCCCGTCCTCTGCCCCCGGGATACAGTCCTGGCTGCTGCCCCCCCGTGCCCGCTTCATCACTCTCCAGGCACATCATCAGCTGCTGGCCGGAGCTCCGCCAGTGATTCCGGGCAGCTGAATGGAGGAGCGTCACGTTGCCGTTTCCGGTTCCTCGCCAGTGAATGAGACAAAGCGCCGGTGAGTGCGGTGAGTCGTGCAGGTTCAGGCTGCAGCCCGCGGGTGACACTGACAGCTCGGGCTAGAGCTGCTCTTCCACTGCCCTGCTGTACTGCAGAGAGGTGCGGGAGGGCGGGGACAGGGCACTACAGGATACAGGCGCTGCTAAGGCGACTCGCTATGCCCGCGCAGCGGGCATAGCGAGTCGCCTTAGAAATTCTAGCAGAGCGAGTCTCTGACTCGCAATGGCCGCTTCGCGGCCAATGCTTCGCGCTGCTAAGGCGACTCGCCATGCCCGCTGCGCGGGCATAGCGAGTCGCCTTAGAGCTGCTCGCAATGGCCGCTGCGCGGCCAATGCTTCGTTCGTATCCACATGACCACGCTGACTCGCAGCGAGAGCGGTCTCAAAAGGGGCAAAAATTCCATTCGTGATTATATAATAGATAAAAGAAAACCTTCCATTACTTATTAAAATCGTGAAAATAAAATAAAACCGCTATGCATAATAAAACTATATTTACACACACGAGTATATAAATTTATGTAAGTATGTATAGCTTTATACTCTATTCTTTCCTTAAAATAGCCCTAGCTAATTGTACCATTCCCTTTTCCCTGTAAACACAAACTAACCTCGCTCCAGCGCCGTCGTCCCTCCCCCCTCCGGACCGCCCCTAAGCTCAATGAAGTAGTATTCATATAAGAGAAAATAAAAGAATTTGGTGTTGCCTCGATCGGACGCCGATAGTTCCTCTCGCTTCTGGTGCCGCTCATTATGCACATGAATACTACTTCATTGAGCTTAGGGGCGGTCCGGAGGGGGAGGGATGACGGCGCTGGAGCGAGGTTAGTTTGTGTTTCAGGGAAAAGGGAATGGTACAATTAGCTAGGGCTATTTTAAGGAAAGAATAGAGTATAAAGTTATACATACTTACATAAATTTATATACTCGTGTGTGTAAATATAGTTTTATTATGCATAGCGGTTTTATTTTATTTTCACGATTTTAATAAGTAATGGAAGATTTTCTTTTATTTTGTATAAATTTGTATCCTTGTAATCCGTCCTACCAGTCTAGGACGGGTTTTAGTCTAAGCTTTGTTATGATTTGTCTTCCCCCAATCATGAACGACATTGAAAGTATATAAATGTTTTAATTGGGTCCTGTGATTCACTTGAGAAAGACGCATACTGCGTTGAAATGCATCGTGGTTAACGGACCCGCGTGTTGTACACATTTTTATTAAAGCCTAAAGGTAATTTACTATTGGCCGTGGAGCTGTAATTATTCCCTAGCGCTTACCACATATTCTATCCTTTCTTCATTACCTGATTGTAAGATAAAGTAATGGATGACACTATAACAGTTTTATATAAAGGGCTGGATGATTTCTCAAGTGCACATAAAATTGTGGGTTACAGATAATTTACTGACAAAAATGTACAATTGGTGGAGAAAGGTTGAATTTGATGGCCCTAGGTCTTTTTCCAATCTACGTAACTATTTATAACTGTATATGTGTCTATGTAGGCTATATAAATTACATGGAACACGTGCAGTAAAAAAAAAATCTCAGCTCTTGCTTATGCCCAGTTTTAAAGTAAGGGCTACATCCACACAGGATACGATAAACATCTTTAGTGCGACTTTCTTATGAAGGAATAGATTTCCTTAACATTGGTAAACTGTTTTGTTTTTTGCTGCAATAGGTGATGGTAGAAGCCTATCGCAGGGATGCCAGCTCCAAAGACCAACTCATCACTGAGCTGAAAGCTACCAAGAAAAAGTTAGATTCAGAGGTTAAAGAACTCAGAAGAGAGCTATTAAAGATTCAGGGTGAGAAGTCTACAGCAGAGGTGGAAAAAGCCCGAGTTATGAAGGAAATGGCTAAACTGCAACAGCAGATGGAGGAACTTGAATCCCATTTACAAGCTGCACAAAATGACAGAGATGAAATGGAAATGCGTTTACAGGTTTGTATAAAATTTGGTGGATGGATTGTTGTCTGAGGCAGCATATAGCCCTGGCTACAATATACTGTACACATCAAAGACTGATGTATGGTAACCTTTCTTACAATCATTTCGTGGTCTGTGATGCACACATAAGAGCATAATTGGGTGCCCATACAGCTTACAGCTGTAAATGCTAAATTGTTTTTGTTTTTCTGCTGTAATTCCAGACATAGTAGAAAGCTATGAGAGCCGTGGTGCAATATTTCTGAATTTCCCTCAAGTGATATTTTTCATCTAGTTGTCCAAAATCATACTTATTGCATGCATGCAGATGGTCAAGAAAATAGTTGTTTAAGTAATCCTATATTTATTGTGTTTTTTTTTTTTTGTAGTCCATACAGTTTGATAAAGATCAGCTAATATCTCTAACCCAGGACAATATTGCGCTAAAGGAACAAGTAGAACTGTTACAAAATGAGGCCAAGAAGTAAGTGTTTTTTGGTATAATTTGCAAATGTAGAATTATTTTTTAAGAATATTTATTCTTATAAGTTTAAAGCTTGCCATTCTTCTGCACATAATAGGATCTATTGGAAATATATTAAATAATAATAAATTAAACTTATTTGAAAGAATATTGGGTTATTCCACTAAAAAGCAAGCTATGGTGGTGGTAATATGTTAGAGAATTTTGGAGGGTAGAGCACACACAGTTACATCCAGAAACATTTGGACAGTGACCTAGTCTTTGTGATTTGCGCTCTCCATGACACTAATTTTGATGCAATTGAAGTGTAGACTTTCAGTTTTAATTAGGGGTTGAACAAAAAATATCCTGTGAAGCTTTTAGGGTTTAAAACCATTTTTTTTTTTACAAAGCCTCCTCATTTCAGGGGCTGAAAGGAAATTGGGCAAAGTAAATTTAGCATTTATAAAATGTTTTATTTTTAATACCCTTTGCAGGCAATGACTGCCTGAAGTCTGGAAGCCATGGACATTGGCAAACACCCGGTCTCTTCTTTTGTGATGGTTTGCCAGGTCTTTAGTGCAGCTGACTTTAGTTGTTGTTTGTGGGTCTTTGTGCCTTAAATTTTGTCTTAATCATTGGAAATGCAGCTCGATGGAGTGGAGGTCTGGTAATTGACTCAGTCATTGCAGGATATACCACTTCCTTGGCTTAAACTCCTGGGTTGCTTTTGCATTACCGTATATACTCGCGTATAAGCCGAGTTTTTCAGCCCAAAAATTGGGCTGAAAAGTCCCCCCTCGGCTTATACGCGAGTCATACAGCCCCCCTCATATTTTGGCGCTCCCACCTCACAGGATGGCCCCCCCCCCCCCCCCCGCATGCATCGCTGCGCATATACATTACCAGGATATCAGCTGTCACCCTCCGGTGGCGGACCGCGGCTCCTGGGCTCCGGGCTCCATCTTCATCTGTGTCTTCCTGATTGTCACGTGACCGGCCGGCGTCGCGATGACGTCATCGCGATGAGCCCGGCGGCCACAAAGCAGGAAGACAACGATGAACAGATGGAGCGGATCCGACCACAGGAGCGCGTCCGCTATACCTGGGTGACAGTATTATATGCCTGGTAATGATATGCCCATGCATGGGGCTGTATCTCTAGTGGGGGCGCCAATATACACGGGGGCTGGTATATACCACTGGGGTGCCCTGTATACTACCACTGGGGCTGTATATACCACTGGGGCTGTATATACTACTGGGGCGCTGTATACTACCACTGGGGCTGTATATACCACTGGGGCTGTATATACTACTGGGGCTGCGTCTATACTACCATGGGGCTGTATATACCACTGGGGCTGTATATACTACTGGGGCTGCGTTATACTTCCACTGGGGCTGTATATACCACTGGGGCTGTATATACATGGGCTGTATATACTACTGGGGCTGCGTGTATACTACCACTGGGGCTGTATATACCACTGGGGCTGTATATACTACTGGGGCTGCGTGTATACTACTACTGGGGCTGCGTGTATACTACCACTGGGGCTGTATATACTTAAACTACTGGGGCTGGTGTATACTACCACTGGGGCTGTATATACCACTGGGGCTGTATATACTACTGGGGCTGTGTGTATACTACCACTGGGGCTGTATATACCACTGGGCTGAATATACTACCTGGGGCTGTGTATATACCACTGGGGCTGTATATACTACTGGGCTGCGTGTATACTACCACTGGGGCTGTATATACCTACTGGGGCTGTATATACTACTGGGCTGCGTGTATACTACCGATGTCCTGGGGCTGTATATACTACTGGGGCTGCGTGTATACTACCACTGTGGCTGTATATACTACTGGGCTGCGTGATATACACTGGCGTAACCACTGGGGCTGGTTATATACCACTGGGGCTGTATATACTACTGGGCCGTCTATACTTCCACTGGGGCTGTATATACTACTGGGGCTGCGTGTATACTACCACTGGGGCTGTATATACCACTGGGGCTGTATATACCACTGGGGCTGTATATACTACTGGGGCTGTGTGTATACTACTACTGGGGCTGCGTGTATACTACCACTGGGGCTGTATATACCACTGGGGCTGTATATACTACTGGGGCTGCGTGTATACTACCACTGGGGCTGTATATACTACTGGGCTGCGTGTATACTACCACTGGGGCTGTATATACCACTGGGGCTGTATATACCACTGGGGCTGTATATACCACTGGGGCTGTATATACTACTGGGGCTGCGTGTATACTACCACTGGGGCTGTATATACCACTGGGGCTGTATATACTACTGGGGCTGCGTGTATACTACCACTGGGGCTGTATATACTACTGGGGCTGCGTGTATACTACCACTGGGGCTGTATATACCACTGGGGCTGCGTGTATACTACCACTGGGGCTGTATATACCACTGGGGCTGTATATACCACTGGGGCTGCGTGTATACTACCACTGGGGCTGTATATACTACTGGGGCTGCGTCTATACTTCTACTGGGGCTGTATATACTACTGGGGCTGCGTGTATACTACCACTGGGGCTTTATATACCACTGGGGCTTTATATACCACTGGGGCTTTATATACCACTGGGGCTGTATATACTACTGGGGCTGCATATACTACTGGGGCTGCGTGTATACTACCACTGGGGCTGTATATACCACTGGGCTGTGTATACTACCACTGGGGCTGTATATACTACTGGGGCTGCGTGTATACTACCACTGGGGCTGTATATACCACTGGGGCTGTATATACTACTGGGGCTGCGTGTATACTACCACTGGGGCTGTATATACCAGTGGGGCTGCGTGTATACTACCACTGGGGCTGTATATACCACTGGGGCTGTATATACTACTGGGGCTGCGTGTATACTTCCACTGGGGCTGTATATACCACTGGGGCTGTAAAAACTACTGGGGCTGCGTGTATACTACCACTGGGGCTGCTGTATATACCTCTGGGGCTGCTGTATACCACACTGCTGGGGGCTGTATACTTGTGCTAGGGTCCACCCTCGGCTTACACACGAGTCAATAGATTTTCCCAGGTTTTGGGGGCAAAAGTAGGGGGTCGGCTTATACATGGGTCGGCTTATACACGAGTATATACGGTATGTTTTCAGTTATTGTCCATCTGTACTGTGAAGCGCTGTCTACTCAACCTTGCTGCATTTGGTTGCATCTGAGCAGAAAGTATAACTCTGTACACTTCAGAAGTCATCCAACTTGCTTCTGTCTTCAGTTACATCAGCAATAAGCACTAGTGACCCAATGCCACAGGAAGCCATGCATACTCATGCCATCACACTGCCTCCACCATGTTTTAGATAGGATGTGGTGTGCTTTGGATCATAAGCTGTTCCAAGCCTTTTCATTAATTTCTTCTTCTTTACATAATTCTGGTACAAGTTGATTTTCAGATCAACTGTCCAAAGAATTGCTTTTCCAGAACTGGTCTGACTTCCTTAGATATTTTTTTTCACAGTCTAATCAAGCCTTTTTATTTTTAAGGCTGTTGTGGGTTCACGTCAACAGCTTCCAAATGCAAATGCCACAACAGGAATCAGCTTCAGACCTTTTTTTTTTTTTTTTTTACATAATTGATGGATTAATGAAAAATAGCCCATGCAGTCCATTAAGGTTTTTAAGATAATTGTCCAATTACCTTAAAGGTACCTTTACACGTCGCAATTTCACTTGCAACTTACTGGTTGCAGTTAAATCATGGACACATTGTTACTTTTGTACACATCAACAAAATAGAACAATGTGTCCATGATTTCACTGCAACCAGTAAGTTGCAAGTGAAATTGCATGCAATGTTGCGACGTGTAAAGGTACCTTGCGTCCCCTGAAAAAAGAGCCAGCTACATATTATAGAGCTGTAATTGTTAAATCCTTTCACCAATGAGGATGAGAATACCTCAAAATAAAGCGGAGAGTCTGCAGTTTAGGCTAACATTGATTATGTATCTGGACCTTAAATATATTTGGTTGAACATCTAAAGTGCCATAACTTATGTCACTGTCCAAGTATTTTAACTTAACTGTATGTTTTAACATAGTTACATTGTCAAACTGAAGAATCCTAAACTAACCCTTCTTTACTGCACTTTAAGAGCAATTACAGAACAGAAGCAAAGAATGAAGAGACTGGGCTCGGACCTGACAAGTGCACAGAAGGAAATGAAAGTCAAACACAAAGCATATGAAAATGCAGTTGGGATCCTGAGCCGACGTCTTCAGGAAGCTCTGACTGCAAAAGAAACCATGGAATCTGAGCTCAGTAAGCTGAAAGCACAAATATCAGAAGGAGGCGACAGTCACGCTTTTCAGGTATCTTGAGAGAAATACATGCAAATAGTCTGATATGGTTAGCCCTAATTATAGATATATGTTAAAATATATTTCACCATTTTTATTTTTTGAGAAGCATATTTTTATTGTTTTGTATGCAGGAAAAACTGAATGGATTGAAAAGTGAATTACAGGCTGTAAGCCATAGTAAGGCCATGCTGGAGCGTGAGCTGCAAGAGGTCATATCACTCACAAGCCAGGAACTTGAAGAATATAGAGAAAAAGTTCTTGAACTAGAAGATGAGGTGAGCAAAATGGAATAATAGTGCAAAGAAGAACTCGCATAAATATCTTCTAGTCCAATTTAATTTGGACAGTAATAAAAAAAAAAAGCTGTGCTAATGATGCTTAGAAGGCATCATCAACGACAAGAAAACAGGATTTGGGGGCCATTCAGAATAGCATATATCTATGCCAGCTGTCCTTATAGCATTGCACACTTGTTGCACACCTACTTAGTAAAACAAAGAAAAATATGAAAACAGGTTGCAAATTTATAGTGAAATGTATAGTTTTGGCTTGTATATGTTTTTGGTACATATTAACGTGTTCAGTACCTTAGCAATCTTTTATTGTTTTTATTTTATCCTGCAGCTGCAGGAATCTCGTGGCTTTAAAAGGAAAATAAAAAAATTAGAAGACCTCAACAAAAAACTGACACTGGAATTAGAACATGAACGAGGAAAGCTGACCGGACTGGGACAATCCAATGCTGCACTACGTGAACACAACAATATACTGGAGGCTGCTCTGGCAAAGAGAGAGGCAGATTTGGTACAGTTAAACCTACAGGTACATGGATTTAATTTCAATTAAAATGATTTACTCTTGGAAAGTAGAGGTGACTTGACATACCTTACTGTAATTTAGTTAATGTTATTGAACTTGGCTTATAGAAATGTAAATTTTCTATACTAAAATATTAGCTGGGAAACCCCTTACCATGGTTGAATGTAGTGGTAATGTCCATTATGTGCTGTGCTGGCAGGTATTAACTGGACTACTCTACCACCCTCAAGAGGAGTAGAGCTGACACAGTGCCATTTACAGCTTGCATGCTGGGGACTTGCTGTTCTAACTGCCCATCGGCACCTCCATGGTGCATTTGTAGGGTGCTGATAGGCTGCCATAACAATAACAGCCTGCATGAAGAAACCAAGGAGCCACACATGCTTGTCTTGACAGTACTTCAATGAAAGCAAGCCTTTAGCTGACATTCCAAGGAGACCTTGATTGTTGCTATAGACAGCTATACCATAGTATTGCACAAGCAATTGGCCGATCGCAGGTTCCCTTATGAGAAATACAGTCAAAAGTAAAGAAAAAAACATTTTTATTTTTTTTTCTGAAAGATATTGGAAAAATTAAAAAAAAAAAAAAAAAATGATTCCTCTTTTCCTTCATTAGCTATAAAAACATTGAGTCGGGGTTTATTTAATATTTCTAACAGAATAATCAAATAGCATACTCAAAAGTAAAAAATGTGTTTCCAGTATGCAGACTAGGTGACCAAAATGTAATTATTTTTATTATGAAAATATATGGAATAATATTGGTCCAACTAGCTGAAAAAAAAATAAAATAAAATAACACTGGGCGATGCAGTGGGCAGTACAGAGGGTGTGCCAGCGATGCTGCAGGTGGTGTGAGGCAGAAACCATCACAGCAGTTGTGTTTAAAGCATGGTAAATAGCTGTGTGGGGCTCAAGGAAATAGTGCCTGCATGCAGCGCGTGCACAGATTGAGATCCGTCAGAGCCGAGGTCTCAATCTGCGCATGTGTCGCCTCCGACACCATTTCTTTGAAGCCTGCACCACCTACATTCACTTTAACACAGCCGCTTGGATGGCTCCTGCCTCACACCGCTGCTCGTAATATTGCAAGGACACCCATCACATCAACCTGACACCTACCACAGCATCGCCTGTGACACCTGTGACACCGCCTGTGTCATGCCCACAGCATTGACCCCACTCCACCCCATGCTCCTTCCTGGTAAGCTACAACTGGATTATAAAATGCACCCCCCCATTTTCCTCCCAAAGTGCGTTTTATATACAGTAATCAAAAACTAAAATATATAATATTTATGGAGCTTGTCCTATTGCTTTACTTTTATTATTCCCCTTTCTGTCAGATGTTAAGACATAGTTGACCTTGGATTTTCTAGTCATCATAATGGGAGACCCAGACAATGGGGTTTAGGGCACTGCCCTCCGGAGGTCACACTAGGTACTACAAGTTTGTAGACACTGCCCCCTCCGCTTATAAACCCCTACCGCAGGGAACATCCTCAGTTTTAAACTTAGTGTGCTCGGAGGATCACGCTTTGCTTGCACTTCACTGCATTCTCACAACTTACGTGATGGCGTATGAAGACAAGGTAAAATGGTTCCGGTCGGGACCTGCGACAGCCTCCCCGCTCACCCTTGTGGAACACGCTGGTGGAGGTACCGGAGGGCCTAGAGCCTGGACACCTTGTGTTCTCCCGGTACGCTGTTGCGCTCCTTTCCATCCCTCTCTGGGGGGCTCTGGAGAGTGGGAGATGGGAGCCTTGCACAGCTCCGCTCCGTCCGAGGCCTCCCTAAATGGTGCTTACAGACCGGACTGGAGCCAGCCCAGTCCGAGGCCTCCCTAAATGGTGCTTACACTCCGGACTGGTGCTGAACCCCCGTCCGAGGCCTCCCTAAATGGTGCTTACAGACCGGACCGGCACTGAGGCACTCTGTGTCTCCTGTGTGCCTGGGGGTAGTGTCTATCACTTTATGTGTCATGACACTCAGACAGCGCGTTACTCTCGAGTCCACGGTTCTGGAGGTGTACCCCGTGCTGGGGTCACCCTGGCTGACCGCCCTGTGTGTTGCAGGGGCTGAGGCTATAGGCTGCGGATGTGTGTTGGTGCATGCAGTCTGTGTGATGTATTTTACATTACTTCCCGCGCTGCGGGCTCTGGCGCCTTAATACTGAGGCTGCTTAGAGGATAGGAAGCAGCCCGTGCGGTGACGTCATCGATGGGCGTGTGTGTGTGCTTCCCGCGTGTTTTCGGCGCCGCCCACGGTTTCACTGTCGGCGGCCATCTTTACCCTCACTTCCCGGCTGGGAACTGTATGCAGCGTGCGTCTGCACTCCAGAGGAGACCGGAAACTCTCGCGGAGGTCACACACACACACCGCTTCCTCCTACCGCTTCGCTGCGGTCGGAAAGCCACCGGGATTCCCGGTTTTGTCTGCACAATTTGGCTTATTTTCCCCTACTGTGGCGATGTCCTCAGTTAGGAAGCGTGCTGCTAAGGCGGCAGAGGCCACCATTACCTGTGCTACATGCAATGGGACTCTGGTGGAGGGGTCCTGCAATAACTGCGGACGCCCAGAGGCCCGGACTGACACTGCTGAGACGGCAGCTCCGGTGCTGTACCCTGAGGTGCAGGTGATGCCAGGGCCATGGGAAACTCAGAATAAGATCAATGAATCTCTGTTGTCCCAACTGTCCTCCATGTCGCAGTCCCTGGAGGCACTCAATAGGAGGCTGGAAAGCCCAGCTACTCCTTCCAGTTACCCCGGGTGTCTCCCTCTTCTGCTGTGAGACCCCTTAAGCGGGCTCGTCGTGAGGATTCACCCGAGCTCCAGGCTCTCTCTGAGGAGGAGCGTTCCTCTGATGGTGAGGAGGATGATGGGGGTTCAACTTTCGGGTCTGTGTCTGTGTCTGAACCACCAGACGGGGTGGAGGATTTGGTGTCCTCTATTAACGAGACCTTACGTCTCGTGACACCCCCTGAGGAGGTGACTGTACACCCGAAGGAGGTCTATCAATGGCTGCGGCCGGAGGCTAGACCAAGTGGCTCCTTCATGGACCACACTAACTTTGGAAGGGTGGTTAGAGCTCCCAGGTTACATCCTGGGCGGCGTTATGTCCGTAAACCCAAGGACAATCGCTTCCCCTTTCCCCAGGAGGTGCTACAGGAGTGGTCGCAGTCCCCGAAGGTGGACGCTTCCATGACCAGGATTGCTGCACGCTCCCTTTTCTCTGCCTCTGATAGCTCCTCGCTGAAGGATGCAACTGATAGACAGGTCGAGCAACTCGCCAAGTCTTCCTATGAGGCTGTGGGGTCTTCATTTGCCCCTAATTTTGCCACGGTCTGGACCTTACAAGCGATTACTACCTGCTTGGATGGTATCACTGACCTGGCAAGGTCCAGTCCAGAGGTCCTGGCGCTTACCGAAAGGGCAAGGGCCTATGCGGACTACGCCAGGACGGCGACTTTGGAAACTGCCACTCGCTCAGCTGTGGCTTCGGCCAACGCTATTGCGATTCGCAGGTTGTTGTGGCTGCGTCTTTGGGACTCAGATGCCACATCTAAGAAGATTCTGCAGAATCTTCCGTTCTCTGGTGACAGGCTTTTTGGTACCGAACTGGACAAGCTGATAAAGGATTCTGCTGAGTCTAAGATCCCGCAGAATAAGCCTAAGCCGCGGTATTCCGTTAAGAGGAACCCAAAGGAGTGGTCCTTTCGCTCCAGCTCACAGTCATCAGCACCGTCCGCTCGCACGGACCGAGGGGGCAAGCCCGCTTCTCAGTGGCGCTCTAAGAGTCGGCCAAAGAAGCCGGCGGGGGCAGCGGCTGCCGCCCCCAAACCCGCCTCTACATGACTCGCTCTCCCTTCCTGCCTCCCCACAGGTGGGGGGTCGCCTGTCTCGTTTTCAGGACAGGTGGCTACTTCACGTTCAAGATCAGTGGGTTCGAGACGTGGTCTCGCGAGGTTACAGGATAGAGCTGACGTCAAAGCCGATACCCCGATTCCATCGGTCGGTCCCATCCCCAGAAAAGGCTCAGGCCTTTCACCTGGTGTTGGAGGGTCTCCGCAGGGACGGAGTGGTGGTCCCGGTGCCTTCTGGGGAGAGGTTTCGGGGTTTTTACTCCAACCTCTTCATTGTCCCAAAGAAGGACGGATCCTTCCGCCCGGTTCTGGACCTAAAGTTGTTCAACCGTCACGTGTTGGTTCGGAAGTTCCGTATGGAATCACTGCGATCCGTGATCGCAGCTGTGTCACAGGGGGACTTCCTAGCGTCCATAGATATTCGGGACGCTTATCTTCACGTGCCCATTGCACCGGCTCATCAGCGCTGGTTGAGATTTGCAGTGGGGGAAGAACACTTCCAATTTGTGGCGCTGCCGTTCGGGTTGGCCTCGGCACCGCGGGTGTTCACAAAAGTGATGGCCTCCATGATGGCTCTCCTGCACGTGCAGGGGCACGCCGTAATACCCTATCTGGACGACCTACTGGTCAGGGCGCCATCAGAACACCTTTGTCGGCAAAGCCTGGAGGTAACCATGAAGTCCCTGGAACAGTTCGGGTGGCTTATCAATATCCAGAAGTCGACCCTGGTTCCGACCCAGTCACTGACATATCTGGGCATGGACTTCCACACGGACTCGGCCCTAGTGTCTCTGCCACGAGTCAAACAGATGGCGATCCAATCAGGAGTGCAAGCAGTCCTCCTGTCACCACAATCATCCCTACGGGTCTTGATGAAGCTGGTGGGGCGCATGGTAGCTGCAATAGAGGCAGTACCTTTTGCGCAGTTTCGCCTCCGTCCTCTCCAGCTGGAGATTCTTCGCAGATGGGACAAGAGGACGATCTCTCTGAATCGGCTGGTGACAATTTCCCAACCGACCAGGGATTCCCTGCAGTGGTGGCTCCAGCCACGCCATTTGTCACGGGGCCGGTCCTTCCTCAAACCGTCATGGTTAGTGGTGACCACCGACGCCAGTCTGACGGGCTGGGGTGCGGTGTTCTTACACCACAGGGCTCAAGGACTCTGGACTCCGTCGGAGTCGGCGTTGCAGATCAACGTGCTGGAGATCAAGGCGGTCTATCTGGCGCTCCTGGCGTTTCAGAAGTTCCTGTCAGGGCAACCCATTCGGGTTCAGTCCGACAATGCGACGGCCGTCGCCTATATAAATCATCAGGGAGGGACCAGAAGTGCTCAGGCCCTCGCCGAAGTCCACCGCATTCTATCTTGGGTGGAGGACAACGACTGCCTGATCTCCGCAGTTCACATCCCAGGGGTCGAGAACTGGGAGGCCGACTACCTGAGCCGGCAGGGGATGGACGCCGGAGAGTGGTCTCTTCATCCAGACGTCTTCCAGGACATCTGCAGCAGATGGGGCACTCCGGACGTGGATCTGATGGCCTCGCGGCTGAATCATCAGGTGCCGCAATACATGGCGAGATCATGGGATCCTCAGTCTCTGGGGGCAGATGCCCTGATCCTGAGTTGGTCCAGATTCCATCTTCCGTATGTGTTCCCGCCTCTAGCTCTGATTCCCAGGGTTCTGTGGAAGATCAGGTCGGAGTGCAGGGTAGCCATTCTAGTGGCTCCAGATTGGCCCAGGAGGTCCTGGTATCCGGACCTGTGGCGACTGTCAGGCGGACTCCGGTGGGCTCTTCCAGAACGCGCAGATCTGCTCGCGCAAGGCCCATTCTTCCACCTCAATTCCAGGGCCCTCAGATTGACTGCATGGCTCTTGAGGCCTGGCTGCTGACGTCCAGGGGCTTCTCTCCTACGGTTGTTGCCACCATGACTCGGGCTAGGAAGCCTGTTTCCAGGAAGATGTACCACAGAACGTGGAAGATTTTCTTCACCTGGTGTGCCTCGGGTGGTCGCTCCCCGTGGCCCTTGTCCATTCCGACATTGTTGGCTTTCCTTCAGTCGGGGATGGAATTGGGATTGTCCCTAGGCTCTTTGAAGGGTCAAGTGTCAGCTCTTTCAGTGCTGTTTGACAAGCGCTTGGCGCTCCTTCCCAAGGTCCGTCAGTTTCTCCAGGGAGTCTCTCGGCTGGTCCCGCCCTACAGGCGACCACTGGACCCGTGGGACCTTAACATGGTCCTGGCGGCACTGCAGAAACCGCCGTTTGAGCCACTGAGAGACATTTCCCTGTCTCGTCTGTCCCAGAAGGTGGTATTTCTGGTGGCGATTACGTCTCTGAGAAGGGTCTCAGAATTGGCTGCACTATCGTGCAAGTCACCCTTTCTGGTGGTTCACCAAGACAAGGTGGTGTTACGCCCGCGGCCAGAATTCTTGCCAAAGGTGGTTTCCACTTTTCACCTGAACCAGGAGATTGTTCTCCCGTCATTTTGCCCCGCTCCCGTTCATCAGGTTGAGCGCGATCTCCATACTCTGGATCTCGTGAGGGCTGTACGCATTTATGTGTCCAGGACTGCCTCCTTCCGGAATTCGGATTCTTTATTTGTCCTGACGACAGGTCGCTGTAAGGGGTCCGCGGCATCGAAGTCAAACTTGGCCAGATGGATCAAGGCTCCCATTCAGGAGGCCTACCGGTCTTCTGGTTTGCCTCTCCCGGTGGGATTGAAAGCTCACTCTACCAGAGCTGTCGGTGCCTCCTGGGCTTTGCGACATCGAGCTTCTGCTCTACAGGTGTGTCAGGCAGCCACATGGTCTAGCCTGCACACTTTCTCTAAGCACTATATGGTGCATGCCCATGCCTCTGCGGATGCAAGTTTGGGCAGGCGGGTCCTCCAGGCGGCGGTTGCCCACCTTTGAGGGGGACCATGTGTTATCCGTCTGTGAGGAACTCTTCCCGCCCTGGGGTATTGCTTTAGGACATCCCCATTGTCTGGGTCTCCCATTATGATGACCAGAAAAAAGAGAATTTTGTTTACGTACCGTAAATTCTTTTTTCTTTAATCATCAATGGGAGACCCAGCACCCACCCAGTTGTTCCGTTGCATGTTTTGCATTTGATCTGTTCCCTGTTGGGACAGTGTTCTTCCGGGTTGTTGGACCGTCTGTGCACGGTTTTTTTCCCGATGTTTCGGGTGTGGTTTATTTGTCTCCTCGCAGCTTATGGACCAAACTGAGGATGTTCCCACCGGTAGGGGTTTATAAGCGGAGGGGGCGGTGTCTACAAACTTGTAGTACCTAGTGTGACCTCCGGAGGGCAGTGCCCTAAACCCCATTGTCTGGGTCTCCCATTGATGATTAAAGAAAAAAGAATTTACGGTACGTAAACAAAATTCTCTTTATTTTTGAGATTCTGCAGGATATACCATGCAGTGATGGTAAAAGGTTCTGATGTTTCTTTTTTCATTTAAAGAGCAACATTTTACAATGAAATGCTTCCACTTTAAAAGGAATTTACCTGCTTGAGCCTCCTTGTTGTATATTGCATCTCGCTTATCCAACATCATATAGTGTTTCAGACAGAGCTGCAGAGCAGAGGTAGACGGTGAGAAAAGGAAAGCTCAACACTGATTGGTGGAGCGGCAGTCAGCAGGGTCTGCTGGGAGATGTTTCACCAATGAGAAGGCAGATTAACATCAGTTCCCTGAGTAGAGGGAGGGGGAGCGTTTCACAGGAGGACTGGAGCCCTGATGTAGATGTCCTGCTCCTTCTCTCATATCTAATCTATAAAGTTGAGTGTATGTATGTGTATATATATGTATATATATGTGTATGTGTATATATATATATATATGTATGTCGGCTAAACGAATCCATATCGCATTTACAATCACAAAATTTTGCACAGCCATCCAATTTGACCCAGAGAAAGTCATAGACTATGTTTTGAGGGGAACATTTAACCCCGTGCTTTACAGTCATTCGCCAAAAAAAGGCCTATTTACTGTTTGCATGTGTGAGGTAATAGATACTGCCTTGGCTGTTTTGACAGTTTGGCTTCATATTTATTAGGTGGCCTATAGCAACCAATCACAGCTCAGCTGCTGATTGGTTGCTATAGGCAATGAAGTTCATTATTTAATGCAGCTTATGTGTGTGTTTATATGATTTCAGTGGTGACACTTTGCCAACATGGTGGTAGAGGCTGATGTAAGTCACATGACCTTAGCTGTATAGTAATTGTGTGGGGTTTTAAATACTGTCAATTACACACAAAAATGCCCCATCAGAAAAGAAATTTGATTGTACAATTGTCGTCACACGCTAAGAGAAAAGCCATATTACGGCTCAATGACCAATCTGTAGAAAGGGGGAAGCAAGGCTGACAGACATGAAAATAAGAATGCATCCTCAAGGACATCTGAAACTTCTCAGCAAAGAGAAGCAAGATGTCGCGGGCGTTATTGCAAGTGCGTCGCGCTGTGTGACAGCGCGACACAACTGCAAATTATCGCTGGTTGCAAGTTGACAGGTTTATGAACATGTTCATAAACCTGTCAACCTGTGACCAGCGATTAGGCTGGATCGCGCCGTCTGACACTGTTGGCGGCGCGATCCAGCCTATATCGCCATGTTGCTGAGGATCGCTCGCTGGGCTGAGCCCAGCGAGCTACGGCTCCGCCCACATCGCCGCCGCGTCACCGGCAACGTCGTGCCGTGTGACAGCTGGCCTGCGATGTCGGAAGCGAGCGTGCACCTGCACATCGCTTCCGACATCGCAGGCCAGAATCGCCACGTGTGACCCCACCTTTACAGACAAGTGAACACGAGCTGCTTGCTAAAGGGCCAGTGAAAGATATGGCTACGACTTGGGCCCCCAGCCGGTCCCTGTGCTTCAGTACAGTGCTGTGCAAATTAATTGGGACAAAGCAAGCCTTTATTTGTTTTTCTTGCATTAGTTTACTATTGCTGATAAGTGTTTTATCAGTTCTTGGTGTCGTTTTCCTTTTTCTTCCACATTTCCCTTTTCGTTTTGCAGAAAACGATCCAGTTTCATTGTGTGTGCGAATTATTCTTGAACCGGTAGATTTTCCAATACCAACGGTGGAAGCGATTTCTCTTACAGTCAGACTTGTATGTTTATTAAGAGTAATAATTCTAGACCTCTTCCGTGGAGTAACATCCATTTTTACAGGCACGAATCACACTGAGAGAAAAAGTACACTAAACCACTCCTCACAGAAACAAGCTCTCAACTGAAGCTGAGGGGCAGCTAGCTGTTATTTTCTGACTAAAACCAGTCAATCCACATTTTGTTACTCAAGGTTGTACATTCCCACCTGTTCAAAGCAATTAAAACTGGTCTGAATCACTGACTGGTAACCAACTTATGATTTTCCTTACAAAAATGCTTTGTCCCAATTAATTTGCACAGCACTGTAGATGAAGTAAACTTAGTGAGGGTGACTTAGGACACGTCACCCTCATGAAGCAGAGAAGAGTGGCAATCACAAGAAAAAAGGAGGCGCCAGACTTATCCGTCTCACAGACCAGTGATAACATCAGTTCGGGTGCAGACAGCTGCTTCTGGCTGCATTTCTTTTTTCCGCCAGATCTGGGGACAAATGACACGCCCCCTAGGGGGCATGTCATTTAGAATTGCGTTCTGTGCATGCGCAGACCAAAAACTCATATCCATCATCTGGATTCAGTGGGATCCAGAGTCCGCCAGATCTGAATTACATAGAGACACATTTTAATTCAACCCGAAGAGCCCCTGATCCGGGTGTTCCATTTTTTTGTCATGGACACCAAAATCGAAACAAAATGCAGTTTTAGTCTCAGTGCAAAAACCAGTGACACCTGGATCAGGGGGAAACTGGAAGAACTGGATGCACTCGCAAGTGCCTGAGGCCCCATTGAAAGTCCATGGGGACAAAAATGGGTGCGGGTGTATCCAGTTGCAGCCGGATTCACACTGATGGCAAAAAATGCCAGTGTGAAACCAGCCATACCTTGTAGGGAATTCAGCGGTAGTTTGCTTTCTACTCAAAAGCCTGTTGAAGACAGTGTCTGGTTGTTGTAGGCTGTGTTATCTCAAGCGTTTTTGCTACAGCAAAAACGCAGCTAAACCTGGGGTCAATGAAATCACTGACTATTTGCTGCATTTTTTTTGCTCGTTTTTTTCTCATTCGCCTCATTGGGGACACAGGACTGTGAGTGTTATGCTGCTATCTCTAGGAGGCTAACACTAAGTGAATATGAAAACAAGTTAGCTCCTCCCCTGCAGTATATATTCCCTGGCTGGGCCAGGCCCTATCAATTTTAGCTTAGTGTCTGTAGGAGGCAGATGAGGTCTACAGACCCACATCTTTATCTTTTTTATCTTTTTTTTTTTTTTTTTTAATATCTACACAGATGAAGTTGTTAGACAGGCGACGGCTTCTATGAGGGCACTGCTCTCCCATAACCACCAACAGGCTCCCCTGGCACTGGAGGGCCCATCAGACAGGAGCAGTTCACGTCCCACACCCGCAGGTGCGGCGAGAAAGAGACCAAACAGAAACGTTTCACCCGTTTCTTCCCAAGGCTCTCATGCTTCTCCCACCTGAGAATCGGGAACAGGCTCTCCCTTATCTGACGAGCTCCAGGACATTGGCACTGATCCAGACCTGCATGACACTCTTGGCTTAGAACTCTCAGATAGCCAGGCGATAGTTGACAACCTGATATCAACAGTCAACCAAACACTCAGGGTACCGCTACACGTCGCAAGATTGCATGCAATTTTACTTGCAATTTGCTGGTTGCAGTGAAATCATGGACACATTGTTCTATTTTGTTGCTGTGTACAAATAGAACAATGTGTCCATGATTTCACTGCAACCAGCAAATTGCAAATGCAATTTTGCGACGTGTAACAGTACCCTCAAAGTGGACGACACTACGACCACAGCACCGGATCATATAGTGCCATTTAAAAGGGTCAAACATCTGCAAAAACTCTTTGCGGACCATCCCGAGTTCCAGGACTGTCTGTCCAAACAACGAGAAAGACCAGATATACGTTTTTGGGGTCGCAAACCCATGAGGCGCCATACCCCCCCTTTGCCTCAGCGCTCTCCAAAGATTGGGTGGATTCCCTGCCGGTTGATCCCCCCAATCTCCTGCCTTGCGGCAAAAATGTTACTGTCCTTATCGGACGGATACTCCATCAAGGACCCCACCGATAGGCAAGTTGAACAACTCTCACACTCTGCTTTTGAGACCGCGGGCTCATCCTATTCCCCTCTTTTGCATTGGTATGGATGGCCAAAGCACTTATGGTTTGGGTGGAAACGCTGCAAAAATCTTTGCAGGATTCTGACCTTCCCCAAGAACTAGCGGACATGACCATTCAAATTGTCACGGCCAGATAATACCTGATTCAGGCTTCCCTGGACTTTGCCACCTGTGCAGCCTTTGCAGCTTCTAATGCCATCACCATTTGTAGGGCCCTCTAGCTCAGACAATGGAGAGCAGATTCTGCATAAAAAAGTTCTTAACCAGCCTCCCTTACCACACCGGATGACTTTTTGGCGAAAGACTGGGCAAACTCATCTCGGACGCCACTGGAGTAAAGGGCAACTTGCTCCCCCAGCACAAACCGAGATGGCCATTTCTTAGATGACAGCACACTTCCTCTCTCTCCTTTTGCAACTCCTTTGGTTTGGCGTCCTCCTGAACCCCCACCTCCTCTACCCGACCTCGTTGAGACAGGGACACACAATCCTCTTACAAGGCAAACTCGACCTGACAATCCAGACTTAGACAGTCCAGACCCAAGGAATCTCGATCCCATCGTTTTTCCTCTTCATGACTCGCTCCCCTCCCCGGAAGACACTCCAATCATAGGTGGTCGCTTAAGTTTATTCAGTCACGTCTGGCTATCCTGCACAAATGACAGATGGGTCAAAGATCTCGTGTCTTCCGGCTAACTCATCGAATTTTAAGTCCCACCCCCCACCACCCCCCTCAAACAGTTTCTTCCCTTCCAGCCCCCCAAAGTCAGCAAAAGGAGTTTGTTCTTTTTTCCATGCAATTTTCTCCCTCCAACTTGTGAGGGTTATCGTTCCCGTACCAGACTACAAACGTTTCAGGGGTTTTTATTCAAACCGCTTTGTGGTTCACAAAAAGGACGGGTCGGTGCACCCCATCCTGGACCTCAAACATCTGAACAGATACATCCGCGTTCGTTGTTTCAGGATGGAGTCCCTGCGCTCCATCATCGTGTCTATGGAGGAAGGACAGTTTCTCGCCTCCATAGAAATAAGGGACACATACCTTCACGTCCCTATTGCTCATGCACATCAACAACTTCTGCGCTTTGGGGTCCACGAAGAGCACTTCCAATTTGTAGCCTTGCCCTTTGGCCTTGCTACAGCGCCAAGGGTATTTACAGAGGTCATTGCAGCCGCCATGACCATCCTTCACTCCAGAGGAGTAGTCGTCCTGCCCTATCTAGACGACCTCCTAGTCAAAGCCCCCTCCTTCCCAGCCTGCTTAGGAGAGTGTCCAAATAACCATAGACACTTTCATGACTGGGTTGACTAGTCAACCTGACAAAATCCTCTCCAATCCCTGCCCAGTCTATCATTTTCCTGGGCATGGTTTTCAATACATCCCGAGGATTGGTGACTCTCCCTCAAGACAAAGCATGAGCCCTGTGCCAGGGTGTACTCTTCTCTGGCCCTTTCCACACCCCATCCAATTTGCGATGGGGGTTCTAGGAAGAATGGTGGCAGCAATGGAAGCTCTCCCATTTGCTCAGTTTCACCTTCGCCTGCTGCAGATGGCCCTGCTAACGACCTGGGAAAGGAGTCCCTTCTCACTGGACATGGTCTTCTTCCTGACACCTTCGGTCAAGCGGGTGGACCCGGCCACCATCTCTCTCCAGGGACCGGTTCTTCCTTCTGGTCAATTGGGCAGTCCTCACCACCGACACCAGTCTTCTCTGTTGGGGGGCATTATACCGTCATCATACTGCCCAAGGTCGCTGGTCCACGATATCAGCTCTAACGATCAATCTGCTAAAGATACTGGCCATAGCCCTAGGTCACAAAGCCTTAAGCAGATTTCTGGTGGGTTGCCACATCCGCGTCCAGTCGGATAACGCCACGGCGGTAGCCTACATCGATCGTCAGGGCAGCACTAGCAGAAAAGCTGCCTTACGCAAGGTGGAACATATTCTACACTGAGCCGAGTCGACTGATTTTGTCATCTTGGCAGTACATATTCTTGGGGTGGAGAACTGGGCGGGGATTCCTCAGTCGCCAAGGTCTAACCACACTGGAATAGTTCCTGCACCCGGAAGTGTACCAACAGATCTGCTGCCGCTGGGGGACTCCGGACATGGACCTAATGTAATCTCGACTGAATGCCAAGGTTCCCGTGTTCATGGCCTTATCACATGACCCAACTTTCGTCGGAGCAGACGTGCAGGTGCAATCCTGGTGACCGTTTTGTCTCCCATACATCTTTCCTCCACTACCTTTAATTCCGAAGTAGTGAGGAAAATCAAATCAGATGGAGTGCTGGTAATCCTCATAGCCCCAGATTGGACCAGGTGTGCCTGGTACGCTGACCTGGTTCAGCTTGTCGCTGACGTCCCATGGCACTTACCAGATCGGCCGGACCTTCTGAATCAAGGTCCCATCTGCCACCAGGACTCATGGAACCTGAATTTGATGGCGTAGCCGCTGAGACTTGGGTCTTGACTCACGCTGGTTTTTCACTGTACATCATCGGTACCATGATCAGAGCCCGAAAAGCGGCCTCGGCCCGGATCTACCATCATACATGGAAAACATTCTTTTCGTGGTGTAAGGGCCGGGGACACTCCCCTCTTACTCTTTCCATTCCGTTGATCCTGAGTTTTCTCCAGTCAGGACTACAATCGGGCTTGGCCCTGAGTTCCCTAAAAGGACAGATCTTTGCTCTTTCGGTCCTTTACCAGCACAGGCTTGCGACGCTTCCTCAAGTTAGGACTTTCATCTAAGGAGTATCTCGGTTGGTTCCTCCTTACCACAGTCCCCTGGAACAATGGGACCTTAATTTGGTTCTAGACGTGCTTCTAAGACCCCTGTTTTTTTTTTCCAAAAAATCTTTATTCTGAAAGAACAATATTGAGCAGGCATGAGACATTTTACAGATTTGAGTATATGACATATACAGAAGGCAGCAGGTGATAAGTAGTCGACAAATAGGATGAAAAATTCTAGCATCATGTTTTGCAACACTATTCAACTAGTATCATCTTATAACTAGGACCGTGCCAATTGAAGATCCGATGCAGCACCAGCTTTGTAACACTGCCAGAGTATATCATTGTACAGTGTATGTCTCCATATATATCTAAAAGCATAACTATAGGTAGCTTAATTGTTATACAAAAAACTAAAGTATTAAGAGAAAGTTAGAAAGAAAAGAAAGGAAAGTATAGTTTGGGGTGCAGGTAAAGGAAAAGGGGACACTTGGGAGAGTCAGGGCTCCGGGACCGGGCGAGTCCATAGACCGCCTTTTGAACCTCTGAGAGAAGTCTCTCTCGCCCTCCTGTCTTGGAAAGTTGTTTTCCTTGTGGCGATCACATCCATCAGACGCATCTCAGATTTGGCAGCACTCTCTTGCTGAGAGCCCTTCCTTTCCTTTCATCTGGATAAGGTGGTGCTGCGCCCAGTTCCTACTTTCCTTCCAAAGGTAATCTCTTCCTTCCACCTCAACGAAGACATCATCCTTCTGTCTTTTTGCCTGACACCAGTACACCATACTCTGCATACTCTGAACCTTGTGAGAGCCCTCAGGTGTTAAATTTCTAGAGCAGCTCCCTTCCGCAAGACGGACAATCTGTTCATTCTTCCGGAAGGCCACAGAAAGGGCATGGCAGCCTCTAATGCCACTCTGGCTTGGCGGATACGTTCTACTATCCAGGAAACATATCCTCTCAGAACATACCCATTCCTGGCGGGCTACGGGCCCACTCCACTCATGCGGTTGGAGCATCCTGGGCCATTTGACACCAGGCATCCACAGAACAGTTGTGTAAGGCTGCAACCTGGTCCAGCCTACACACCTTCATGAAGCATTATAAGGTCCATACCAGGGCCGCTGCGGACGCAAGCCTTAGTAGACGTGTACTACAAGTGACGGTGGCCCACCTCTCCACATAGATGACTCAATGAGTATAGAATTGTTTTTCTCCCTTGGGTTGTGTGTTCTTTTCCCACCCAGGGACTAATTTGGGACGCCCCACAGTCCTGTGTTTCCCAATGAGGCGAATGAGAAAAACAAATTTTTGTGTGTACTCGCCATAAAATCTTTTTCTCTGAACCATCACTGGGGGACAAAGCACCCACCCTGTTGCCTGGTTCGGGAGTTGTTCTGGTTTTTTGTGTTCTTTGAGTCTTTGAGTTTGAATATTAACTTGGTTGAACACTGTTTATTGTTCTCCTACTCCTTGGTCACTTAACTGGTAGGGCTTGGCCCAGCCAGGGGGTGTACACTGCAGGGGAGGAGCTAACTTGTTTTCATATTCACTTAGTATCAGCCTCCTAGAGATAGCAGCATAACACCTAGTATTCTGTGTCCCCCAATCATGTCTCCGAGAAAAAGATTTTATGGTGAGTACACAAAAAAAAAATCAGTTGTTTTATTTTTTTGTTGTGTTTTTGCTGTGTTTTTCTTCAAATGAGGATGTAAATTATCCCAACTGCGTTTTAAAAGGGTCCTAAATCTGTTCCACTTCAGCAAAGAATTGACATGCTCATTCTTTGGAAAACGCACAAAAACCTGTACAGGAGAAAAAAAAGCTATGTCACTGTGGACATCTTTTTCCAAAATTACATAGGTTTTTCTGGGAACCGCAGGTTTATATTACCATAGATTTCATACAACAATCCATTAGCTTTTATGTGTGCTTTCGACTCCGAATACAGGAGTCTGATCCAGCCAATGAAACCCGAACCAAAGCCCATGCAACAAAGCGTAGCCCAGAGGTAGCTCCATTCTACACTGTCAAATGTTTTGGTGGCATCGAGAGACCGGACCACCCTCCCCCCTGCATTATCGGCCCTCACCTGCATGTTCAAATACAGTCATCTAATATTCATGGCCGTGGACTTAAGGGGCATAAATCCCGGATGAACCAAAGAGTCCATCACCTTCGAAAGCCGAGTGGCTAATAGGACCTTTGCCAGGAGCTTAATATCTACCGTCAGGAGGGAAATGCCTTGTTTCCCCGATTATAAGTCCCCCCCGAATATAAGTCCGCCTGGGGGGAGGGCCTGCCAATATAAGGCCTTACCTTTGCCCCTGCTGTCCGGTGCCGTCCTGTGTGGTGTCCCCGGTGCTCCTCCGGCCTCCTTTGTGATGCCCCGGTCTGTGGTGTGGTGCGGACCGGTTCCCTGTTGATCGGTGCTGCCCCGGGCCACTTCCTGCTTTACCCAGAATCCCTGCCCAGGTCAGGCCCTGCGCCACTGAGAGCGCAGGACCCGTGATGTCACATGGGCGCCACTGGGCTGTGATTGGCTCATAGATCCTGAGCCAATCACAGCCCAGCGACGCCCATGTGACATCACGGGTCCTGAGCCAATCACAGCCCAGCGACGCTCATGTGACATCACGGGTCCTGCGCTCTCATTGGCGCAGGGCCTGACCTGTGCGGGGATTCTGGGTAAAGCAGGAAGTGGCCCGGGGCAGCACTGATCAACAGAGAACCGGACCACACCACACTGCAGACCGGGGCATCACAGAGGAGGCCGGAGGAGCACCAGGGACACCACACAGGACGGCACCGGACAGCGGGGGACAAGGGTAGGAAGCAATTTGTGTGTATGTGTGTGTATGGGTGTGTGTGATGGGAGGCTGCAGTGTGGATGGGAGGCTGGTGCTGCCAATATAAGACCCCTCCTCCGACACGGTCTTATTTTCGGGGAAACACGGTATGCCTGTATGAAGCCGGGAGTGTCGGATCTTTATCTTTTTTCAATAGCACAGTAAGGGTATGTGCCCACAGGAAGGTTTAACGTCGGTTTAGCAGCGAAAACCGCCGGCGGTTTAGCATAGGTTTTATTTAAATTTATGTAAATCCTAAGCAGCGTTAGGACTTACAAGTAACCCTATGTAATTTAGAAACCGCTGTGCACACAGTCGGTTTCTGTGAGCGGATCTGCCCGCGGTTGAGCGGTTTCCCAGCGGTTTAGCAGCATACGGCATGTCAATTCTTCTCAGCGGTTTTTGATCGGTTCCATTAACAAAATCCTCCATAGAAAACCGCCGGAAAAAACGCTGGAAAAACCGACTGAAAAACGCTGTGCACACGCTGTAAAAAACCGCCGGAAAACAACTGGAGACTTCAGAGCTCAGAACTGATAATTTCAAGCGGTTTACTGACGGTTTTAACGCCACTAAACCTTCCTGTGGGCACATACCCGAAAGATAGCCTTCCGCATAGAGGGCGGGAGAACTCCGGAACTAAGACTATCATTAAATGTGGTCAGCAGAGTCGGGAGTAATACAGTTTTGTACTTCTTATACACCTCTACTGGTAGTTCATCCACCCTCGACACCCTACTATTGGACATAGATCCCAACACCTCCTCAAGCTCGTCCAGAGCCAACGGTCGATCAAGCAAACATCTAGCCTCATCGGTCAACTGCGGGAGTTTAGCGGTCCCTAAGAAGTCAATAAGTGTCTCTGTCGAGACCCCGGCATGCAAGGAGTATAATTCGGTATAAAAGGTCCCCAAAATTCTCAGAATCCCTGGCGTGTCAGTAATAAGCCGCCCATATACGTCCCGAAGTCTAGCTATAAATGATGACCCCCCTCGTGCTGACGTTATAACCGAGAGCAGATGTCCCAGACTCTCTGCACTCTCGAAGTACTGAATTGATTAGAACATGCGTTTTCGTGTTGCCGCTTCTAGAGTCATTTTTCTGGTCATCATAATGGGAGACCCAGACAATGGGGTTTAGGGCACTGCCCTCCGGAGGTCACACTAGGTACTACAAGTTTGTAGACACCGCCTCCTCCGCTTATAAACCCCTACCGCAGGGAACATCCTCAGTTTTAAACTTAGTGTGCTCGGAGGATCACGCTTTGCTTGCACTTCACTGCATTCTCACAGCCTACGTGATGGCGTCTGAAGACAAGGTAAAATGGTTCCGGTCGGGACCTGCGACAGCCTCCCCGCTCACCCTTGTGGAACACGCAGGTGGAGGTACCGGAGGGCCTTGGGCCTGGACACTTTGTGTCCTCCCGGTACGCTGTCGCGCTCCTCTCCATCCCTCTCCGGGGGGCTCTGGAGAGTGGGAGATGGGAGCCTTGCACAGCTCCGCTCCGTCCGAGGCCTCCCTAAATGGTGCTTACAGACCGGACTGGAGCCAGCCCAGTCCGAGGCCTCCCTAAATGGTGCTTACACTCCGGACTGGTGCTGAACCCCCGTCCGAGGCCTCCCTAAATGGTGCTTACAGACCGGACCGGCACTGAGGCACTCGGTGTCTCCTGTGTGCCTGGGGGTAGTGTCTGTCACTTTATGTGGCCTGACACTCAGACCGCGCGTTACCCTCGGGTCCGCGGATCTGCGGGTGTACCCTGTGCTGGGGTCACCCTGGCTGACCGCCCTGTGTGTCACAGGGGCTGAGGCCGTGGGCTGCGGATGTTTGTTTGTGCATGCAGTCTGTGTATAGTGTTTTACACCGTTCCCGCGCTGCGGGCTCCGGCACCTTCATGCTGAGGCTGCTTGGAGGATGGGAAGCAGCCCGTGCGGTGACGTCATCGATGGGCGTGTGTGTGTGTTTCCCGCGTGTTTTCGGCGCCGCCCACAGTTTCACTGTCGGCGGCCATCTTTACCCTCACTTCCCGGTTGGGATCTGTATGCAGCGTGCGCCTGCACTCCAGGGGAGACCGGAAACCGTCGCGGAGGTCACACACACACACCGCTTCCTCATACCGCTTTACTGCGGTCGGTAAGCCACCGGGACTCCCGGTTTTGTTGTCTGCAATTTGGCTTATTTTCCCCTACTGCGGCGATGTCCTCAGCTAGGAAGCGTGCTGCTAAGGCGGCAGAGACCACCATTACCTGTGCTACATGCAATGGAACACTGGTGGAGGGGTCCTGCAATAACTGCGGACGCCCAGAGGCCCGGACTGACACTGCTGAGTCAGCAGCTCCGGTGCTATACCCTGAGGTTCAGGTGATCTCAGGGCCATGGGAGACTCAGAATAAGATCAATGAATCTCTGTTGTCCCAGCTGTCCTCCATGTCGCAATCCCTGGAGGCACTTAATAGGAGGCTGGATAGCCCAGCTACTCCGTCCAGTTACCCCCGGGTGTCTCCCTCTTCTGCCGTGAGACCCCTTAAGCGAGCTCGTCGTGAGGAGTCACCCGAGCTCCAGGCTCTCTCTGAGGAGGAGCGTTCCTCTGATGGTGAGGACGATGATGGGGGTTCAAATTTCGGGTCTGTGTCTATATCTGAACCACCAGACGGGGTGGAGGATCTGGTGTCCTCTATCAACGAGACCTTACGTCTCGTGACACCCCCTGAGGAGGTGACGGTGCACCCGAAGGAGGTCCATCAATGGCTGCGGCCAGAGGCTAGACCAAGTGGCTCCTTCATGGACCACACGAATTTTGGAAGGGTGGTTAGAGCTCCCAGGTTACATCCTGGGCGGCGTTATGTCCGTAAACCCAAGGACAACCGCTTCCCCTTCCCCCAGGAGGTGCTTCAGGAGTGGTCGCAGTCCCCGAAGGTGGACGCTTCCATGACCAGGATTGCTGCACGCTCCCTTTTCTCTGCCTCTGATAGCTCCTCGCTGAAGGATGCTACGGATAGACAGGTTGAGCAACTCGCCAAGTCTTCCTATGAGGCTGTGCAAGCGATTACTACGTGCTTGGATGGTATCTCTGACCTGGCAAGATCCAGTCCAGAGGTCCTGGCACTTACCGAGAGGGCAAGGGCCTATGCGGACTACGCCAGGACGGCGACTCTGGAAACCGCCACTCGCTCAGCTGTGGCTTCGGCCAATGCTATAGCGATCCGCAGATTGTTGTGGCTGCGTCTTTGGGACTCAGATACCACATCCAAGAAGATTTTGCAGAATCTTCCGTTCGCTGGTGACAGGCTTTTTGGCACCGAACTGGACAAGCTAATAAAGGATTCTGCTGAGTCTAAGATACCGCAGAATAAGCCTAAGCCACGGTATACCGTTAAAAGGAACCCAAAACAGTGGTCCTTTCGTTCCAGCTCGCAGTCATCAGCACCGTCCGCTCGCACGGACCGAGGGGGAAAGCCCGCTTCTCAGTGGCGCTCTAAGAGTCGTCCAAAGAAGCCGGCGGGGACGGCAGCTGCCGCCCCCAAACCCGCCTCTGCATGACTCGCTCTCCCTTCCTACCTCCCCACAGGTGGGGGGCCGCTTGTCTCGCTTTCAGGACAAATGGCTACTTCACGTTCAAGATCAGTGGGTTCGAGACGTGGTCTCGCGAGGTTACAGGATAGAGCTGACGTCAAAACCGATATCCCGATTCCATCGGTCGGTCCCATCGCCAGAAAAGGCTCAGGCTTTTTACCTGGTGTTGGAGGGTCTCCGCAGAGACGGAGTGGTGATACCGGTGCCTCCCGGAGAGAGGTTCAGGGGTTTTTACTCCAACCTCTTTATCGTCCCGAAGAAGGACGGATCCTTCCGCCCGGTACTGGACCTGAAGTTGTTCAACCATCACGTGTTGGTTCGGAAGTTCCGCATGGAATCACTGCGCTCCGTGATCGCGGCTGTGTCACAGGGAGACTTCCTGGCGTCCATAGATATCAGAGACGCTTACCTTCATGTGCCCATTGCACCAGCTCATCAGCGCTGGCTGAGATTCGCAGTGGGGGAAGAACACTTCCAATTTGTGGCGCTGCCGTTCGGGTTGGCCTCGGCACCGCGGGTGTTCACAAAGGTGATGGCCTCTATGATGGCTCTCCTGCACGTGCAGGGACATGCCGTCATTCCCTATTTAGACGACCTACTGGTCAGGGCGCCATCAGAACACCTTTGTCAAGAGAGCCTGGATGTGACCATGCGGTCTCTGGAACAGTTCGGTTGGCTCCTCAATATTCAGAAGTCAACGCTAGTTCCGACCCAGTCTTTGACATATTTGGGCATGGACTTCAACACAGCCTCAGCCCTGGTGTCTCTGCCACGAGTCAAGCAGATGGTGATCCAATCAGGAGTGCAAGCAGTCCTCCTGTCACCACAATCATCCCTACGGGTGTTGATGATGTTGGTGGGGCGCATGGTGGCAGCAATAGAGGCGGTGCCTTTTGCACAATTTCGCCTCCGTCCTCTCCAGCTGGAGATCCTCCGCAGGTGGGACAAAAGGTCGATTTCTCTGAATCGGCTGGTGACCCTTTCCCAACCGACCAGAGATTCCCTGCAGTGGTGGTTTACAACCACACCACTTGTCTCGGGGCCGGTCCTTCATCAAACCGTCATGGTTAGTGGTGACCACCGACGCCAGTCTGAAGGGCTGGGGAGCGGTGTTCTTACACCACAGGGCCCAAGGCCTCTGGACTCGGTCGGAGTCGGCGTTGCAGATCAACGTGCTGGAGATCAAGGCGGTCTATCTGGCACTCCTGGCGTTTCAGAGATTCCTCTCAGGACAACCCATTCGGGTTCAGTCCGACAATGCGACGGCCGTCGCTTATATAAATCATCAAGGAGGAACCAGGAGTGCAGAGGCTCTGACCGAAGTCCACCGCATCCTATCCTGGGCGGAGGACAACAACTGCCTGATCTCCGCAGTTCACATCCCAGGGGTCGAAAACTGGGGAGGCCGACTATCTGAGCCGGCAGGGGATGGACGCCGGAGAGTGGTCTCTTCATCCGGACGTCTTCCGGGACATCTGCAGCAGATGGGGCACTCCGGACGTGGATCTGATGGCCTCACGGCTGAATCATCAGGTGCCGCAATACATGGCGAGGTCATGGGATCCCCATTCTCTGGGAGCGGATGCTCTGGTCCACATTTCATCTGCCGTATGTGTTCCCGCCTCTGGCTCTGATTCCCAGGGTGCTGTGGAAAATCAGGTCGGAGTGCAGGGTCGCCATTCTAGTGGCTCCAGATTGGCCCAGGAGGTCCTGGTATCCGGACCTGTGGCAACTGTCAGGCGGACACAGGTGGGCTCTTCCAGACCGCGCAGATTTACTCGCGCAAGGCCCATTCTTCCACCTCAATTCCAAGGCCCTCAGATTGACTGCATGGCTCTTGAGGCCTGGCTGCTGACATCCAGGGGTTTTTCCCCTACGGTGGTTGCCACTATGAATCGGGCTAGGAAGCCAGTCTCAAGGAAGATGTACCACAGGACGTGGAAAATCTTTTTTACTTGGTGTGCCTCTGGTGGATGGTCTCCGTGGCCCTTGTCCATCCCGACGTTGTTGGCTTTCCTACAGTCGGGTTTGGAATTAGGATTATCCCTTGGCTCCTTGAAAGGTCAAGTCTCAGCACTTTCAGTGCTGTTTGACAGGCGATTGGCGCTCCTCCCGAAGGTCCGTCAATTTCTGCAGGGGGTGTCACGGATGGTTCCGCCCTACAAGAGACCTCTGGACCCTTGGGACCTCAACATGGTCCTGGCGGCATTACAGAGACCACCGTTTGAGCCGCTGAGAGATGTTTCTCTATCTCGCCTGTCTCAGAAAGTGGCCTTTCTGGTGGCAATCACGTCTCTGAGAAGGGTCTCAGAATTGGCTGCACTTTCGTGCAAGTCGCCCTTTCTGGTGATTCACCAAGACAAGGTGGTCTTGCGTCCTCGGCCAGAATTCTTGCCGAAGGTGGTTTCAACTTTTCACCTGAACCAGGAGATTGTTCTCCCATCATTTTGCCCTGCTCCCGTTCATCAGGTTGAACGTGACCTCCATACTCTGGATCTCGTGAGAGCGGTACGCATTTATGTGTCCAGGACCGCCTCCTTTAGGAGTTCGGAGTCCTTATTTGTTCTTACGACAGGTCGCTGTAAGGGGTCCGCGGCATCAAAGTCGACATTGGCCAGATGGATTAAGGCTTCCATTCAAGAGGCTTACCGGGCTTCTGGTTTGCCTCTCCCGGTGGGATTGAAGGCTCACTCTACCAGAGCTGTAGGTGCCTCCTGGGCCTTGCGACATCGAGCGTCTGCTCTACAGGTGTGTCAGGCAGCCACTTGGTCTAGCCTGCACACTTTCTCTAAGCACTATATGGTGCATGCCCATGCCTCTGCGGATGCAAGTTTGGGCAGGCGGGTTCTCCAGGCGGCGGTTGCCCCCCTTTAAAGGGAACCATGTGTTATCCGTCTTGTTGAGGAACTCTTCCCGCCCTGGGGTATTGCTTTAGGACATCCCCATTGTCTGGGTCTCCCATTATGATGACCAGAAAAAAGAGAATTTTGTTTACGTACCGTAAATTCTTTTTTCTTTAATCATCAATGGGAGACCCAGCACCCACCCAGTTGTTCCGTTGCATGTTTTGCATTTGTTCTGTTCTCTGTTGAGACAGTGTTTGCCGGGTTGTTGAACCGTCTGTGCACGGCATTCGTCCCGATGTTTCGGGTGTGGTTTATTTCCTCCTCGCAGCTTATGGACCAAACTGAGGATGTTTCCCTGCGGTAGGGGTTTATAAGCGGAGGAGGCGGTGTCTACAAACTTGTAGTACCTAGTGTGACCTCCGGAGGGCAGTGCCCTAAACCCCATTGTCTGGGTCTCCATTGATGATATAAAGAAAAAAGAATTTACGGTACGTAAACAAAAAATTTTCTTTTTAGTCACCTTTAGCTGTGCCACTTTTAACCTCCTCTGAGTGGCAGGAGTGAACTGTAACGAAAAAGCCTGTTCCGCATCCTCTAACTCATGGAGTATTAATCGAGAGTCTGCTCTGAAGGTAGACTAATTTTTGAAATCTCACGTATGTACATGCCTCGCAAGTATCCCCTTTCGTCTCCCAAAACCACCAGCCCAAAAAAAGGCCGAGTCTTGGTTTAAATCGGGAGATTTTCCTGATCTAAAAGTAAAGTGTTTCATTCTTTTTCCCTAGCTCCCAACCAGGACGGTTTTAAAGTCCCCCAAAAAGGTTAGTTTTAAAGGTGCTATCTTCCCCTTTAATTTAATGGACATGGCCCGGGGAAACGACCCTGACAGGTTCTTGGAAAGTTTTTTTAAGCCCTAAAATTTTTTTCCATTTGGAGCCCTTTCACCCAAGGCCAAATTGTTTAACGAAAGGGGGGAAAAAAAAGTAGGGGAAAGAAGCGGGGGTTTGGGAAAGCCTTTCGGGTTTGGGACCTCTCCATATGTCAGTAGGGAAAAGGGTTCATGAAAACAAACACCCCAAAAAGGCGTGCATTGCCTTCGGGACCCCCAAAGGGCATGTTTTTTCTGTCCCAGTGAGAGCCCAAAAATTATTTTTTAAAAGTCTCCCACCCCCAAATAGGGGACCCCGGAAAGTTTTTCCCCAAAATGGTAAAAATTTGTTTATGACCTGCTACGATTTGGCGGGGAGATATTTTAGGGAAAGGGAGTATCATTTTTAAAACAAAAAATTTTGGAAAAACGGGGGAAAACAAATTGCCCCCCCGTTCCACCCCCCCCAAGTTCCCGGTAGACGGAAAAACCTGAAAAAATAGGGGGACCCCCCTGGGAGTTTTTGGGAGGTATGTGAAGTGAAAACCTTTCCCTCTTATCCAATAATCCAAGGGGTCTTAGGGAAAAAGGGCGTTCCTGTAGGCAAATAATAGGGGCCCTCTGGTCTTTTAATAAAAAAAAATAGGCCTCCCTTTTTTATAGGGGACTTAAGCCCATTAACTTTCCCAGCTAAAGTAGTTTAAGGGTAAACCATTCCCCAAACCCGGTGGTTAACTAAATAACAGTATCCATTGGTCGAAACCCAGAATACACGGGAAAAAAAGGGACCTTAACAAACCACCAAACCCAAAACCCCCCCTTTACAACTTCCCCAACTTTACCCCTGGGTTTTTTACCGGGGGGTATGAAAGCAGGGCAATGTTATACCCTTTCAAACCCTTTTTAAAGGGGGCTTTTTCAATTTCCCTTTTTCCGCTCCCAACATGTGACGGGGAATTTCCCCACAGCACATTGCATTTAAAACCCCAACCAATAACGTCAAAACCCCTTTCCGTGGGCAAAGGTTTTGTACTGTTAAGGATAAACATAGAGTAAAGGACTAAACAAAAAGACAATTGTTCAAGAAAGTTTCCTGTAAAAAAACCGGGAAAGGTTGGGAAAAACCAAGCGGTACAAAAGCCCCCCCAAAGGATCCCCCCCCTTCACCATCACCCCCGCACTCCGCTCCCCTCCTTTTTCTCACCCTTGCTGTTGGGTTAAGTTCGGGCCAATCCACAGTTTTGGGGCCAACCCCAAGAAAAAAGTAAAATTTTTCTGTTTGGGCTTGACTCGCACCCTGGGGGGGGAAAATTGTTCCAGAGTTTTTAAAATGCCAATGACCCCTTCCGACTTTTTTAAAAAGGGGGTTTCCACAAAATTTTTTTTTTGGCACGGGCTCAGGACAAATGGCTACTTCACGTTCAAGATCAGTGGGTTCGAGACGTGGTCTCGCGAGGTTACAGGATAGAGCTGACGTCAAAACCGATATCCCGATTCCATCGGTCGGTCCCATCGCCAGAAAAGGCTCAGGCTTTTTACCTGGTGTTGGAGGGTCTCCGCAGAGACGGAGTGGTGATACCGGTGCCTCCCGGAGAGAGGTTCAGGGGTTTTTACTCCAACCTCTTTATCGTCCCGAAGAAGGACGGATCCTTCCGCCCGGTACTGGACCTGAAGTTGTTCAACCATCACGTGTTGGTTCGGAAGTTCCGCATGGAATCACTGCGCTCCGTGATCGCGGCTGTGTCACAGGGAGACTTCCTGGCGTCCATAGATATCAGAGACGCTTACCTTCATGTGCCCATTGCACCAGCTCATCAGCGCTGGCTGAGATTCGCAGTGGGGGAAGAACACTTCCAATTTGTGGCGCTGCCGTTCGGGTTGGCCTCGGCACCGCGGGTGTTCACAAAGGTGATGGCCTCTATGATGGCTCTCCTGCACGTGCAGGGACATGCCGTCATTCCCTATTTAGACGACCTACTGGTCAGGGCGCCATCAGAACACCTTTGTCAAGAGAGCCTGGATGTGACCATGCGGTCTCTGGAACAGTTCGGTTGGCTCCTCAATATTCAGAAGTCAACGCTAGTTCCGACCCAGTCTTTGACATATTTGGGCATGGACTTCAACACAGCCTCAGCCCTGGTGTCTCTGCCACGAGTCAAGCAGATGGTGATCCAATCAGGAGTGCAAGCAGTCCTCCTGTCACCACAATCATCCCTACGGGTGTTGATGATGTTGGTGGGGCGCATGGTGGCAGCAATAGAGGCGGTGCCTTTTGCACAATTTCGCCTCCGTCCTCTCCAGCTGGAGATCCTCCGCAGGTGGGACAAAAGGTCGATTTCTCTGAATCGGCTGGTGACCCTTTCCCAACCGACCAGAGATTCCCTGCAGTGGTGGTTACAACCACACCACTTGTCTCGGGGCCGGTCCTTCATCAAACCGTCATGGTTAGTGGTGACCACCGACGCCAGTCTGAAGGGCTGGGGAGCGGTGTTCTTACACCACAGGGCCCAAGGCCTCTGGACTCGGTCGGAGTCGGCGTTGCAGATCAACGTGCTGGAGATCAAGGCGGTCTATCTGGCACTCCTGGCGTTTCAGAGATTCCTCTCAGGACAACCCATTCGGGTTCAGTCCGACAATGCGACGGCCGTCGCTTATATAAATCATCAAGGAGGAACCAGGAGTGCAGAGGCTCTGACCGAAGTCCACCGCATCCTATCCTGGGCGGAGGACAACAACTGCCTGATCTCCGCAGTTCACATCCCAGGGGTCGAAAACTGGGAGGCCGACTATCTGAGCCGGCAGGGGATGGACGCCGGAGAGTGGTCTCTTCATCCGGACGTCTTCCGGGACATCTGCAGCAGATGGGGCACTCCGGACGTGGATCTGATGGCCTCACGGCTGAATCATCAGGTGCCGCAATACATGGCGAGGTCATGGGATCCCCATTCTCTGGGAGCGGATGCTCTGGTCCACATTTCATCTGCCGTATGTGTTCCCGCCTCTGGCTCTGATTCCCAGGGTGCTGTGGAAAATCAGGTCGGAGTGCAGGGTCGCCATTCTAGTGGCTCCAGATTGGCCCAGGAGGTCCTGGTATCCGGACCTGTGGCAACTGTCAGGCGGACACAGGTGGGCTCTTCCAGACCGCGCAGATTTACTCGCGCAAGGCCCATTCTTCCACCTCAATTCCAAGGCCCTCAGATTGACTGCATGGCTCTTGAGGCCTGGCTGCTGACATCCAGGGGTTTTTCCCCTACGGTGGTTGCCACTATGAATCGGGCTAGGAAGCCAGTCTCAAGGAAGATGTACCACAGGACGTGGAAAATCTTTTTTACTTGGTGTGCCTCTGGTGGATGGTCTCCGTGGCCCTTGTCCATCCCGACGTTGTTGGCTTTCCTACAGTCGGGTTTGGAATTAGGATTATCCCTTGGCTCCTTGAAAGGTCAAGTCTCAGCACTTTCAGTGCTGTTTGACAGGCGATTGGCGCTCCTCCCGAAGGTCCGTCAATTTCTGCAGGGGGTGTCACGGATGGTTCCGCCCTACAAGAGACCTCTGGACCCTTGGGACCTCAACATGGTCCTGGCGGCATTACAGAGACCACCGTTTGAGCCGCTGAGAGATGTTTCTCTATCTCGCCTGTCTCAGAAAGTGGCCTTTCTGGTGGCAATCACGTCTCTGAGAAGGGTCTCAGAATTGGCTGCACTTTCGTGCAAGTCGCCCTTTCTGGTGATTCACCAAGACAAGGTGGTCTTGCGTCCTCGGCCAGAATTCTTGCCGAAGGTGGTTTCAACTTTTCACCTGAACCAGGAGATTGTTCTCCCATCATTTTGCCCTGCTCCCGTTCATCAGGTTGAACGTGACCTCCATACTCTGGATCTCGTGAGAGCGGTACGCATTTATGTGTCCAGGACCGCCTCCTTTAGGAGTTCGGAGTCCTTATTTGTTCTTACGACAGGTCGCTGTAAGGGGTCCGCGGCATCAAAGTCGACATTGGCCAGATGGATTAAGGCTTCCATTCAAGAGGCTTACCGGGCTTCTGGTTTGCCTCTCCCGGTGGGATTGAAGGCTCACTCTACCAGAGCTGTAGGTGCCTCCTGGGCCTTGCGACATCGAGCGTCTGCTCTACAGGTGTGTCAGGCAGCCACTTGGTCTAGCCTGCACACTTTCTCTAAGCACTATATGGTGCATGCCCATGCCTCTGCGGATGCAAGTTTGGGCAGGCGGGTTCTCCAGGCGGCGGTTGCCCACCTTTAAAGGGAACCATGTGTTATCCGTCTTGTTGAGGAACTCTTCCCGCCCTGGGGTATTGCTTTAGGACATCCCCATTGTCTGGGTCTCCCATTATGATGACCAGAAAAAAGAGAATTTTGTTTACGTACCGTAAATTCTTTTTTCTTTAATCATCAATGGGAGACCCAGCACCCACCCAGTTGTTCCGTTGCATGTTTTGCATTTGTTCTGTTCTCTGTTGAGACAGTGTTTGCCGGGTTGTTGAACCGTCTGTGCACGGCATTCGTCCCGATGTTTCGGGTGTGGTTTATTTCCTCCTCGCAGCTTATGGACCAAACTGAGGATGTTCCCTGCGGTAGGGGTTTATAAGCGGAGGAGGCGGTGTCTACAAACTTGTAGTACCTAGTGTGACCTCCGGAGGGCAGTGCCCTAAACCCCATTGTCTGGGTCTCCCATTGATGATTAAAGAAAAAAGAATTTACGGTACGTAAACAAAATTCTCTTTTTAGTCACCTTTAGCTGTGCCACTTTTAACCTCCTCTGAGTGGCAGGAGTGAACTGTAACGAAAAAGCCTGTTCCGCATCCTCTAACTCATGGAGTATTAATCGAGAGTCTGCTCTGAAGGTAGACTAAATTTTTGAAATCTCACGTATGTACATGCCTCGCAAGTATACCTTCTCAGTCTCCCAAACCACCAGACTAAAGGCCGAGTCTCGGTTAAATCTGAGATATTCCTGTATCTCAAAGATAAAGTGATCATTCTTATCCACTAGCTGCAACCAGGACGGATTAAGTCACCATAACGGCTTAGTTTTCAGGATGCTATCATCCCCTTTAATCATAATGGACATGGGTGAACGATCTGACACTGTTCTTGGCAAGTATTTAACGTCTAAAATTTTCTCCAGTATGAGACCATCACCCAAGGCCAGATTGATACGAGACAGGGAAGAAAAAGTAGAGGAGAAGCATGGGTATAGGTAGACATCGAGGTTGCGACCTCTCCATATGTCAGTCAGGGCTAGTTCATGCAACAACATCCCAAATGGCGTGCAGTTGCCTTCAGACCTCAAAGGCGCATGATTACCTCTGTCCCAGTGAGAGTCCAAAATATTATTAAAGTCTCCCACCACCAAATAGGGGATCCCCGGAAAGTCTTTCAAAATGGTAAGAATGTTGTTTATGACCCTGCTACGATATGGCGGGGAGATATATATGGAAATGAGTATCATTGTTACAGAAAAATTTTTGCAAAACAGGAAAACGAATTGCCCCTCCGTATCCACCACCACCCAGTTGCAGGTAGACGGAGAACCTGAACAAACTAGTGACTCCCCTAGAGTATTGAGAGTATGTGAAGTGATAACCTCCCTCTTATCCAATAATCCAAGTGTCTTAGGGATAAGATGCGTCTCCTGTAGGCAAATAATAGTCGGCCTCTGGTCTGTAATAAAGAAAAATATGGCCTGCCTCTTTATCGGGGACTTAAGCCCACTAACATTCCAGCTGAGTAGTTTAATGTCACCCATTCTCAAGCCGTGGTATACTCAATAACAGTATCCATTGTGTCGTAGCAGAATACACAGGTAAATCAAAGGACCTAACAAACACACCAAACCCACCCTCCCCCCATACAACTCTCCCCAACATATCCCTAGGTTTTACCAAGGGTACTGTAAGCAAGGGCAATGTTATACCCTTTCACACCTATCAACGGGCGTTTCAATTCCTTTCCGCTACCAACATGTGACAGGATAATACCCCACAGCACATTGCATTTAACCAATCAATAACAGTCATATGCCCTCCGATGGGCTAAGGTTGTACTGTATAAGGATCAACATAGAGTAAAGGCACTAAACAAAAAGACAATTGTTCAAGCAGTTTCCTGTAACAAAACCGGAAGTTAGGAAACCAAGCAGTACAAAAGCACCCAAAGGATCCAACTCACCATCAGCCGCACTCCTGCTCCCACTCCTCTTTCCTCAGCTGCTGTTCGTTAAGATCCAGCCAATCCACAGCTTCCTTAGCATCCAGAAAAAAGTGAACTCTGTTCTGGGCTTCGACTCGCAGCCTAGCCGGGAATATCAGAGTATTTAATGCCAATGACACTCAGACGTTTTTTAAGTCCACAAATTTAGCTCTCATTCTTTGGACTTCTGGCGAAAAGTCAGGGTAGAAAGACACTCTGGAACCATCCACAGTGAGGTCAGAGTGTTCTCTTGAAAATCTGAGGATATTGTCTCTGTCCCTGTAGTGGGGGATTTTGGCCAGGATATAGGTCTAGGTTGGTAGCCAGGGGGAGGAGGGCGAGCAAGGTACTCTGTGAGCGCGTTCCACGTCGTATAAATAAGTGTTCCCGCTCTACCTTCTCCACACTTGCAAAGTGGCGCAGCCGAGCTGCCACCTCCCGATTCCTGCTCTCACTGTCTGCAGCAGGGTCCTCCAGAGCACGTGCTGCGGCGGCAGCGCCATCTTGGAATCCGGATCCCATCTCCCCAGTCATCCTTCTTGTGTTTTTTTTTTTTTTTTGGCATGGAGCGGAGTGTAAAGCTGGATGTCGCCGTCCAGCGATGTCTGCGGGTCTCAGGGCAGCACACAAAGTAAATACTGGCCGTGCTGTGGGGATATTCCGGCAGTAAGAAGCTATGGTGTGCGGGTGCTCATCAGACCCACGTCTTCCTCACATACTGCTAGGCCACGCCCCCAAGTCTACATTCTTAATTACAATTATAACTTGGTGTTTTCATTTAAGCATTCCTAAAGGTTTCAAGGAACTTTATTTTTAAAAATTAATATGAGGTTGCACTAAGATTTGATCAGGGTCTATATGTGTAATTGTCCTATACCAGATTAGTTTTCTTCCAGATGTATCATAGCTAACGTGTTCAACAGGTCCAAGCAGTTCTGAAACGTAAAGAGGAGGAAGACAGACAGATGAGAGATTTGGTACAGAGTTTGCAAGATGCTTTGGAAAAAGAGAAAGTCAAGGTCACCAGTCTGGCGGAGCAGGTAAAGCATTTTCTATCATTGGTACAGTAAGTTGCACAAATCTGCTTGTAAGGTTTGTGACTATTCCCAATATTTATTTATAAAAAATCTTTTGGAACACTAATATAGATTTGATTAATCCTAGTGTAGCATATTGAATTTTGTTTAGTGGCTGTATCATCTATTTTCTTAAGGAGCTCACAGATCTCCTGACATTCAGCTTGCAAAGGTTTGAAATGCTCCTGAAAATTGATAGCAGTATGGTTGCGCTGCAAGCAGAGACATCTTTGTGTTGGTGTCATGGGTGAAGCGCAAAGACACTGATGCTGACTGGAAAAGGAAACCAGTCATGACATATAGGCTGTAGATATGGCCATTAACCCATGCAAAGAGCTGTACTTTATAGTATTAAAAATTCCTTTGTTTATGAGGATGGAGAGAATTTTTAATAAGGGGTTGCAAGGTTACTTGTTTTGCACAAGCACTTTGTAATTTTACCATTTACTACCTTAATGATTGTCGATACTCATAAAAACTTTGGTCATTAGAGGGCCTTATTTCCTCATCGCCGTTTTAAAATGGTGATTAGGAAGGGAAAAATAGCGCTCTCCCCAGATGCCAAAAAGCATACAGGTGTCTGCTGCATGAGAGCTGACACCCGTGGGCATTGGGCCCAAACAGTGTTCGTAAAAATAGGGGGCGATTAACCCCTTAAAAAACTGCCGACAAAGATATCTAAGAAGTTAAAAAGACCCCCCCTCTGGCAGGATCATTGTCGTTTCATAATCGTACTTATGGGTGCCAATAGTTGGCGTACTACCTTGAGGTCTTCTGATGACACCAGGGTACAGTGTCCTGTTAGACCCCAGTGATCAAACTAAAAATAAGTATGCAAAAAAAATGCAGGGAAAAAGCGCAAACAAATCACAAAAACATGCTTCACTACTAAAAATGCAGCCTTTTTGTTAATACAAAAACAAATAAAAATCTAAGTACACATAAATGGTATTGCTGTGTCCAGGACAATCTGAACTATAAAACTGTCATACAATTATATATTCCAAACAGCCAACACTGTAAAAAAATAAAAATAAAACACATGTAGAAGATGTCTTTTTCATCATAGTGACAAAATATTGATTAAAAAGTAATCAGAAAAAAAAATGAAAAATGAATATAGTCACGCAAAACAACAAGCCCTAATTTGGCTCATTTGGCAAGAACTAAAAAAGTTATAGCTATCAGAATGCGACAATGGAAAAACTAAGTTTTGTAAAATGTTCATTTTGGTGTGGAGAAGCAGCAAAGTATTAAAAAAAAGCTATATATCATAAGTCTGGTATTGCCATGATCGTACTGACCTGAAAAATAAATAGGTCGTATGTTTTCCGCACGGTGAACCATGCTAAATATTTAAAATAACTGAATTGCTGTTTTTTATCCATTCTACATCTGATGTATATCCCAAAATGGTACCGAAAAAATCTTCAACTCCTGCAAAACATCAAGCAGATAGAAAGCTCGGTTTGCCCAAAAAAAGAAAGTTGCATCTGTCAAAATATGGTAACAAAAAATAGTTTATTATGCACAAAATTTTGAGTGTATGATTTTAGCAAAACATAAAAAAATATAAATCTGGTATCGCTGTAATTGTACTGATCCCCAGAATAAAGTTCTTTTATCACCTACACCATACAGGGAATGGTGCAAATTTAACACTAAGAACCAACCTTGTAATGCTGTGTATTTCATCATTCTACCTCCCAAACATCAAAATAAGACTTGGTTCACATTTGTCCTGTGCTCTCTGCGGAGCACTTACATCGAGGATTCTGTATAGATCCCAAAAACCACAATTCAGACAAAATCGACGGAACCAACTACTTTAATAATGAGGTGGATGGTGTCACCTTGGTCACCATCTTGTCCCTCTTCCACCAGTGTCCCATCATTTTAGGCATCTTTTTAGTGCATAATTGTGGATGACCACAGTTCTGTGCGCAACTAAAAAAGATACCACTGGAACAGCTTTTGGGATTCTAATGAAAGTCTTGGGAGTTATGCTTTAGCCATGAAATTCTGAATCTCCTCTGCTGGTTGCACTTGTGACCTATATAGTTCGGAGTAGAATTTTTCCATTATTTTAAGCATGTCAGGTGTATTATTGACCTCGCCTCCATCTTCCCCTTTTAACCTTGAAATAATTGAGCACTCTCTTTGTGCAGAAGCTATTGTGGAAAGAAGATGTCCGACTATTTCCTCATTTTCAAAGTAATGCATAGTTTGGAACATTTTCTTTCTTTCTGAGACTTTAAGGGTTAATTTGTTGACCCTGGCTTGGGCCTGTTTAAGCCTCCCCTGTGTAATTGGGATCGAGTTCAATATTAAAGCCTTCCCTCCCTCTTCTAATTCCTGAAATACTAACTAATCCCTCATTTTGGTCTCTGATTTGACCCTTGATATTTCTTTTATACACATACCCCTAAGATACGCCTTCATGGCCTCCCAGACAGTCGTAATAGAAGCTGACCCCACATTAATCACAAAATATTCCTTTAGACCCCTCTCAAATGTAATTCCCAAGTCTATTAATTGCAACCAAAATGGGCTCAGCCTCCAGGTGGATCTACTTTGTAAAGGAGGATCATCCAGATATAACACTATATAAAGGGGTGAGAATTGTCAGATACCCAACGTCTACTACTAATCCCAGCATTTGGTCATTACCCAAACCCAGATGAATCCTTGATAACGATGAAAAGGTTGCCGAGAAGGAGTATTGATAGGTGTTTGGGTAGCGAACCCATCACAAATTGATCAGTGCAGTTTCTTTAAACAAAGTGCCAAAAGTCATACAATTACCCCCTTTCTTCCATGCCTCCTGCCTCCCCTTGTCCCAAGGGGAGTCTGGGATATTCTAGAAGTCTCCTACTATAACATATGGGACCCACAGAAAATGGAAATGTTATTTATTATTTATTTTGTACAGCATGACAACTTTAAAATTTTAAATTTAAAGGGAATCTGACAGCTCGTTCTACCCCTCTCTGCTACCACTACCTGTCCCTGCACCTTCCTAGCTGATCCCTAAACATCCTTGTCTCACCTAAACTGCGCTATAAAGTTTAAGAAAATGATTTATATACTTACATGTAGCCTGCATCCGTAGACTGCGATGGACGGGCTCCGGGGCTCCATTCTCCCCTCCTCGCTTGCTTTTATTGCGCCCCACTCGGCATCCCCATTCATTCTTCTGTTCCTTCTGTATTTGAAATTTCCCTCTTCCTCTTCTACTATGATGTGCCGACCAGAACGTGCATTGTGGGGGCTAATCACATGCTACGGCTCGGCTCCAGCGCATGCGCAGTGCGCAATTTGAAGCCGAGCCGGTGACATCATGGTGGTATCGTATTTTAAAATATTAAACTATTATAGCGTCAATGGGTCATTCCATATCAAGTGATCTAAATATGAATATTTTTTTTGCCTGACATCTTTAGATTTTTATTTTTTTTTTCTATATAAAGTACAACTTTTGTTAATTACAAATTAAAAGTTTAGAATTTTTTTCTTTATCAGTTAATTTTTTACAGATTTTTTTAAGTTTTGAAAAAGCGCAAATTTTGGCCTGGTATGGCTTTACATTTTTTATCATATCTTGGGCTAGAATTAAGATAATGAGGTGGGAGAGGCATAATTTTTCTCAGGACAGTACGGGCTTTCATTTGATATGTCACATTCTTAATATTTTGTTAATAATTTGCTTATTCATAAAGGCTCATCAACATAATGAGCTGGTCTATGACTCACTGAATGTCTATCACATACACAATTTGACAAGATAATAGGAATCTATAGAGCCGTTACTAGTGCTCCACAGCTCAGACCACTTTGTGCTGCAAAGTAAGTACAGTATACATATTAACAAAATCTAACAAAATATTAAGAAACATAGTCTTGTGACATATCAAATAAAAGCCTGTACCGTTCTGAGAAAGATGATGCCTCTCCCACCTCATTATCTTAATCTTCGCTGTTAGAAAGCGATTTATTCAAATCCTCTATTGTTAAATCAGGATTTATAAAATCCTCTGTGTTGGAAGTTACAGGTTCTTCAAAATGTTGTGCCTGCAGAGTATTTTTCTCTTTTGCAAGTTACTTTCTACAACTGTCACAAATGTTCATGCTGTATTGAAAAATACTTTGAGAAGTAGCAGCCATTGCTCTATGAGAAAAATACAGTTAATATTAATTAAGGAAGATGGGTAATAAAAATAAAGATTTACAGTACACTTGAGATAGAACTGTCTTACTATAAAGTGAGTATTAGGGCTAGAGCACACACAACCTTTTCTGTCTGCGGATAAACGCTGCGGTTTTGGCAGCTTTTTTCTTCTGAGTTTTCACTATATCTGCATTAGTTATTTCAATCCCTAGTGAAAGCAATGGCAGATGTTTTTTTTTTTACATATAAATCGTGATAAATGCTGCGTTTATTGCAGCGATCAAAAAGTGGTGCAACCAGTCAGTTACTCACTCTCTTGAGTGTTTCAAAAAACACTGCATGTGTTTAACCCCGTTATTTCTAGCCCGAGATATGATAAAAAATGTAAAGCCATACCAGGCCAAAATTCGTGCTTTTTTAAAACTTTAAAAATCTGTAAAAAAATTAACTGATAAAGAAAAAAATTAAAAACCTTTTAATTTGTAATTAACTAAAGTTGTATTGCAAATAGAAAAAAAAATTAAAAATCTAAAGACGTCAGGTAAAAAAAATTAATATTTACATCACTTGATATGGAATGACCCATTGACGCTATAATAGTTAAATATTTTAAAATATGAGCCCATCGCAGTCCCAACCTGAATTTTGGTACAGATGTGGATAACAGCATAGCAGACACGTGCATTTTTGGGAACTTTTAAATTTTACGTTTTTTTCCGAAATGCGTTTTAAAATTTAACGTTTGCGTTCCCATGGGTAAAATATTAACAAATATACTCTTGTGACATATCTGGTGAAAGCCTGTACAGTTCTGAGTAGAATAGTGTTTTTGTCACTCTCTCTATCTTATTTCTAGCCCGAGATATGATAGAAAATGTAAAGCCATACCAAGCCAAAATTAGCGATTTTTAAAACTTAAAAAATCTGTAAAAAAAAAAATAATTAACTGATGAAGAAAAAAATTCTAAACTTTTTATTTGTAATTAAGTAAAATTGTATACTTCATATAGAAAAATAAATAAAAATCTAAAGGCGTCAGGGAAAAAAAATATTCATATTTGAATCACTTGATATGTAATGACCCATATAACTCATTTTCTTAAACTTTATAGTGCAGTTTTAGGTGAGATGGGGATAGTTAAAGATCAGCTAGGAAGGTGCAGGGACAGGTAGTGGTAGCAGAGGGGGGTAGAACAAGCTGTCAGGTTCCCTTTAAGGATCTACAAATTGAAAGTTTGAAAATTTCAAACTTTTTTCCTAAATTCATATATGTTCACAAATAGACACAAAAATTATTGACCTAAATTTACCACTAACATAAAGTACAATATGTCGCAAAAAAAACATTTAAGAATCAACTGGGATTTGTTATAGCATTCCAGAATTATCACCACATAAAATGTCTCAGGTCAGATTTCCTGTATTTGGCCTGGTAACTAAGGTCAATATTGTCTCAGTCACTAAGGGTTTAACATAAAAGAACTTACTTAATTTCAGGAATTAATTTATTACTTGTCAATAATATTTTCTCACAGGTTGCAGCTGCTAAGGCAGAGGCTGCACACAACAGGAGGCACTATAGGGCTGCAGTGCTGGAACTAAGCGAGGTCAAGAAAGAACTTCAAGCAAAGGAACAGATGATCCAAGCACTTCAAGCTGAAGCTGAAAAACTGCAGTAAGTCATTTCTGCATTTTCCCTACACCTAATGCAATTAAATTGCAAGTAAATATCTATGCCTAACCTAGGTTTACTAATGTACAATCTAAAGCAGCACTGAGCATTTGAGCTGCCTCCATGTTCAACACTATTGGTTATTGTGAATCTTTCTATGCTCAATTGTTATATGATGTTTCATCTTGCAGGTCTCAGGATGAGAAGCATTCTCAGGAACTGTCACAGTTCCATCAGGAATTGGCAGAAGCACGGTCGCAGTTGATACTTCTCCAGAAGGAACTAGATGATCAACTTGCTAAGAAGCCACAAGTTAATCAAGAGGTAAAAAAAAAAGACTTAAAAATTGTCAATTTGATCTATGGAATTCCTAGTAAGGATTGAACTTTCTAGGGCAAAATGAAGCGCTATATTCTGCTTCCTCTTTTGAACCCTTAAACTTTGAATGGTACTGTGCATTTCTGACCACTGCTCCATCCAAACTGGTCAGGAATGGGAGCTCAGGACAGACATTTTAATGGTCTGTGGTGCTCCCTTTGCAAAAATTTGTGTGATAAAGAAGTGTTTTTTTGTGGACTGAGCCATTTAAAGTTTTAGTGGCTAAAAATCTTTGCTTTTTTGGATTGTGTTCTAAGGATGTATTTGTACATTTAATAAATCTTTTGTCCCTTTTCTCCAGGTAGAAGATCTGAAGTGGGAAGTTGAACAGAAGGAGCACGAGATTCAGTCTTTGAAGCAACAGTTGGATATGACCGAGCAACGTAACCAAAGAGAAATGGAGAACGTTCAGACAATGCTTCAGGTATGTAAAATTAGTCATCAGCCTTCTCTATTTGATATTTCAGCAAGTACATAACAATATATTTTATTTTTGTTCATCTTTTGAATAACTTTTATGACCAAATACATAAATAACCTGCGGGATCCCTGCCAGCTCCCATAAATGAAGCAATAGAGGATTCTTTGGCTTTTTTTTCTTTGCAGAACAGTACTTCAGACTGTTAATGAGGTTGTCTGGCAGATCCCTTCACGATGTGTGACTGTAAAACAGTAAAGCATTATTTTCACCAGAATCCTGAAGTGTCTCAACGTTAGGGGGGTGATACTCAAAGTTGCGCAAAATTGTTGCTACCTTTGACTTATTTATAGCTGTCGTGATTAGCTTTGCCAACTTTTGGAACTGTGCACATAGTTTAGCCATAAGGTGGTGTGGCCAGGCACTGCTGGCAAATGCATCACAAGCTATGCTACAAAATTGGTAAGAAAATAGAAACATACTCCAGTCCCTTAGTAGAGTACATGTTTTGTGCTGGCATGCGACAGTTGAGACATGCACCAAATTCCTTAAGAGCACACACTTTTTAATAAATGTAGTGCCTCTTCAGTACACCAATCATCAAGACTGGTATGCAAAACATCAGTCTCAATAGATCTGGAGCTTTTTTTTTTGCCTCACTGATTAGTAAGTGCTGGCATTATGAGATAAACTTTAACATTGGTGAAGCATTGTGGATCAATGGGAATTTTTTTTTTTTACAGCATCATCAAGTACAATAAATTGTAGTTTGGTGACTGATATTACCATAGTGTGATTGTTCCATTTGTTTTAAGTGTTTGTACATTTCTAACACTGTCCACTTGTTACACCAGAGTCTCAAGGCTGAACTGGAGGTTGTACGGGAAGATCTGACCATGACTCAAAAGGACAAGTTCACGCTGCAGACAAAAGTGACTGAACTGAAAAATAGTATGAAGACTTTGCTACAGCAGAATCAGCAACTCAAATTAGATCTTCGTCAAAGTCGAACTAAGAAGGTTAGAAATTAAAAAATTACAATTGTTGTCAGCCCCTGAATTATATTAGTGTGACTAATAGTTTGTTTAGGGATACATGGTTAGTAATATATTTTTTTCTTTCTAGACATAATTATTTCTCTTGTATATTTGATGATGGGTGTGGTGTGTCACCAAGAATAAAAAACACCAGAACATGATATAAATAATAATACTTATTGTGTTATACAATATTTATGTTGAAATTCTTGCCCTACAATACCTGTTGGTCATGACCACTGGTCATGAGAACAAGGCATGGTGTCATTATCAGCATTGTCGGTCAACAGGGTGGAAGGAAACTTTGGGCATTATTGAGAGCTTCTTCTTATAGGGGGATAATAATAGGTGAAATAATAGATGCAGAATATAAATGATTGTTAATAGTTAAAGTAAATCCTCTGTAAACTGAAAATACAAGGCTCAGTGAAGGCAGACCTAACTGTTTCAGTGGATTGCAAAAGTTCTCAGTCATACCTACCAACTCTATACTCAGGCACGTATTTCTGTACATGCTTTACATGTACATTGCAGTGATTACTGTGAGTAACAGCGTGGCTCCCTCTGTACTGGCCGAGATCATAGAAACCTGTAATCCTGGACACCTAAACCTATAGGGTATGTGTACATGATGTTTTTTTCAGGCAGGTGCTTGCTGAAACATATTGAAGGCTTTCAGAAAATTGCCAAAGGATTGAACATGAGTATTTCTATGTAAAAATGACTTGCTATGCATATCCTTAGGGTTTTAAGCACCTTTTAACCACCTTAGGTTTCAAAAGACTAAACAGCTAACAGATGTGACCTGTCCACAGGGCTGTGGAGTCGGAGTCATGGAGTCTGAGTCTATTTTGTTGGAGTCTGAGTCTGTAGAAAATGGACCTACTCCTAATATATATAATACATTGGGTACAGTAGTTCAATGCAGTATATGCTGAATATTATTATGAATAATTTTATGTTCTATCTCAATAAATTAATCACTGGTCAACAGCATTTTTGGTGCCAAAGATATTTCAATGAATTTAGGGTAACTTTGGGGTGCTGATTCTGAATATGTCATCAGTTTTGCCAGATTGGCTCAAGTTTTTGAGATTTTTCGTAAAATGTGTAAAAAAAAAAAGACGTTTTTTGCTACACGCGCATTAACTTTATTGATATTGTCATGAATACAATAAATTTAACAAAGTAAATGTTGATTTTAGTTTATTTTAACTAGTTTTAGAAAGTAATCTTCAAAAATGAACAAGACATGAAAGATAGACATTTAATCGCTGGAAAAGCGCTTTTTATATGATTTCCTTCTATGTGAGCTATTGGGGCAGTCACGCTGTAGATTCCAGCAGTAATCAGCCATCATATGTCTGTCCCATCTGCCTTGGTACCTTTCCTCCATCACCATAATATCCTGATGAAATCTCTCCCATTGTTCTTCGCTAAAATCTCCAAGGTTTTCTGGAAATCTGTCCAAGTGACTGTGAAGATAATGCAATTTAATGCTCATGTGTACACCCAGATTTCTAAATCTCAATAGCATGTTTTGTACCAGTTCTTCATAATTGTCTGCCTTTTGATTTCCCAAGAAGTTCTTCACTACCAACACAAAACTACACCATGCAGCAGCTTCAATGTCATTCATTTCCTTAGGAAAATTTGAATCTTTAATGAGTTTCCGAATTTGAGGACCATCAAAGATTCCTGCCTTCAGTTTTTCGCTACTAAGACCAGGGAAAGATCTGCAGATGTACATGAAGCAATTACCATCTTTGTCTAATGCCTTGACGAACTGCTTCATTAATCCTAACTTTATGTGAAGTGGTGGTAGAATGATTTTTTCCCTGTCCACCAAAGGTTCGTTCACTATGTTTGATGCTCCTACTGTCAAGGTGTCCCTTGGAGGCCAATTCAGTTTCTCCCAGTGCTGATGTTTTGCTCTACTATCCCACATGCAGATAAAGCAAGGATACTTTGTGTATCCACTTTGCTGTCCAAGTAAAAAGTTGACCATTTTTAAATCAACACATATCAGCCACGAATGTTCATGGTAGCACAGTTTCTCCAAGACCATCTTGACATTTTGGTATTGTTCTGCAAGTTTAGTTGAGTGAGCTACTGGAAGAGATGCACACTGATTGCCATTGTTCAACAAAACACATTTCAAACTCCTTTTAGAACTATCTATGAAAAGCCTCCAGTCTACAGGACGATATACTTGTAAACCCATTTGCAGCATCAGGCCAGGAATATCCTTACAATATACAAGTAGGTCATCTTCACAGAAAAATGGAAGAAGTGCTTCTTCTCTGGTCCTGTAAGATGTAATTTTAGTTCCAGGCGTCAGACAATTTTTTTCACTTAGCCTTGAAGCTAAAAGTTCGGATGCACTTTTTGAGAGGTTGAGGTCTCTTATTAGATCGTTGCGCTCTCCTTGGGTAAATTGCGTAGGTGTTCTGAAACTTCCTTCATATTCTAGTTCACTTCCAGAACTAATGCTTAGCTCCATACCCTGCATTTCATCATCATCATCAGGTGGGGGAAGGTCAGGTAACATGGTAAACACAGGTACAGGCACATCTTCACAATGAGGGACAGGCCTTTTTGCAGATTCCATGTTAGGATACTCCCATTTTCGTTTCTTATGCTTATTGAATCCTTGTACTTGCACTGCACAGAAATAACAGTCATCATGATGATTTTTTTGCTCTCTCCACACCATTGGAACACCAAATTTGAAGCTTGTTCTTTGTCCTTTGCTCCATTTTCGTAATAATTCGATACATGCTTTGCACACTATGTGTGGTGCCCAAAACTTGTCTTGGTCCCAAGCATAACCCCAAAATAGGCAAAATACACTTTTTTAACGAAGTCTGTTATGTTTCTTCTATGTTTTGTCAGTGTATATTCACCACAAATGTAACAGAATGAGTCTGGATCGTTAAGACAACTTCTTCTTGATGAGTTCATGCTTTTCACTGGAAAACAGACAACAACATAAAGTTAGTGCAAAAATCAAGCTATGAACAAACTTTTAGAACACTAATTAACACAAAACTATATTGAGAACTGCTCAGTTCAAGTACTAATCCAAAGAAATTAATGAGATGATGCGTCGCATTTACCAACAAGTGCTATAAATAAGATACCAAAAATCTCAAAAACTTGAGCCAATCTGGCAAAACTGATAGCATATTCAGAATCAGCACCCCAAAAATACCCCAAATTCATTAAAATATTTTGGGCACCAGGAAAAAAAAAATTTTTTTTGTTGACCTGTATCATAATAATGATTAAAAAGTGATCACATTGTACTACAGTAAATTTATCATTTAAAGGGACACTGTCAGGTCATTTTTCAGTATGATACTAATATTGGGCAGACCTTTTAAAAACATGTAAAATCATTATTCTACCCTTTGTAGTTTCCATGTTATCAGCATCCTCACACCCTGCAGGGAACTCCTGGATTTGTCCTTTCCATTATAAGCAAACAGGAATAGTCCGGCTGCTGTATAAACTGTCATGTAATTATGCACTGTCCCTCAGCAGCTATCTCCTCCCTCCTCCATCTGCTCTCATTGCTGTGTGGTTTCACTTTCTGGAGCTACTGCTCTGTTCAGGACACAGAGGGAGAAAGCTACAGGTCTGCCTTATCTGATCCAGACTCCATTTGTTTCTGTAAAAAGGAATCCCTGCTGGGCTGTGAGAGACCCTGTGTTTATCTGACCTCTTGGTTTTGCTGCAAAGAGAAGAGGATACAGCCCCCTTCCCCACTGATATCCTCCTGTGCTGTGATGTGACTATGTGACATGCATATTCATCGTATGGGGAGTGGACAGCAGAGAACTAAGTGGATCATTCACTGTGAGTGACAGATGGAATGAATCTCTTTATTTGAAGTTTATAGAAGATAGGAGGGGAATATAAATAATAGAAATGCATAAATAGAGAGAGCTTAGAGAAAGGAATTAGAAAATGATAGCAGTTACATATTGATTTTTGAGCTGACCGTTGTTCTTTAAACATGAGCCGTGTATGAAGGTGTTGGAGTCAGGGAAATTGAGGAGTCAACAGTTGGTGGTTTGGCTATCCGACTCCACAGCCCTGTGGCTGTCCATGCTTCAGAGGTCTTCCGACTGGAAGACTCCTTAAACAGTATATAGCAAAGTTTAAAAGATGTCCAGATATTTGAGTACTTTCCTAGCGTAGTAAGAAATTAAAGCCTGTAAAAACCACAGCATAAAGATGCTTGTCAAAAACAGCAAGTAAGTGCTAAAAAAGATGCAAAAAAGACACTTCAGAGCAAAAAAACATACCAACTTGTCTTGGTGTTTCTCTGTTAGAAAACCTGGCACGTTCACCCACATGTAAAAGTTGTTGTGTGCACAGGCTCTTAGTTCAAGAGAGGAGGGTGACTCCCACTGTCTGTTGAGTATCTCACAAAATAAGCCAGTTAAGTCACAAAATACTTGAGTCTTTTTAAAAAGATAATAAAATACTTTTTGTGTGATCTGTTTTGTTCATGTTTCCTTACCTTGTTTTTCATGCTTTTTCCATTTCTTGCTTTTTCCTACAGAGGAAGGAGTTTAAAGGAGACAATACATCCTCTAATCCTGTGACACCAGTAAAGATACCAGACTGTCCTGTACCAGCTTCCCTGCTAGAAGAGCTCCTGAAGCCTACAACGATCAGCAGAGAGCCTCTGAAAAACTTGAATAGCTGTCTTCGCCAACTAAAGTAATATTGCTGTGTTTTAGAATCCCATTCTATAATTATCCTATTGTGAATGGCCAAAGAAAGTAAAAGTGTTTATTTATTAGAAGATCTAGATTTAAAGGGAACCTGTCAGCTCGTTCTAACCCCTACCCCCTTCCTATGCTATCACTAGCTGTCCCGAGACCCTGCTAGCTGATTCCTAACCATCCCTGTCTGATTTAAAAGCCCTATAAAATTTAAGAAAAATGATTTAAACTTGCAAGCAGTCTCCATCCGGAGATTGGAAAGGCAGGCTCCGGGGCTCCGTTGTCCCCCTCTTTGCTGACTCCTAGCACGCCCCGCTGTGCCACCTCTTTTTTGAAATTCCGGCCTCCTTTGCTATTATTATGAGCCGGCCATAAAGTCCTATCTGGACCAGTGCATTGTAGGGGCTTATGATGTGTTCGGCCTGGCTTCAATATGTGCATGCGCCGGAGACGGGCGATACCACGTGATCAGCCCCACAATGCAATGGGCTATGACGTTCTGGCACAGTGCATCATAGTAGCAAAGGAGGCGGGAATTTCAAAAGAGGTGGCAAAGCACAAGGAATGAGGACGCACAGCGGGGCATGCTAAGAGCCAGCAAGGAGGGGAGAATGGAGCCCCAGAGTCTGCCTTTTCAGTCTCCGAAATGGAGACTGCTTGTAAGTTATAAAGCATTTCTCTTGAACTTTATAGGGTACTTTTAGATCAAACGGGATGGTTAGGAATCAGCTAGCAATGTGCAGGGACAGGTAGTGGTAGCACAGGGGGGTAGAATGAGCTGACAGGTTCCCTTTAACGATCCTCGTACAGACCGCAATGCCTGGACTGATCAAAAGTCTCCAGACCCAACATTACTGCTTCATAGATGCATATGAAGTTGTAGGTACTTGTCAGGAGACCTTCCACCAGTCCTAATATTGAGGTCTGTATGTGGACCATAAAATATGCTCATTGAACCCGGCCTTAGGGGCAATGTTCCGATATGGTGTCAACTTTTTGTCTGTGCATGGATTTCTGGCAAAAACATTAATGCTTGCCGAAACAAACCTAACGTACCATGACATACAATTTACATCATGAAGCATGTCGGGACTTTGAGCAGTAGATGGCTATATTATATAGCTGGTAACTGTATCTAATAGCAGCAATTGACACCCCGTTTCTGCTGTAATCCTAATAAATGCAGATGTCATTGACCTGATGGGTTGCTATAGCAGCTGGGGACCGGCTAAATGCCCTTGTGCCGGTCAGTGATCTCTTCTGTGACATCCACTCTGAGGCTGGGTGTATTAGGAGACTGTGATTATCGCTATATACAGCAATACCATGGTATGTCGGTATATAATACAAGTGATCAGACTATCCCAAGTTTGAAACTTCTAACAAGGTGAAAAAATATATATAGATATCTATATACAATATATAGATATATGAAATAAAAAAGGTAAATCGCCCGCTTTTCCACAGTTAACAAAATGTAAAAAAAAAAAACATTATCTGTAAACAATCCATAAAATTAAGGCAATTAATTGGTAAACCATAATTGTGGGTTTTTTAATAGTTGCTGAAGTGCGGAAAAAAAATGCAATTAGAAGCTATCAAAGCATAGTATGTACCCAAAATTGTATTAATAAAAACACCAGTTAACCACACAAAATGCAAGCTCCCACACAGCTCCATTGATGGTAATATAACATTATTTGTTTTATTTTCAAAATATTAAGCCAATAAAATTGTAAGAAAAAAGGACCAATAAGAGGTATCTTTATAATTGTACTGACCTGGAGAATCATGTTTCCAAGTAATTTTTACTGTAGAATGGACCGTAAAATTAAACCCCCAAAACAATGGCGAGATTGCAGGGGTTTTCACCACTCCATTCCACTTAGATTTTTTTTATTTCTCCTTTATATGGTGACTTGAATGTTGGCATTCAAAACTGTATGTTTTCCAGCACATCACACATTCTTAAATGTCAGTACAAAGTAAAAACGTTTTGGCTGTTTAAAAAGGGAGAGGAAAAAATGAAATATTCTTTGAGGTAATGAGTTAAACACCTAATTAATCCTGCTATATCATTTATGAAGATTAATTTGTAGATTTTATTTAGTATGTAACAAGTGCAATAAAAGTGACTTAACGAGTGATAAAAGGGTACATGGGTGAAGATGATGTGGCCTGGAGTGGTTACAATCTACTGTGTTTCCCCCGAAAACAAGGCATCCCCCTGAAATAAGACATAGTGCAGGTTTTGTCAGGCTGCTAAATTTAAGCCCTCCCCCAAAAAAGCCCTAGGAAATTTAATTTTTCTTAGGTATGTCCATCTAACTGAAGATCAGGGCATGCAGCCGTCTGTGTATTTTACTGTACTGCCCGCCTGCTGTACTTGTCCTGGTGACCGACGCTGCAGTAGTACGGCACCGCTCTGAGCGGTCTGCCTCACCTAAGTAGAGGTATGGGCGGAGCCGTCAGCCAATCACAGTGCAGCAGCCACCGGTCAATGACAGCACAGTAGTTAGGCTCTGATTGGCCAGTGGCTGCTGCGTTGTGATTGGCCAGCAGCTTCTGTGCTGTAATTTTCCGATGGCACTGCCCATATACCTACGCAGCTGAGGCAGAGAGCAGAGCGGCACCCATAATACTGCAGCAGTGGACCAGTGAGCAAAGTTTGTGTCTGTCTGTGTGATTGTCTGTCTGTGTGTGTTGATGGGGGCTGCATGGGGATGATGTTGGAGGATATGGTATTGGGGGCTGAATGGCTATGATGCTGGGGGATACATTATTGTGAGCTGCATGGGGATGATGATGGGGGATACGGTATTGGGGTCTGCAAGGGGATTATGGGGATTTTTGGGTCTGCATGGGGATGATGGGGATATTTGGGGTTGCATGGAGATGATGGGAATATGGTATTGAGGCTGTAAGGGGAAATTTGGGTCTGCATGGGGATGGATGGAGGCTGCAAGGGGATGATGGGGATATTGGGGGCTATAAGTGGATGATGGGGGCTGCAATGGGATGATGGCTGCATGAGGATATTGGGGGTGCAAGGGGATGGTGGGGATCATGCAAAAATAAGACATTCCCTGAAAATAAGGCCTATCACATCTTTGGGAGCAAAAATTAATATAAGACCATGTCTTATTTTTGGGGAAACAGGGTACTAAGCTACACTATAGATGCTGGCCTGGTTTTCCAGAGAGATTGGGCTTTCTGTCTCAATGGCATGGATAGGAGTTATAGTGTAATTATATTCAGCGATGTCTGCGTTTTATTATAATCTTATAACATTTACTTTCCAGGCAAGAAATGGATAGTCTCCAAAAGCAAATGGAAGAGCACACCATAACTGTGCATGAATCTATGACTACCTGGACTGAGGGACAACTACAGGACTTTACATTACCTGACACACCAGTTGTGAGCAGTCCAAAACTCCAGGATCAGAATCTCAACAGTAATGACATCGAAAGACATGAGCAGGCACTATAGGCTGTATCGCTATAGACTATAGTTATTCCCTATCTGCTTTTTATTCCTTAAAGGAAACATTTCTATCTGTACAGCAGACTGGTAGCAAAAGAGCACAGCACATTTTTGATGTCTAAAAGCAAGAGACATTATTAAATATATGGAGATTTGATGACATGTATAATGTGTAAGTCACACACATATTATGTGCCTTTTGTAACAAAAATGAAAGGATGGATGTACCTTGATTTCCAAATGTTTTATGACCATACTCTTCATTTTAATTTATGTACTTTCCAACAGAAAGCTTAGAAATATTGAAAGTAGAATATTACAAGAGACGTAGGCATGAAAAAATGCTGTCCCACCTTACTCCCTGTGGCTGTTATATTACATATTCATCCCATTACATCCTACTTTACGTTTAGGACCATTAGCAGTTCCTTATTATAAAGTGCATAAAGATGAGAAGTATCTGCTTGGGTACTGTAAGATAAAGGGCTCACGTAAATTTCACCATTTAAGGTTTTCTTATTTATGGTATACCACAAATTAAAATGTACAGTCATCTTAGCATTCAGGAAAAAAAAAAACATTCTAGTATATTGCTGGCAGTTTTCTAGTATTGGATCAATGTTAAAAAAAAAAAAAAAAAAAAAAAATATGTAGCATATGAAGGATTTATTTTATATGGGGTGTGAATTGTTGTTATAACTGCGATTGTGGGGACTATACACATGAATAAAAGACTGTAAATGCTTTGTCGGTGCCATGTGGCAGAAGTGAATCTGATCTGTCATGGGAAGGCTTACATATTGTGTCTATGAGCAGTGTAAATGTGTCACTTCAGATGAAAATGTTGCTGTTTGTGCATTTGGAATATGTCACTGCCATTGGCAATATTAGCTTTTAATATGCTCCTGTAACTATGGAGTTGCTGACTATTGATTTAAACTGAAACTCCTTGTGATCCAGTGTATTAGCCTGAGGGAATTACTCCTGCTGCTGCCACTACAGGAAAATCATGGTACTACATGGCCAAATCCTCCAGAATGGGATCAGCTGTTTGCACCTGTTCTCTGCTCTGTCTAATTGAGGAAGGTCCTGAGCAAAATACCGACCTCCAGACATACGTATGCCATAATAAGAAAAGGAGTGGGCCAATATGTATCTTAATACTAATCCTGGATACCTATCTCACAGACTGTAAGTATGTAAGAGAACCACTTGGCAACTTGTGCTACATAGGCAGTTACCATCTTATACATGAGTTAAAGGCAACCTGTCAGGTACTTTAGATCCCCTAAGCTATCACTACCTGTCCCTGCAGCTTCTATACATCCCAAACCATCCCGCCTGACCTATATGTCAAGTATAATGGTTGTAAAAATGCTGTTTATAACTTACATTTAGGAATGTACTAGGAAGCTGCAGGGACAGGTAGTGATAGCTTAAAGGGCCTAAAGTATCTGGCAGGTTCCCTTTAATTCCTAAATTTTTATAAGGAATAACAGAGGAAACTGCACAATGAATTGTAAGAAAGTGCTTGAGCATTATTATTTTATGGAAATTATAAACTGGCATGCTGACAGATAAGTCATATCTAATGTATGAGTTCATATATTATATGCCAAAAAGTGAACTTGTACTTGGTCTCATAACCAACAGCCATTTTAGAGAGATTTCCTATGCTCATAACTACAGTGTATTGGGGAATTGCTGTATATGTTGTTTGTCCATTCTATGTTCTTATCTCAATACGTTTGTGGGGTATACATTATTAGTAGGTATGTATTCTTCACACCCAAGAAATCCAGTCAAAATTGTATCAAAGCATTGTACTATTACTTGGGCAACTCATTCATTTTGCTACATTTGAAATGGTTAATGTTTTGGTTTTGTTATGTCGGCTACAACTGGCCAGTAATGTAATGACTGATTTCCTGACAGTATTGGTACTGTACATCATAAAACAACTTTCCATAATTTTAGATGAATAAGACCTGGCAGACTCCAAACCTGTGCATTTCAGGGCATTGGTATGTAATGCAATCTCTTTTGTAATCTGATGTTTCCTCCTGTATGTTTCATCTGTATATGTTGTACATTCACAGTTATAAAGTCTCAGTAGTTTATATTATTTATAGTTTTGTCCTAAGTTAGTTCTGCAATCACCTAATATAGATTTATAGTGTGTCTGTCCCCCCCACTACACCATCCACCCCCAGAGAAGGTAGCTCTTTTCTGGAGTCAAGCCACCCATCTGACAGTATTTTCAGGCAATAAATAAATGTCTGCATTGTTTGAGGGGCACGGGCATACTTAGGAAATGAAGGATGCGGTCTATATCCTGATGTATTCGGTAAAAACTGAGTGGGTTATAAAGTTTTCTTGGGAACTTTTCAGAGGCAGTTCTTCAGGATTAAAGAAAAAGTCTGGATACAGAATAACTGCAATACCAAAAAGCCCATATTCATTTTCACTAGTCAAATTCCAGTGGTATCCAAAGTTATATTAACCTGTAACACTATCACTACCGTAAGGCATACAAGTTGCTAATTTCCCTAAACAAATATCTGCAGAATTGCATTTGACGCTATACTTTGTTACCTTATTTTTCTCAAACTGACACATTTTACAAACTGACACTTAGTAAAAAAAAAAAATTGTGTAACTTTCCCATCAAACATGAAGAAGACTTCTGGCATTTTGTAGTTGATTCTGAATGGTTTGTGATGTTATGGAAGTCTGTGGCATATATTACTATGGTGGATTACTGAAATACATATTGCAATGTAATATTTTTTATCTGTGTTTTTTTCATTAAGAATGTTTAATGTGCTTTTATTTATAGAGAGAAGAAAATCTATCTTAAGCAATTGATAAAATGTGGTATATCTATATAATATAAGGTTACAACTTTTAAACGTTAAAACCTGTATATAATGCTGTGTAAAGCATGTGGATACAATATGTGCATAAGATTCCTTTCAAAGTTTTTTTTTTTTTGTGTGCAATAAACTATTTTTGTTAAAATACTGAAGTATTGTCTGTATATAACCCCATATTTCATCATCTTGTTTAATACAAAAAGTCCTGAAAGACTAATAGCTGTTTTTAAAGGGATCCTGTCACCTCCGGAATGCCTCCTAAGCTACCAAAACATGTCCCTGCAGCATATTATCACTAATCTCACACTCCTTTTGTCTCCTAAAAGCATCATGTCAAAGTGCATAAAACATTTTAATACTTACTCATTAGTGATTATAATTAGCAGGGGCTATTTTCTTTAGCCCTTAAGGTGTGTTGTTTTGCAGCCTCGAGGACCCACCCTCTGTCTGTACTGCTTTGCTTGTGCAGGCTTTGCCCTCCCCCTCTCTGTCACTCACAGAATTCAATCATTAGTCCTGCCTTCAGCTCCACATCACAGCAGCACAGAGAGAGAGGGTGGATCCTGGAGACTGCAAAACAACATGTCCTAAGGGCTAAAGAATATAGCCCCTGCTAATTATTATCCCTAATGAGTGAGTAATAGTGCATTAAAATGGTTTTTCACAGGATGCTTTTAGGAGACAAAAGGAGTGTGAAATTAGTGATAATATGCTGCAGGGACATGTTTTGGTAGCTTAGGAGGTGTTTTGGAGGTGACAGGATCCCTTTAAAGTTGTTTGCTTGTTCCTAGTGATACAACTTGAAGCTCATGGGCTCCAATACATAAGCTCCAATGGGGCCCCCAATTATTGCAAATCTTTCATAGTATTAATCTTTTTCCATAGGGCAAAACGACTTTTGGGGCGGCCTAGACTCCAGAGCCTAGGAGCGATTGCAACCCCTGCACTTATTGTAGTTACGCCCCTGCTTGTTCCTGATACTAATCTGTGTTGCCTGGGACTGTCTCTGAGCTGAATCAGTCTTTTTTCCCTTATGGCAGCTGACAATACAGTCCCTTCTTACGTCCCTTACAGGAGGAGATTTCTTGGCTTTACTGGGATGCTACTGCAAAGGGGACTTTAAAAATCTTCTTTTTAGGATTTATGTGGTCCGAGCAGTCATGCCTGCAGTCTTCACATTTATCACTTATCCTATGGAAATGGGTGAAAGAGTAATCTTAAGAAGATATGTGGGAAGAGAAAGAAAAGCAGAGGATATTAGCCTGGGGCAGGAACAGAATGTTTTCTTTAAGTGGGATTCACTCAGAAAAAAATACATTCCTTACCATAGACAGAATGAAAAATACACCCAACCCATCACATAGGGCCACGTCACACCAGGTGACGTCGCCGGAGATGTCGGCGGCGATGGGCGGGAGCGTGCACATTTTTGGAGCACCGCCTGCGTCGCCGTCGCATGTTTACATGCAGCGACGCACCGGTGATCTGACAGGTGGCGTCGCCGCTGGGGTGTCTAAAAACCTCAGTGGCGATGCCTTAACATGGGAGCCTATGACTCCCATTGCCTGGCAGATCGCCGTCCCCTATTTACATGGGGCGTTGTGTACACATTGCCCTAGAGTGGTCGCCTGGTTTCAGAGTGTGCTGCTCTGAAACCAGGCGACCACTCAAATGCGTCGCCCTCGCCCATTCACATTAGGTGACGCATTGGCGATGTCGGCGGTGATAGGCCACGCCCCCAGCGTTGCCTAAAAAATTGCCGCCAACATCGCCAGGTGTGGACGGTACCCATAGTTGTTTAATGCTATGTGCTAAGTAAGTATGATTGCAACAATGCACTGCTATGATGCACCATGTTGAGATTACCTTTAAGGCCACGTTACACACACACATATCTGTTCAGATATTGGTCACAGATATCTGGTTGCAGTGAAATCATGGATACATTGTTACATTTGTACACAGCCACAAAATGGAACAATGTGTCCATGATTTCACTGCAACCAGAGATCTGAGACCAATATATGAATAGATATCTGTGTGTGTAACGTGGCCTTTAGTTTCATGAGAGAGGGCTCTTGCTGTATGGTAGTTCCTCAAAATGTTTTGGGTTTGGGCAGTCAGCTTTGAGTCACCTCGGAGGCGTATGAGTGCACAGTTCAAGATTCAGGAACTCAGGAAGTGCCATGTCATGATTTGAGGTTAGGCCACTTCTACGATCACCCCTGAATTTGTCTTGGTTTACTTGCTGCTGATAATGCAGTTATACCATTTTAATGGTATGTTTGTTGCATTTTCTTCCATTTAGATAAAATGGTTTTGACTTGTAAATGTTGACACAGTTGCACTTTAGTGAGACACAAGTTATACGGTACAATACTTTAACATTCTCTAATTTAAAACATTGCAACAGCAAAGGGCTCTATGACTTTTTTTTAAGTCTCTCAGACTATGTTCACACAAGTCCTGGACGCAGTATCCTCTCCTGTAGGGAAGTCGGTGATCTCCGTGGGTGAACTCAGATGCCCGTGACCATAATCAGTGTTCAGGGCACAACGGCTTTTCCCTGCAATCACTAACCGAGATCACCTCAGATTCAGCAGCAATAAATTGACATGTTTTCGGCCAGGAAGCCGCATTGCATGTCTGTTTATGCTGTGGAGAAAATGAGCACAGTGGTCACGGGATTTCTCTAAATCTCATCCACTGTGCTTGTACTGTACAACACAGCGTTTTGGACGTAGCAACAACACACTGCGTTCAAAACCCTGTAAACACTAATCATAGGAACGTGCACTTATACACTCCCTGACAGAAGTTATGTCGCTTATCCATGTTATGTAAATAAAAGCTTATAACCTGATGTTAAATTCATTCATTGGTTGTATAAATTACTCTTTTGAAAGCTGAAAGCCTCCGAAATGTGGTTTAGTTTAAGAAAATAAATTGGCATCAATGCTGAAATATTAATCATTTAACACAGAATGGTCAGATTTTGGCAAGACAAAGGTTTTGTCGCCCACAGGAAGTAATGTGATTTTCAAACAAAAAATTAACTTAAAATACAAATATATGTTGCATAAGATTGGTGAATGAAGTTGTGGTGGTTGTAGATTCATATTTAATATTTTGTGTGACTTCCATGAACTTGAAGGACTGCATCCATGTGGTTCAACAATGATTCATACAATTTATTAATGAAGTCATCAGGAATAGCAAAGAATGTAGTCTTACATGCCTTCCAGAGTTCATGTAGATTCTTTAGTTTTGTCTTCCAAGCTTTCTCTTTCATCCTACCGCAAACATGCTCAATGATGTTCATGTCTGGTGATTGGGCTGGCTAGTCCTTGAGCACCTTGATCTTTTTTGCCTGGAGGAACTTTGTTGGCGAGATGGATGTATGTGATGGATCACCATCCTGCTGCAGAAATTGACCCCTTTTATGATTTGGAAAATAACAGGTAGTTAATACTTCTTGATATTTTAGGCTATTGATATTGCCTTCCACCTTGCAAATGTTTTGCACACCCTCATACTGAATGTAACCCCAGAACATGATCTTTCCACCACCAAATCTAGCTGTTTTCTGGGTGTATTTTGGATCCATACAGGCTCCAGTAGGTTTCCTGCCGTATTTTCGGCGGCTGTGATGTAATTCTACTGAAGATTCATCAGAGAAATCCACCTTCTGCCACTTTTCCAGTGTCCATTTGTTTAGCAGACTGTGGGACTTTGCAAATGCCACACGGTTTTTCATTTGCCTTTTGTTTAGTGCTGGTTTCTGGGCACTGATTCGACCATGGAGGCCATATCGAGACAGAATCCTACAAGCTGTTCTAGTTGACACAGGGACTTGAGGTGACCAGGCCTGTTGGAGCTCTGCTGCAGTGGAAGAGAGGCTTGCTTTGGATTTTCCAACCAACAAACGTTCCTCCTGAGCCGCTGTCTTGCAGGGTCTGCCGGACCTGGGCTTGTCAAACACATCTCCAGTCTCTTCAAATCTTTTTTTAATTCTTTGTACTTGACACTGAGACACATTAACCCCTTAGTGACGGAGCCAATTTCCACCTTAATGACCAGACCGTTTTTTGCAATTCTGACCAGTGTCCCTTTATGAGGTTATATCTCTGGAACGCTTCAACGGATCCTAGCGATTCTGAGATTGTTTTTTCGTGACATATTGGGCTTCATGTTAGTATTAAATTTTGGTCGATAATTTTTGTGTTTATTTGTGAAAATATAAAATAATTGGCAAAAATTTTGAAAATTTGACAATTTTAAAATTTGTAATTTTTATTCTGTTGAACCAGAGCTTTATGTGACACAAAAGAGTTAATAAATAACATTTCCCACATGTCTACTTTACATCAACAACAATTTTGTAAAAAAAAATTTTTGGGGTTAGGACGTTATAAGGGTTCAAAGTTCATCAGCAATTTTTCATTTTTCCAGCAAAATTTACATAACCTTTTTTTTAGTGACCACATCACATTTGAAGTCTCTTTGAGGGGTGTACATGACAGAAAACACCCAAAAGTGACACCATTCCGAAAACTACACCCCTCAAGCTACTCAAAACTACATTCAAGAAGATTATTAACCCTTCAGGTGCTTCACAGAAACTAAAGCAACGTGGAAACAAAAAATGGCCATTTTAATTTTTCCAACAAAAATGTTCTTTTAGCCTCAATTTTTTCATTTTCACATGGGCAACAGGATAGAATGCATCCTAAAATTTGTTGGCCAATTGCTCCTGAGTACACTGATACCTCATATGTGGTCATAAACCACTGTTTGGGCGCACGGCAGGGTTCAGAAGGGAAGGAGCGCAATTTGACTTTTGGAGCTAATTTACCATTCAAAAAGTGAAATGGCGCTCCTTCTCTTCTGAGCCCTACCGTGCACCCAAACAGTGGTTTATGACCACATATGAGGTATCGGTGTACTCAGGAGAAATTGGCCAACAAATTTTAGGATGCGTTTTATCCTGTTGCTCATGTGAAAATGAAAAAATTGAGGACAAAAGAAAATTTTTGCGAAAAAAAAGTACTTTTTTCATTTTTACGGATCAATTTGTGAAGCACATGGGGGTTCAAAGTGCTCTCTATGCATCTAGATAAGTTCCTTGGGGGTCTGGTTTCCAAAATGGGGTCACTTGTGGGGGGAGCCCCAATGTTTAGGCACACAGGGGCTCTCCATACACGACATGGTGTCCGCTAACAATTTGAATGGAAAATTAGCTCCAATTGTTAGCGGACACCATGTCACGTATGGAGAGCCCCTGTGTGCCTAAACATTGTAGCTCCCCCACAAGTGACCCCATTTTGGAAACGAGACCTCCCAAGGAACTTATCTAGATTGGTGGTGAGCACTTTGAACCCCCAGGTGCTTCACAAATGAATCCGTAAAAATGAAAAAAGAAAATTTTTGTGGAAAAGAAAGTACTTTTTCATTTTTACGGATCAATTTGTGAAGCACCTGGGGGTTCAAAGTGCTCTCTATGCATCTAGATAAGTTCCTTGGGGGGTCTAGTTTCCCAAATGGGGTCACTTGTGGGGGAGCTCCAATGTTTAGAGACACAGGGGCTCTCCATACGCGACATGGTGTCCGCTTACAATTTGAATGGAAAATTAGCTCCAATTGTTAGCGGACACCATGTCACGTATGGAGAGCCCCTGTGTGCCTAAACATTGCAGCTCCCCCACAAGTGACCCCATTTTGGAAACTAGACCCCCCAAGGAACTTATCTAGATTGGTGGTGACCACTTTGAACCCCCAGGTGCTTCACAAATGAATCCGTAAAAATGAAAAAAGAAAATTTTTGTGGAAAAGAAAGAACTTTTTCATTTTTACGGATCAATTTGTGAAGCACCTTGGGGTTTAAAGTGCTCTCTATGCATCTAGATAAGTTCCTTGGGGGTCTAGTTTCCAAAATGGGGTCACTTGTGGGGGAGCGCTAAAGTTTAGGCACACAGGGCTCGCCATACACGACATGGTATCCACTTACAATTCCTATTTATAGTGGACACCATGTCACGTATGGAGAGCCCCTATGTGCCTAAACATTGGAACTCCCCCACAAGTGACCTCATTTTGGAAACTAGACACCCCAAGGAACATATCTAGATGCACAGTGAGCATTTTGAACCCCCAGGTGCTTCACAAACTGATCCGTAAAAATGAAAAAGTACTTTTTTTTTCACAAAAATGTTCTTTTTTTCCTTTTTACAGACTAATTTGTGAAGCACTTGGGGTTGAAAGTGCTCACTATGCATCTAGATAAGTTCCTTGGGGGTCTAGTTTCCAAAATGTGGTCACTTGTGGGGGAGCTCCAATGTTTAGGCACACAGGGGCTCTCCATATGCAACATGGTGTCCGCTAACAATTTGAATGGAAAATTAGCTCCAATAGTTAGCGGACACCATGTCGCAGCATATGGGGAGCCCCTATGTGTCTACACATTGGAGTTCCCGCACAAGTCACCCCATTTTGGAAACTAGACACCTCAAGGATTATATCTAGGGGTATAGTGAGCATTTGGAACCTACAGCTACTTCACAGAATTTGATAATGTCATATTGAACATTTTTTCACACAATTTCTCACTTTTAGAGCATGTGCACAAGACACGGAGACACCGTGTCCTGGTCGTCTCCTCCCCTGCATTTTTTTTTTAGTATTTCTTTAATAAATAAAAAAAAAAAAACGACGTCGGGCTTCGCCATATTTTTGGTCCAGCCAGGTACAGCAGGCAGCTACGGGCTGCCACCAACCCCTTCTGCCTAGTTTTACCTGGCTGGAAACCAAAAATATAGGGAAGTCCCTTTTTTTTAAAAATTATTTCATGAAATAATTTTTAAAAAAAATGGCGTGGGCTTCGCCATATTTTTGGGCCAGCCAAGTACAACTAGGCAGCTGGGGGCTCGAATCCTCAGCGTAGGGAGGCCCAAGCTTTCTGGGCCCCCCCCCCCCGCTGCAAATTGCAGCCCGCAGCCGCCCCAGAAAATGGCGCTTTCATAGAAGCGCCATTTTCTGGTGCTGTATCCAGCTCTTCCAGCTGCCGTGTAGCGGTGGCAGACTGGGTAATAAGGGGTTAATACCAGCTTTTTCGCAGCTGGCACTAAGCCCGAGATTCATAACGTCTGGCCAATATTAGACCGGACCATTAGGAATCTCTAGTAATTTGTAAAGAAGACACAAGACAGAGAAAAATATTTTTATTAGAAAAAAAACACAAACACTATTTGGACTCCATCTTTATTATTCTTTGACGTCCGACGTAGTCCAGTGGGAAGGTCCGACGTAGTCCAGTGGGAGGTCCCGCGACGATTCTCAGTTTTATAGCATATGGGGCATCCCCCATATGCTATAAAAGCAGGTTCATTGCCAGAAGGATGACAGGTCATGAACTCAGTGAGTTCATGACCTATCAGAATCCTCGGGTCACAAGGGGTTAACTGTGCTCTTCATGGCGGTCTCCACATCCGGTCAACATCAGTGGTGATCTATCAGGATCCTGGGATCCCATAGGGATCCTGGGATCACCACTGATGGTGAACTGATGTGGAGATCACCATGAAGAGCACAGTTAACAAGGGGTTAACTGTGCTGTTCATGGTGGTCTCCACATCAGATCACCATCAGTGGTGATCTATCAGGATCCTGGGATCCCACAGGGATCCTGGGATCACCACTGATGGTGATCTGATGTGGAGATCACCATAAAGAGCACAGTTAACAAGGGGTTAACTGTGCTGTTCATGGTGGTCTCCACATCAGATCACCATCAGTGGTGATCCCAGGATCCTGATAGATCACCACTGATGGTGATCTGATGTGGAGACCACCATGAACAGCACATTTAACCCCTGGATTCTGACAGGTCATGAACTCACTGAGTTCATGACCTGTCATTCCCTGGGCCGCACAGCAGGGGTTAACAGCGGCACGCGCGTGCACGCACACCAGGGTGCGTGCACAGAGGAGGCGAGCGCCGCAGGAGACAGAAGCAGCAGGAGCCGCCGGCAGGAGAAGCCCCCAGGACCGGAGGACCCCGGGACCGGAATCAGGATCGTTGGTAGGTAAGAGTGGTGAGGGGGGATTTACTGGGGCACGGGGGGGGCCCTACAAACAGTTTAGAGTCGGCGGGGCCTCTGGGGAAAAGGCACCGGGCACAAGGTATCGGGGGGGGGGGAGGGGGCCGGGGGATGCCCGGAGGCCGGGGGATCCCTGCAGGGGACTAGGGTGCACCGGGGTAGGACATTCCCATGCAGCCTGACATGTGTGACATGTCAGGCTGCATGGAGATGCAGGGGAGGCAGCACACCGCCGCCATTTTTGAATGGACTGGGGGGACGGAGGTGTGGGGGGTCCGGGGGGGCTCGATCTCCGGCACCGGGGGTCTTAGGGGCCTTAGGGGTTAATGGATCACTTTGATCCGACATGTGTTTTCATGTCGGATCAAAGTGAAAGCATTTTTTACAAAGCACTTTCACTTTTGTAATGTGATGACCGGTAAACGGTGTTTACCGGTCATCACATTACAGGTGCGGGTACAAAAACAGCTAATTACTAATCTCTAAGTTGTAAGCTACAATCGGTACGCTGACACCCTAGAGGTATTAGCTCCAGGGGCGGCGCTATAGAGCTTTTTCCTGCCAACCTCTACAGACGTCGGCTAGGCTTTAGTACCCTTTTTTTCCGACATCTGTAGACGTAAGGCTGTCGTCTAGAGTTTAAAGGTGCCAGCCACGCCTGCAGTGGATTTGGTCTTCAGCCTCTTGATAATCAAGGCTTTGGTGGCAGGGTGGATTTTTGGCATTTTGGCAGAGCTCAAGTTTCAGTTCAAGTGAAGGTCTGGGGTGCTGGGTTTCTTTTTAGACACACCCTCTAATTAACCGATCATTTACTGAGCATAGGTGAGGATGTAAACTAGGATTGGGTGCATTATATGACCAGGCGACAAAACATTCTGTCTCGCTAAAATCTGACCGTTCTGTGTTCATTAAATGATCAATATTTCAGCATTGATGCCAATTTATTTTCTTAACCTAAACCAAATTTCGGCGGGTTTCAGCTTTCAAAAGAGTAATTTATACAACTAATGGATGAATTTAATGTCAGGTTATATGCTTTTATTTCCATAACATGAATAAGCGACATAACTCCGTCAGGGAGTGTAGTATTCAGGCAATTAAACTCCACTCATACATCCTAAAAATTATGTCCGAGTCATCACTTTTTCTTAAATGGAATCTGTATAGCACCTGATGAAGAGGGCAGATTACCCATGAAACGCGTGTAGTGCATTTTATTCATAAAAAATTGTTTAAATAATATTCTCTTCCCTCTTGGTGTTCTGTCGACAGTGCAGTGCTCAGTTAAAAAAAAATAATTATTTTTTAACTTTTTGCTTCATTAAAGGGAATCTGTCACATCTAAAGATATTAGGAATTACAGCTCTTTAATATGTAGCTGCCTCTTTTTCAACGAACCTAAAGTAATAGAACAATTACCGTATGTCAAAAGCTCTTAAATGGGCTGCAATGGCTATTCCCTTGATAATTCATAATCAATTAAGCAGGTAAAAGGTCTGGTGCTGATTCCAAGTGTGGCATTTTCATTTGAAACCTAATGTTGTGAAACCACAACATGTGGTCAAAGGTGCTACCACTGGAAGAGAAATGAACCATCATTAGACTGGAAAAAAATAAGAAATCCATAAGCACAAAAATGTTAGGAGTGATTAAATCCACAGTTTGGTACATTCAAGAGCGCACTCTGAGAGTTTGGGAACTCAAAAACGTTCTGGACATGTCTGGAAGAAATCTGTGGTGGATGATTGCATAATCCTTAACATGTTGAAGTAAAACCCCTTCCCAACATCCATCCAAGTGAAGAACACACTCCAGGAAATAAGTGATTCAGTATCGGAGTCTGTCATAAAGAGAAGACTTCAAGAGAGCAAATACAGAGGGTCCACCACAATGTGAAAACCATTAATCATCTTTAAAAACAGGCCATATTCGACTTTGCCAAGAAAAAAACTGAAACAGCCAGCCCATCTTTGATGAAGCATGCTGTCATGCCTCAAAGACACAAGGCTGGTTCTACTGGGCAGGGAGATTGGTTCCCAGCACAAGGCTTCACGTGATCTTCCCATCCTAATGTTCTTCCTCCCACACAGAGTTCTATCCCAGCCCATGGTCCAGCACCGTCCTTTGGCTCCCCATCAATGGCTTTCCCCTGGAGCATGCAATCACTGAACAGGACTTATGAGAGCGCACCCTCCTCTCATTTAAAGGTCCAATATGGCCTAACATGGAAATGCTTCTCAGCCTATTACTGAGAGGTTCTGTGTATATAAGGCGCCCATCTTAAGGAAAGTGCCTGAGCAACGTCTGTAGCCATTAGTAGTTTTGCTTGTTCTCAGGACCCCTTGTTTGCCCTTGTCCCTTCTGTCTGACATGTCTTGCCACAGAGCTTGCTGTGACTGCACAGAGCATGCTGTGAGCCTATGTCTGTCTTGAATCTGCTACACCTTGTACCACCCTGCTCTGGACCCTGCTGAATTTGGCACCCATTGCTATAGCTAGACTTTTCCTGCCTGCTGGCTCGTCTAAACACTTTTGTCTGTGCTGCTCTGTCAATTCAATCAAGACTGTGTTCCTTCTTAAGCCTCTCTGAGCCTTTTCCTGTTTTGGAGTCCACATAAACAGCTCCTCTGTGGTCCAGTGGATTCACATCCCCACACTCGCGCATCTGTGGGCTTAAAGGGAACCTGTCCATTGGTTTATGCCCCCTCAGTTATCACTGTCTGTACCTGCAGCTTCATAATACTAGTCTAATCATCCCTGTCTGAGCTCATAGTGTAATGTTAGGCTATGTGCGCACTTGCCGGGTTTTGGGCGGTTTACCTGTGTAAACCGCCGGTTTGTTTACATTAGTTTTATGTAAATTTATGTTAATCCAAACCGGCGTTTGGATTAACATTAAAACCAATGTAAACCGACCAAGGCTGTGCACACTCCGGCGGTTTACACAGCCTCATCCGTTGCTAACCCGCAGGTTTCCCAGCGGGTTAGCAAAGAATGAGCATGTTCTAAAAACCGGCGGTTCTGCAGCGGCTGCAAGCAGAATCATGTGCTGCTTCCAGCCGCTGCAGACTCGCCGGCGAGAACACGCTGTGCAACCGCCGGCTACCGCCCGTCACCCGCCCGGCTCCCGCCACACATACCCGCCAGGAAGCCGGTGGACGGCTCCGGAGCTTCCTGGCGGGTCCGCCCAGCCGCCGCCGACAAACCCGCCGGTAAGTGTGCACTTACCCTAAAAGGTGAAAAAAAGCATTTATACACTTATATTTCAGTCTACACCTTGGAGGAGGGAGACTGTCTGGCAGGATAATAGTTAACTCACTATTACCTTGCATGGCTAAAGGACCTGTGTGATGTAACGATCATGTGACCATAGTGGGCGGAGCTAAGCGACCAAACTCATATGTTATAGCGACTTGGCTCTGCCTATTGTCACATGGTTATGACATCACATCAGGTCTCCCAACATATTCTAACATAAGGCTGAAATGTTAACTATTAACTTGCCAAACAGTCTCCGTCCTCCAAGCTGGAGACTGACAGACTCATTACATAAGGAAATGTAAGTGTATAAATGCTTTTTTTTTTTCACCTTTCACATTACACTATGAACTCAGACAGGGATGATTAGACTGGTATTATAAAGCTGCAGCTACAGACAGTGATAGCTGGAGGGGCACAAACTAGCTGACAGGTTCCCTTTAACAGTTTGCACAGGCCATTTTCCCTGCTGGCTCTGCATTCTCTGCCCAACAGGAACTCGCCCTTGTGTGAAAGGAACAACAGAGCCGTCTTGCAGACTATGGACACCCATCTGAGCTCCCTGCAAGCAGAAGATCCAGCGGCAACGTCTACACAGCTTGACAGCCTTCAGCAAGAGTCGCAAGGCCGAGTGCTGGACTAATTGGTCTCGGTTGATGAGCACCTGACAGGTCTGCATTGTACTGCTAATCAAGCTCCGCTCCAGTCACCTGTTCCTGATCCGGTCGTGGTGCCTGTGTCCACCCCACCACCTTGTCTCTGCAAGCCATTCCACTAGAACAGAGATTCCAAGTTGTGCAGGAGTCAACCTATGCCAACTGCACTTTAAACTTCTACCGCAGCAATACCCAATGGACCCTGCCAAATAGCCTTCCTTGCCTCTCATCTGGAGGGAGAGGCCTTGGCCTGGATTAATGTCCTGCTGGAGAGAAATTACTCTATTTGTCTCTCATCTTCAAAACGTCCTAGAGACATCAGTAAGGTCTTTAACAAACCTGATTGGGTTGCCTCCACTGCCAAAACGTTGTTAAATCTCCAGCAAGGTGACCTTATGGTGGGGTCAGTAGGCTACCCAGTTTCATACCTTGTCATCTGAAATATAATGGACTAATGAGGCCTTGGTACGGGCATTCTGGCAAAGTCTTTCTGGAAGGATTAAAGACAAACTGGCAGAACGCGATTTGGACTCCACGTTGGATGATCTTATCTCTCGCCATCTGGATCGATCTGAGGTTCCAGGAGTGATCCATGGAGAAGACTCAGAAGAGCAGACTCCCTCGTCTGGCTCCTTCCTTCCAGAGGTCTCCCTTTCCCTGAACTCCTGTCTCCACCTCACCTGAGGGACACTATTCTAGGTACCACCGAAGAAGTGGAACTTTTAGATTGGAGATCTTCACAAGGAGATGGTATTCTACGTGCTGCCCAATCTCTCACCTCCCCTCCTGGGTACAGTTTCTGTGGTTACGAAAGCACAAATCTGTCGTCAACTAGCATACCAGTGATGTATTATGTTGGGGTCAGTTGTGTTATTAGAAGTGCCTTAAGACATTATTAACAGGTAGCACCCCTAGGTCTCCATCCGCCTTCTGGTCATTTGCTGACATCTTTGACAAGATAGAAGCAGAGATTCTACATTCTGACATGCTGTACGATTGATTCTAGGTACTACTCTTTCTAGAGGCCGCATATACCCCTTATCGCCGTCAGAGACCCAGGCCATGTCAGACTACATAAAGGAGAATCTGGAGAGAGGATTTATCCAAAAGTCCTTCTCGCCAGCTGGGATGGGTTTCTTCTACATGAAGAAAAAGGATGGATTCTTGCGATCATGCATTGACCATCATAAAAAATAAGTTCCCGCTTCCTCTCATCTCTTAGTTATTTGATTGACTTTGAGGAGCGAGAATATTTTCCAAGTTAGATCTTGTCCACTACTACATACAGACCTCTCCCTGAGGAAGCTGTGCGGGCGAAACATATGTAGGAGCTATAGGACCTACTCTCTCTCTTTCCCTGGGCTGCTATCCCGCATTTTTTGACCTTATAGGTATGATCCGCTGGATGTTTTACTATGCTCAGTTGTTACTCTGACTGTTGGTATTGTTAACCTTACTATGGGTACAGTCTTGTATGTACGATCTTGTCTGATACTTGTTCTGAGAACCAATAGGTGGTAATTTTTACCATAATGGTGCACTTTATTTATTTATTATGTGGTTCTCTGTAGTATCTGTACATTTATAATATACCCTGTATGTACACTGTATAACTCATATGTGGTTTGTAGTCAAGTACAACTGTTCCATATTTTGGTCCCTAAATGTTGGTTTGAGTTGCATCTCAGAACCTCTGCTATGTCACTTTTAATCACACTTTTTTACACTTGATTGTAATAAATAAAAGTTGTTTTACTGCAATATACTCCATGATTTCCTCCAGTTTATAATAGATCTTGGGGAAGCATACAATCTCATCTGGATATGCGCTGGAGACGAGTGGAAGACAGCCTTTAAAACCCATGATGGACACTGTATCTGTAAGTATAGACAAAGATAGTCCAAAAATAGCGATACAACCAGACCAAAAGTAATATTTTGTAAGAAAATGTACTTTATTTATGAAAAAAACACAACACCAAACAACACACAAGTTTAAAATCCTCATAAAAAGCTATAATATAGCTATACTCTTGTCCACTTGAGAAGTTCTCAAGGGACACCTCCCCCCTCTCTCCTAGAACAACCTGAGAAACTGTTTAGTTAAACAATAATGAGTGGTCATATACACAGGTATTTCCATACAAAGTAATTTACATGTAAAGTGCAAGCATATAATCAAATTAATATAGTTTTCAGCAAAAGCAGTTTAAGGGCCCCCTTATTTGAGTGAGAAGTTCAATAGGTGCACTTGCCTCAGTGCATATAGGTTAAACAACAGATAGTAAATAGCAGATATCCTACAAATGAGTATACACTCCAAATATACACCTATAGATATTAATATAAGCAGCCATAGTTGTTTGTTCCACCCTATATCTCAAATAAGGCTATCTGCTCTATATAAAGCCCTCATGCAAAGGCTAGCATGTGTTAGATCATCCCAGCATGTAGTACCAGATAAACAACTCCCTCAACCCACAGAAATCATTACATTTATATTCATAATGGTTAAATAACAAAGAATAAATTCTTTTTTGCCTCTATATAAAGAATATAAAGTGCCAATACCCGGGGCTTATTTTTTATATAAGGAGCTGCAGAAATCTTACAACATAATGATAGTGATCTCAGATGCTGCCAAATGCACAGAGATGATCATATGCTGCAATCATTAGAGGAATAAATGTAAAGATCCTGAGAGAAATATGACCCCAATAGATTAAGTCAGCTTTACCCAGGAGGTAGCATGGAGGGGGGGGTAATGGCGCTCCCCACGCGTATCACCGCCTGCGCCTGGCGGCTTCGTCAGGGGAAGTGTCTGTATCTGGTCATGCCCTTCAGTTTGAGCATTGCTCCTGTGTTATTTCAAGAATTCGTCAATTATATATTTCATGACCTACTCTACTGTGGTTGTGTATGTAGATGAAATCCTGATCTTCTCACCTAGACATTTCTGCACACAGGAGGCATGTCTGTCAGGTCCTCCTGAGACTTAGAATCGACTTTACACCAAGTTTGAGAAATGACTCTGAGCGAAAATTTCTTCCCTTCCTCGGCTATATAATTTCCAACACCAGCTATGAAATGGATCCCGAGAAAGTATCGGCCATTTCTCAAGTGGCTAGGTCCTGTCGGTGTCAAAACCATCTAGCGGTTCCTAGGAGTCCCCAATTTATTCCACACTTCTCTGCTTTGGTTTGGAAATATCATCACCTTAACCTGCAAAGACATGGACTCTAAAGGTACCGTTACACGGCACAACGTTGAAATGATGTCGGCAGCAATCTCGGGGCGCGCAGTCATTTTTGGCATCATTTCAACATCGCTGGTGAGATGTCACACATATAGATATCGTGAAAAACTCGTCAGCAATGTAGTGTGCAGGTATCGTTCGCAAACCCCGTGAACAATCCCTGGTCATTGCTGTGAATGGGCGAAGTTGCTCCCAACATCATTATCGCGGTGTCACACAGAGCGATGCTACCAGATCGCTTGAACGACATCGACAGGTTTTCCACCATGTTGGTAAACCTGTCAACTCTAATCCAGTGATTTATCGCTGCAACTTGGCAGTGTCACACGCAACGACATCGCTGGTACACCTCCAAACCCATGACGTATCAGCGATGTCACTGACTGACTATGTAGTGCCGTGTAACTGGGCCTTGAGACATGAACTCCAAAAGCAGAGTGATCATACCTTGCATTTAAGCAAATAAAAAAGCCAAGAAGCCAGCGCTGCCTAAGGTTAGCACGCAATACAAAAAGTGCATGTGCACATAATTTCTAACTGTACTTTAAACTGAGACATTTGGCAAACAATTGATCAATTCTTTGAGCTACCCCGCCATGTCACGGCATTCTCAGATGGGCAGTCCTACTCTACATTTTTTAATTCGCTGTGCCATTACGGCCTCCTGAATGTATTAAAAGCAGAACCATATCAAATGCACACGTACCTGAAGCATTACTGAACCACTCCCATGGCGCCAGAAAAGCAGCGCAGATAAAGGCAGTCCAGGTCCGGACATGACATCCAGACATTATCAGATCTGACCCCCACACTGCCCAACCAACAACCATGGATGAGGGTAGAAAAGGCCCAAACACATGTACAACAATCAAGCAGAGCCTATGGGCAGGGTATGGCCGCTGCATGTATGTACAGCGGCCTAGATCAATCACATTAAAGACAGATAGAATGGCATGCACAACCAAGCGCGCACGGCAAAAAGTGGTGGTCAGCCACAAACCTATAACAAATAAAAAAGCCAAGAAGCCAGCGCTGCCTAAGGTTAGCACGCAATACAAAAAGTGCATGTGCACATAAGTTCTAACTGTACTTTAAACTGAGACATTTGGCAAACAATTGATCAATTCTTTGAGCTACCCCGCCACGTCACGGCATTCTCAGATGGGGCAGTCCTACTCTACATTTTTTAATTCGCTGTGCCATTACGGCCTCCTGAATGCATTAAAAGCAGAACCATATCAAATGCACACGTACCTGAAGCATTGCTGAACCACTCCCATGGCGCCAGAAAAGCAGCGCAGATAAAGGCAGACCAGGTCCGGACATGACATCCAGACATTATCAGATCTGACCCCCACACCGCCCAACCAACCTCAGCCTGTTCTACCCTCATCCATGGTTGTTGGTTGGGCAGTGTGGGGGTCAGATCTGATAATGTCCGGATGTCATGTCCCATGTCATGGGAGTAGTTCAGTAATGCTTCAGGTACGTGTGCATTTGATATGGTTCTGCTTTTAATGCATTCAGGAGGCCGTAATGGCACAGCAAATTAAAAAATGTAGAGTAGGACTGCCTCATCTGAGAATGCCGTGACGTGGTGGGGTAGCTCAAAGAATTGATCAATTGTTTGCCAAATGTCTCAGTTTAAAGTACAGTTAGAAATTATGTGCACATGCACTTCTTGTATTGCGTGCTAACCTTAGGCAGCGCTGGCTTCTTGGCTTTTTTACTTGCATTTAAGCAAGTCTTTGCCTCAGAAGTTGCACTGGACAGACAACAGGTCAAGAAGCAGTTCTTCCTAGAAGTGGATGCTTTCATCATCAGAGCTGGTGCTGTCCTCATGCAGAAAGTGACTTCCGGTGGTTTCTTCTCCAAGGTGTTTATGGCAAGTGAGCACAATTACTTGATTTGCGACGGAGAGTTGCTGGCCATCAAATTGGCCTTGGTGGAATGGCGATACCTACTTGAAGGCGCAGTCCATCCTGTCGTCATCTTTACAAACCACAAGAATCTGGTCTGCCTTCAGTCTGCACTGAGGCTGAATCTGCATCAGGCTTGCTGGTCTCTGGTCTTCGCCTGCTTCAACTTCAAACTTCACTTTCGTTTGGCCAAGAAGGACATTAAGGCAGATGCCCTATCATGGTCTTTTCTGTCTGTTGACCAGGACCAGCACATCATTGAGCATTCAAAAATGATCACCGTAGCTCCTGTTTGCTTGACACATATCCCACCGGGTAGACCTTTAGTGGCTGAGAAGGACAAGTAACGAGTGTTGTTGTGGGGTCATTCTTTCAAGCTAGCCGTTCACTCTTGATAAAAGAAGACCCTGTAGCTAATCTCCTATCACCATCTAAGACGTGCTAGATTTCATGGCTGCCTGTCCATCGTGTGCCTGCAACAACACAACCTAAAAATTTCCAGCTTCATATGGCATATCGGCATGGATTTGATCTCAGACTTGCCTAACTCATCTCGATGCTCCATCCTCTGGGTCGTAGTGGACAAGTTCTCTAGGATGGCCCACTTTATTCCTCTATCAGGTTGTCCATCTTCACCAAAACTGGGTTTGGGCCCCGTTGCTGTAGTCACCAGGGGTGCGGGCTCCTGATCCCAGGAGAGGCTCATGGTCCTTCATGGTGCAGTGCTTGGGGGTGGCCATAATGTGATTGGCGTCCACCGAGTGTCCAAGGTTGCACAAGTTCCAAACCGGCCAGAAATGGCGGATCGGGGTGATGAGTGCACTGGACTTTCAGGGGGCTGGCCCCATGATATCATACACAATGGCGCCCTTTGATTCAGCAATCATCGTGTTCTGGGTCTGCGTGCATCAGGGGGCGGGCCCCGATGACGAGTGCGGCGGTCACATGACGTACCGGAACGTCCGGGTTCAGGTCGTGAGGCGGGCTGTAGGAGCCGAGGGCACTTCCTGCGTTATTAAAAGGTAGGAGGACACAGTGGAGAATGATGCCTTCTATGCTTCTTTCAGCAGCCATGAGTGGGACAAAGGCTCCAGCAGAGACGGAGCCTCAGAAGAAGAGGCAGCATCACAGCAGCTGCTGTTCCTTTCACGAGACCTCCAGAGGAGAATTGTCGCAGGACAAGGGTCCTCTCCCAGCTTCGGTTCATCTACATATCTGATGGGTGAGAGATCTTGGAAAAAGTACTTTTATTGAAAAAGTTCTTCCTGTTTTTTTCTTGTCCTTTAGACTCAGAAAAAAACTGGGAAGTTGGCAGCTAGCACAAAGCACTTGCAGTGTATGCTCTGTGACCTGGTCTAAGAAATTGTGCAGGTCCTGTATGGAGTAAACTATTTCTGAGGAGTCACCAGGGTTTTCTTTAAACCTGAGGACCCTAATTAGGTCCGAAGTGGAGAATACCTTTAAAACCCTGACTCAGGAAAAGTAACCAACTTCTTCTAAAGTAGCCTCCAAGCCCTTAGAAGACTCAGATGAGAAGGAGAGTTCGGGTCCCCTGGGGCAACTTCTGCACCCTCTTCTGATGATCATTACGATAGATATCACTGTTTCTCGATTAAAATAGTTAGGAATCTGGTCTAAGCAGTCTGAACCACAATAGGTATTAAGGAAGAGAAAATGCAGCCGTTTAAACTGGATTTGATGTTTGGAGGGTTGGGGCAGAAGACGCGGCATTCATTTCTGTTGGATGAAAGAATCCAGGCCTTGGTGACCAGAGAATGGAAAAAGTCAGATAGGAAGGGCACTCCTACAGCCTTTCTCAAATTGAAATATCCCTTAGGCTGGTTTCACACTAAGGATTTTGCAAATCCGATGCTGTCCGATAAAAATCGGACAGCATCGGACCGATTTTGGCCCCCATGCAGCCCTATGGGCATCGGACCGAATCGGATGTGCACTAAATACCATCCGATTTGGTCCGATCCAATTCTGGCTGATTTTTTTATCGGTGCAAAAATCGGAGCATGCTCCGATTTTTGCACCGAAAATAAAATCGGACAGAATCGGATTGGACCAAATCGGTTGGCATTTAGTGCACATCTGATTCAGTCCGATCAATTTAACATGGGGCCCTATGGAGCAGGGTCCGAGGAAACATCTGATGTCTCCTCGGACCCGATTTTAGTGTACGGGAGTGTTGCGGGAGCCTCCAAGAAGATGGCGGAAGACAGCGGGGGCTCGTGGAGAGGTGAGAATAACATTTTTTTTTTTTTTAACCCTTGTGCTCCTAGTTAGGAGCAGTTTTACTGTACTGAGCATGCTCAGTACAGTAAAACGGGGTCCGAGGAGACATCAGATGTTTCCTCGGACCCTTCTCCATAGGGCCCCATGTTATAGGGATCGGACCTAATCTGATGTGCACTAAATGCCATCCAATTTGGTCCGATCCGATTCTGTCAGATTTTATTTTCGGTGCAAAAATCGGAGCAAGCTCCGATTTTTGCACCGATAATAAAATCGGACAGAATCGGATCGGACCAAATCGGATGGCATTTAGTGCACATCCGATTCGGTCCGATGCCCATAGGGATGCATGGAGGCCAAATTCGGATCCGATGCTGTCCGATTTTGATCGGACAGCATCGGAAATCCGAATATCGTAATGTGAAAGCAGCCTTAAGCCTTTCTCAGACTGTTCCTATTCTGCATTAAGCTTCCACAGCTCATCTGTGGTCCAGTGTGTCCACATCCCCACACTCACACCTCCGTGAGCGTAACACATTCTTTGGAAAGATGAAATTAAGATCAATCTGTTCCAGAATGATGTGAAGACAAATGTATGGAGTAGACTTGAAATGGCTCAGAATCCAAAGCACACTACATCCTCTGTCAACCATGGTGGATGCAGTGAGGTGGTATGGGCATGCATGGCTTTCAATTACACTGGGTCATTAGTGTTAATTAATGATGTGACTAAAGACAGAAGCAGAAGTGTACAGGACTATACATTCTGCTCAGATTCAGGTTGATTAGATGGTGCTTCACTGTACAGATGTACAATGACCCACAACATTCTGTGAAAGTATCCCAGGAATTTTTATTTTCATTCAATCTGTATTTATTGAATTTTCCAGGAAATTACAACAGTAGAATATCATACAATCATAAAGTATATCAATTGTGTACGCATTAAGTCATACAACTATTGGTCTAGGGGCCTTTCACACTTGTGTTTTTTTCCTGATTTGGAAGATCAGGAAAAAACCTGATTCTTACAGGATTAATTTTTTTTGCCCCTCCTCTTTAATGATTTCAGGAGAAAACATGAAGCAACAAGATTCTACCTGACAAAATTAAAGTGAATGGGCAAAATACTGTAAGAATCGTGTTTTTCCTGATCTTCCAAATTAGGAAAAAACCACAAGTGTGAAAGGCCCCTTTCACATCTGCGTTTTACGCTGATCGCGGCAGTTGCGGTGAAAAAAATGCAACTGCCGCGATTACCGCATAACGGCCGCACTTGTGGTTCACCTGCGGCAGGCCCCATGCAATGTCTATGGGGCTTGCAGCAGGTGCGGCAAGTGCGGTTTCGGCAGGTGCGGAAGCGAAAAAATCGCGGCATACCGTGTTTTCGCGGCCGCACCTGTTGCAAGTGCCGAAACTGCACTTGCCGCACCTGCCGCACACTTACCGCAAGCCCCATAGACATTGTATGGGGCTTGCCGCAAGTGAACCGCAAGTGCGGCCGTTATGCGGTAATCGCGGCAGTTGCGGTTTTTTCACCACAATTGCCGCGATCAGGTAAAACTACTGATGTGAAAGCAGCCTGTGTCTGACAAATCTGCCATCCAATGGAAATAAACAAAAGACATTCTTAGGGTATGTGCCCACTGGAAGTTTTATAGTCGTTTTTTAAGCGAAAAACGTCGTCGTTTTATCATAGGTTTTATTTTAATTTATGCTAATTCTTTCCAGCGTTAGGATTAACATGTAAACCTATGGAAAGTTAAAATCGCTGTGCCCACTCTGTCGGTTTATTTTTGCTCATCTCCATCGCTTTCAACGTTTCTACAGCGTTTATTTAAGAATGAACATGTCAATTATCAAAAGCGTTTTTACAGCGGTCAAGCCAGAAAAGTGACTCGTTGTAATCAATGCAGTTGTGCGCGGCCGCCGCAAAACCGCTAACACCGTCGTTTTATTGACTAATTCCGTCCAGAGGGAGGAGTAGAATCCCGGAAATAAAAGCTGTGCACTTGTTTACTGCAATGGCGTGGTACAGGCGAATGAAAATTGATGTCCCCCGTCTGCTGACCCTGGTAGGAGCCCTAGGCAAATGCACATTGTCCCCTCTGTACTCTGCATTTACCACACTGCTGCCTTGCTTGCTACTGTGTGCTGGTCATGCTGTCCAGTCTACACAGAATGTTTGGACTGTGACGTTCTGCACCATGTGCCTGCATGTTTATTCTCGATTGCTGCCTCTGGTGACTGACAAAGTGCATAGGAGTCATGATTGTGAGTATATAGAGGAGGCATTATTGGCAGCACTCTATAGTGGAGGCAGGATTGGCAGCACAGTATACTGGAGGCATGAGTGGCAGCACACTATACTGGAGGCATTACTGGCAGCACTCTATAGTGGAGGCAGGATTGGCAGCACAGTATACTGGAGGCATGAGTGGCAGCACACTATACTGGAGGCATTACTGGCAGCACTCTATAGTGGAGGCAGGATTGGCAGCACAGTATACTGGAGGCATGAGTGGCAGCACACTATACTGGAGGCATTACTGGCAGCACTCTATAGTGGAGGCAGGATTGGCAGCACAGTATACTGGAGGCATGAGTGGCAGCACACTATACTGGAGGCATTACTGGCAGCACTCTATAGTGGAGGCAGGATTGGCAGCACAGTATACTGGAGGCATGAGTGGCAGCACACTATACTGGAGGCATTACTGGCAGCACTCTATAGTGGAGGCAGGATTGGCAGCACAGTATACTGGAGGCATGAGTGGCAGCACAATATACTAGAGACACGATTGTTTGCACAGTATACTATATGTGGCCCGTATGGTTAATCATAACATCGCTTTCATTAAAGAATGCAATTTTTGTCAATTTTTAACTTCATTGTTTTGTGTTTTGATGTCACTGTGTCTTGGTGGGGTTGGAGTGATGTAATCACATGACTATTGAAAATGCCTTGTGTATATCAAATGTTGATTGTATTTTTTTATATGTAATTTCGAGATTGAAGCCCATCCTGAAATATGGGATCCTTCCAGTGAAGGTTACAGTGACCGGAATAGGAAGAGTTTGTCTTGGACATCTATTTGTCGGCAGCTGTACCATGAATTTGAAGATGCAAATCGTGATCTCCAATTCATAGTTGGTAAGAGTATTCCACTTTTGGAAATGTTGTGGCAAATCTGAATATTTTGGTTGTATGACGACACTGTTTTATTCCATAACAGAAGATGATGTGAAGAAGAGATGGAAGTCTGTTCGGGACGCCTTCACTAAGTTTCTAGCAAAACAGGAAAAGAGTGGCTCCTCACCATTGCGTAAAAAATGCCCTTTTTACAACGAGATGCAGTTCACGCTGACCGGTCGAAGTCTTCGCCCGTAAGTCAACAACAATTTAATTTAGTATACATCCTATGGTCAGCAAACGGCGCTGCTTCAGTGGCTGCACACCCTCGACTGTTACCTCATGTGATGCGGTTACAAGTGTTTGTTTCTATATCGACAGAAAGTCGTAAATCTGTGTCAGACCTCTCATTACCTAAAAAGATGACATTATATTTACCGTTGCGCAACCTTTTGTAATACATTATAATTCACAAATATTTTTCGGCTAATATTTGCCCTTAACTCAAACCACTCACATTTATGTGTCCCAATGTCAAAATGATTATTCTTGCATTGTAAGTTATGTGTAAGCGTGGCATAGACAATTAATATTTTTTTTTTTTTTTTTTTGGGCTTTCATAGAACGGAAGGAAATATTCCCAGACGTCCGACAGTCGATGAAATAGGCGGGAATGCAAATGAAGAAGAACAGCTACCTGGATCTAACAACAACCTTTTGGTTCCTGAAAGATCTAGCAGTGTTTCTACAGACATTAATGTGGACAGTCCGAACACTTCTACTGATGTTGAAAGTGCGTGTGGTATATCAGGACGTTCGGCAGGCCACAACATCCGTTCACCAACCCCATCACTGCAATCATCAGGGCGCCGTGTTCCACGAAGTCAGCAGGGAAAGACACAGAATACCGTCCTCGCTCAGGAGGCTCTGAGCATGCTGAAGCGGTCTGAACAAGAGGATCGTTTCGATCATGTATGTCTTCATGTGGCAGCTTGCCTCAGGGAAATGCCTAGGGAGAGGGAGACATCTTTTTTGATGGTGTTATACGGTCTAATAGAGGAATACCGTTCAAGAGAGCACATTCCAAGTGCCTTGACCATTCTGAACGGTTTACACCAATTGTTTCAAAGAGATATGGCCAGTATAGGAGTAAATTCTCATGGCCCTGGCCTAGTTCGTCAGCCTCAGGCCTCGGGAATGCAGCATGAGCAACCTTTAATTCGGCAACACCATTTTGGTCAATTGGACAATTACACTTCTTTTACGTCTCAATTGACATCAGATGATAGTTCTGCAAGTGTTGAGTTGTCAGGTCAGTCAATGTTTGGAGGAGATAATGGGACCCGCAACTTTACTACCTTGCATTAAGTATAACATTATTTGGTAAAATTCCTCCATTTTTTTTGCTAATTTTTTCGTTTTAAAAAAAAAGTTAATGCGATACTTCTTCGCTTGATGCTAATGCAGCTCAATGTGTTGGTGGATGCCTTCACATGGAATTGTACACTAAGTTAATGTTTGTAAAATGTTTGACCTTTTTTTTTTTTTTTAATTTTTTTTTACCAATTTTATAATTGGTTTGAAAGGCCGCATTTCATAATTTTTTAAAAATTTATTTTGTTAAAGTTTATTCTAAAATTTTTGAGAAATGTACATTCTACTGTAGCCTTACCACATTTCAGTGCAACAGTCTGAAACCATAGTCAATTGTAAAGAAATTTGCAACATTTTATTGTCCAAATTTTGTACATTTATTATTTGATTATGCAAATAAAAATTTAAGATTTGACCAAAATTTTTTTTTTTTTTAACGCTTTGAAATGTACACAACATTGTGTTATCATGTTATAATGCTTAGTAGTCTTCAAGCGACTTAACATAATGCTTGTTAGCAGTGTAGTCTCCAACCCCCAGCCAAGGCGCATGATGCGCAGGCAACACATACCACATACTGCCACAATCACATACTGATCACCAAACAAAACTGGAGAACAGGAGACAACAGTATGAGCCTTGGTATCCGGGAATAGTACACCTCATCTGCAGTTTAGGGTAGGTGGTGCACATTACTGTACGCATTTTGCCATGACACGGCACCTTCAGGTGTCAAGAAGTAGTCAGCAAAGGTATCTCGCACCAGAGCGGCTGAAGTTGGTGGCCGACCCGAACCCCAATTGATTGCTGTCCTGAATAAAGGCAGCTGCGACACTTCAATCGGGTCAGTTGTATAATCCCGTGCAAAATTGTGAAGGACGCAGCATGCCTTTATGACAGCATCAATTGTGGTTCGGTTCAGTTGAATAGCTGAATGGAAGACCCTCCACTGACTACTCATGATCCCGAAGGTGCATTCCACGAATCTGCGTGCCCGGCTTAGCCGATAGTTGAAAATCCTCCGCCGGTCATCCAGTCCCCTACGTGGGTATGGGCGCAGCAGGTTGGGCATCAATGGAAATGCCTCATCCGATACCATCACGTAGGGGACTGGATGCGTGGAACCGGGCAAAGGTCTATCGGCAGGTAACGTGTTGTTATCTTTGAGCACTTGCATACCAATTTGGGAGTTTCTCAACACACGAGAATCCCCAGTGCTACCATAGGCACCAACATCGATGGCAACAAACCGGTAATTAGCATCTGCCACCGCCATCAGGACCACTGAAAAATACTTCTTATAATTAAAGAAGCGGGATCCTGATCGCGGTGGCTGTTTCACTCGGATGTGTTTGCCATCAACTGCACCTATGCAGTTAGGGAAGTTGGCCACAGATTGAAAGCCTGCCGCTACCTGCAGCCAAGTCTCCTCGTCTGGAGAAGGCATCACAATTGGCTGCAATTGCTCCCAAATGACAATGCACGTCACCCTCACAATGGTAGAAATTGTGCTTTTCCCCACCCTAAACTGCAGATGGAGGGATGAAAAGCTCTCTCCAGTAGCCAGGAAGCTGAAAAACAAAAAAAAAAACAAAAAGAAAATGAAACACCTTACTAAAAATTATTTTTAATATTACAAAGTAAATTGCCAGCACATGTGATGTTTCTAAATGCACGATTTTATGATGTCAATGCAGTGGAAGTAGAAAAAACATTTCATTTTAAGATTACATTCAGCCGCTCTTTTCTGCCTAGCCGTAGTTTTGAAGTGAACTGTACAAGTCACTTCGGTCATGATTGAACAGCGAACCCCGCCATGTTGTAGCACAGCCCACCCAGCAGCGCTCTGACATCATAATGAGGGTGACATCGTATCTGTAACCATACCCCGCTGCTAATAGCCTGGCAGATGGGATGATCAATTCCAAAAAAAAAAGGAATTGCTGGATCCTACTTCCACACAGAATGTCAGCCGTTTTGAACAGCATTTTACTGCTTTGTTTTTTCAGGGAACAGGGGAATGGGAGTTAGGTAGAGACAGCTCCCTGAGAACATATATCAGTGTGACAGCTGCCAGCGATGATAATAATCCTCCACTGGTGCAGATCAAAGTATGTATATGTAAGACATGATTGTAGACAATTGGTCGACTTACCGCAGTGTGATCAGCAGCCTCTCCTCAGCTCCAATTGCGTTCCGCATATTTGTGTTCCGCAGTGTCAGCTTGCTACGAACAATTTGGAGAAGATCATCAAATCCCCTGATGCTGAGCCGACAGAAGGTCACAAACTTCTCAGGGTATCTACAAATAAAATGTAAACACATTAATATTTCAAATGATTAATATAGCTCCACCATCAAAAATATCACGACAACATAAGTTCTATTTTGCTTAACACATAATTTTTTTTTTTTTTTACCTCCGTAAATCCTGATATAGGTTGACAAAGTGACCCCTCGTTTCCCTGGTCTGTAAAATGGGATGAACCCACATTCTGGGTGGTATCTGAACCTGTGGGTACGGAATGCAATGGACAAATAGGTTACAAGGCATCATCATACTTTGTCCTGCACAAAGCAAAGCATCAAAGGCCCCCATCTACAGCACACCTCCTTTGCCAAGTCTCTCTGCAATGCCGTCATGGCCTACATCACATGACCCCATAACCCCTTAACCCCCCTAACCCCTCAGCCCCCATTGTACTCTGCTCTGCAGAACACTCAAGCAGATACACCATACAGACCGTACTTATATTTAGGTACCTTCTGTACAGACAAAACTCTACTATTTACTAGCGCTTTCAAATGCAATTCTTCATAAAAAAAATCCCTCCTGTTGCTAGAGCATAATGCATATGTAGAAACATATCTAATGTATTACAAAAGTAAAAACAGTCAACAGACATGTATGTGGGTAGACACATACAGATATCTTACCTCATTCTCTTCTTCCTCATCACATTGCAGAAGATAAATGATTGTGCGCAGCAACAGCTCTTTATAAATTCTCCGCAGGCGCAATGGACGTAGTGACGGCATGTTTGATCTAAAGACAGGAATCTGAGGATTGATCTAACATGTGTTTTTTGCCTACTTTGATATTTTTTTTAAAATCAACTTTATGGAAATAGACAGGAAATCAGGCATAGACATTTTTTTTTTTTTTTACAGCTTTTTTTAACAACAACTTCATGTACAAACTTTCAGGTTACAAATGGACAAGAATGAGGTCAAAAAAACTCTGTGCAAACGCTGGAAAAACGCTATTAAACCGCTAATAAAACGCTTGATAACCGCTTGAAAAACGCTGAATAACGCTTCAAAAACGTTAGACTCTTGAAAGCTCTGGACTGTAGGATCCAATAAGTTCTCCACCGGTTTTCTGACGGTCTGCAAAGCTGCAGAACCGTCCAGTGGGCACATACCCTTATCGTCTAAATATAGGATAACTCTTTGTAGTCTTGTTTAAGATTACATATTAACTGTTACAGTCAACATTCTCAACAGTGCTCTTTAACTTCGTGTCCTGAAAAGCTATCTGTATCATCTTATGAGTTAAGTTCCATAACTTTAATATTGATCCTAAAGAAAGTAGGGATACAAACATCGCTTGTTATAATCTTGTCAATAAAGATGTGAGACCCTCATGTACGAGCGTCTATATGTTATGGCACGATTTCCATGGAACTATGTACACAACTTCCATACAGGGTCTAGTTAGGGTAGGGGTAGAATAGAAAAAAAAGAGGGAGAGGGGAAAAAGTTATACAATATTATCAGAAAAGAAAGAGGAAAACCCTAAGGGAACTGCCACTTGTCCTATGTCTGGTGTATAGCCACATCTCTGAGTGTCTCGAGAGGACCTAATGGACCTACGCATGGCTCATCTCAACTCTCGGGGATTATTGCCCTAGCTGCTGTTAGACAATACCGAAGGATGTCCGTCTTTTGGACTTTCAAGAACCCTAGTAATATGGATAAAAGTGTAACTGCTGGTGTCTTATCAACCATTTGGCCTCCAATTTTCTGGTTGGCGTCAAATATCTCCGACCAGAATCCCAGCCGTAGAGCGAAACCCGCGCATGCGCAATGCGCATGGTGGGGTCGGCGGTACACCTAAAGGGTGTACCAACGTCATCCTGCCCGGATATGACCCTATTTGCGTCATACCGGCTAATACGCCCATAAAGCAGTGTGAGGAGGACTTCTTATCACGTCCATCGGGGGGCGTGATAATGAGCGGCTTAGGAGCGCACAGGGAACGCCCTGTGCGACTTATTCAGGAAGCAGAAGTCGCACATTCAGTAAGTATAAAAGGCTAGATTTCATCTTTTATAGGGAGCATTTCCAACACAAGAGCAACGTTGGAAATGATTTGTGGGGGTGCAGGGACAGGTATTCAGAGGCTTGAGGGCGATTATGAGGGGTCAGGTTCCCTTTAAGGAGACTGTGAGGGACTGGGTCGACTGACAAGGAACCGGCCCTGTAATAGTGGTTGGTTGCTATATGCCCCGGCCACAGATTAACCGGTGAGGTGAAGGGTCTCTATGTCCAGAACCTACTGACCGTCACGCTGAAGGAAAGGCCTCACATAGGACTGGGGATCCAAGGGGAAGATACCCAGGAAAGTCCACGACTGCTAGCCTGGAGGTTGTGAGCGGTCAGGGGGTGCTTTGGTGATCCATTTCAGTTGCTGTACTGTCTACCGGTACTGCTCACTGCAGAACCGAGACTGTGTAAAAATAAGAGCATCAGCAGTGAGTAAAGTACCTGGTTGAACTTGAGACTTATGTGAGAGTTTTATTGAGCGTCCTTGGTTACAGATTCTGGCAACTGAGAAGTTGCAAGGCTGAGAGATCAGAAACACCGCTGTCAGTAGTAAGTTGCACCCCCACAGTTACCTCACAATCACCTCACCATAAACTTTTATTACCAGCCCAGGGGATAAACAAGCCCTGCCTGTGGAGGGCTCATCACCTTGTTGTGTCACATCATCATCCCTCGTAGCTGAGACAAGCAGCGGTGGTCACATCTGGCCGCAAACCACATCACAGTGACAAACTTATTTTTCCTTTTTATATTTTTTCCCTTTTTAAATTTGTTGCGGACCCCCCAGAGCCACAGAACCGGTCCGCGGCCACTACTGTGATGCTCCCCTGTGACCAGACAGCAGGGACCGGTCCCGAGTAACCCACAGCCCTGGTGGGAGATGGACTTATATGTGCCTACACGGCGTGACTACTGCTATTTGGTTTGGTTTCTTATATTCGCCGGCTCATCTCTATAGACGATTTTATTGTCTGGTTATATTTGTATTTGCTCAATTTCTTAAATAATGAATTATAAAAAAAATTATAATAAATGTATTAAAAATTAACATTTTATTATGCTAAAGAAAATTTATTCAATAACCATTTGAGCTCCAAAAATGAGGAGGCTTTGTAGAAGGTTTGCAATTCCTAAACATTTCACAGGAATGTTTTAGTTCAATTCCTTTAAATAAATCTGAAAGTGTATACTTCAATTACATCTCAGCTCTCTAAAAAAAAAAAAAAAAAAAAAATAGTCGCATGCAGAGCCCATACCATGAAGATTTAGTCAGTATCCCAATATTTCTGGACCTAACTGTATAAACCTACAGCACATATACACACATACATTTACACACGCATATATAGTGGCATGCAAACGTTTGGATACCCCTGGTCAAAACTACTGTTATTGTGAACCGTTAAGCAAGTTGAAGATTAAATGATCTCTAAAAGGCATAAAATTAATGATGACACTTTATTTTTGCACTTTAGGCAAAATATATATATACTAGATGGCGGCCCGATTCTAAAGAATCGGGTAGTCTAGAATCCATATATAGTTTATTTACTAATAGTTAGGGGAGTGCGGTGAAATGAATTGTGTGTATACAGATGGCTCAGTGGGTAGCAGTGTATACAGGTGGCTCAGTGGGTAGCAGAGTATACGGTGGCTCAGTGGGTAGCAGAGTATACGGTGGCTCAGTGGTTAGCACTGCGCGGTGGCTCAGTGGTTAGCACTGCGCGGTGGCTCAGTGGTTAGCACTGCGCGGTGGCTCAGTGGTTAGCACTGCGCGGTGGCTCAGTGGTTAGCACTGCGCGGTGGCTCAGTGGTTTGCACTGCGCGGTGGCTCAGTGGTTAGCACTGCGCGGTGCTCAGTGGTTAGCACTGCGCGTGGCTCAGTGGTTAGCACTGCGCGGTGGCTCAGTGGATTAGCACTGCGCGTGGCTAGTTTAGATCGGTGGTCATGGTAGCACTGCGCGGTGGCTCAGTGTTACATGGCGGTGTCAGTCACTGGGCGGTGGCTCAGTGGTTAGCACTGCGCGGTGGCTCAGTGGTTAGCACTGGGCGGTGGCTCAGTGTTAGCACTGGGCGGTGGCTCAGTGCTTAGCACTGCGCGGTGGCTCAGTGGTTAGCAGTGAGTGCGGTGGGCCATCAGTGCGTGCAGTGTGTGAGTGCGGTGGCTCAGTGGTCAGCGCAGCGCCGTGGGCAGAGTGGTCAGCGCAGCGGCGTGGGCACAGTGGTCAGTGCAGCCGTGGGCACAGTGGTCAGTGCAGCCGTGGGCAAAGTGGTCAGCGCAGCGCCGTGGCAGAGTGGTCAGCCGCCTGCACCGTGGGCAGCACACACATACACACACACATATACACACTCCGCTATACTTACCAGCGGCCCTGCGTCTTCCCCGCCGCCTGGATCCTGAGTCGACATGTCGCCGCCCCGGACGACTGGATCAATATGGCATCTGGGAAGTCTGACGAGACCTCCCGGACGCCATCTTGGACAAAGTATGTCGCGGCCCGGACGACTGGATCCAATATGGTGTCCGTGAAGTTTGGCGAGACTTCCTGGACGCTATATTGGATCCAGTAGTTCGGGGGCGGCGACATGTCAATGAGGATCCGGGCGGCGGACGCAGGGCCGTGGTAAGTATAGCGGAGTGTGTGTGTGTGTATGTGTGTGTGTGTGGACAAAGTGACGGAAGTGCGGACAAAGTGACGGAAGTGCCTTGGGCTTTTATATATTAGATACACACACATTATATGTACACACATGCAAATCTATAAAGATGTAGAAATATATATATACATACACTCACACATCATTCACAAATTATATTACATACACACATATATACACATACTGTACATTGCATATGGAGGGGTGAGGAGAGCAGAGGCTGGAGGGGTGAGGAGAGCAGAGGCTGGAGGGGTGAAGAGAGCAGAGGCTGGAGGGGTGAGGAGAGCAGAGGCTTGAGGGGTGAGGAGAGCAGAGGCTGGAGGGTGAGGAGAGCCGAGGCTGGAGGGTGAGGGGAGCAGAGACTGGAGGGTGAGGAGGGGTGAGGAGAGCAGAGCTGGAGGGGTGAGGAGGGGTGAGGAGAGCGGAGGCTGGAGGGTGAGGAGAGCAGAGGCTGGAGGGGTGAGGAGAGCAGAGGCTGGAGGGGTGAGGAGAGCAGAGGTTGGAGGGGTGAGGAGAGCAGAGGTTGGAGGGGTGAGGAGAGCAGAGGCTGGAGGGGTGAGGAGAGCAGAGGCTGGAGGGGTGAGGAGAGGTGAAGATGGAGGGTGAGGAGGGGTGAGGAGAGCAGAGGCTGGAGGGTGAGGAGAGCAGAGGCTGGAGGGGTGAGGAGAGCAGAGGCTGGAGGGGCGAGGAGGGGTGAGGAGAGCGGAAGCTGGAGGGGTGAGGAGAGCGGAGGCTGGAGGAGTGAGGAGAGCGGAAGCTGGAGGGGTGAGGAGAGCAGAGGCTGGAGGGGTGAGGAGAGCGGTGGCTGGAGGGGTGAGGAGGGGTGAGGAGAGCGGAGGCTGGAGGGGTGAGGAGTGCGGAGGCTGGAGGGGTGAGGAGAGCAGAGGCTGGAGGGGTGAGGAGAGCAGAGGTGAGGAGAGCAGAGGCTGGAGGGGTGAGGAGAGCAGAGGCTGGAGGGGTGAGGAGAGCAGAGGCTGGAGGGGTGAGGAGAGCAGAGACTGGAGGGGTGAGAAGAGCGGAAGCTGGAGGGGTGAGGAGAGGTGAGGCTGGAGGGGTGAGGAGAGGTGAGGATGGAGGGGTGAGGAGAGCAGAGGCTGGAGGGGTGAGGAGAGCAGAGGCTGGAGGGGTGAGGAGAGCAGAGGCTGGAGGGGTGAGGAGAGCAGAGGCTGGAGGGGTGAGGAGAGCGGAAGCTGGAGGGGTGAGGAGAGGTGAGGCTGGAGGGGTGAGGAGAGGTGAGGCTGGAGGGGTGAGGAGAGCAGAGGCTGGAGGGGTGAGGAGAGCAGAGGCTGGAGGGGTGAGGAGAGGTGAGGCTGGAGGGGTGAGGAGAGGTGAGGCTGGAGGGGTGAGGAGAGGTGAGGCTGGAGGGGTGAGGAGAGCAGAGGCTGGAGGGGTGAGGAGAGCAGAGGCTGGAGGGGTGAGGAGAGCAGAGGCTGGAGGGGTGAGGAGGGGTGAGGAGAGGTGAGGCTGGAGGGGTGAGGAGAGGTGAGGCTGGAGGGGTGAGGAGAGGTGAGGCTGGAGGGCTGAGGACAGGGGAGGCTGGAGGGCTGAGGACAGGGGAGGCTGAGAGGGTGAGGAGAGAGGAGGCTGGAGCGGCGACATGACCGTTGGGCACACCTCTCCTTCTCCAGGCTGCACACCTCTCTCCCTCCCTCCAGGCTGCACACCAGCTGGCTCCGTATCCCCGGGGCCACTTGGCCTCCTGCTCGGCGTCCGGCACAGGGCTGACCCCTGGAGCCTCGACCCAGTCCAGAGCAGAGGCTGGAGGGGTGAGGAGAGCAGAGGCTGGAGGGGTGAGGAGAGCAGAGGCTGGAGGGGTGAGGAGAGCAGAGGCTGGAGGGGTGAGGAGACGGAAGCTGGAGGGGTGAGGAGAGGTGAGCCTGGAGGGGTGAGGAGAGGTGAGGCTGGAGGGTGAGGAGAGCAGAGGCTGGAGGGGTGAGGAGAGCAGAGGCTGGAGGTGTGAGGAGAGGTGAGGCTGGAGGGGTGAGGAGAGCAGAGGCTGGAGGGGTGAGGAGAGCAGAGGCTGGAGGGGTGAGGAGAGGTGAGGCTGGAGGGGTGAGGAGAGGTGAGGCTGGAAGGCTGAGGACAGGGGAGGCTGGAGGGGTGAGGACAGGGGAGGCTGGAGGGGTGAGGAGAGGAGGCTGGAGCGGCGACATGACCGTTGGGCACACCTCTCCTTCTCCAGGCTGCACACCTCTCTCCCTCCCTCCAGGCTGCACACCAGCTGGCTCCGTATCCCCGGGGCCACTTGGCCTCCTGCTCGGCGTCCGGCACAGGGCTGACCCCCGGAGCCTCGACCCAGTCCAGGAGCGGAGGCCGGTCTGTGCGGCCGCCATTCCGCTGAGAGCCATCAGCAGCCCCGGGCGCTGGAAGTGAGGGGGAGGAGCCTGCACCTGTGAAAGCGGCCGGAGCGAGCGCGAGGCACCCGGGAGACGACCGGCATTAGCCGGTCATCTCTCGAAGTGGTGTGTGGCAGGCGGGAGACGACCAGCTAATGCCGGTCGTCTTTCGGCCATGATGTGTGTTTTAGGCAGTGTAGGGGCGGCTGTAAGCGTGGCGGGGCTGCCTGAGTCCAGCTCCGCTTAGGGCCGGCATGTTGGTCCACCCTGGACGGGTGTAGTGGTGTGGTGACGTCACTTTGGCGATGACAAAGTGACGGAAGTGCTGGCTAAAGTGACGGAAGTGAGCCTTCTAGTTTTATATATTAGATATAGCAGCGCTATGGTATATGGCGGTACAGTATAGCACATGTATAGCAGCACTACAGTATATGGCAATATATTACAGTATATGTACAGGTGCACTATAGTATATGGTGGTATTTTATAGCACATGTATAGCAGCGCTATGGTATATGGCGGTACATTACAGTACATGTATAGCAGCGCTATGGTATATGGTGGTACATTACATTACATATATAGCAGCGCTATAGTATATGGCGATACATTACAGCACATGTATAGCAGCACTATAGTATATGGCAGTATATTACAGTATATGTAGAGTTGCACTATACTATATGGTGGAATTTTATAGCACATGTATAGCAGCACTATAGTATATGGCGATACATTAGAGTACATGTATAGCAGCACTATGGTATATGGCAATACTCAGCTCCCCCCCGCTCCTCCCTCTAAAAAATAAAAAAATCCTCAGTGAGGATACTCACCTGTCCGCCGTCTCGCTCCACCTCCGACTTCTAGGTCCTACAGGCCTTTCAGGGGGCAGGATGGTGATGGGCGGTGGAGTGGTGGCAGGATGGAGCGAGCGAGGCAGGATGGACCCAGGGGGGGTAGGGGCAGGATGGAGCTGGAGGAGCAGGATGGAGCCGGAGGAGCAGGATGGAGCCAGCGGGGCAGGATGGAGGCGGCAGGGCAGGATGGAGCGAGCGGGGCGGGATGGTGGCGGGAGGCAGGATGGAGCGAGCGGGGCAGGATGGAGCTGGCGAGGTGACAGGATGGAGGCGGCAGGAGGGCAGGATGGAGTTGGTGTGTGGGGGGGCAGGATGGAGCGGGCAGGGGGGTAGGATAGAGTGGGCGGGGCAGGATGGAGGCGGCGAGGGGCGGGGCAGGATGAAGGTGGCAGGGGGGCAGGCAAGAATTTAGTGGATAGGACTTGTGATCCGTGGAGAGCCGTGTAGGGGCTCACAAGCTTACGTGTTTTGGACCAAAAGACAAACCAATACCCCACAATTTGTTATATTTTAAACCTAACTAAATTTCCACAATTTCAGTGTTCTGTCATTGTGGTTTTTTCTTGCACTCTTTTGTTGCTGTGTGTAGCTGGGCCGTATGGGTGCGTTTGTTCCGGCGCAGGTAGTGGTGTTGAATGCCACAACAGCCCGCTTATTGAAATGGGGGCTAATGTAAGAGGCTGGGCATACACTGTGCAGGCCTGTGTGAACTGCGCCCTATATGGAGCCCATTGTGTGTGCAGGACAACCAGTGGTCACTCCCTCTGTGTGAAAGGAGGCTGCTAGTGATTGGGGCTGGTGTCTTGCATTCATAATGCCTTCAGTTATAACCTGGGCAGAGCTGCACACAGCACTGAGTGTGATGGTGGGGTTACACGTAGCAATATCGTCCCGATATCGCATACAACGCCGCGGGAGCGCGCATTTCGGGAGCTCTTTTCCCGATATCGCATCGCCGGTTTACACGCTGCGATATCAGGAAACAACGTCCCTCCGATGTGTACGCCCACCAACCCAGTAACGACCATTTAACATGGGAGTTAATGGGTGAGGTGCGAGTACGCATCGGAGTTGGGCTGTCACACGCAGCGATGCTGGTACAACGGCCTTGCGATATCGGGAAGTTGAATAGCTTTGCTATTCAACTCCGATATCGTTTTGGCATCGTTCCAGCATCGCATTGGATGCTAAAACAATACAACGCGCACCCGATATCGGCTCCAACTCGCGACCCACATGACGTTTTGTCGGAGTTGGACGCCGATATCGCGGCGTGTAAACCCACCATAATGGTCGTATGACCAGAATCTGCTGTGGTAAGAGAATTTGTTCCAGACAGCAGTTGATGTGTGATACAAGGGAGGGAAGGAGGAATCTGTGGATCAGATGACATTAGGCTCCTCTGATGGTGGGTTTACACACACCAATTTATCTGTTCAATATCTGAACAGATCTCTGGTTGCAGTGAAATCATGGACACAGTTCCATTTTGTGGCTGTGTACAAATGATACAATGTATCCATGATTTCACTGCAACCAGAGATCTGTTCAGATATTGAACAGATAAATTGGTGTGTGTAAACCCACCATGAGGCTTTTCCCAGGCTCAGGAGATAAGAAGAATCATCTGGTAATTCATCCAGGCAGGTAGACACCGTGTGAGGGAAATACAAAAGCACCGAATAAAAGAGTTGTTGTGTCTGGTGATTCCTGACTGGATTTTTCTCAGCTTTTCTGGTGCTATAGTGCTCACACCCAGAGGTGACCCCAGGGTGTCTGCTGTCTGGGGAAAACTACAATACGGGGCCCCCATAGTAAATTCTTAAAATCAGTAGAAATAAATCTGATTTATTCTTTACTAGCCTAACCTGAAGCACATACATAACACATACACTATTAAATGGGAATATATTGGAAACATCAACCTTTACACTTGTTGAAGTGCTGTATAAGTAGTAAAAATAAAAGATTTAAGCATATATTCGCTGTACAAACACTGTGTGTAGAATCATTGCTCAGCAGAGTATCACACATGACAGCTTTGTTTTTTCCAAATTCTTTTTATTATTAAGGTTTTCAAGTTTAACATAACATAACATCAAATATCTCATTTACAGTCTGTTGAGAAAGTACTGCATTGAGAAGACCAGAATCATACACATGTATAATACTTGTTAGTTGGCAACTATGTCTACAAAAAAAAGGTGAAAAGTACAGAATTTGTATGCATTATATCATAATAATATGTGGTAAAACTCGTTCTTCTATGTAATCACACATAGTTCTCCATGTCTTCGGCTATCTATAATCCTTCCCTACTCCTCTCGCCCGTGTTGTGATGGCTTGGCTATATCTTTAAATTCCCTAACGTCCCCTTCAAGTCCTCCAACAAACACCAGTTTGAATTTGGGAATGGTGTTACCGTTTGTTTTAGCTCGTCTGGCGTCAGGACTGCAATGAGAAACATTCTCCATGTCAAAAAGAATTTCTCCGTTTGTCTATCTTTATTCCTCTCTGCTTCCATTCTTTCATGGTCTCTTTCAATATTTGGGTCACCTCAGACACAGTAGGACAGAGTTTGCTCAACCAATCCCACAATATAAGTTTTTTGGCTTCCATTGGAAGACAGGCAGACGCTTCATATTCAATTTCAAATTTGGCCCTGTGGAGAGTAAAATCAGATCCGCCATCTTGAGACATTTACACATCCTGGAGGGTGACAAGGATCTCTCAGATATGGTTCAGTTTAAACCATTGGTTACCCACAGGAGGTGTTACAATCTGAGAGACATCTTGGTTAGAAACAGACTCACCCCCCGGGGGTCAGGGTTAGATGAGGCAATCTCAAGTGCGGAAGTTGCCCTTTTTGCTGTTTTCACTTGATCAGAAATCCTTTTAGAATAGGTGACAAGTGGCATAATGAGAAACAGTTTATCTCGTGTAGGACCAAGTGTTTTTTTCATGTGGTCTTTTGTCCCTGGGCCTTTACTACATTGGGAAAACCATCAGGCCTTTGTACGTCCGTTTAACCCCTTAGTGACGAAGAAATTTGTAGTTTTTCATTTTTTTTCGCTCCTCGGCTTCCAAGAGCCATAACGTTTTTATTTTTCTGTCGACACAGACATATGACAGCTTGTTTTTTGCGAGACGAGTTGCACTTTCAGATGCAATAATTTGTTTTACCATATAATGTACAGGGAAATTGCAAAAAAATTCTAAATGCAGTGAAATTTCAAAAAAAGTGCAATAAGACGTTTGTTTTTTTGGGTTTTGTAGTCGCCGTGTTCACTATATGGTAAAACCGACGTGACCGTGTGATGCCTCGGGTCAGTACGAGTTTGTAGATACCAAATATGTATACCTTTATTGGTATCTAGGAGGTGGAAAAAAATTCAAAAAGCATGAAAAAAAAAATTGCACTTTTTGCGCCTTGTTCTGCGACCCGTAGCGTCCTCATCTTTCGGGATCTGGGGCTGGTGATGGCTTATTTTTGCGTCTCGAGCTGACGTTTTTAATGATACCATACTTGGGTGAATGCGCTGTTTTGATCGCCCGTTATTGCATTTTTTAGCATTGTTGCAGTGATCAAAAAAACGTAATTTTGGCGTTTGAACCATTTTTTGCGCTACGCAGTTTATGGCTCTCATTATTTCATTATTATATTGATAGATCGGGCGATTCTGAACGCGGTGATACCAAATATTTGTATTTTTTTTTTTTTAATACTTTTATTGTGGATGGGAGAAAAGGGGGGTGATTTGAACTTTTATGTTTTTTGTTTTTTTTTTCAACTTTGTAAAAACTTTATTTGGTTATTGATTCTTACTTTTACACAGCCCCTGTGAGAGGTATGCAGCTGCACAGTCCGATCGCTTCTGACACATACAGAGGAGCTGCAGCTCCTCTGTATGTGTCAGAATCGCGGACCTGTTGTGGTTGGCAGCCCCTGCCAACCACAACCCGGAAATGCTCCATGACGGGTTCCAGGGTCAAGCCACGACCCTGGCATGTGACATCAGCACGGGAGATCCCGCGATACTATCGCGAGATCTCCCCTGGAGCCCGGTAAGCGCGCGCTGCGGCTCCGGCTCCCTTAGATACCGCTCTCAGAGATTGAGGGCGGGATCTAAGAGGTTAACAGCACCGATCGGATGGCGGGACCGATCGGTGCTGTTAGACCGACATCTCAGCTAGTGAGATCAGCTGAGATGTCGGAGGTTTGAAGTGAGCTCCACACCGGAGCTCACTTCAAACACCGGGTAATGACAGCCGACGTCTAGAGACGTACGGCTGTCGTTAAGAGGTTAAAGAGCACTTTAAATCCATAGAATCAGGCAAAGCTTCACCCCATTTAATAAATCATGTAAGAGAGTGTCATGCGGGTAAACACTATCTTTCACTGGGCTAGAGAGGGTTTCACCCTCCTCAAGGAGGAGATTTACATAACCAACTCCTCAGGTCCGAATCCAGATGGATCCTGCAGATGAAAGCCCAGGGTGCCAGTGGCCTGAATGATAGGACTGATTAGGCTATTTTACTTTAAGTTGTATTTAATCATAAGCACTAATTCTTTCTTTCTCTTGTCTGCTCTAGCAGGTTTTGTTTAATATGACATGTAATTTGGTTAGTCTTCCATTCCTGTGTATTGGTTTTGAATATTCATGTTTTAATGATGCGCCTCACCCACCAGTATGTAAGGAATTGCTTGATGACATCATGTGTGGACCTGTAGAAGCACCAGACAGGTGCGAAATGGCGCTGTTGTACAATGCCTCCTGCACCACGTCCCCATCCCCTGCACAACTATGCCAATATTGTGTTACCCGTGTAAATAAAGGAGTGAATTCCATCTGGTTAGTGCCCCTCCATTGTTTCCCTGCATATTGGGACTCTGGATACCTGTACATAGGAGGGTGCACTGCAGATCTCCGGTCCCAGTGAGGTTACTGCTGCCACTCTGCAGATCTGCAGCTGGTCCGCCCACTGTAGTGCCTGGAACCTTGCTTTCACTATAATCCTTTATTTTTTTACTGTGTGCAGTGCGATGGGGGATTATATGCACCAGGATGAGGTCAGGATGGGGGTATATACCAGGATAGGGGAAATATATACCAGGATGGTGATCATATAATCCAGGATGGGGGACATATGTACCAGGATGGGGGACATATACAGCAGAATTAGGGCCATATATACCATGATGGGGAATATATACCAGATTCGGGATCATATACACCTGGATGGGAGCCATATATATCAGGATGGGAGATCATTTATACTAGGATGAGGCCTTATGTACCAGGATGGGGACATATATATCAGAATGGGGATCATTTATATCAGCATAGGCCCAGGATGAGGTTTCAGACCTTAATTAGATTGTTACAAAAGGCAAGGGGATGCAAATTTCACAGCTTTATAAAAATCCAGCCTCCTCTAACCTTTTGCTAAATATCAGCAACCATGAGATCTTCTAAGCAGCTTACTAACCCTCTGAAAATGAAAATTGTAAAGACCCACAAAGTAGAAGGCTATAAAAAGATAGCAAAGTCTTTTCAAGTTGCCCTTTCCTCAATTCAAAATGTAATTTAAGAAATTGCAGTTAACAGGAACAGTAGAACTCAAGATAAGGTCTGGCAGGCGTAAAGGTGTTAACCAACCTTTCTGGCCATACTTGAAGCATTGCGTCTATTCCTGAGGGGAGGTCTTTTGGCTTGAGGGAAAAGGAACGATCAACCCTCCGATTAACTCAACGATCGCCGCCAAATGAAATCTAGCAATGCACTTAGCAGGATGTGGTCAGACCCCATTATCTAATGCAGATGGAGGTGCACAGAACCACCCTCAACCTGCCATACATGGGGGAGGTGATTTTACTGTGCACAATGTAATCTGCACACATAGGACACCATGCACACCGATATCAATGATGCAGAATGTCTGTATGCCACCCACTGGTCCCTGTCACCAGACCAAATGAGCAGCCAGGATCATGCATCCGCACCACCAGATGAATGACGCCCCATGAGGCCCAGTCACACCCTGCAAAAAAGATAAAAAAGTGTAACAAAAATTTTTTGTGGGATGTATTGGTAGATGTATTGGCCAAGACACGTTAAGCTCGTAATCCTCATCACGGTTCCTCATGCTTTCCTGTTTATGTTTCCATCCTTCTCTGTTTCTCCCAGGATTTTCCACTGTAGTGTCCTGAAGTGTTTTCAGGCCCAGGTCACCACCGGAAAACAAGTTGTCAAGGAACCTAGAAGAGACATTGCTTCTCTTAGGCTGGCTTCACACCATGTTTTTGTTCCTGTTTCGTGGGATCCTGTTTTTTCCAGGACCCCAGGAACAGGAACAGACAGCACCGGATGGGCAACTTCGGAAGCCATTTCTGTGTCCAGGTCCGGTATCCGGACAAAGAGAGAGCAGCGGGGAGCCGAGCCTGACAAGTGCTGTCAGCGCTGTTCACTTTCACTTTAGCAGTGTATCTATATACACTGCTAGAGTTAAATTAAGTCAAAGGATGGCTAAAAATAAAAAAAAAATAGAAATTCTCACCTGACTGCCGTCTCCAAGTGTTCAGCGATAAATCAATCTCCCGGCAGATTGAGGACCTTGCATCAGCTGATCAGGAAGGGGTGGGGCAAACCAATCAGCTGTTATATCACATGACCCGCATCCAGCTGATCAGGGTTGTCCCACCCCTTCCCGGTCAGTTAATGCAAGGTCCTCAAACTGCCGGGAGATTAATTAATCGCGGGACACTCTGGAGTCGGCAGTCAGGTGAGAATTTATTATTTTTTTATTTTTATCCATCCCTTTATTTAATATCACTTTAGCAGTGTATATAGATACACTGCTAAAGTGATATTACACACATGTACAGAGCAGTGCTCTTGTTCTGAGCATGCTCTGTGCCCTGGAACCGGATTCGGGAAACAATTCTGTTTTATACCGAATCCGGCTCCACAGGCCCCCATGATAAGTGTGCCGGACCGGACTCATTTCTGTCCGGTTTCGTCACCAGAGCTCAAAAATGATGCAGACTTCGTTTTTGGGACCAATGAAAAACAGGACAGAAATGAATCTTGTACTGAATACACAAAATCGGATGGCCAAATATGGCCAATCTGGCATTATAGGGATATATGGAAGGCAAAAACGATCCTGTTCTGTTTGTTTCAAAAACGAACAGAACAGGATCACAAAAAACGTAGTGTGAAGCTGGCCTAAGAGTGATTGTCTGGTTATCATCCCTGAAACAGATAACCCGAATCTTTAGAATTTTAGAAACTGGAAGGTGGAATCTAGGCTGATCCCTAAAAAGACCTGTTTTTGTTTTGGTTCTGATTATGAATTTCCCTTGTTTATTAGCCATCCTAGTCTGGATAACATCTCTATGACATGGGACACTGCCTCTCTGCATTATAGCCTGTTTTTAGCTACCACTAAAAAGTCGTCAAGGTAGGGAGTGAACAAAATACATCCCCCTCGCTACAAGCTTCGTGAATATCCTTGGAGCTATGGAGACCCCGAAAGGAAGGGACTGGAACTGCAGATGAATTATCTGTCCCTAAAATCTGCCATGCAGAGTTATTTATGATGAGGTTGACATATGGGCACATGGTAATATGCATTTTTTAAACCTATGGTGGCCCTGAAACACCCAGTTACAAAAGCCTGACTGTTATGTTTATAGATTTCATTTTGAAGCGTTTTGGAACTATACAGTAATTTAAACCTTTTAAATTTACTATTGTCTTGAAGGATGAATCTATTATTTTATGAGGAAAAGAAGGCTGCAAACTTCTTCCCCCCCATTCTTCTTGTAGAACTGGAATGAGAACAGCTTTTTCTAATAGCGTTCTGACTTCTCCCCCCAAGGTTTCCTGACTTCCTCTTGAATTTTAGACATCCGTGACTATGAACCTTCTTGGAGGAAGAGAAGAGAATTCTAGCTTTATTCCCTCTGAAATGGTGTTTCTGACCCAACTGCTTGTCGAGGTTTCTTCCCAGGCAGGGAGGCATATTAACAGTCCCCCACCTACCTGGGTTCTGGCGTCATTGCTTTCCCGATCGTCGGAAGGCCCCAGAAAAAAAGCACGATCCTTCTTAGATTCTTTCTCTTTGAGACTCAATTCTTCTGATCTTTGAAATCTTATGCTTGAGTTCCTAGAATTCCTTTACTTTCTAGCAAGTTGATAGGATGTTCGGAATCTTAGAAACTCAGGTCTTGAAAATCCCTACTTCTTGTCAGATGCTTTATCTAAAATTTCATCAAAGACCGGCTCAAACAAAACCTCACTTCCGCAGAGAATACCGCAAAGCTTTGATTTTAAAAGAAGATCACCCATTAAATTCTTAATCCATAATGCTCTACAGGCAGAGTTGGAATATGAGCAAGCTCATGCCGTTAGTCAGCAAAAGCAGAAGCATCAGCTGAGAAGTTTGCGGCTTTTGTCATCATAGAAAGATTTGACAATAACTGCTCCCTTGGGCATTTTTTACTTATTTGCTCCAGTGGGCCCGGTCCCGAGTAACCCCCATGGCGCGTCACATCTAGGCCCCCGAACATCAAATCTTCATTTGATTTTGGCTCTTTTACATCCACCATTTGCATAGTTGCTCTGACTGACTAAATTAATTTCCCTGTGTCCCCTAATGAAAACACGGCTGTCTCTCTTTGCTATCAGAGGAGGATGAGGCTGACGAAACATCTAAATAGCACTTGTCCAGTTCCCCTTCGTCAACCCTTTCAGAGCTTGATTATCCTGATGTCCCTATCTTTCCTTCTGGAGTTGGCAATTTGGCATCCTTAAAAGATTTCTTAACTTTGCTGTTGTTCAGAGATTTGATAGTTTCTACCAGGTACGGCGACTCCTCTGTAAGGGTCCTTTCAATAATGGCCTGGTATAGTTGTTTGGTATAAGCTGTGGGCAATTTTGTCTTGCAAATTCCGCATTCCCTATTTCTGCTCAAAGGGGTCCTTCACACACAACGACATCGCTAGCGGTTTTGTGATGTAACAGCGATCTCGCTATGTGTGACACGTAGTAGCGATCATGCCGTCGCTGTGAGATCGCTGATTGTTACAAATCGTTCAGGACCATTTTTTGGTCGTTGCACTCCTGCAATACTACACCTGAGAGTGACAGGATCCCAACGACTGCAGTATCTTTGCTGCGTCGCTGGTGAGATCTGACTGTTTGACATCTCACCAGCGACCATGTAGCGACGCACCAGTGATCCTGGCCAGGTCAGATCGTGGTCGTGATTGCTGGAAAGTTGAGGTGTAAAAGGGTCCTTACTCTGAGCCTTCTTAGGTTTGTCCTAGGGCAACATAAGTAAAATAGGAAACAATACATCAGTCACAATTTCGTTAGGGTAATTCACTGGACTCACCCATTTAGGAGCAAGGAATACCAGTGCTGGCAGTGTCATCTCCTGCACAATCTGTGCAGGCTGGTCTGCGTACATTATCCACGCTTTGCTAGGACAGCCTGCTGGTCTTTCAGATTCTAATAAAAATTAAATTTTTTGTCTTGTAATAGGTACCGTATAAGACATACTTTTCCTTAAAATGTTGAGGGAAAGTGTGAGAGTGCGTTTTATATTATTATTATTTATTTATATGGCGCTTTACATGTGGAAAGGGCAGACAAAGACAAGTACAGTATGTATCAACAAGTCACACAGGTACAGGGGGGAGGGAGCACACATTCTATGAGGGACGGGTGAGGATACAGTAGGAGAGGGTAGAGCACATTGTGCGGTGGTGCGTTGGATCTAGTCTCATTGTAGGTTGTAAGCTTGTTGGAAGAGGTGGGTCTTCAGGTTTTTTTTTTAATGTTCCCAGGGTAGGCGAGTGCCTGATGTGTTGGGGGAGGGAGTTCCAGAGTATAGCAGATGCACGGGAGAAGCTTTATGTACGGGAAATAGTAAGTATATATGGTTGTGTGGCTGTGCTGGGGGAGCAGAAGCTTTGGAGCAGTTACAGAATGCTGGAGCAGGCTGTAGAGGCAGCAGTTAGTCATGTGGGCCCGCTTATTAAGCTAATAAAGAGAATTTTGTTTACGTACCGTAAATTCTTTTTTCTTTAATCATCAATGGGAGACCCAGACAATGGGGTTTAGGGCTCCGCCCTCCGGAGGTCACACTAGGTACTACAAGTTTGTAGACACCGCCTCCTCCGCTTATAAACCCCCACCGTAGGAAACATCCTCAGTTTAGTCCATAAGCTGCGAGGAGAAAAATGAACCACACCCGAAACATCGGGAAGAATACCGTGCACAGACGGTTTGAACAACCCGGAAAAAAACACTGTCTCAACAGAGAACAGATCAAATGCAAACATGCAACGGAACAACTGGGTGGGTGCTGGGTCTCCCATTGATGATTAAAGAAAAAAGAATTTACGGTACGTAAACAAAATTCTCTTTTTTCTGGTCATCATAATGGGAGACCCAGACAATGGGGATGTCCTAAAGCAATACCCCAGGGCGGGAAGAGTTCCTCAACAAGACGGATAATACACGGTCCCCCTTAAAGGTGGGCAACCGCCGCCTGGAGGACCCGCCTGCCCAAACTTGCGTCCGCAGAGGCATGGGCATGCACCATATAGTGCTTTGAGAAAGTGTGCAGGCTGGACCAGGTGGCCGCCTGACACACCTGTAGAGCAGATGCTCGATGTCGCAAGGCCCATGAGGCACCTACAGCTCTAGTAGAGTGTGCCTTCAAACCAACCGGGAGAGGCAAACCAGAAGACCGGTATGCCTCCTGAATGGGAGCCTTGATCCATCTGGCCAAGGTCGACTTCGAAGCCGCGGACCCCTTACAGCGACCCATCGTGAGGACAAATAAGGAATCCGAACTCCTAAAGGAGGCGGTCCTGGACACATAAATGCGTACAGCTCTCACGAGATCCAAAGTATGGAGGTCGCGCTCAACCTGATGAACGGGAGCGGGGCAAAATGATGGGAGAACAATCTCCTGGTTTAGGTGGAAAGTTGAAACCACCTTCGGCAAGAATTCAGGCCGCGGGCGCAGCACCACCTTGTCTTGGTGAACCACCAGAAAGGGTGACTTGCACGAAAGTGCAGCCAATTCTGAGACCCTTCTCAGAGACGTAATTGCCACCAGAAAAACCACCTTCTGGGACAGACGAGAGAGAGAGATGTCTCTCAGTGGCTCAAACGGCGGTTTCTGCAGTGCCGCCAGGACCATGTTGAGGTCCCAAGGGTCCAGAGGTCGTCTGTAAGGCGGAACCACCCGAGACACCCCCTGCAGAAATTGACGAACCTTTGGGAGGAGCGCCAAGCGCCTGTCAAACAGCACTGAAAGTGCTGATACTTGACCTTTCAGAGAGCCAAGGGATAATCCCAACTCCAAACCCGACTGTAGGAAGGCCAACACTGTCGGGATGGACAGGGGCCACGGTGAGCGTCCACCAGAGGCACACCAGGAGAAAAAGATTTTCCACGTTCTGTGGTATATCTTCCTGGAGACAGGTTTCCTTGCCCGATTCATCGTGGCAACCACCGTAGGAGAGAAGCCCCTGGATGTCAGCAACCAGGCCTCAAGAGCCATGCAGTCAATCCGAGGGCCCTGGAATTGAGGTGGAAGAATGGCCCTTGCGCGAGTAGATCTGCGCGTTCTGGAAGAGCCCACCGGTGTCCGCCTGACAGTTGCCAGAGGTCCGGGTACCAGGACCTCCGGGGCCAATCTGGAGCCACTAGAATGGCTACTCTGCATTCTGTCCTGATTTTCCACAGAACCCCGGGAATCAGAGCGAGAGGCGGGAACACATATGGCAGCTGGAAGCTGGACCAACTCAGGATCAGGGCATCCGCCCCCAGAGACTGAGGATCCCACGATCGTGCCATGTATTGGGGTACCTGATGATTCAACCGTGAGGCCATCAGATCCACGTCCGGAGTGCCCCATTTGCTGCAGATGTCCCGGAAGACGTCTGGATGCAGGGACCACTCTCCGGCGTCCATCCCCTGTCGGCTCAGGTAGTCGTCCTCCCAGTTCTCGACCCCTGGGATGTGAACTGCGGAGATCAGGCAGCCGTTTTCCTCCACCCAGGCTAGAATGCGGTGGACTTCGGCGAGGGCCTGAGCACTTCTGGTCCCTCCCTGATGATTTATGTAGGCGACGGCCGTCGCATTGTCGGACTGAACCCGAATGGGTTGTCCTGACAGGAATTTCTGAAACGCCAGGAGCGCCAGATAGACCGCCTTGATCTCCAGCACGTTGATCTGTAATGCCGACTCCGCCTGGGTCCAGAGGCCTTGAGCCCTGTGGTGTAAGAACACCGCGCCCCAGCCCTTCAGACTGGCGTCGGTGGTCACCACTAACCATGACGGTTTTAGAAAGGACCGGCCCCGTGACAGATGATGTGGCAGGAGCCACCACTGTAGGGAGTCCCTGGTCGATTGTGACAGCGTCACCAGCCGATTCAGAGAAATCGTCCTTTTGTCCCATCGGCGAAGAATCTCCAACTGGAGAGGACGGAGGCGAAACTGTGCGAAAGGCACCGCCTCTATCGCCGCTACCATGCGTCCCACCAGCTTCATCAACTCCCGTAGGGAAGATTGTGGTGACAGGAGAACATTCTGCACTCCTGATTGGATCGCAAGCTGTTTGGCTTGAGGTAGGGACACCAGGGCTGAGTCCGTGTGGAAGTCCATGCCCAGATATGTCAAAGACTGGGTCGGAACCAGGGTCGACTTTGGAATGTTGAGAAGCCACCCGAACTGTTCCAGAGACTTCATGGTCACCTCCAGGCTCACCCGACAAAGGTCTTCCGATGGCGCCCTGACCAGCAGGTCGTCCAAATAGGGAATGACGGCGTGTCCCTGCGCATGCAGGAGAGCCATCATTGAGGCCATCACCTTTGTGAACACTCGCGGTGCCGAGGCTAGCCCGAATGGCAGTGCCACAAATTGGAAGTGTTCTTCCCCCACTGCGAATCTCAACCAGCGCTGATGAGCCGGTGCAATGGGCACGTGAAGGTAGGCGTCTCGGATATCTATGGACGCCAGGAAGTCTCCCTGTGACACAGCCGCGATCACGGAGCGCAGGGATTCCATACGAAACTTCCGGACCAACACGTGGCGGTTGAACAACTTGAGGTCCAGAACCGGACGAAAAGAGCCGTCCTTCTTTGGGACAATAAAGAGGTTGGAGTAAAAACCCCTGAACCTCTCTCCCGTGGGTACTGGGACCACCACTCCGTCTCTGCGGAGTCCCTCCAACACCAGATGAAAAGCCTGAGCTTTGTCTAGGGATGGAACAGACCGATGGAATCGGTGTGCCGGCTGTGACGTCAGCTCTATCCTGTAGCCTTTTGAGACTACGTCTCGGACCCACTGGTCTTGGACGTGGAGAAGCCATCTGTCCTGGAAAAGAGACAGGCGGCCCCCCACCTGTGGGGAGACAGGATGAAAGAGCGAGTCATGCCGAAGCGGGTTTAGGGGTGGCAGCTGCAGCCCCTGCCGGCTTCTTTTGGCGACTTTTGTTGCGCCACTGAGTGGAGGGCTTGCCCCCACGGTCCGCGCGAGCGGACGCCGCTGATGACTGCGAGCTGGGGCGAAAGGACCACTGTTTTGGGTTCCTTTTCACGGTATACCGTGGCTTAGGCTTATTCTGCGGCATCTTAGACTCAGCAGAATCCTTTATCAGCTTGTCCAGCTCGGTGCCGAAGAGCCTGTCACCAGCAAACGGAAGATTTTGCAAAATCTTCTTAGACGTGGCATCTGAGTCCCAAAGACGCAGCCACAACAACCTGCGGATCGCTATAGCATTGGCCGAAGCCACAGCCGAGCGAGTGGCAGTTTCCAAAGTTGCCGTCCTGGCGTAATCCGCATAAGCCCTTGCCCTGTCGGAGAGTGCCAGGACCTCTGGGCTGGCCCTAGCTAGATCAGAGATACCATCCAAGCAGGAGGTAATCGCTTGTAGGGTCCAGACCGCGGCAAAATTAGGGGCAAATGAAGACCCCACAGCCTCATAGGAAGACTTGGCGAGTTGCTCGACCTGTCTATCAGTAGCATCCTTCAATGAGGAGCTATCAGAGGCAGAAAACAAGGAGCGTGCAGCAATCCTAGTCATGGAAGCGTCCACCTTAGGGGACTGTGACCATTCCAGAAGCACCTCCTGAGGAAAGGGGAAGCGATTGTCCTTAGGTTTACGGACATAACGCCGCCCAGGATGTAACCTGGGAGCTCTAATCACCCTTCCAAAATTAGTGTGGTCCATAAAGGACCCACTTGGTCTTGCCTCCGGCCGCAGCCATTGATAGACCTCCTTGGGGTGAACAGTCACCTCCTCAGGAGGAGTGACCAGACGTAATGTCTCATTGATGGAGGACACCAGATCCTCCACCCCATCTGGAGGTTCAGAGACAGACCCGAGAGTAGAACCCCCATCATCTTCCTCACCATCAGAGGAACGCTCCTCCTCAGAGAGAGCTTGGAGCTCTGGAGAGGCCTCACGAGCTCGCTTAGGGGGTCTCACAGAAGAAGTAAGAAGCACTCGGGGGTAACTGGGAGGAGTAGCTGGGTTTTCCAGCCTCCTATGAAGTGCCTCCAGGGATTGCGACATGGAGGACATCTGGGACAGCAGAGATTCATTTATCTTATTCTGTGCTTCCCATGTCCCTGGGATCACCCGAACCTCAGGGTACAGACCCGCAGATTCTGATCCAACAGTAACTGTCCGGGTCTCTGGGCGTCCGCAATTATTGCAGGACCCCTCCACCAGTGAACCGTTGCATGTAGCGCAGGTAATGGTGCCATCTGCCGTCTTAGCAGCATGCTTCCTTACTGAGGACATCGCCACAGTAGGGGGAAATAAGCCAAGTTGTAACAAACAAACCGGAGATCCCGGTGGCTTACCGACCGCAGTAAGCGGTAGGAGGAAGCGGTGTTCGTGTGTGACCTCCGCGAGTTCCGGTCTCCCCTGGAAAGTGCAGACACACGCTGCTGCCAGATCCCAGCCGGGAAGAGAGGGAGAAGATGGCCGCCGACAGTAAAGTCATAGGCGTGGCCAGGAACACGCGGGAGAACACAAAACACGCCCATCGGTGATGTCACCGTAAGAGCTGCTTCCTCCTCCTCCAGGCAGCCTCAGTAATGGAGGTGCCAGAGCCCGCAGCGCGGGAAAAGAGTGTGTAACAATGCACATACACACACAGACTGCATGCACAAAACAAACATCAGCAGTCTACAGCCTCAGCCCCTGAGACACACAGGGCGGTCAGCCAGAGTGACCCCAGCACAGGGTACACCAACAGAACCGCGGACCCGAGGGTAACCGCGCGGTCTGAGTGTCATGACACCAAGTGATAGACACTACCCCCAGGCACACAGGAGACACACCAGGTGCCTCAGTGCCGGTCCGGTCTGTAAGCACCTTTAGGGAGGCCTCGGACGGGGGTACAGCACCAGTCCGGAGTGTAAGCACCATTTAGGGAGGCCTCGGACTGGGCTGGCTCCGTCCGGTCTGTAAGCACCATTTAGGGAGGCCTCGGACGGAGCGGAGCTGTGCAAGGCTCCAGGCTCCCCCTCTCCAGAGCCTCCATGGAGGGATGGAAAGGAAGGAGCTCGACAGCGTACCGGGAGAACAGCAAGTGTCCAGGCTAAAAAGCCCTCCGGTACCTCCACCAGCGTGTTCCATAAAGGGTGAGCGGGGAGACTGTCGAGGGTCCCAACCGGGACCATTTACCTTGTCTTCATACGCCATCACGTAAGCTGTGAGAATGCAGTGAAGTGCAAGCAAAGCGTGATCCTCCGAGCACACTAAGTTTAAAACTGAGGATGTTTCCTACGGTGGGGGTTTATAAGCGGAGGAGGCGGTGTCTACAAACTTGTAGTACCTAGTGTGACCTCCGGAGGGCGGAGCCCTAAACCCCATTGTCTGGGTCTCCCATTATGATGACCAGAAAATAATATTCCATACATCTTCCTGTCCATCACCTCTCAGCACTGAGAGGTGGGCAGGGTAGCAGTGCAGCACATATTACATTAGACTAATAAAGAGGTCCCTTGTGATCACTGGTCGCAGGGCCGGCGTCAGCACCCGGCATACCTGGACAAGCGCCGAGGAGGACGTCTGTACATCGAAACGCGTTGTGGTCTGGAGCTTTTTATGAATAAAGTTACGGAGATTAAGATTAAAGTATCCCGTATTATCCCTGCGCTCTACTATAGAACCGCATGTTCTATCTGAATTCTAGGGGCTCATGAGGGACAGGCAGCCGTGACAGTAAGATGCCCATCAGGGTAACTCGGGCATCAGCTGAGTGCTGCCGCAGCACTGCCAGTCCACAAGTAAGTTAGCCATGTGCTGGCTCCCATCTGCGTTCCTCATCTGTCGACTGCAGCAGAGTAATGAGTCATTACCCTGCGACCTCATCACATTGGTGCAGCCATGCAGGCAGTGAGTAAGGGTGTGGACGGGAGTCTGCTGCAGGGATGTGGAGGGACAGCAACTGGGGAAGACACAGGCTTTGGGGGAGCGGAGGGAAGGTGAGTATAATTGTTGTTTTACTGTGTGCCGCATGATAGGGGATTACGGAGGCTTCTGCTGGGCTACATAGAGGCTGTGCTGGGCTATATGAAGGCTATGGAGGCTGCTGCGCTATATGGAGGCTGCTGCTGGGTCGTATGAAGGCTATACTATGGAGGTTGCTGCATGGCTATATGGAGGCTGGGTTATGGAGGCTGTGCTGGGCTATAGAGGCTGCTTCTGGGCTATGGAGGCTGCTGCTAGGCTATATAGAAGCTGTGCTGGGTTATGGAGGCTGTGATATGGAGGCTGCTGCTGGGCCGTGGAGGTTGTGCTATGGAGGCTGCTGCTGGACTATATGGAAGGACTATATGGAGACTGTGCTGGGGTTTATGGAAGCTGCTGCTAAGCTACATGGAGGCTACTGCTGGGATATATGGAGGTTGTACTGTGCTGTTTATATAATATGGAGGTTGTGCTGTATATACTGTAGTATTTGAAGGCTGTGCTGGGCTATACATATTTTTTGGAGGCTGAGCTGGGCTGCCACAGGGCTGTATATATTATTTGGAGGCTGGGCTGTATATATTATTCAGAGGCTGCTGCTGGGCTGCCACAGCCTCCAAATAATATATACAGCTTGACACAGCCCCCAAATAATATGTACAGTGCAGTAGTAGCCTCCAAATAATATACACGGCCCAGAGCCTCTTTATTATGTATATACAGCCCAGCAGCAGCCTCAAAATATATACATCCCAGCAGCCTCTATATTATTTATACAGCCTAACAGTCTCCATATTATATTTAGAGCCCAGCAGCCTCTATATTATATATTCAGCCCTGCACAGCCTCAATATTATATACAGGGGTTGGACAAAATAATGGAAACACCTGGAAAAATCAACAAAAGTTAGTTTAATATGGTGTAGGTCTACCTTTTGTGGCGATTACAGCCTCAATTCTCTGAGGTATGGATTCATACAAGGTGATATCATTGGCCCGGCGGATCTCCAAGAAATGGCACCCCAGATCATCACAGAACCTCCGCCATGTTTTACGGTTGGGAGAAGGCAGTCTGGATGGAATGCTTATTTCGGCTGTCTCCAAACGTACACTCGGCTGGAGGTTGGAAAATGGGGTAAATGATGATTGGTCTGAGAATATCACGTTTCCACTGCTCGAGGGACCAATTCTGGAGGTTTCTATACCACTCTAAACGCTTGAAAACATTTGTCATTGAGAGCAGCAGGTTTCTAATTGCAGCTCTTCTGTGGAATCCAGATTTGTGCAGCTCCCGACGAACAGTTTTCGTGGAAACTGGGTTCTGTAGGTGTTTATTGAGCTCAGCAGTGATTTGCGGAGCCGTGGTCTTGTGATCATCTCTCACAATTCGCTTTAGAGTCCTGCAGTCTCTCTCAGTCAACTTTGACTTTCGGCCGGACCTGTGCTTTGCTGCGGACATTTTTCCTTGTCTTTCAAATGCAGTCATTACTTTGGAGACAGTACCTCTTGACAAGCCAAGCATTTGGGCACTTTCTGTTACACTAGCGTCTGCCATACAAGCACCAACAATTTGGCTTTTTTGAAAATCTGACAGGTCTGCCATTGGTATCAGGTTCTCATCAATGTTCTTACAATTCAGCAAAACAAATAGTTAATTTACATACACATATCACTTAACATAAATAATCAACTACAAAACATTAACATATGTCACGGTTTGCATGTTTATAACATGTCCGAAGATTATGATGCCAAAACGTTAGGAGTTTCCATTATTTTGTCCAACCCCTGTATACAGCCCACTCAGGAGCCTCTATATTTATACACACAGCCTGCAGTTTCTAAATTATATTTATGAATCAAGGTGTATGTTAAAGGGCCCACTGCCACTGTTTCATCCGGGACCCACAAAAACCTGGAGCCAGCCCCGATTGGCCGCAACTGCAGCCACAAGGCAATCGTGTGTGGATATTCACTGTTTCTCATGAATCATCATTGGCATGGGAAGCAGTAAATATCCCGGCGCTGGACAATCATACTCACCGCCAATCACTCCCTGCATCATAACCGTCCCCGTCTACTGCTGCCATCTGATCATGTGAGCAGCACAAGACAGTGACGTCATCACTGCTCACATAATCACCTGCCAGCACAAGCAGACAGGACATTGAGGTGAGTATGATCGTTTATTTATTTTAACTGTGCACCTGGATGAGGGCCATATCCAGGATGGTGAATCAAAAACCAATATATTTGGTTTTTTTAAGTAGCCTATTAATTTTGCATAGTAATAGTTACCTGCACAAACAGATATCCTCCTAAGGGCCCTTTCACATCAGCGTTTTTTGAAAAATGCGGCAGTTGCGGTCAAAAAACGCATCTGCTGCATTTTCTGCCTAATGGCTGCACTTGCGGCAAGCCCCATGCATTGTCTATGGGGCTTGCAGTAAGTGTGCAGCAGGTGCGGCAAGTTCGGTAGTTGTGGCAGTTGCAGCTGCGAAAAAAAACGCCGCTGACCGCGTTTTTTTCGCGGCCGAAACTGCCGGAGGCTTGCCACAAGTGAGTAGCAAGTGCGGCCGTTAGGCGGAAAATGCGGCAGATGTGGGTTTTTTTACCGCAACTGCCACATTTTTCAAAAAACACTGATGTGAAAGGGGCCTAAGGGCCCTTTCACATCAGCGGTAATTTCAAATCGCGGCAGATGCGGTGAAAAAACCGCATCTGCCGCGATTACCGTATAACCGCGACACTTGCGGCACACTTGCGGCAAGCCCCATGCAATGTCTATGGGGCTTGCGGTAAGGGTGCGGCAGATGAGGCAAGTGCGGCCGCGAAAAAAAACCGCTGCAAGCAGCGGATTTTTCGCGGCCACACCTGCCGCAAGTGCCGAAACCGCACTTGCCGCATCTGCCGCACCCTTACCGCAAGCCCCATAGACATTGCATGGGGCTTGCCGCAAGTGTCGCGGTTATGCGGCATTCGTGGCAGATGCGGTTTTTTCACCGCATCTGCCGCGATTTGAAATTACCGCTGATGTGAAAGGGTCCTAAGATAGCCAAATCTAAAAAATACCTACTCCAACTTCCAAAAATATTAAGCTTTGATATTTATGAGTCTATCTCAGCATCTGGAGGAACGACATAAACAAATCACAGAAACTGACGATATACCAGAACCTACAGAGGGAGTACAAACTGGCCTCATATCTAGAGAAACTAGAAAACCCCCAAAGAATGACAGATCCTGAGCCCACAACTTACTCATCGAATCTGGGCGACACTGACAGAACTACAAGCCCCGAGAGAGCACACTGTGCCAGCAGTGCCCCCAGGAGGCCATGGAGGACGAGGCCCACTTCCTGCTGAAGTGCCCTAAATACTCCGCAGTGAGGGACACTCGCTTCAAGAGACTGTCTGATCTCCTCCCAGACTTCACCTCCATGGAAGAGGAAGAGAAACTGTCAATACTACTGGGCGAAGGGAAAGTGCAGCGGCCATAGCAGCGCAATATGTCAGTGCCTGCCACAGACTAAGAGGAAACTGATATCTCATAGACTTATATACCCCACCATGGACATGTCCCTATCCCCATCTAAGAGCCTGATATGTCATGTAATTATATACTCAACCCTGGACATGTCCCTATTCCCCAACTAAGAGCTGGATATGCCATGGACTTGGGAAGCATTGTCTGACTTGTATAGGTGAGTGTTAGCTTTATATGGTCCTCTTTATTTTATATTATATTACGCTGTCTACAGACACATCAAAAGTTTAAAAATATGTAGAGTAGGACCACTCTATCTGAGACATTCCTTGACGTGGGAAAGTGGCTCAAAAGATTATTTCGGTAATCTTTTGTGAAATGTCTTTATTTGTATGCAGTATGGTAGTGACAGGTGTACTTACATATTTATTTTTTCAGCAATATTTGGCTGTGCTGGCTCTTCTTGTTTTCTCTGAGGATTACACCCAGTATACAGGGCAGGAGAAGTGGTACTGTGCAGTGTATATATACAGAATAACACAGATACTGAGGATTACACCCAGTATACAGGACAGGAGAAGTGGTACTGTGCAGTGTATATATACACAATAATACAGATACTGAATACTAGACTCAGTAGACAGGAGAATTATACCCAGGAGGCTGTGTTATATAGATAGGAGGCTGTGGTATATAGCTAGCCATGGCACCGGGAAGAACAGAGAGCGAACTTTGCCCGCAGGAAAACTTTCTGATGCTGTACATTACACACTGCGGGCTCTGTACATTACACATTGCGGACTCTGTGCACATTACACACTGCGGGCTCTGCACATTACACACTGCAGGCTCCGTGCACGTTACACACTACAGGCTCCGTGAACATTACACACTGCGGGCTCTGTGCACATTACACACTTCGGGCTCTGTGTACATTACACACTGCGGGCTCCGTGCACATTACACACTGCGGGCTCCGTGCACATTACACACTGCGGGCTCCGTGCACATTACACACTGCGGGCTCTGCACATTACACACTGTGGGCTCTGGGCACATTACAGACTGCGGGCTCCGTGCACATTACAGATTGCGGCTCCATGAACATTACACACTGCGGGCTCCGTACACATTACACACTGCGGGCTTTGTGCACATTACACACTGCGTGCTCTGCACATTACAAACTGTGGGCTCTGCACATTACACACTGCGGGCTCTGTGCACATTACACACTGCGGCTCTGTGCACATTACACACTGCGGGCTCCATGCACATTACAGACTGCGGGCTCTGTGAACATTACACACTGCGGGCTCTGTACATTACACACTGCGCCGGGCTCCATGCACATTACACGCTGCGCCGGGCTCCGTGCACATTACACGCTGCGCCGGGCTCTGTGCACATTACACACTGTGGGCTCTGTGCACATTACAGACTGCGGGCTCTGTGCACATTACACACTTCGGGCTCTGTGCACATTACACACTGTGGGCTCTGTGCACATTACACACTGCGAGCTCTGCACATTACAAACTGCGGGCTCTGTGCACATTACACACTGCGGACTCCGTGCACATTACACACTGCGGGCTCCGTGAACATTACACACTGCGGGCTCCGTGAACATTACACACTGCGGGCTCTCTGCACATTACAGACTGCGGGCTCTTTGCACATTACAGATTGCAGGCTCTGCACATTACACACTGCGGGCTCTGCACATTACACACTGCGGGCTCTGTACACATTACAGATTGCGGCCAGTATACACATTACACACTGCGAGCTCTGTGCACATCTGGGAGTGCTGGTGTATATCTTGTATACACAGCACTATACTGTATATACAGGTCCACACTATATATATACAGTATATAGGCACACTAGTAGAGCATGTAATGTGAACCTGTATATACTGTGTAGTGTTGTGTACAGACAGACAGATACACAGACAAAGACACTCAGACACAGACATGATACTCACATACAGGACCTGTCGTGATGTCACATGGAGGGAAGGCATCAGGGGTCACATGATCAGCTCAGGTGCGAGGGCCTGAGATCTGCTCCTGTCATCCTGGTTGGTGTGAGTGGGTCACTGCGTTAGGGAAACGGCCCCGCCCCCTGCATGCCGTTGCCGCTCGGCAGCAATGATTTAAAGCAGGGCTGCGGCCAGAGGAGCGGGCAGCCCACGCACCACACTAGTGGGCGGCCCATAGGGAAAAGACTCGCCCCCCCCCCCGCCTATCAGTCCGGGCCTGCCGGACATGTCCCTATTCCCCAACTAAGAGCCTGATATGTCATGGACTTATATACCCCACCCTGGACACGTTGCTATATCCCCAACTAAGAGACTTGTCTTTGCCATAACTATCTATACCCACCAAACTGCATGGACAACACTGCCGTCCCTATACCCCAACTAAGAGCCTGATATGCCATGGATTATATACCCCAACCGGAACATGTCCCTATACCCCAACTAAGAGCCTGATATGCCATTGACTTCTATACCCCACCCCAGACATGTTCCTATTCCCCAACTAAGAGCTTATATGTCAAGGACTTATATACCCCACCCTGGGCATACCCCTTTACCCCACCTAAGAGCCTGATATGTCATGGACTTATATACCCCACCCTGGCGGCCAGTCCCTATTCCCCAACTAAGAGCCTGATATGCCATAGACTTCTATACCCCACCCTGGACACGTCCCTATACCCCACCTAAGAGACTGATATGTCATGGACCTCTATACCCCACCCTGGACACGTCCCCATACCCCAACTAAGAGACTGATATGCCATGGACTTATATACCCCACAGAAAGGTGGAAAATTAAATGGAAGATACAAAATGATCTTCATAGAGAATCAGGAATACGTCTAGCCCAGGGGCCTCAAACACATGGCCCGAGTGCCGCATGCGGCCCCTGGGGCTTCACTTTGCGGCCCAAGGCACCTTGGACAACTTCGTGATGCATCGCCCCAGTGCAGTGGGCCGCTGCAGTCCCCACTGTGTTATGACTTCCGGCCGCGTCACTAACAAGCTCTGCCACTCAGCAACTTCAATGCAAGCTGCCAATGAGAGGCCCGCAGCTGACAGCGGCGTATGACGTCACCTGCGGGCCTCTGACTGGCAGATTGCATTGATCTTGCTGATCAACAGAGCTAGTCTAAGCGGCGGCTGGAGGTAGTCAAAGCACAGCGCAGGCCGGAAGTCAGCACAGCAGGGATCACGGCGGCCCCCTGCACTGGAGCGATGCATTATTAAAGTGAGAAAAGTGTGAGTGTGTATGTAGTGTGTGTGTGAGAGTATGTGTGTGAGGATGTGTGTAAGAAAGTGTGTGTGAGGCTGTTTGTGTGTGTGAGTGCATGAGGGTATGTGTGTGTCAGTGTGTATATGAGAGTGTGTGTTTAAGTGTGTGTGTGTGAGTATGTGTGTAAGTGTGTGGGTTTGCGTGTGTGTGTGTGTGAGGGTGTGAGTGTGTAAAAATAAGGTAAACCAGGATGGGGGGCATCACTATAAAAGTACATCAGGATAGGGGACATCACTACTAAAGGGGATCGGGATGAAGGACATCAATAGAAAAGGGGATCATGATGAGGGACATCACTACTAAAGGGGATCGGGATGGGTGACATAACTACTAAAGGGGATCGGGATGAGGGACATCACCACTAAAGGAGATTGGGACGGAGGACATCACTACAAAAGGGGATCAGAATGGGGACATCACTACAAAAGGGAACCAGGGTGAGGGACATCACCACTAAAGGGGATTGGGATGGGGACATCACTACAGAAGAGGATCAGAATGGGGGACATCACTACAGAAGGGGACCAAGATGGGGGGGGGGTCACTACAAAAGGGGATACAGCCCTGGGAGAGACATCACTACAAAAGGGATCAGTAGGGGACATCACTACAAAGGGCACTTGTATGGGGACATTCCTACAAAAGGGGACCAGGATGGGGGACATCACTACTAAATGGGATCAGGAACATCACTAAGAAAGGGAATCAAGAATGGAGGACATTACTACAAAAGGGGACCAGGTTGGGGGGCATCACTATTAAAGGAGATCGGGATAGGGAACATCACTACTAAAGGGGATTAGCATGGGGACATCACGTGAAAAGGGAACCAGGATGGGGACATCACTACAAAAGGGAACCAGGCTGAGGGACATCACTACTAAAAAGGGATAAAGGATGGGGGACATCACTAGAAAAGGAGATCAGAATCTGGGACAGTACTACATGATGAGGACCAGGACGGGGAATTACTACAATATCGGGACCGGACATTACTACAAGCAGGGGATCAGGATTTGTACTCTACTACATTGAGCAAACACTTCTGGTATTACTAAATATCGCTTCCTACAAGGGATGCAGCCACCCCCCATATACGTTTTTTCCTATGTGCAGCCCACCAACCCAGCCAAGTTTGAGACTCCTGGTCTAGCCTGTAATGTAGGTGATTCCTTCCTCACCCCAGACACTAGTTACTTCAGTACTGAGCTGGGCCAGACTGTAATGGCTGCTGGGAGACTAAGTGCAATGCTGGAGCCACCACCTCCGCCATCACAGCCTGCACCTAGGCCATAGCGGCAATGAACAACAAGCTGGACAAGACACCCGTCCGCCGCCTCATACACGTGGTGTCCCGTGTTGACACTCTGCAGCCCGGCGCGCTGAGGACAGCCTCACCGTTGCCATGAGACGCCGGCGGGGTCCTGTGCGGCCGGACCGGAAGTGTCGCACGCATGTAGTGCTGTGGACTCGGGTGGATCCGATTTAAAGCGGAGGAGGTAGGGAGGAACCAAATTTGGAGTCGGTATCGTGTGTGTGAGGCGTGTGCTGGGGAGTTTGGAACAAGTCTGGTTGGTAGAAAGTGTAGGAGTGACACATAGGGAGGAAAGGCCGGAGAGTGATCCCACAACATTGGCGGCGGAAGGGGAGACAGCGGTGAAAGCTTTATAAGGGGCAGCGGACGCTGCACATGTGTGAGGTGTACCGCGGAGGGACACCTACTGACCGCGCAGATAAGTAGTTCCCGAGGCGGCGCGCAGACAGTGGGCGCGCGGCCAGTACTGAGGCCGTTCATATAACAACGGACATCTGGCAGAACGTGTACAGCGCCCCTAGAGGACTGCGCAGGAAGTTCTACTCTGTGCAAACTTGTGTGGGGCCATGTCTGTCTCTGAGGGAGTCTCCAAGCTTGTGGCCTGGTTGGACGCCTGTGAGGGATTCTCCAAGCTTGAGTCCTGGTGGGATGCCTCTGTAGAATTCGTGTCCGGGTGGGACCCTCTGTGAGCTTCTCCTTGCTGGCTGCCTGTGTGATGGTGACTGTGAGTTGGCTGTTCGGCCTGGTGGAGCGGAGACTCTGGAGACGGTCACCAGTATTACCTGCCCCGGAGCCTGAGCCAGGTGAGGAGCTGAGACCGCCTACACGGAGCCCTGCTGCTTCATGTGCTCTATACACGGCGGACACCATGTACAAAGACTGATGACTGCATGGGGGCGATGCTGTGCTGCAGTCTTATAGCCCCAGACATAAGTCGGCCAAACCTGCCGATGGGTATGGGTGCCTCTACTTGTATTTGGGGGTAAATGGTAGACCCTATGTAATGAATAGGAGTATCTGGTACCTGTATGATCACAAGGTACTTATTCTGGTGAACCTGGGTCTTATCAGATGAGAATAGGCTGCATCATTCACACAGCGTTTGTGCTCCTTTTTTTGTTGTTCTGTTTTTGGTTCAGTTTCTGAACCAAAAACAAATCCTCTTTTTGCAAAAAAGCATCACAAATGCATTATCCGTATGTGTTGCTTATTTGCTTTGTTTTCGGGGGACACAGAGACACACACACGCCCATTTTCTTACCCTCCCCGACGATTCCACGGTGATCCCTGGTGATGTCTTCCTACCGGGCATCAGCAGGACCTGTAGCCGCATGTGACTCTCAGGCTGAGTCACATTGGCAGGTCCTGTAAGTACTTGTACTACCCGGAACATGCAAAAAAATCAAAATAGATGGTTGCGCCACACTGCAAATTTAGGGGTATAAATTCCCGTTACACTGTACGTATCACTCACCTAAGTTGGTTGTGCCCTCTGCACAACTAGATTAGCCGCAAGTAGGTGAGATTTTTTTTATGCAGGATCCCTGTCTTCATCTATTGCCTGTCTCCCCTTTGCACCCAGGTCTGTGCTCCGTCTCTCACACGTGCACCGTCCCGTGCACGTGCAGGGGCCATGTTTTTGTTTTCTTCAGCAAGGTCCTCTCCCAGAGCTGCTCGCACCACTCCCCCCGAAGGGAGAAAGGAACGTAATGCAATAATAAATGTGGTATATAGAAATGAGCGCTAGGGATAACGGAACAAGCCGAACGCTTTTGTAGACATTACCTATAAGTTTATTACAATAAACACAATACAGGTCCTTCTCCCACAACGCGTTTCAACGCTACATGCGTCTTTTGCGTCGAAACGCGTTGTGGGAGAAGGACCTGTACTGTGTTTATCGTAATAAACTTATAGGTAATGTCTACAAAAGCGTTCGGCTTGTTCCGTTATCCCTAGCGCTCATTTCTATATACCACATTTATTATTGCATTATGTACTACCCAGAAGGAAGACCTCACTATGGGATCATCAAGGAGGGTAAGAAATGAGTGTTGGTGGTGTGGAAAGTGCGCAGAAAAAGAGAACAATAATTGATGCTCATTATTTTCTGCACCACTAACGCAGCAGTCGAAAACATTGACATTTGCACAACAAATTGAAAATTCCATTCACTTTGGTGGCAGACGCAGTTACTGATCTGTTTGGTGCAGTTTAAGAAAAAAAAGCATGGAGCACCAAAGACTGTTCAAAAACGTCCACTGTGAACATGGCCTTAGGATGTGTTAACACTGCGGGTTTGTGGTTTTCGGGAGCAAAAACAGACTGGGTACTTTCAAGTCATCTCCAAAGACTCAGTGTGCACATATCCTAAAGGCCGCTTCACACGCTAGGATCTCGTTAACGATATCGTTGAAACATCACGGATTTGTGATCATTCAAACGATATCGTTTGTGCGTCGTTGCGTGTAAATGAACGATGTAGGAAGGTAAAATCGTTGAAGCATTCATCCAAAATTTGAGATTCGGACCTCAAATCTATCGTTCGTCGTCCACTTAACGTTCTGGGAAGCAGCAACATCGTTCAGTGTGACACCTTTTTGAACAATATTGTTCATAATTCTCCTATTCCTGCCGCTTTATAACATCGTTCAATCGTTCTTCTCCAAGTAGCTGGCCAGTTGCCAAATTTAAGATCGTTAACTATATCCTTGCGTGTGACAACGCACTAACGATGTCGGAAGGATCGCGGTCACGTGACATGGCTAACAATCTCGTTCACCTATATCCTAGCGTGTGATGGTACCTTTTAGAGGCTATTCCTCTCCTGTAAAACACCCAGTTGCATTAAGAAAAAAAGGAACAAATTATGTTACCCCCCCCCCCCCCCCCCCCCCCCATCCCTCTCAATTCATTTTTTTTTTTTTTTTTCTATTAAGTAGAACCTGTCAGATTGACTGCTTGATACACTGACTGTATAATTCTGGGATATTCTCCATTATGCAAATAAGTTTCACCAGGGACAGAGGGCTGTCATTCTTGTGTTTTTTTTTTTTTTTTTTTTTTTTTTTTACCTTTCCATACAAAATACGTTTTGTTTTTTTTTTTTTTTTTTTTTTTTTTTTTTTCCTTTAACCAATTGTTTTTATTAGGTATTTAAACTGTACAAAATAATACTGTACAGTACAGATAGTACAAACTAGAACAAAATACGTTTTCATACATGCGTTATATAATACCGAGAGGACTACACCATTCAAAATGTGTAATGTAGACCATATATGCTTAGGAGAAATCTTTCTTTAAAGGGGTTTTCAATTTCAGGTGCCATATAATTGTTTTTTTTAAATTTATTTAGCGCTATTAATTTTATAGCATTTTACATACATTCGCACCACTGTCTCCATTGGGGCTCACAATCTAAATATCATATCATATCAGTATGTAAGTGTGGCAGGAAACCGGAGAAAACCGACACAAACATGAGGAGAACATACAAACTCCTTACAGATGTTGTCCTTGGTGGGAATTGAACCCAGTGCTGCAAGGCTGCATGATCATTTTGATAAATGATTTCAGCATCCCCAAACATCCTTTTGATTGATGGGATAAGAAAGGTGTCCAAAATATCAATGTAAACTTGGGCATTTATTGAAGATGCAATGACAGCCATCTCCCCAGTGCCTTTACCTGACATGCAGCCCCATATCATCAATGACTGAAAATGTCCATGCTCTCTTCAGGCAGTCATCTTTATAATTCTCATTGAAACGACACCAAACAAAAGTTCCAGCATCATCACCTTGCCCAATGCAGATTCGCGATTCCTCACTGAATATGACTTTTATCCACAGTCCACAATTGCTTTTCCTTAGCCCATTGTAACCTTGTTTTTTTTTTCTGTTTAGGTGTTAATTATGGCTTTTGTTTAGCTTTTCTGTATGTAAATCCCATTTCCTTTAGGCAGTTTCCTACAGGTCGGTCAGGCATTGACTTCAGTTTCCTTCCATTCGTTCCTCATTTGTTTTATTGTGCATTTCCTGTTTTGGAGACATATTACTTTAAGTGTCCGGTCTTTGATGTCTACAAGTATGTTTGCCTTTAACAAACTTCTCATGTTGTTTGCATTTGGTCGAGATTTTGGACACAGCTGACTGTGAACAACCAACATCTTTTACAACATTGCATGATGGTTTACCCTCTTTTAAGGCCCCGTCACACACTATGACATCATTAACGATATCGTTGCAACGTCACTGGTTTGGTGACGTTGCAGCGATGTCGAAACAAGATCATTGCTTGTGATATTTACCAACGACTGGGTCGTTGATTGTTGGTAAATGACTTGGACCATAAATTTATCGTTGGTCTCCCGCTGGGTGCCCAGCATTGTTGCATGTGACAGCGGGAGACCAACGATGAACGAGCTCCTAGCACCACACAGCAAGGGCAAGCTGGTAACTAAGCGCAGTGCTCTGCTTATTTACCCGCTGTTTACCCTGGTTACCAGCGTTCTCGCTGGTGAGTCTGCCTGTGTGACAGCTCACCAGCGATCAGATCACGATGTCCCAGCGATCCACATCGTTGGTGGGATCGCTGGGACATCATAAGGTGTTAAGTGTTTGATGATCCTCCCCTTTGTTTCAATTTCATGGCTCGTGATGTTAACCATGGAGCAGGGCAGGTATAAGCTGTGACGTCACTGCATGAGGCGAGGCAATGCGGCCACAACCGCACCCCTCGCTTTGTGTTATGCAGCAGGCGAGGGAGACAATGATTGGCATCAGGGAGGCGGCGGTGGGCGGATTAAAGATACAGGGGGCATGAAACTGCCCTTTGGCTCTAGCCACAAGCCACCTCCTATTTGGCTCCACTATGTAAGTTTTCAAAGTGTACTATCTCAGGGTACAGAGGGAGTCAAGGGCTGGGGGACCCCTTGCCTGAATGCAGCATACATGCATTCAGTGCTGTAATTAGATCACCATGTATGGTTGGTGACAGGTCCTCGTTAACACGCAATTTAACACCGTAAAAACTATTCACAAAAAAAGTTTGCTATTTTTTTTTTTTTTTCTGCACAACTTTTTTCCATTTGGAATTTAATTTATCCCCTGTTCTTACAGCACCTATGTGGAAAAATGAATGTTGACATCTCGTCCTGCAAAAAACAAGCCTTCAAATGTCTGTCGACAGAAAAATAAAGTTGTGGCTCTGGGAAGAAGGCGTGAAAACGAAAAGGCAAAAATGAAAATTGCCCACGTCGCGAAGGGTTAACACTACATCTTTTTATGTTCAGTTTAGGGGATTTTAGATTTTTTGGGGGCATTTTTTTTGACTATCTGTCCAGTGTAATATAATTAGTTTACAAGAAGAAAATAAAATTCTGTGCTGGTTTGGAAAGACTGCTGTGAAAAATGTTTTCTTGGCCTCGGATTAGTGCATTATTTTAAGATCTGTACTTTGGATAATCGTCACGCTTACAATGCAGGATGTTTTGCTGTTCTGAAGAATGACTCAGCCAGTTATCTATTTTTAAGTGAGTTGTCATGGCTGGCACTCTTTCCAAATATGTGTATTTGGAACTTTATGGCACTAGATTTAGTTTCAGATTACAGGAGGCCAATGTTAAAATTCTTGCCCTGTGGTATAGAGTACCCACTATGGTTCACAAGATATATCCTAACGCTGACTCTCTATGTTGGAGATGTGGACTAGAGCAAGGAACTTTCTCTGTTTTTTTTTTTTGGGCGTGCCAGAAATTACAAACCTTTTGGAGCAAGGTGAGGGGCATTATCAGGTTGGTGACTGAGACTGACTAGACTTTGAAGCCAGAATAGAAACAGTTGCACCTATCGGACCTACCCCTAGCTACTTACAAACGTTCACTCTTACGTTTCCTCGTCATGGCAGCTATAGCGTCTTTTCCGCAATGCTGGAGAGTAACCTCCCCTCCAAGCCTACAGTTATGGGTAAATAATGTCAATGAAATAATGTACATGGAGGACCTGACTGCGTGTCTCCACGACAGATTCGACTACTTTTTATAAAATCTGGTACCCATGGATTTCCTTCAAAGCCTCATCTGACTATGGCAGTGTTTCTCAACTCCAGTCCTCAGGATCCACCAATAGGTCATGTTTTCAGGATTTCCTTAGTATTGCACAGGTGTTAGTTTAATCACCTGCAAAGGGGATCATTCTAAAGGGCCACGTCACACCTGGTGACGTCTGCTGCAATATTATAGGCGAGGCGGGGGAGTGGCCTATCAACACCAACGTCACCAATGCGTCGCCCTATGTAACTAGGCGAGGGCGACGCATTCGACTGGTCACCTGGTTTCACAGCAGTGCTGTGAAACCAGGTGGCCAATCTGGGGCGATGTGTACACATCGCCCCATGTAAACAGCCGACGGCGACCTGACAGGCGATGGGAGCCATAGGCTCCCATTGTACTGCATCACCACTGGGGTTTTTTGAGACACCTGTGAGATCGCCGGCGCGTCACTGGAGTGTCGTCCCCCCCCCCCCCCCCCCCAATGTAAATGGGGGGCGGCGACACTGGCGGGGTGCCAAAAACGTGCGCGCTCCCGCCAGTCGCTGCCAACATCTCTGGCGCCTTCGACAGGTCTGACGGTATCCTAACACCTATGCAATACTAAAGAAATCCTGAAAACATGACCTATTGGTGGGTCCTGAAGACTGGAGTTAAGAAACACTGGACTATGGGTACATCCTCTCTCTGGCAGAGAGTCTTTACCCTTTGGTTGAGAGTCCTTTTGTAACACCCCGATTTTCTTATTTGTTTCATCTAGCAGATTTTCAGTCTGCAGTTGATTCACAGGATATCTGCATTCTCCCCCTTCCTCTCCCCTCCACCCTCCCTATGTTTCTTCCCCCAGTTGTTTTCCATCCTGTTTTTTTTTTTTTTCCTTTTAGCTCTCCCTTATAAAAATGTTCAATATATTAGTTCATTACTTCAACTTGGAAGCTTATTTAGTACAGTATACATTTTTCGCTATATAGTATGTGTAAGATGTTATTCATACTACTCTTATGAGGTATGTACCCTTGTAAGCCTCTTGACCACTATTGAATAAATAAAAAAAAGTAAACGAGAATCTTATGTATATGTAATATAATATAATTTTATTATTTTTTTCTTTCCATATTGGTGGGGGACAGCAGTACTCTCCTGAAGGGACTTGGCTAATCTGTTATAGCTTAGTGTAGGATGCCTTTGCAGGGCTTCTCTATTCTTATTTTTTTTTTTTTTTTTTTCTCACATCTAGCTTGGGAGCTGAGAGGACACAAACTTCCTGCATATTACTAAGGGATGAGGGAAAATGGTGCCCAATAATCCGCTTTTTTCTTTTTTTGCGACTCTACAGGGCGGACATAATACTTTTCCTTCCCACCAGCTACGTTGGTTGCCCAGTGTTTCTACATGATTCACCCACCCTTCTTCCTCCAATTATCCAGCGTACTCTCCTATTCAAGGGAATCTGTCAGCAGGTTTTTGCTACCTCATCTGACAGAAACATATAAAGCCATTCTCAAATACGCAAATAATTTTTCAAGAACACAGCAGAGCTGACATAGCTGCCCCTGCCCACACCAGGCTATTAATAGAGATTGTGCATTGTCTGTGAGGTGTCAATCGCAGCAGAGTGCGTGTCTGATTGCCGTGCACATGGCTTTTTAGTCTTGAAATGTTAACCACGTCTGAAGCCTGCAAGATACACCTAACAAAACTGTGCAATGTGCAGTGCCAGGAATGGACGCGGCTGTTCGTATTATTCCTAAAGGCAGCACGTAGATTATAGTATTTACACAAAAGGGGACAGCATTTGGAAACAAGGGATGGAAGGCAACATGGACACTGGAAGAACGCCCACACAGTCTAGACCAGGGTCTCAAACTCCAGGCCTCGAGGCCGCACACAGTCCAGGTTTTCAGGATTTCCATAGTATTTGACTGTTGGTAATCAAATGACCAACTGTCAAATTCCAAGGAAATCCTGAAAACCTGACTGTGTGCGGCCCTCGAGGCCTGGAGTTTGAGACCCCTGGTCTAGACCATGCCCCGTTACCAGGGAAAACCACCCTTTTAGCTCAGACAGGAATGCTTAGAATGTACTAGGAAGCTGCAGAGACATACAGTGATAGCTTATGGGGTCCTAAGTAGCTGACTATTCCTTTTTAAGGAGAATCTTAAAGTAGTTAATCATCTTGGCAGATTTTTCTACAGAGCTATTGGCTAAATGTGAAGGGCTTTCTTTTTTTTCGGGGCATGAATGGCAGGCTCAGAATGGAATGTTCATATATTCCCTGGCCCACTTTTCCTGAATGTCCCATCCAGGCATTTTTCCCCCAAGATTTGTATTTCTTTGAATGTTTCACATTTATTTCTCTCAGGGAGTCATTTTCTTCTATTATACAAGCAGTTTTAGTGGATATGTTTCAACCAGTTTTTCTTGGTTTTATTTTTTTAGCTTTTTATTAGATCATGCCACATTTTTAACTTGTGACCCTCCTCTTTGGATTGTCGGCACGTAACAGGTTGGCACCAGGTTACATACTTGTACAGTGCTGTATTTCATTTGTTTCTATCCCTGGCCTTCACATGAGGGGAACCTCCAGTCTGGTGATCTAGGAACCTTAACATTAACTTTTTTTTTTTGTCTGACTACAGCTAAACATTGGCAACCTAAACCCTTCACAACAGTTCAGAAAAGGAACATTTTTCCTTCAAAGAGCCTTTTATTTTAGCCAACCCTACACTCCTCTTTTTCTGATGCCTTCTCTTATTCACCAAAACAAATCCTTATTATTTTGTATTATGCCACTATTCTGCTCTAGTGTGTGGTGTTCCTAACGGCCATCAACCTTCCAAATGGTGACACTTGCCAATTATTCTGCTGATGGTAAGGTTGGTTCTGTTTTAGACAGATGAGCCTCTTACAATCTAATAGTTGGAATTGTATACTCTCCTCCAGAATATCCTTTCCCTTGGCTCATGTGGCCTGACCGAATATAGTTAGTTACCTTAGGTCTCAGTTGAGTAGCTTGGCATTGCTTGACGAAGTCACCAAGTAGGAACTTGCAGACGAGTTTCTGTTTGGTTTTCCAGGGAAACAAGATCCACATAGGTGTAAATAAAAAAAAATCTGATTATAAGTAATCCAGTCGGTTCATTAAGTCCTGATTTCTAGTTTCTCTAGTTGCCCTGAGTGGTCAGGTCTCGATTGAACATTGATTTGGTTATTTTCTCGTTTGCTACATATGGAGAAATTTTCTATTTTACTTTTTACTACTTGTTGATCATGGAGTTACCCTATCTGGCTAGTATACAGATTGATTTGCTTGCCTTGACAATCTCTTTAAAGAAAAATCCTGGAAGAAATTTACCAGTAGTCTGATGAAGTCTCTTAACCCTCCTTTAGTTCCTCTGCTGTCTTGCCACCATACCAAAACAAATGTACCATATATACTCGTGTATAAGCTGACCCGTGTATAAGCCAATCCCCCCCCCCCCCCCCCCCCCTACTTTTGCCCCCAAAAGCTGCTAAAAGTTATTGACTTCCGTATAAGCAGACCCCCATCCTATTATATAGCCCCCCGTCACTGGTATATAGCGCCCCTCCGCAGTGTTATTATACAGGCCCCTCCGCAGTGGTATTATACAGGCCCCTCAGCAGTGGTATACAGGCTTGTATCTGGCCCCCAGCAGTGACACACAGCCCCCCACCCCCCTCCTTATTATGTGTCCCCCAGGCTGCGGCACCTGTTAAAATAACAAACGTTTCATACATCACCTTTCCGGCGCCGCTCCTCCGCTCCTGGCTTCTTCTTCCTGCTTGTGCCGGCTTCTAGTGCTGTGACCGGGCGCAGGAGATGACGTCATCGGCTGCGCCCAGTCACATGACACCGGCACAAGCAGAAAGTAGCCGGGAGCGGAGGAGCGGCCCGGAAAGGTGATGTATGAAACGTTTATTTTTTTTTATATCCAGTTATTTTTATTATTTTCACATAACAGAACATCACAACATTGTACAATATACAACTACAAATGTACGACATGACCGTCAGTCAAAAATATAAGATGTACTTACCCACCCCTCCCTCCCCCTACCCCCCTCCTAGGTACACATCGCCATTATAACGTTCTAACAAATATCCCGGAATAAGCCTTTAATTTACCTCATTTAAACCTTTGCCAACCAGTTTGCCCATATTTTGTCAAATAGTTGTTCCTTATTTCTTTTTCTGTACACTTTTTTTTCAAGTCTGATAATCTGTCGTGCCCGACATATAAATTTCCCTCTAGTTGGAGGAACTGCATCAGTCCACCTACCAGCAATCAGCTTCCGTGCCACACAAAGAAGCCTGGCTATGGCTATTCTGCTAGTCTCTGATGCCACAATCACAGACCCTTCACCTAACACGTACACTATTGGGTTCCTTTCAATTGTACACTCATATACTCCTTCAATTTTTGTGATCACCGCTATTCAAAACGCGGCAAGACGAGGGCAAGTCCACAACATATGCAGTAATCCTGCCCCTTCTGATCCGCATCTGGGACACCGAGAATCTTGCCGTAGACCCGCCTTAAACATCACGTCCGGTGTTCTGTAAGTCCTGTGTATAATGTACAACTGGGAGAGTCTAGCCTGTTCGCTAAGTGACAATTGGGGTACAGTCTCCAATATGGCCTCCCATTCTTCCTCCGTCAAGTCTCCCACATCGCCCTCCCTTTTATTTTTAGTCATAGGGTGGAATTTTCCCAGGGAGGCGTGAAGCAAATCATTATAAATGCCCGAGATCACTCCCTTTGTATTACCTGTCATACATACATAGTCCAAAGTTATGTCTTTTTGTATAGTCATGTCCATTATTTTTCGCTGCGCTAGCCAAGCATGCCTAATCCCCGAATATTGAAATTCCCACGTGTTTGGAATATTGTGTTTCCCTTAGTACAGAAGAGGATTGCATCCTCCCCTCTTTTTATCAAGTGTCCCACACTTCTCACTCCCTTCTTCTGCCAATGTACCATCAGTCCCATTGTATAAAATTCCTTTAGGTGTACATTATCCCAGGCCGGCGAGTAAACCGTCAACCCTTTTACTCCTCGTATTTTTTTTTTTTATAGCATTCCATCCCTTTCGGATGAGACGAACCGTGGGATACTGTAAGCCCAATTTGTCAAATGTACCATCCTCCAATCCCTGAACCAAAGGATCTCTACCCGACACGTGAGACAGAAGCCGACAATTGGACCCTTCAATATTGTGTTCTCTCCATCCCCTCATTTGTTGGCCCTGCCCCGCCAGGAAATATATCCAGGCATTCGGAACCGCCAGTCCCCCTTCCTCTTTCCCTCTCTGAAGGGATTCCAATTTGATCCTAGCAGATCTCTTGCCCCATATCAGAGACCTGAAGATGGTGTTAACTCCATGAAACTTCCTTTTGGCTATCCAGATCGGGGAGTTGTGCAACATGTACATCAACTGAGGCATCAACACCATCTTGATCAAATTGACCCTGCCAGTCACCGACAATGGCAGCTTGCACCACGCATTCAGTTATCTTTTAAAGGTTTCTAGTAGAGGATTGATATTCAAATCACAATATTTTACTAATGGGAGAGTCACCCACACTCCTAAATACAAATACTTAAATTGTGGCACCACTTGGAGTTGTCTCCCCTGATCAGCTATATCCTCCCCTCTGAGTTCCCCATCCACCGCCATGATGCATGATTTGTTCCAATTGATCTGTAAACCCGAAATGTCCCCAAACCACTTGATGATCTCCATCACTTTTCCCACTGCCTCCCCTGCATTTTCCAGAAACAACAAAATATCGTCCGCGTACAGCGCTATCTTTTCGATAATATTGCCAAATTGAAATCCAGCCACCTCTCGAATCAATCTGATTTTGGCAGCCAGAGGCTCCATTGCCACTGCAAACAGCAGCGGAGACAACGGACACCCCTGTCTGGTTCCCCTATACAGCCTAAACATATCGGATCGTGCCCCATTTACCTTGACAGCTGCTCGTGGTGAAGAGTACAGTAGCTTTACCCAGGACATAAATCCATCTCCAAACCCCATTAGATCCATTACTTTCCACAGGTACCTCCACTCCACACTATCAAAGGCTTTTCTAGCGTCAAGCGATACCACTACCCTCCGGCCACCGTTATCTGCTGGTAGTTGAAGATTGAGAAATAAACGTCTCAAGTTGATTGCCGTAGATCGGCCAGGCACAAAGCCAGATTGGTCTGTGTGAATAAGGCTCTGTATCACACCAAAGAGACGAGTGGCCAGGATTTTAGCTAGTATCTTGACGTCAGCCGTTAACAGAGATATCGGCCTGTACGATTCCGCACACTCCGGGTCCTTCCCCCTCCTTGGGCAACACCACTATCACTGCTTCCTCCATTGATCCCGCAAGGGCCCCTTTTTCACGTGCTCAATCAGATACCTGCTTCAATCTAGGTGCCAACACATCTGAAAATTCTTTATATATCTCACCCAAATACCATCAGCCCCAGGCGCCTTACTCGCCGACATAGAGGCTATAGCCCTTTCCACCTCCTCAACCTCAATTGGCTCGTCTAATTTCTGCCTGTCTCCATCCGGTAATATAGGTAGAGTCACTCCCTCCAAAAACTCCTCCACCTCCCTGTCCCCAGCCCTTGAAACAGATGTATACAGATCGGAGTAAAATTTTTGAAAAACATCTAAGATATCCGGTGTATCTGTAACTAATTTGCCTCCTGAATCCTTCAGTTTATAGACCAGGTTACATTCCCTTTGAGCCCCCGATATTACTGCCAGTAAATGTCCTACTCTCTCCCCTTCTTCAAAAAATACAGATTGTTGAAAAAAACGTTTGTTATTTTAACAGGTGCCGCAGCCTGGGGGACACATAATAAGGAGGGGGGCTGTGTACCACTGCTGGGGGCCAGTGTATTGCAATATGCACGGCATCCCCCCCGCCGCTGATGGACGGGGGGATGCCGTGCATATTCATTACACTAATGTGTAATGAAGCAAATACACCGTGACTCGTGTATAAGCCAAGGGGGGGACTTTTCAGCCCAATTTTTGGGCTGAAAAACTCGGCTTATACGCAAGTATATACGGTAGTTCTTTCTAGTTCAAGGAATCCAAATTAGGATTTACAAGTAAGGCATACTCTGAGAGCAATCTTTCTCCTTGATCTACAATAAAATGCATGCTTTTTTGTAAGGTAAAATCTATTTGTATAGAAAAATATTTTAAAATCTGAAACTTCTCAGTGGTTGATAACTTTTAATAGCTAACTTTTTTAAAGATATTAATAAATGGCAAAATTTCGAGACCACTTGTCTTTTCATCAGGCTTAATAATAACATAAAATCTGCAGTTACAAATTTATACAGGACATACAATTGTGCAGTAAAAATACAATGGACATGAAACAGAACACAGAATTATCAGGATAGGAAGAGGATAAATAGATGTGGCAGATTAAATATTGGAGTAGCTCATAATTAGAGTATGAAAGTTTTATTGACCTCTTGATTGAGGTCCGGTCCAGGATTTGATAACTGTGTCCCCCACCCCCTTTCCCTCAAAATGGTCTGAGGAGCACATTTCTTACTTGATGTAAAAGGAGATAAATCCATATGACATTTATTCTTGCTCTGAATGTTGCAAAGGTCATTGGAAGTTTGTACACTCCGACTCTTCTGTCTCTCTGAGATTTAAAATTACCTACCAATACCAGCAATTTCACATCCATGATGGTGTGATGAGGGCTACAAAAATGTTTAGCCTCAGGTATATCTTTATTTTTTTAAAAACGTGTGTTTTTTTTTTTTTTGTACTTTCAAACATCAATGCAAATATTACCTGAAACATACACACTAATGATAAGGACTAACCAGTGCTTACAACCACACATGCAGACTGCCCTATTAACAGATGGTAAATAGCACAATGTATATTCCAAACCTAGTTACACTAATTCAAATGGAAAATTAAACCAAAAACTGTGAGTGGAGAAAAGAATATACCGTATATACTCGTGTATAAGCCGACCCCCCCCCCCCTACTTTTGCCCCCAAAACCTGGGAAAATCTATTGACTCGTGTATAAGCCGAGGGTGGACCCCAGCACAGGTATACAGCCCCCAGCAGTGTGGTATACAGCATCCCCAGAGGTATATACAGCAGCCCCAGTGGTAGTATACAGCAGCAGCCCCAGTGGTTAGTATACAGCAGCAGCCCCAGTGGTTAGTATACAGCAGCAGCCCCAGTGGTTAGTATACAGCAGCAGCCCCAGTGGTTAGTATACAGCAGCAGCCCAGTGGTAGTATGCAGCAGCCCCAGGGGTGTATACAGCAGCAGCCCCAGAGGTATACAGGCCCCCCCCCCTCCTTGCTCGGCAAACCTGTAAAGTAAAATCATACTTATCACTGTCCTGTCGCGCCGTCCCGCCGCTGCCGACATCACGATCCCGGGCTTCATTCAGCGTCTTCCGGCTTCCTGTGGTCGCGGGCAATGACGTCATTGCCCGCGGCCACAGGAAGCTGGAAGAAGACGGATGAAGCCGGGATCATGATGTCGGCAGCGGCGGACGGCGCGACAGGACAGTGATAAGTATGATTTTACTTTACAGGTTTGCCGAGCAAGGAGGGGGGGCCCTGGATCTTGATGGGGGGCCTGTATACCTCCGGGGGTTCTGTATACTCGCGTATAAGCCGAGGGGGGACTTTTCAGCCCAAATTTTGGCCTGAAAAACTCGGCTTATACGCGAGTATATACGGTATCCGAAATGGGTATGCCTCTTGCATGTAAATTACCCAACATTGGTGCATAACTTTCAACTCTCCTTGAGAGTTGTGTAGGACGAACCGACACAATGATAAGACCTCTGACACCTAAAAGTATCTCTACAGTGGTTTCCCTATGGCCATGTGCCCATACTGCATATTTGCTGCAGATTGGTGTCAAATCTGCAACACTGCAAGCTCCCAGCAAAGTGAATGGGCTTTTTGAAATGTGGTGCGCAGGAAAGTGACACCCGCGTCACAAGGAGGGCTTGTGCCCCATCTTATGTGGAAAGGTTAACTTTTTTTTTTTTGTGTGCACGCTATATGTTGAGGGGGATGTTGTGAGGGGCAGCACGAGTGGTTTCAAACCACAACTTTATTAGAATCAATGATTAAAGTCTCCGTTGGCTTTTGCTGTGTTAGCGGGACTTACTCTGCTTTTGATGGTTCTCTACGTAGCTCCTATGTTCCCCATGCAGAGAACTGAACAAAGCCACTCCTGTAATTAAGATAGGGTTATAAAAGCGGGACAGCATGGGGATGGGCAGCCCACATTGCCCACGTATTCAAAACTCCGTTCCTAGCCTGATTATCTAGTGCTATATAGAACTCATGATGGAAGATAGTATTTAGATGGTCTGTGACTTCACCAACGCCGGTTTCTTAGGTGACGTAGGGGCGTGGCCCATCTGCGCCGATATCGCCCCTGCATCGCCTAATGTAAAGGGGCGATGTCGGCACCTCTGAGTGCTCGCCTGGTTTCACATCAGATATGTGAAACCAGGCCACCGATCTGGGCGATGTGTACACATCGCCCCATGTAAACGGCTGACGGCGACCTGACAGGCGATGGGAGCCATAGGCTACCATTGTACTGCATCGCCGCTGGGGCTATGAGACACCCTGGTGGCGATGCCGCCTGTCAGATCGACGGTGCACCGCTGGAGGTGTCGTCCCCCATGTAAATGGGGGATGGTGACGCTGGCGGGGCGCCTAAAAAAGTGCGCGCTCCCGCCAGTCACCGCCAACATCTCCAGTGCCGTCGCAAGGTGTGACTGCACCCTAACAGTTAAGACCTCAGTGGGTGTAATAGGAGCATTTAAGGCGGTGAGTTGGGCCAAGGTTAAACTGGGAAGCTGCAAGCTGTCTAGGAAATGTTGAATTTCAGAAGGAAAAGGAGAGTGCGCAAAGGGATCATCTTTAATGTTATACAATTGAGAATAGTATTGGCGAATGCATCTGCAATAGCAATGGGATTAAATTGCAATGCTCCAGAGCGGTCTCGTAATGCTGTTAGTTGAGAGGCTATTTCTCTCTTCTTAATGTGCTTGGCCAACAACGCCCCAGCTCTGTCCCCCATAGAGTAGAAGGCCAATTTAGATTTCCTCAGATGTTTCTCATGCTGGGACAATTAAAAAGGTTTGGAGTTGAGTACTGGTTTGAAAGAGCTGCCTTGTTACTAAGGGGGATGGACTATCTTTATTCAATCGCTCCAGGCTGCGCAGCTGGGATAGGAGCTCCTCCCTCAGTTTCTCCCTTTCCTTCTTAAAATGAGAGGCCCTCTGTATCAAGACGCCCCTGACGTAAGCCTTATGGGATTCCCACAACGTCTCATCCGAAATCTCAGTTATTAGATTTAAATTCAGAAAGTTCCTTCCTGACCTCTGATACAATCTGTTGTCTCGAAAGGAGATCCAGGTTTAGCTTCCAGGAACCTGATGCCCAGGGTCTACACGCCACAGAAATGTCCAGAGTCACCGGTGCGTGGTCTGACCACGAAATCAGACCAATTTCGGCAGCACTATAAGCAGGAAGGGTCGCGCTTTCTACTAAGAAATAGTCTAGACGCGAATAAGACCTGTGTCTATTAGAAAAAAAGGTGAAGTCTTTTTCCCCAGTGTGCAGATACCTCCAGACATCGTGCAAATGCAGACTCCTGCAAAGCGGGCCTAGATCCCCTCTAGCGAGCGGTCTACCTGACGAGCAATCTAGTTGATGGGACATGGTGATATTTAAAATCCCCACAAACTACGAACATACCCTGGGAATGCTTATGGACTAGTTTCATAACCTCCCGTACAAATCCTAGCTTGTTAGGTATTAGGTACATACAAATTCACTATCGTGAACAAAAAGTTATACATTCTACAGACAAGTAACAAGTATCTCCCAGTGGGGTCAGCTATTTCACTGACCAATTGAAAAGGGACAGACGTTTTCACAAAAATACAAACCCCCCTGCTTTTTTCACGGGGTTATTTGCATAAAAGGTCATGTTAAGAGACGATTGTTAACTCTGACATTATCCTCCGTAAGGAGACGGGATTCTTGAATGCAAAGTATGCCTCCGTCCAGAGAAGCAACCTCTTGGCCGGAGAGTTCAAGCCGTTCACATTTATCGACACCAATGTAATACTCATGGTGGCTGAAAAAAAGAAACGCAAGGCACACATAGCTCACCATGAAAAGGGGAAAAAAGAGAAAGGGATGGGGCACAAAAAGTAACAAAGAAATTCAACATTACATAAACGTAAACTAATGAGGCAAACTAGGGTTTGCAAAAGTGGGGAAGAAGCACCGGAGGTGACAAACCGGAAGCTTCTGTCATGGCAAGGCATCCTCAGTGCCTAAAGAAAAACTAAACAATGCCGTGCCTCCCAGGGCTGGAGACCACAAAAAAAGAAAGTCACAGCCACAGATTTCCCTCTAAGTCAAACCAGGATCTCTCGCTCAAGGAACATCTTCCCATTCAGGATCAAGTCTCCTCGTGGGGGAGGGAGCCTTCCCAGATTTCCCAGATTTGGGGGAGCTATTTGCTCCGGAAGCTGACGGGGTTAAGTCCAATCTTCAACGCTCGATTCAGCAGTTTAAGGGAGTTGAAAATATGATGATCTCCTTTGTAAGTGAAGCGTACTTTCACCGGGAAGCCCCAGCTAATAAGGGATCACAACCTCCTGCAGGACCTTACACATAGGCGCAAACTCCCGACATCTAGCCAGGGTTCCCATGGAGAGGTCAGGATAAACTGTAATTTTGGCAAACGTCTCGGGGAGCTCCGGGCGTTTCCTTAGAGCCATCATAAAATTCTCCTTTACCCTGAAGGTATGCATACATGCCAAAACATCCCAGGGCAAGGCTGGATTTATGTGAGAAGGCTTCGGGACCCAATGTATACATTCAATTCCCAAAGATTTAGGAGTTGTGCCAGGAAGGACATGGCTGATAAAGGAGGAGAGCAGGCCAAGGAGGTCAGGGTCTTTAATGTCTCTGCGTTTCCCCTTAGAGGTTAACAGACGTCGTCATTAACTTTAAGTCACATAGCTTTAGCTGCTGGGCCTCCATCTTCCTCTCCAGAGCATCATAGCTGTCATCCAGGGTATTATAGGCTGCAGCATATTCCGCCATGTTTCCCCTCTAGGTGTGCTCTGCGGTCCCCCAGGCTGCTTATGTCTCTTTTAAGCTCCCCCACCATACCTTGGAAGTCCTCATGGAGGGTAGCCCGCAAGGACGACAGGAGCTTCTGCATGGTGCTCCTGGTGAGCGGGACGTCATCCGCCTCCATCTGTTCCTGCTCCCTCACACTTTTTGTAGAGGAGTGCGAGGAGGCAGAACGGGTCGCATCCACCGGTGCCATGTTTGCATCTGAGGCGCTGGTGCCTCGGAGGAAGAAATCCAACACTTTCACCGGCACAGGTCGGGATTTTGCCGGTCCCTGCAGCATCCTGGGTGAGCAGGGAGTCTCAGACGCAACTCGGAATGTCAGGTGAGCGGAGTGCAGAGCGCTGTGTGTCGCTGTGAAGATCTGTGGCCGTGGAGCCCCAGGCTTAAGTGACCACCGCCATGAGCTCTCGGCCACGCCCCCGGGACTTTAATTATTGATTATAATAAAGTAGAGGTTAAAAACACTCATTCTGCCCCTCACCAGGTTTCTCCACAATATAATTTTTTTCTTCTGTACATACTTATTAACCTTTTCACACAGTAAGATAGGGCACAAGCCCTTGTTGTGAGGTGTCACTTTCTCACAGCTAACCTAAAATCCGACACACGCAAGATAAAGACAAAAATCTACTCCCTTCTGCCCCAAATACGTACCAAAAACAGTGTCTGCATGACACTTTTTTTTTACCGTTCGCACATAGCCTAAAGGTATTACTATACAGCTGCTTCTCCCAGTAAAAGTTGCACTTGATACCAGGGCTGTGGACTCAGAGTCTACAACATAAATAAAGTCCGTTCACCTGTGTACTCCTTTTTCTGTCTACCTCCTTCTCTGCTCAGGTCGCAGCTGGCTGCTGCTGGCATGCACATGAAACAAAGGAAGGTTGATCCAGCCCTTTGAGTAGTATAAAATTTCCAATTTATTGAAGGCGGTTTAATATTACAACACGTACAAAAAAAGCAATCTGATCAATCCATATGGTCATAGAGTAAACAAAGGCGACACGTTTCAGCTAACTAGCTTTATTCATGGTCTGTTACAGAAGCAGAAATACAAGGTGTATATATATCAAACCAAAACAAGCTAACACAAGTTAACTACCGTATATAAAATTAGGGTGGGGATCTGTTTGGTTCCTCAGGCAGCTTTCTCTTGTTTTTTGTTCCATGCATGTGTTGCATTACATTTCACTTCTTAATCTGTGGGGCATCAATCTAACATTTAGCTGGTGATACAAATACATAAAGAATATTACTCTTATGATATATAGAGCACCACTTAAGTATCTCACATACCTGTTACTATGTCCATTTTGGATGGAGTCAGAGTTGGATTCAGGGAAATTGGAGCTGTTTGGCTTACTGACTTCACAGCCATGGTTGTGAAATCGGTGTCCATTTTGGTGGAGTTGGATGTTTGTCTTAACGACTCCACAGACTTGATAGATCCCACCCTGTTGATTGAAAACAAGTTCTAATGTCATCCTGATTACATTGTGGTAGCATGGAGATTAAAGCGAACCTGTCACCCCCCCCCCGGGCATCAAAAGCTCTAATAGCCACCTTCTGCAGCACTAAGGCTGCATTCTGAGAAGGTGCCTATAGGCTTTTGATGTCCTTTATAGTATGAAATATTAAGTTAGGTAAATGCTCACTCTTCTGAAGATCGAAGACCGGGAGGCGGGGTTTCACGCTCCTCCGGCCCGCCCCCTCTTGTCAATCATTGTGCGCGCCTGCTGCTGTCTCCCCTCAGTGTGGAAAATGAACGCGCGTCTCCGTTCTCATGCACGGAGCCGCGCATGCGCTGTGCGCCCGGTGTCGACTTCCTGGACACCGGGCGCACAGCGCATGCGCGGCTCCGTGCATGAGAACGGAGACGCGCGTTCATTTTCCACACTGAGGGGAGACAGCAGCAGGCGCGCACAATGATTGACAAGAGGGGGCGGGCCGGAGGAGCGTGAAACCCCGCCTCCCGGTCTTCGATCTTCAGAAGAGTGAGCATTTACCTAACTTAATATTTCATACTATAAAGGGCATCAAAAGCCTATAGGCACCTTCTCAGAATGCAGCCTTAGTGCTGCAGAAGGTGGCTATTAGAGCTTTTGATGCCCGGGGGGGTTGACACGTTCGCTTTAAACTTTTCCAAGTTTCAAGAACGACTGCATCTTTTCCTCTATTTGCAAGGATGCATTAGCCCAATCCATCTAAAGGAAGAGCAGTTTGTCTAGAAAGATGCTAAAAGGAGGAGCTTGGTTGTGGATCCACATATCCAGAATAGATTTAACACCAGCTGCAGCCACCATGTGCAGCAGTTAACATGCTTCCGAAGAGCACATGTATCTATCTGGCTTTAAATATCTTAAGATGGCCCATAGAAGCTCATCAGGAGCAAAGTTCTCAGCGGTCAATTTTTCTTTAATTGTGTGGCGATGAGAATACCACATTCTTGTTCTACGTTTTTGTCTTGTCTTCCCTACATACAAGACCCCCAGTTGGAAATTTGGTACCTCTAATTAAGTACACCACATTAGTTGTAGTGCAGCGGAAGGTTCCTTGGATCTTTTAGTCCTGGTATGAGCTGAGAATCTTTAACTTGTCCTTTGTCATTAAAAATGACAGGTTTTGTACTTTCTGGCTGTAGGAAAATGTTCCTGTTCTTGGAGGACGGGGAGCTTTTGACAATGATGTATTTTAGAATCATGGTGCTCTGGAAATAGATTTTAATCGGACATCTCTTTTTTAAAAGTGGCTGTAGTTTTTGTGCATCTCTTCTTCACACCTCCAGATTTGAATTGTAGGTGACTACAAGAGGTACCTGGCCGTGTTTTTATTTAGTTTTGTAATGTAGGAAATTTCACATCTGTTTTTCTGTAGTGATTGTATGATGATGTAAATGAATATAATTGTCTCTTCATCTCCTTGGCAACCAAATCTGCAAACCACATTTTTATGCAGGAAGCAATACTTGGCGATCGCATGCGTGCCACAGAAACTTCCTGTTTCCCATGGTCTTTCACTACTCCACTATGGGCATCTTCTCAGATTATAGCCATACCATAGAGCACAAGTCCTTGTGTGGCTTTTCTTTTATAAATCTTGGCTGATACTATCCTATTCAGGTTTCTTTAGGCTGGTTTCACATTGCGATTTTGTTAAATCCGATGTCTGATGAAAATCGGACGACATCGGATGATCAAAATTGGATGCCATCCGATCCGATTTTTTTTATCTGATCCGATTTAAATGGCTGTGGGAGGTTTTAGGAGTGGTCTAGGGTATTGAGCATGCTCAATACAGATCCGATCCGATCCCCATAGACTCCCATATTATTTTAATCGGATCGCATCGGATTTTTGAATCGGATACCAAAATCGCAGCAGTCTACGATTTTTGCTCCTGAAAAAAATCGGACAGGATCGGATGCCATTAAGTGCACATCCGATTCGATCCCCATTGGAGAACATGGGGGCTAAATCGGATCCGATGCTGTCCGATTTTTTTTTTTTTTTTATTTTTTTTTTTTTTTTTTTTTTTTTTATCGGACAGCATCGGATTTTACTAAATCACAATGTGAAACCAGCCTAAGGCTGGCTTCGCACCACATTTTTTGGGATCCTGTTCTGTCAGTTTTGAAAAGAACAGAACAGGATCCGTCTTTGCCTCCCATATATCCCTATGATGCCGGATTGACCATAAATGGCCATCCGATTCTGCCAGTTCAGTCCCGGATTCGTTTCTGTCCTGTTTTTTTTTTTTTTTTTTTTTTTTTTTTTTCCCCCCAGCCCCAAAATCGGAGACTGCTTCATTTTTGGGCTCTGGTGAAAAAAACGGATAAACTAATCCGGGCCGATATGGCACACTTAACATGGGAGTCTATGGGCACAGGATCGTTTCCCAGATCCGGTTTTGGTGTACTGAGCATACACATGCTTGGTACACTAAAACTGCTCTGTTCCTGGAATTTCACTTTAGCAGTGTATCTAAATACACTGCTAACGTGAAATTAAATAAAGGAATGCTTAAAAATAAAAAAATAATGCTCACCTGTCCGTCGAGTGTCCCATAATATATTCACCTCGATGGCTGCAAGGACCTTTTATCAGCTGACCGGGAAGGGGCAACCAGAAAGCTGATGTGTCACATGAACACATCAGCATGGTTTAAGTTGCCCGCCCGCCGATTGGTTTTAGCAGGCGACTTAAACTGTGCTGATGCGGTCATGTGACACATCAGCTGATTGGGTTGCCCCTCCCCTTCCCGGTCTGCTGATTAAGGTCCTTGCAGCCATCGGAAGTGGATGCTGCGCATCGCGGGACCCTTTGCGGACAGGTGATCTTTTTTTATTATTTTTTTTATTTTATTTTTAATAATTCTTTTATTTCATTTCACTTTAGCAGTGTAACAGCGCCGACACACTTGCCTGTCTCTGTTCTCCCCAGCTCTTTGTGTGTCTGGATCCGTCAAAATCCCGTATCCGAACACAGAAATGGCATCCGGAGTTTACAATCCGAACCTGTCCGTTCCGGTCTGTGGGGTCCTGCAAAAAAACAGGATCCCACGGACAGGAACAAAACCGTAATGTGAAGCCAGTCTTAGGCTCCCTCCAGTGTCTCCAGTATCGGTGTCGTTTTTACACGTTTACACGTATTCTAATGATGCACAATAAGGGATCTAGACCGCAGAAAAAAACAGTATAACAAATGTGTTGTACTCTGCCATAATAGGTAATAATAAAAAGTGTTAGTAAAAAACAGTGTCAAAAACAGGGTACTTAATGTTTTTTTGCAAAAAAATGTACGAAGCCATTCTACCAACGCCAAGGTGACCCATATCAGAACAGTCCCTATCTAACTAATTTAAAACCTGATCCTGTGTAAGTATACCTCATGGATACAGGATGAAGATGGGCCAGAGTCCAATATGGACAGAGTGCAGCAGACAGCACCTTATGTGCCTGGCTCAGAATGGAAGGGGTGGGGCACTCCCTATCTTGCAAAACAAGAGACTAAAGGCCCCGTTGCACAGTACGATGTCCCAGGATCTGACCAACGATGGGGGTCGCTGGGAATTATGTGATCGCTGGTGAGCTGTCAAACAGGCAGACTCACCAGTGATCAGGACCAGCGAGAACGCCTGTAACCAGGGTAAACATCGGGTAACTAAGCAGAGTGCTGCATTTAGTTACCTGCTGGTTGCCCTGGTTACCAGCTCCCAGCGTGTGCTGTGCGCGCTGGGAGCTCGTTGCGGAAGACCAACTATGAAAAAAAAATGATCCGGGTGATTTACCAACGACAACGATGAACAAACTTTTCGTTGGTACATGTCACACAACGATATCGTTTTGATGTCGCTGCAACGTCACCAAACCGTACACAATGTACTGTGTAACGGGGCCTTAAATAAAAACAAACCACTGAGCCAAAGCACAAAGTGCACAGGTCTGTAGGACCGTGTTTACACCTCCGAATAACTAGACCACACAAAAGACACTATAACAAACGTGTAGAAGTACTCTGCTATAATATATAATTAATAATATTATATATTATTACCTATTATAGCAAAGCACGTCTACACATTTGTTATACTGTATTATTCTGTGGTCTAGTTATTCGGTGTTGTAAAACGGTCCTACAGACCTGTTCACTTTGTACTTTGGCTCTAAGTTGTGTTTTTATTTTTTTTTTTTTTTTTTTTTTTTTTTTTACAATAAGGGATCTTTACACACCCGTGTTTTGCCAAGGAACATGTATCTGTGTGAGTAATGCATGTGTCCATGACTCCCTCGGAGCAAAAACCGTTTTGACGGCAGCACAGATGTCACGTGGATGTTATCTGTGTGACACGTACCAGAGAAAACCACATGTCGCTGAAATAAATGAATTTTTATGTTTAAAAGATATGCATTCAGGCAAGTGGTCCCCCATGGCTCTGTGGGGCTGCTACCCCAATAATATAGGCTTATATAAACTTACAGTAAAATCCATGGAGGCGGGCCCATTATGATTCAGGCACCTCTTCCACGGGGCATTTCACGCCCCTGCACCTCTGTGCCCGACAATCTCCTCTCCGCGTCATTCTGCTCATTACCTTACTTAGTGACCATCAGCCCCGTCTCCCGCTATGATGTCGTCTCATTTCCTCGCCCTGCTCAGTGTTGTGCTATGGAGAAGGGCGGCGAAATGAGAGGACGTCCTAGCGAGAGGTGGGACAAGCACCTCAACCTCGCTCTGCACTTGCATCAACACCACAAGGACGCGCAGAGCGAGAAGAACATGAAGGGATTGAGCGAGGCAGCGAGGACATGGGCGGCACAGAGCTGCAGGGGGCGTGAAATGCCCCCGTGAACGAGGTGCCTGAATCACAAAGGCCCGCCTCCATGGATTTTCAATGTAAGTCTATATAAGCCTATATATTGGGGTAGCAGCCCCACAGAGCTATGGGGGACCCTTGCCTGAATGCAGCAGACATGCTGCATTCAGTGCTAGACTTAGATTCTAACCCATGCGGGGGGTGACAGGTCCTCTTCAAAGTGAACATGTCAGCCCTCTAGGACTTTTTAAACTGTAAGTGCCACCTTCAACAACTCCTATGCTGCATTCTGTGAAGGTGGCTACAATCCCCCTAACCCCTTGTACACCTAAATAATGACTTTATAAAGTTTCCCACCATGTATGTAAAATCATTCTTTCAGGTCCGATGGGTCTTCTCACTCGTCCGGACCTCACTGCCTCTTCGGTCTTCCTCTTCTTCTGGGCGCCTCCTCTTCTCTCTTCCCAGCCTTGTCTTTGGTGCCTGTGTAGATTCCTCTCTTCGCACAGGTGCCCTGAGCTCTAGTGCATACAGAGCATCTGACTGTATTATGCCTGTGAGTACCACAGATGCTAGATCCTGCCCTGTTTTGTGTTCTGCTTTATGCAGACAGATGGGTTGAGAATCTGGTGCCTGCACACCTTGCTCTGTGCTAATGTGGGCAGAGCAAACAGCAAGACAGCGCAGTGCATTACTGTTAGCGCGTAGGCGCTAGATTCCCAACCCTGCTGTCTCCATAAAGTAGAACACAAAACAGTGCGGGATCTGGCACATGTGGTACACTTAGGCGCAATACAGTGAGACGCTCTGTACGCAGTAGGGCAGAGCTCTGCACCTGCGCGAATATACATGAATCTGCGCAAGTGCCAAAGACGGGACAAGGAAGAGAAGAGTAGGCTCCCAGAAGAAAGAGGCAAGGAAGACCGTAGCGGCAGTGAGGATTGGAGGAGTGAGAGGACCCATCAGTCCTGTAAGTATGAATTTACATACACTGCAGGAAACTTTATAAAGACATTATTTAGGTGTACAGGCGAGGTAGGGGAAATTGTAGCCACTTTCACAGAATGCAGCATAGGCGCTGCTGAAGGTGGCACTTTCAGTTTAAAAAGCCCTAGGTGGGTGACAGGTTCACTTTTTAACAAGAGTTTATGGAAGAGATACACAGATGTGGACATTGCATACTGTTGTATGATCTGAGCATGTCTAACTTTAATTTTGTCTCTAGTGTGTATATGTACATATATTATCATTTCTTAACCTGAACTTGTAATTTTTAGCCAAACAGATTATGGAGACGATTTTGAGCAATTTAAAGCTGCTAGATCCAGATGAGCTACGAGAACAAATATTAAAGGCCGGATTAAAGTGTGGGCCCATCACATCGACAACTAGATATTTATTTGAAAAGAAACTAGCTCGCACTCTATTGGAGCAGCAAGGCTTTAAGTTGGAGACTTTCAACTCAGATGGTGGGAATGCTACACCCAGTAATCAACAAAAAGACTCTTGTGGTGCACAGGCTAAATACTCTGAAGACAGGGACTTTGGTTATGGTGTAGGGTTAAACCCTCCAACAGAAGACGCCGTATCTAAAAAACACTTTGTAGCCAATGAGAGTTTAGGAGCTACTCACTTCTCTATGGACTCCTATGATGATGGTCCGCCTGTGTATTATGCTGTCTGTCCGGTGTATGATGATACACCAGCTAGTACAGGTAAGTTACCTAGTATTTACTTGGGGCTGAAATAACATACGGTGCTCTTTTAGAGGTTTGATGACCATTATTAACAATTTATATAAATCAAATGCTGGGGGAGAAAAGTTAGAGGCAGATGGATGGAATATGATTGCTGGCTCATTCTTCCAAATAGAGGTGCAGCCGTCACAACTTCAGTTACTGCGTAGTACATTGTGATCAGCAGCTGTTATCACACACTAGCACTGACTGACAACCGGCTCAGCATTACATCTATACAGAACTTGACTGCTGGAAGGGTGACTGAAACTGCTCTGGCTGCAACCCTATTATTGAAAATCTGGGACTGCCTAGGACTCCTGGTAGAGGGGCGCCTACGGCTACAGAATGCGATTTACCCTGCTGACTAACCCCATATCTGCTGGTAATGTGTTTGTTGTTTTTCTTTTGCCCTTTCATCAAACTTGACATATCATAGATTTTCTCTTAATGCTTGTGCATTCTATTAATGCTAGTGCTTCTATTCATGTTTGAAGGAGAGTAGCATTATGCTGGGCTGTTCTACCTGTTCATTTTTAGTTTTCCTTGGGGGCATACACCCAGCACCCCTGATAGACCTTCAAATGTTAGAGACGTCAAATTTTCTGAAGGTGCAGTTATATTATTGATACAGAAAGATTCCTGTAAGTAAAACAAGCCTAGTTAGAGGGAATCAGACAGGTCAAAAATCCATATGCAACTGCTATCATTTTTTTAGTTCCTTTCTCTAAGCTCACTCAATTTATGTATTTCGATTATTTGTACTTCCCTCCTATCCTCTGTAAACTTCAAATAAAGAGATTCATTCATTCTTTCTGTCAAACACAGTGAATGATTCACTTAGTTCTCTGCTGTCCACTCCCCATAGGATGAATATTCATGTCACATATTCACATCACTGCCCAGATCATCAGTAGGGGGCTGTATCCTCTGTGCTTGCTCTGTTTGCAGCAAAGCAAGAGGCAAATAAAACACAATCTCTCACAGGACAGCAGGATATCGGCTTAGAGAAACAAATGGAGTAGAAATCTTATCTAGATAATGTAAGGCAAATGTGTGCCTGCAATCTGAAGCTCTTAATTGAAACTGAAACCTGACAAGCAGGGAGGAGAGAGCTGCTGAGAAGGAGTGAATATTCAAATGAACAGTTTTAACACAGCTGGACTAATCGTCTTGTGCTTATAATGAACATGACTAAGGCTACGTTCACACGCTGCGTACTTTTCTTTTTTTTTTTTTTTTTTTTTCCCCGGCAGCACTTTCCCCCAAAAGCGCATCTGCGTTACCAGCAAAATGAACGGACACTCACTTTTGCCGTTCAGATGCTGCGTATTTTGTGGATGCGCTTTTGGGGCAGAAAGTGCGTCCGTAAAAATTGACCATGTCAATTCTTTGCACTTTTATGCGCATGCTCCCTCCCATAGGCCCCATTATAAGCACTGGAATTATGCATCACTCTTCACACAATGTGCTATTCCAACGCTTATAAGCGGAGGCACAGGAGGAGCAGCAGGATGTGAGGTCACACAGGAGCAGGAAAAACAGAAAGAATCCTGTGTTTCCTGTTCCTGTGAGATGTGCATACGTCTGCTAAAGTGAAATAAAAGTGAACAATGATAATCAAAAAAATAATACTAAATACTCGCCTATCTGCAAACTGTCCCTAGATGCGAGGGGAAGGTGTCCAGTCGGCACATCAGCTGCAAGGACCTGAATCAGCTGATGTGTCAGCTGACTAAATCAGTTGATGGGTTTGCCGGCCAGTAAAGCGATCAGCTGATTCAGTCAGCTGATACATCAGCTGATCGCTTTACCAGATGGCAAACCGGACAGCTGATTTTGCGATTTTCAGCGTGGTGGGCCCAGAACGCTTGGATCTTACTATGCTGAGAATTTCAGTCCTCAGCTGCCTAGGTTACGTTTGCTGGCAGTAGAAAATCCGGTGAAGCCCATGGCTTTTTTTTTTTTTCTGTTTGGTTTTTTGGTAAACTAAAAAAAATGGGGTTTCCCTGGATTTTCCATTGGCAGGGTTACTCCAAGCAGTGTGGGTTAGAAGCCTGTAGCTGGCAATAGAAAATGCTGCGGGAGCCCACGTGTTTAATTTTTTAATTTTTTTTAACAACAAACCAAAAATAGAGCTCACCTACATTTCCACCCCATGGAATGGAGAAGACAGGAGATGACACCAGGGACCTCAAACCCCCCCCCCTTTTTTTTTTTTTTTTGAATAAATATTACCTCTCTGTAAGATAAGCTTTAAAAAATGCGGTGTGTGAACAGAATGCAGTTTTTTTTTTTTTTTTTTTTTTTTTACCTGCTCAATAAATAAATCAAAATCCAGGAAGAACGCAGCATGTGAACGTAGCCTAATGCAGCAGCTCCCTGCAGGGTCTGAAAATGCTTATAGTATACAAACTACAAGACTACAAATGATACAATAAAGATTTTATATGTATTGATGAAAAGGTCAGCTCAGGCCCTATTCAAGGTTAATATTAGTATCCTACTGAAAAAAGACAACTGCTCCTTTAAGGCATGTGCACAGTGTGTTTTAGATGCGTTTTTTTGGGTACAGTTTTGTGACAAATCTGCATGCCTATCCTTATGCCAGCAAAGGCAATGAGAATTCTGAAGTGTTGTGCACACGTTGCTTATTTTTTCCTTGCAGATTGCTTTCAGAAACAAATCTACAGCATGTCAATTCATGGTGCTTTTGGTGCGTTTTTCTGCCAGAAGACGCAGAAAGGTTCTGCACCAAATACTCAGTGTGCGCACATAAACTCCCTTTAAATTTGGCCAGAGCTTGGCACAAATTGACTGTTTGAACCAAGCCCCACACCTTGCAGGAGTAAGCGCTACTAAATTGTTCCTTTACTGTCCAAATTCATTTCTGCAATTTGCATAAATAATGCTTTATTCAATATACTAATATACTAATGAGGTTTTCCATGCAGCTTTGTTATGGCCCAGCTATTAGTACACAGTTTCATCTATTTGTTTTCCATTTATCTCTGCTTTTCTCTGGTTCTTGTTAAGCCAAAGAAAATAAGTAGCGGTAAAGATTAACTTCTTGGGCACGCATAGCATGGCCTTATTAAAGTATTTTGACTAAAAAACTATTTCTGCCCATCGCTTCTTTTTGTTCACAACTATATGCCCCTACTATCTCTCTTGGAGTCAGACTTAGCCAAATGGAACAAACTTTCACTGACGTGGTTGGGTAGATTACATGCCTTACGCATGGATATACTCCCGCGCCTCCTATATCATTTCCAAACTCTGCCAGTTCATTTGCCGGCCTCGTTTTTCTCTAGACTGAAGCAGGGATGGACTCGTTTCTTATGGTCACATGGCCGCCCGAGGATTACCTTTAAGACTCTTAGCAAGAAAATTGCACATGGAGGTGTAGGACTTCCAGACCCGATATTATACCATTTTGCGGCTATGGACAAGTGCCTTCTGGATCTTTTCAGGGTGGGGGAGGGGGGATGGGCGGAGGTGGAACGGGAGGGACTCCAACATGATCCCCTGGTGTGGATCCGGTCCATGGACCCTGGGGGCGGTGAGACTCGTTCATTTTTATCCCTGCAACTACACGACTCCTTCAAGGGACAGGTCCGATTATTACATCTCACTACCAACCCAGGTCCTTTAACTTTCCTATTTGATAACCCAGCATTCCCAATAGAACCGGGATGCACTTCATTCTTGGGGCTTACTAGAGAATCCCACCCGTCTCTCAAGGACTGTATTTCCCAGTCCGGAATCAAACCATTAGCTGACTTTCCTAATATATCCACAATAAACCAGGGGACCTGGTTCCACCATACTAGATTGGGTAGCTATATAAGATCCTTACCATTGTCATACCTTAAGCGTCCCTTGACAGATTTTGAACAATTATGCAACAGACGGACGTATATACCACATGCCATTTCGGTGATTTATAATATATTTCACTCACATAGAAATGCGGACTTGGAGGATAGACCTGGGTTTATGAAGAAGTGGGAGGGAGACTTAGATAGAACTATATCTTTGTTAGAATGGGAGAAAATCTTCACCTCCACGCATGGTGCATCCCTCTCTGCCTTGTCTCAAGAGAGAAATTATAAGGTGGTGGCGAGATGGTACAGGTGCCCTACTGACGTGCACCGGATATTTCCGGAAGTCTCGGACCGATGCTGGCGATGTCTAGAGGGAGTGGGCACATACTCCCATATATGGTGGGGATGCCCATTGATATCCTCTTTTTGGAAGGATGTAAATGATCTATATACACAAGTGACAGCTCTCAAATTACAATTTACCATGGAACTGGCCCTCTTGAATCTGCATCCTATGTCTAATAAGGGTTTCAAAAGGGGCTTACTGAGGTTTTTCCTGACGTCGGCTAGGCGCCTCATACCCAGGTGGTGGAAAAAAACTAGACGTCCCTCACGTTGGGAGTTGGTGGCGGAACTCAACGAGGTGTGCAGGATGGAGGAATTAGCAGCATGGGCCTCACGGACTCCCGGTTGCCTGGAGGGACATCATGAGAGATGGACCTCTTGGTTTATATTTAGAGACTCAGCTGATCTCGAAACCTGGGTGACGTCTGTGGAATGAGATCATACACGACTAACATGGAAAATGTACATATGAACCGTGAAGGTCATGGCCCTGACTCTTCCCGATACCGAGACACTCGGCATTACATCCCCTGCCCTTTTCCCACCATCTTCCTGACCCTTTCCTTTTCTTCTCTCCTTCTCTATCTCCTTTTTTTTTCTCTCTTTTTTCCTTTTTCTTCCTTTCCTTTTTATTGTTATGTTTGTCTTTTTTCTCTTTACCATGGAAACGATGAGAATGTTCTGTTATGTTTTCTTAATTTTTGGCAACTTAAGAATTTAAAGAATTTTAGACAACAAATTATTATTCTTGAAAGAGTTTCCAAACCATAGAAAAGATATGGTATACAGTCTGATATACTTCATGCGAAAAAGTTATTCTGTATGTTCTTATAGACAGCTTGTAACAAAATAACATATAAGAGATAAAATGTATATTTCACAGTTATGTTGATTTATGTTCATGATAAAATGAATAAAATACGATTTGAAAGAAAAAACTATTTCTGGTAAATACAGTATGCAATGAAGTCAGAAGTTAAAGGTATGATTTTTAAATACGGTAGGACGGTGTTCTCTCTTCGTTTGAGCCAACAGACAGCCATTAATGGATGGAAATCTTCTTTCATTGTTGACTAATTATTACTTGAGCCTAATTTGCATTGTGCTTGTTATTTCAGAAAAGGTCCACATTTACAATGACAAAATTAAAGCTCTACAGATTGTGAAAACTCTTAAAGGCTCTCGGTTTAAAGCATTCCAGTCGAGAGAAGAAGCAGAAAAGTTTGCTAAAGGCATATGTGAATATTATCCATCACCGAGCAAATCTTCCCTTTCCTTGTCACCTGTTAAACTTTCTTCTGGTCTTCTAAAAGGTAATGGGTCTTATCCACTGATACAAAGGTCTACTTAATGTCTGCTTTATGTAATATTCAAATCGTTTTTCTAGTAAACTTTAAAGAGATCTTGTCAGGTTCTCTGTGCCCCCAAAACCATGAGCAGTTCTGTGCGCATATCAAACTTCCCTGCCTAAGGCTATGTGACGGCGGGCTAAAAGTGATGCAGAATTTTATGCATCAAACCTGTATCCACTTTTATCAGCTACTGCGTAGCAAAAGTGTTTATCTTCTGCTACGTAATATCTGTAATATCTGCGTTTTTGAAGCCGTAAATTATGCATCTATCCCTCAGCGCCCACCCTGTAGTACACTGCTTACCTTGCTTACTGATGGGCACTTCCTGGTTTTGGCCATGTCACACACCACGTGGGTCACATGCCCCCTACCCACTGATGTGTGACAGGGCTGAAACCAGGAAGAGCCTGTCTCTACACAAGGTAAGCAGCTTAAATTAATTGACATGCTGCATATTTTTACAAATCTAAAGATCGTTAAAAATCTGCAGCTATTACACCGTGCAAAAATGTGCCGATGTCACATTGACTTTCTTGGCTGGCCAATATACAATGTACATTTGCTGTGCATGTTTACAATATGCTGTAAAAGGGCCCAACAGTCCCTTTATGAGATGCATACATAAACAAGATCTTTAGAAAATGTATTTCTCTAGTCCCCTTCCATGACAGCATAGAAGGTTGTCTCTCCACGCCCTAATTAGGGACAGGAATTACAGAGGTTAAAAAGCACCTCTCACCTCCTAGCCAGTGTTTTTCCTGTCCCAATGGGGCATGTAGAGGTTTTTTCTATGCTGATGGCCGGCGACGTAGCATACATTTTTTTTTTTTTTTTTTTTTTTTTTTTTTAATCTTTTGCTAACAGGGGCAGCGTTGGATGTGGACTCAGCTCTCCTCCTCTTTGCTGCTCCTGCGGGGATTCAGGACTTTCCCTGGCCATCCGGTGTCTCATTGTGGGGCAATGCGGGTCAGGGATCCCTAGCCGGAGGCCTCCATGAGCCCGGAAGCTTCTTCTCCCTCGTGCACTGTTCCTGCGCAACCCCGGAAGTAACGTCTGTGTCGATCTTCCGGGTCTTGCATTCTACCGTGGAACGCATGCGCTTCCGGGTTCTGGTCTCTGGATACCGGCTGTGAACAGTGTGAAGGACACGCTCATTTCTTCACGAATTATTATTGATTAACAACTATGTTTTCAATCACCCCAAAAGACTCATAAAGTCAAAGCTTAATATTTTGGAGTGGTGTTTTTTTTTTTTTTTTTTTTTTAAGATTTGGCTATCTTAGGAGGATATCTGTTTGTGCAGGTAACTCTTATGGTAACGTCACACGAGGTGACATCGCCAGAGATATCGGTGGCGACGGGCGGGAGCGCTCACGGTTTTGGCGCCCCGCCAGCGTCGCCGTCTCATGTTTACATGCGGCGATACCTCCGATGACGCATCGGCGACCTTACAGGCGCCATCGGCGCTGGGGTGTCCAAAAACCCCAGCGGCGATTCTGTAACATGGGAGCCTATGGCTCCCATCGCCTGTAAGATCGCCGTCCCCCTGTTACATGAGGCGATGTGTACACATCGTCCCAGAGTGCTCACCTGGTTTCAGAGCACTGCTGAGAAACCAGGCGACCACTCAAAGGTGTCGCCATCGCCTATTTACATTAGGCGACACAGGCCATGTCGGCGGTGATAGGACACGCCTCTATAGGCCACGCCTATAAAATCGTCTCCGATATGGCCTTGTGTGTCAGCTTAAATGTCTTGGGCCAATACATGAACCAAAATCCCATCTATAAAGGTTTTTTATTTATCATATAAAAAACTTTTGCACTTTTTTATCCATCCAGGGTGCAGTTGGGCCCATATGGGCGCCATTCATCTAGTGGTGCAGAAGCACCGTACTGTGCGGCCCAATGCTCAGGCAGCGGAGCGGTTGGGTAGCTTTCAGACACTCTGCATCATATGTATCAGTGTGAATGGTGTCCTATGCAGGCCCAGTATATGCATGGCAGGTCGCCTCCCACATCTTGCTGGTAGAGGTGATTTATCAGCCTGCAGCTGGGCTTGCTTCACATTTGGGCTCTGACTGCGTCCTGTAAGTGCACTTGGTTTCTGTTTTTGGCATGGATGGTAAGGTCTTGTGTGACGGTACCCTTACTGTGCAGAATTATTAGGCAACTTAATAAAAAACCAAATATATTCCCACTTCACTTATTACTTTACCTGGTGAAAATAAACATAACTGCACAAAATTTGGGAAAAAACATTTCTGACATGCAAAAACAAAGCACAAAAAAAATTAGTGACCAATATAGCTACCTTTCTTTATGATGACACTCAACAGCCTTCCATCCATAGATTCTGTCAGTTGCTTGATCTGTTTATGATTAACATTGCGTGCCGCAATCACCACAGCCTCCCAGACACTGTTCTGAGAGGTGTACTGTTTTCCCTCCCTGTAGATCTCACATTTTAGGAGGGACCACAGGTTCTCTATGGGGTTCAGATAAGGTGAATCAGGTCATTATTTTTTCGTCTTTTAGACCTTTACTGGCCAGCCACGCTGTGGAGTAGTTGGATGCATGTGATGGAGCATTGTCCTGCATGAAAATCATGTTTTTCTTTAACGATACCGACTTCTTCCTGTACCACTCCTTGAATAAGTTGTCTTCCAGAAACTGGCAGTAGGTCCGGGAGTTGAGCTTCACTCCATCTTCAACCTGAAAAGGTCCCACAAGTTCATCTTTGATTATAGCAGCCTATACCAGTACCCCATCTCCACTTTGCTGGCGTCTGAGTAGGAGTGGAGCTCTCTGCCCTTTACTGATCCAGCCTCTGACCCAGCCTCTGGCCCATCAAGAGTCACTCTCATTTCATCAGTCCATAAAACCTTTGAAAAATCAGTCTTAAGATATTTCTTGGCCCAGTCTTGACGTTTTAGTTTATATTTCTTGTTCAAAGGTGGTCGTTTTTCAGGCTTCCTTACCTTGGCCATGTCCCTGAGTATAGCACACCTTGTGCTTTTTGATACTCCAGTAATGCTGCAGCTCTGAAATATGGCAAAACTGGTGGCAAATGGCATCTTGGCAGCTTCACGCTAGGTTTTCCTCAATTCATGGGCAGTTATTTTGCGCCTTTTTTGCCCAACACACTTCTTGCCACCCTGTTGGCTATTTGCCATGAAACGCTTGATTGTTCGGTGATAACTCTTCAAATGTTTGGCCATTTCAAGACTGCTGCATCCCTCTGCAAGACATCTCACAATTTTGGACTTTTCAGAGCCCGTCAAATCTCTTTTCTGACCCATTTTGCCTAAGGAAAGGCATGTGCCTAATAATTAAGCACATCTTATATAGGGTGTTGATGTCATTATACCACACCCCTCCTCATTACAGAGATGCTCATCACCTGATTTACTTAATTGGTAGTTGGCTCTCAAGCCCATACAGCTTGGAGTAGGACAACATGTATAAAAAGTATCATGTGATCAAAATACTCGTTTGCCTAATAACTCTGCACACAATGTATATGTCCCAGCATCTCCTGTTATGTATGTGCCCCCATGTCTCCAATGATGTATACACAGCAGTCTTAGCGTCTCCTATGTGATGTATATAATTTTACAAACAATTGACTGCACTCCAGGCTGACATCAACCTGGAAAGGCAGTTGTGAGCAGCAACAAAATCAGTATCGCCCAATGTCACAACCGCACCAAAGAGCAGCAGCTTCATACACCACAGTAGGGGTAAGTTAACGAATTGTTTCACATAGCTGGGTGATTTTTAAGCGGATAACTTTGTGCGGTCCCCGAAGGATGGTAGAAATTTCCAAATCACCCTCGACAGGAAAAAGGTTCCCCACCCATGGTATAGCAAATATGGGTTAGTACTTATCACATGTAAATGTCTCGAACTACTGGGGTCAGTTGTTGCCATGATTAATTGTTTGTGTTGGTATGGCATGATGTACTAGTAATGATTTTGTGGGTATTACACAGTAATGGTTCTCTGCCGATCAGCTTCAGTTCGCGTCACCGCTTAAGTCAGTCACATGTCTAAGTGGGCAGAGCGGAGAAGGAGCTGTGGGGAGTCTGTCACATGTAACGGGGCTGACTATCAGGTCTCTACCAACGTGTTTTTTAAAGGATGTACATCCTTCTTCCTCAGGGTCCCTGACAGTCAGCTGTTGTCACCTACATTATAGGGCACGATTTTCTCCTATTGGCTATAGATTTGGTGCCATAAACATGTGGGGAAAGCTTCACTAACTAGCAAAATCTTGCTCTGACTAGCTATATCTGTCACCATAGAAGTACAGGACTGCAGCACAAAAACAACTCCATGTGAAAAAAGTAAGAGATAATCTCATGTAAGGCAAGGAGTGCTGTCATCTTGATGTCCGTGTAACCAGGAACTTGACACTTTGGCATTTTTTCATATTTTTACAGGTAAAACACGAAGGAACCATACCTATATTAACATGAGCACTCACAAATATCTCCTTTATAGGTGAGGTAGCGCCTTGCATAAGTAGAGAACTAAAAAGCGCAAGTTGTCCTGAGATAGCAATTTATTGAACCAACCTTCTGCATTATATTTTAGGCCACAGCAGAACAGGAGAATTCCCTCAGCATCTGAGTCTAATTGAACCTTACCCACCATAAATTGATACCTCGGCGACCGCATTTTATTCTGTTTTTTAACCTTAACCTGTGCACATTTTCAACAACCAGGTGGAGTCACGCATTGTAATCCCCTTAGGCCTCCTAGCACCCAACATATCTAGTAATTGTTCTGTGGAAACACCATCCACCTTCAACAAAATGCCCAACAGCTAGCTCCAGTGTTAAACTCTTTAAAAATATAATATATCAGATTCTGACAAAATGGATGACTCCATCTTCCAGAAGGGTGGATATTAAAATTTTTTTATATTTTCTTCTGAGGATATGGGCGTGCTCAGTAGTGCCGTACATAGAACTATGGGCCTGGAAGAGGAACTAGTCTTCCATACTGTCCATGACAAAATGCGGGGCTAAAGTCAATAAAACAAGTTGGCTTCCCAGTCCACGCAAACGTACAGAGCCTCATTTACACAGGAATGGGAATTCCCAGAAAGAGGCTTAAAACCGATCTAAAACAGATTCCCGCTTGAGGAGAACGTGTTTGTTTGCATGAGACATCCTGAAGGTGGATGTGCAGGTGGAGAGAATAGTTAAAAACTGCGCTCCCCTTTGAAGATTCATCCCAACTCAAAGATCAGATGGATCGAAAGCCTGATGAAAAAATCCTGGGAAGTATATACCTCTACCATCCAGGCTAATATTGCCTCTACCTGACTCTCCAGATCTCTGCTTAAGGTACCGTCACACGCTGCAATAAATGCTAGGCAATTTCACTGGCAATTTGCTGGTTGCAGTGAAATCATGGACACATTGTTCTATTTTGTTGCTGTGTTCAAATGTAACAATGTGTCCATGATTTGACTGCAACCAGCAAATTGCCAGTGAAATTGCCTAGCAATATTGCCGCGTGTGACGGTACCTTTTAGATGGTTAGATCAACTTGAGAACCATCTCACTTGGGGAACTCCTAGAGAAGAATTGTTAGACTCCCTTCCTTTACTTAAGAAAGCTACCAGTTTCCTGGCCAGTGTATCAGCAGAGTCGGTCTGTATGGCTGCAAAAACTTCTATCTTATCCAACTCCGCCAGAAATGCCTTGTGGCTCAAAATGTGGAGTGGGGACGCTACATCTAAGGGCCACGTCACACGCACAGATACCTGTGCAGATATTGTTCACAGATCTGTGGTTGCAGTGAAATCATGGACACATTGGTCCATTTTGTGGCTGTGTACAAATGTAACAATCAGTCCATGATTTCACTGCAACCAGAGATCTGCAAACGATATCTGCACAGATATCTGTGTGTGTGATGTGGCCCAAAGATGAAGTTTTGCTCCATATCTTTCTAGAGAGAGTTGGTCTTTGGACTGGCCCGAGGGAAGAGCAGGGAGAAGGCCATTACTCCCACCTCTTCTTGGTCAAAAAAACATCTGGAGACGCCCGTATTATCAATCTGAAGTGTCTGAAAGAGCATGTAAAGTATCGCAGGTTCAAGATGGAATCAATAAAATCTGCTGTTCCATTAATAGGGCATCATTAGCAGATGGCCACAATAGACCTAAAGAATTCCTACATCCATGTACCCATCCATCCTCGGCACATAAAATCTTTGAGATTTGCAGTTTTCCACAACGACACAGTCTACTACTATCTGTTCAATGTGCTCCCTTTCGGTATCTCATCAGCTCCAAGGGTATTTTAAAAAATCATGTTGGAAGTAATTGCCTTCCTAAAAACACAAGGCATGTGCCTAGTACCATATTTGGACGATCGCCTTCTCATCGCTCCTTCAGCCCAGACTCTTAAGAGCCATGTAGAAACATCGCTAAACACTCTCCGGTCATTGGGCTGGATCCGAAATATGAAGATGCCACAACTCAGACCCTCCACTATAAGAAGGTTCCTAGGGGTGATGCTGGATTCAGCCAAACAGATGTCAATTCTCCCAGAAGATCACTGGTTGACTATGATCTCCAAATCACAGCACTGAGGACACAGAGGACTCCTAACCTTCGAACAGCCATGCCTGCCGTGGGTTCCATGACATCCTGCATACCATCAGTGTTGTGTGTCCAAGCTCACTCCTGCAGTCTTCAGGATCACATCCTAAAAAACTGAACAGGCATCCTACTTCTCTAGACAAAATATTTTGTCTAATCAGGTCGAGTAGCAACTTCCCTCTTTTTGGTGGTTAAACCCCAAAAATCTCCACAGGGGTGTTGCTTGGTCCCAGACTCCTCTAGTCACCCTGGCAACAGATGCCAACAAAAGAGGCTGGAGAGCCATGGTGTCTCGCACCCTGCTCCAGGGTCTCTGGAGTCAGGCAGTCGGTTCCCAGTCATCCAACTACAGGGAGTTAAGGCAGTAGAAGTGCTCCTGGTATCTCGCAGTCTAGTCAGGGGCACACATGTTCTTGTCTATTCAGACAATATCACTACGGTGGCACATCTCTGCTATCAGGGGAGCACGAGGTTTGACAGCCTAAGTCAATCTCAAGTCGAATCTTCCGCTGGGCCGAACAATTCCTTCTATCCCTGTCTGCAGTCCACCTAAAGGAATTCTCCAATCTTCAGGCAGACTTCTTAAGTTGCCACGATCTACACCCAAGGGAGTGGAGCCTGGATCAGACAGTCTTCTGTACGTAGCAAGATTGGGTCCTCTGGAGATTGACCTATGTGCTTAAAATCAAAACAGAAAAGCTGGTACATTTTTCTCCCTGAATCCAAGGGACGAATCTATAGGGGTAGATGCCTATTCCCTCACTTGGAGATTTCGCCTGGCCTACACCTTTGCCCAATTCCTCTTCTGGCAAAGACCCTGAGGAAAATCAGAGAGGACAGAGTCAACTATCCTAGTTGCTCCAATGTGGCTAGAGCGAAGTTGGTACAACCTAATAATGGATCTGAAGGTGGAAGGGCCAGTCCCACTGGGGCCAGACCTGAATCTATTCTCAAAGGGTCCTCTGTTCCATCCGGATCCTCAGAGGCGCAAATTAGCTGCCTGGCTTCTGAAGCCCAGGTATTAAAGGCCCAGGGCCTTTCTTAGAGAGTAATCTCAACTTTGCAAAAATTTAAGAAGCCTGTTACCAACACCATTTACAACAAAATCTGAAAGAAATTTTCCTCCTGGTGCAGGCCCAATTTGCCAGATCTATTTCAGTCTAATATCTCTCAAATTCTGGACTTCCTACAGAGGGGGCTGGACTTGGGCCTCAGGGCGAGTACCTTGAAGGGGTTCAGGTCTCTGCCCTTAGTTCGGCTTTTGATGTGGACCTGGCCAACCACCGTTGGATCAAACGATTCATGGTGTCAGCTAATAGACTGTCCCAGACGGCAGGTTATTACACCTTCCTGGGACGTAAATGTGGTCCTTACTGGGCTATCACGTCCTTATGAACCTCTCTCGTCTTGCAGCCTTTGGTCTCCCTCTCGCAAGATGGCCTTTCTTGTTTCCATCACATCTGCAAGAAGAATCGGAGAGCTGCAAGCCCTGTCCATCAGGGATCACTATCTGACTTTTCGTGATGATAGCATAGTTCATCCGGATCCTTCATTTCTTCCCAAAGTAGAATCTGATTTTCATCGTTCTCAAACTATAGTTCTACCTTCCTTCTGTCAAGATCCAAAAACTCCAGAAGGAAGAAGAATTTCATTCTCTAGACGTCCGCAGAATAGTCTTGCACTATCTAGACCAGACTGTGCCTTGGAGGATTGATCACAATCTGTTCATCTAACCATTCAGGCATAACAAGGGCTGAAAAGTAGCAAAAAGCATGATCACAAAACTGGATCAAGAAAGCCATTACTGAAGACTACCACTGTCAGAACCTGACACCCTCATCAAGATTCACGGCCCATTCAACCAGATCCACTTCGGTCTCCTGGGCTGAGTGAGCAGGGGCTTCACCTGAGCAGATCTGTAAGGCAGCTACATAATTGTCTCTTCACGCCTTTACCAAACACTATAGATTAGATCTAGTGTCCAACATGGATTTGGCTTTTGGCAGAAAAGTGCTGCAGTCTGTAGCCCCCCCAAGTGATAATTCATTGGCATTCCTCCTATGCTCGTGGAAGGTGACTAGAGGAAAAAAATTTTTTTACCATTCATTCGGGTTCTAGGAACCTTCATGACAGCATTTATTTCCCTCCCTATGTTCCTCGATTATTTTCCTGGAATTTAAGGTAACCGGTGCTATGGGTTCTTTGTAAGTCACTGGCTAGTAAGAGTTAGGAGGGGCTTTTTAACCTCTTTGTGCATCCTGTCCCTAATTAGGGCGTGGAGAGGCAACCTCCTATGTTTTCGTGGAAGGTTCCTAGAAATAGAATTAACGGTAAAAATAATTCTTTTTTTTTTTCTAAAGTGCGTATGAGATGCAGATTAGGGCGTTGACTACTCGAAGTGGCATTAGTTCCCCAACTAGTTGGCCCACTTAGCATGTTATCGTGAGTGCTCCTGTAAGTGTGATAACATGTTTCACATAAATGGCCTCTTTACCAGCTTTATACAAAGCCGTCATCATTCATACTTCAATCGAGCACAGTGAAACTCTCTGAAGCCAGGAGATGTACACATGGCATTGGAGAAGCTCAATGCTGAGAGGGGAACAAAAGCCTGCACAATTTTGTATAGCGCTGGCAAAGACTCTACTTTTGCAAGGCATGTTAAGTGGGCCAACTAGTATGGGAATTAACGCTCCATTGATTACTCATAGCTTTATTTAGCATATCATAAATTTAATTTAGTAATACTTTTTCTAAAGATATGTTTATTCATGCAACTACATGACTGTTAGGCAGGTGCACAGAACTGCTTGTGGTTCTGAGGTCATGAAGGACCTGACAGGTTTCCTTTAAAAAGTGGCTACTGTTCATGTTCTCAATGTTTGCTCCTTTTAGAATGTGCACTGACCATGCACACTCTTGCCAGCTAATCACATCTCATTAGAGCCTGTGAGGGAGTGCATGGTCAGTGAGCATTTAAAGGTAACCTGTCACTCCCTTTGAGCATTCTAAATTGTGTCCACCAGCTTTAACATTATGTAATTGGGGTTCCTGTAACCCCTTTGTGCCCAGACATCCCCCTCATACCTAAGAAATTAACTTTTTATTGTCTCCCGCGCTGCATCTTAAAAGGTCCGGGAGGTCTGCCGTCTAGTCTGGTGTATTTGAGTCCTCACCGCCCCCTGCCTGCAAAGCCTGTTCCGCTGTATCAAAATTGCCACCCCTCCTGAGAACGGCCGCTGATTCTCAGGCATACTCGCGCCTGCATAGTGGAGCGGGTCACCATGCTCTATTGGAGATGCACAGTGCCCAAAGTCTTACGAGATTTGTGAAGTCTTGTAAGACTTTGAGCACTGTGTATCTTCAATGGAGGAGCACAGTGACTCGCTCCACTGCGCAGGCGCGACTATGCCTGTCAATCAGTGGCCGTCCACAGGAGGGGCGTCAATTTTGAAACAGTGGGGCAGGTTTAGCAGGCAGGGGGTGGCGAGAACCCAAATACACCAGACCAGAGAGCAGACCTGGACCTTTTAAGATGCAGCGCGGGAGCGAATATAAGTTAATTTCTTAGGTATGAGGGGTACATCTGGGCACATAGAGTGGTTACAAGAATCCCAGTTACATAATGTTAAAGCTGGTGGGCACAGATTAGAGCGCCCAAAGGGAGTGACAGGTTCCCTTTAAAGGAATATAGCGCAACAGAGCATGTATCGTAATTGACCATTATTGCATGCTCAGAGCCAGGGTGGATTTGATTTAAATCTAACTGATTTAAATCACGATTTAAATCACGATTTAAATCATGATTTAAATCACTAATCAGTAAGGCTTGATTTAAATCAGTGATTTAAATCAAAGTTTCTACCTAAACTAGTTCTTGCTACTTTAAACATGCAAGTAGATGAAGATTTTTACAATCTTTCTACAAACTTTTTATATTACTTTTTTCTCCCCAGTTTAATGGGTTAATCATTCATATTTGGACACCACTGTTCTGTTGTACTTAGGAAGGAGAAAAATAATCCTGACCTTAATAACAATTTAAATAGATTTATTCAACTGAAACAATAACAACATTACAGCATAAGTTATTTGCTTAAACAAACATCCATGTTTGTTAACTAATTTGGCTAAACAAAATATATATATATATTTTAAGAAACTTAGACTGTCAGCCCAGCCGACACATGAAAAACTTAAATACTACTGTCCCTGCTGTCCTCTGTAGCTCACTTGTTGTCATCTTCATCATCATCTTCTTCTTTGTTCCTATTCATAATCTGGAAAAGAAAAACAAGCTTTCCTGCTTTATTGGGTCCCAACCGATTTCTCAATTTAGAATGAATGAGTCCAAAGGAAGAGAATATTCTTTCAACGCCTGCAGAAGAAGCTACTGCTGTTAAAAGTGAAATCATTACTTGAACAGTCTCTAAATCCAAGCGCTTAAGTGACTTCCACCAGTTTACTGGTGTGACCTTCCTTAAAATATCTTCAGCAAACATATATTTCTTAAATGGTTCCCCCTTAGCTCTGAAGTTTATTATAGTTGGCATTAAAGATGGATGATTGCTGGATACCCATGTCATAGCTAACGCCTCTTCCTCAGCACTTAGGTTTTGACCCTGATATTGGATATTGACAATATTTGCCAAAAAATGAGCTGGAGTCAGTGCTTGTCCCATTCGTTTGTTTACTGCTTGTAATTTAATTCTGTCCATGTGTAGTTCTGTTTTTAAGTGTTCACTCAGTTCCTTCCAAATTTCAACAGCATCCGCAATAAAACAGCTATTTTTCTGTATTTTGTTTAAAGCTTGAGAGATGGGTTTCAAGAAGCTCCGCATATGTTCAACATTTCTCTTAAGCCCAATGTTGAGGATTTTGTCCGTGACAGTGCCATCTATTTTATCTCGATTTTCTTCACAAAGTGTCATCAGAATAGGCCAGTTTTTGATATACTGCTCAAAACAGTCCACCACAGAGTTCCATCCAACATCTTGTGGGAGCGTTAGCTTGGTTCCACCCATCCTTTTCAGAGCTGCTGCAGCAAAATGATTATTACGGAAGTATTTAGCAATTTCAAAAACATTAGCCTTTATTTCTGGAACACTTAAGTCTTTGGCTAAAAGGTGCAGCAAATGAGCACTGCAACCATATGTTATTAGCAGCTTTGTATTCCCTCCCTGCTCTTCTAAATCTCTTCTCATCTTGGATACGTTTGCAGCATTGTCAGTGACCAAACTGCGTACTAGACATTTGAATTTTTGTTCACATGTCGTTATAGCTTTTACTGCCACTTCTTGTAATTATTCTGCTGTGTGTGCATTTCCTGATGTATCAGTTGTTTGTGCAAGGAAGACTTTACCTTTTTCTGTTGTTATACAAGCACATACAATAGGATCATTGTGGACATTACTCCACCCATCAATACTTAGGTTAACAATTTTACCCTCCAGAGCTGTTGCACATTGCTCCATTTCTCTGTCATACACTTGATCCAGCAGTTTCCCTGCAACATCAGCTCTGCTGGGTGGACTGTATCCTGGTCTCAGTGACTGAACCATATTAATGAAATGTGGGTTCTCAGTCAGACGGAAAGAAGAGTTCGTTGCATAAATAAAATGGGCAATTTTTTCATCAATCAACTCTTTTTCTAATATGCTAGTTCTTATCACAAACCTATCTATGGTGGTTCCAGGAGGTAAAGGTTTTTTCTTCCTTTTGGGTGATGGTGATATGTGGCTGTGGGTGTCTGATGATGATGCTGCTGCTAATGAAGCACTATCCTGGATGGATAACTCTGAAACTGTAGAACAGGATGATGGTGATCTTGGAGGTGGATAGTTTCCAGAATCCATGAATTCCCCTAAACTAGGGCTGGGCGATTTTGGAAAAAATCAAAATATCGATTTTATTTAAACCTATGGACGATTTTCGATTTAAATCTCGATTTTTTTTTTTTTTTTTTTTTTGCTTTTCTTTGATGAATAAAGAGGGGGCCCCCGTGACCCTGTGACAGAGGAGAGGAGGGTAACTGAGGGAAGCGTCCTGCTTCCCTTGGGTGTTCCCACCCCTCCTCTTGTCTGCAGCCCAGGCTCTAACCCTAGCCCTAACACTAGCCCTAACCCTAACACTAGCCCTAACCCTAACACTAGCCCTAACCCTAACACTAGCCCTAACCTAACACTAGCCCTAACCCTAACACTAGCCCTAACCCTAACACTAGCCCTAACACTAGCCCTAGGAGCCCTAGTGTACAGTATATATAGAACACTCAATATAGGTGGCAGTGCCTGCACACAGTGTACAGCATATATACAACATAATCACTCTAGGTGGCAGTGCCTGCACACAGTGTACACTATATATAGAACACTCAATATAGGTGGCAGTGCCTGCACACTGTACAGTATATATAGAACACTCAATATAGGTGGCAGTGCCTGCACAGTGTACAGTATATATAGAACACTCAATATAGGTGGCAGTGCCTGCACAGTGTACAGTATATATAGAACACTCAATATAGGTGGTAGTGCCTGCACAGTGTACAGTATATATAGAACACTCAATATAGGTGGCAGTGCCTGCACAGTGTACAGTATATCTAGAACACAATATAGGTGGCAGTGCCTGCACACAGTGTACACTATATATAGAACACTCAATATAGGTGGCAGTGCCTGCACAGTGTACAGTATATATAGAACACTCAATATAGGTGGCCGTGCCTGCACACAGTGTACACTATATATAGAACACTCAATATAGGTGGCCGTGCCTGCACACAGTGTACACTATATATAGAACATAACACTACATATTATAACATAACATTATATGTAGCATCCGGTCTGCACACACTGCACGGCCTCTGGCTTCCGGGTGTCAGGCTGCAGTAGAATAGTGCTGGGGCCTAGTACATGGCGGCTCGTCCCCGGCCTCAGATAGACACCTCCCGCCCCTCCTCATGCTCACCTGCTGGTATCTACTGCTGCTCTGCTCTGACATGTCAGCAGGAGATGACACGGACAGAGGCCAAATAGAGATTCGGGTACGAAGTCAGCAAGACGGCGCCATATCCCTGTCAGGGCGCCGGCGGCAAGGGGCGGGTAAGACCTGCACTGGGCTCTGACAGCTATGCCCCCCCCCCCACGACCTCACCAGCGGCTGCAGCAGGGGCGGCGGGGCCCCCCCCCGAACTCGGCCGCTGTAGCAGGGGCGGGGGGGGGGCACTGATCGCTCCATCTCCCGGAACTTGGGCGCGGCTGCTGTAGCAGGGGCGGGGGGCCACTGACAGCACTTCTCCCCCCCTCCTCCCAGGACATCTCCCGCCGCTGTAGCAGGGGCTGGGCTCTGACAGCACCCCCTCCCCTCGGCCTCACAGTGAGCAGCGGCAGTGGCCGTGGGTATACCGCTCGGAAGCCACTACTAGCCGCCCGGATCTTTTAAACAGCGCTCCGGCGGCCATTTTAAATCGAATTACACGATTGTTAACAAAACCACAATCATGGCCACAGCAGGGGGCGAATTAATCAAATTAATTCGATTAATCGCCCAGCCCTACCCTAAACAAAAAAAGTCAATGCTGTTATTTTATTGTTTATTATACAATTTCTGCTTATTGTACACAACATATCACTGCCCCTGCCCCAAAAGGAATATTTGTTTTTCTTCATAACTGTACCAAATGACAGTAACATGCAGTAATAATAAGAAATATAATTTTTCTCACACATGACAGTTCAGTCTTTATAAATAGGATTCAATAAAAATATTTACCAACCTGAAGATCCTGCCTGTTCAGAAGTGTTTCTTTGGTCATCTTCATCACCGCACTTCTCATGATGTTGCCTCATTCGCGCCACCAGGCCTTGCATCTCTTTGTTGCATCGTTTGCATGCATGCCTGCCTTACCGATAGGCGAAGGAGCTTCATTAAAATATTCCCAAACTGGGCCTCTTTTACGGCCTGCTGCCATTATAAGGAAAGAATGTAATAAACCTCAGATCGTACACACAAACAGATCCAGACTTGTCTGTCTGTGGCTATGCTGCAGTATTGTGCTCAAAGTTTCACTTTCATTTTCTTGTCTGCTTGCCCTTCCTCCTCCTCACACTTAGATTCACATTCTTCTTGTGTTGTGCAGATCTATTCCACTCCAAACAATCAGAAACATATTTTTCTGGTCATCATAATGGGAGACCCAGACAATGGGGTTTAGGGCACTGCCCTCCGGAGGTCACACTAGGTACTACAAGTTTGTAGACACCGCCTCCTCCGCTTATAAACCCCTACCGCAGGGAACATCCTCAGTTTTAAACTTAGTGTGCTCGGAGGATCACGCTTTGCTTGCACTTCACTGCATTCTCACTACTTACGTGATGGCGTCTGAAGACAAGGTAATACGGTCCTATCGGGACCGGTGACAGCCTCCCCGCTCACCCTTAGTGGCACACGCTGGTGGAGGTACCGGAGGGCCTAGAGCCTGGACACTTCGTGTTCTCCCGGTACGCTGTTACGCTCTCTCCATCCCTCTCTGGGGGGCTCTGGAGAGTGGGAGATGGGAGCCTTGCACAGCTCCGCTCCGTCCGAGGCCTCCCTAAATGGTGCTTACAGACCGGACTGGAGCCAGCCCAGTCCGAGGCCTCCCTAAATGGTGCTTACACTCCGGACTGGTGCTGAGCGGCCCAGTCTGAGGCCTCCCTAAATGGTGCTTACAGACCAGACTGGTGCTGCACCCCCGTCCGAGGCCTCCCTAAATGGTGCTTACAGACCGGACCGGCACTGAGGCACTCTGTGTCTCCTGCGTGCCTGGGGGTAGTGTCTGGCACTTTGTGTTTCAGGACACTCAGACCGCGCGTTACCCTCGGGTCCGCGGTTCTGCGGGTGTACCCTGTGCTGGGGTCACCCTGGCTGACCGCCCTGTGTGTCACAGGGGCTGAAGCCGTAGGCTGCGGATGTTTGTCCCCTCATGGTGTACATGCAGTCTGTGTATAATGTTTTTACACTCTTTCCCGCGCTGCGGGCTCCGGCTCCCTCATGCTGTGGATGCTTGGAGGATGGGAAGCAGCCCGTGCGGTGACGTCATCGCTGGGCGTGTGTGTGTGTTTCCCGCGTCTCTCGGCGCCGCCCACAGTTTCACTGTCGGCGGCCATCTTTACCCTCACTTCCCGGTTGGGATTCTTATGCAGCGTGCGTCTGCACTCCAGAGGGGAGACCGGAAACCGTCGCGGAGGTCACACACACACCGCTTCCTCATACCGCTTTACTGCGGTCGGTAAGCCACCGGGATTCCCGGTTTTGTTGTCAATTTGGCTTATTTTCCCTACTGTGGCGATGTCCTCAGCCGGGAAGCGTGCTGCTAAGGCGGCAGTAACCACCATTACCTGTGCTACATGCAATGGTGCACTGGTGGAGGGGTCCTGCAATAACTGCGGACGCCCAGAGGCCCGGGCTGGCACTGTTGAGTCAGCAGCTCGGTGCTATACCCTGAGGTTCAGGTGATCTCAGGGCCATGGGAGACTCAGAATAAGATCAATGAATCTCTGCTGTCTCAGCTGTCCTCCATGTCGCAATCCCTGGAGGCACTTAATAGGAGACTGGATAGCCCAGCTACTCCATCCAGTTACCCCCGGGTGTCCCCCTCTTCTGCTGCGAGACCCCTTAAGCGGGCTCGTCGTGAGGATTCACCCGAGCTCCATACTCTCTCTGAGGAGGAGCGTTCCTCTGATGGTGAGGAAGATGATGGGGGTTCAAATTTCGGGTCTGTGTCTGTATCTGAACCGCCAGACGGGGTGGAGGATCTGGTGTCCTCTATTAACGAGACTTTACGTCTCGTGACACCCCCTGAGGAGGTGACGGTGCACCCGAAGGAGGTCTATCAATGGCTGCGGCCGGAGGCTAGACCAGTGGCTCCTTCATGGACCACACTAATTTTGGAAGGGTGGTTAGAGCTCCCAGGTTACTCCTGGGCGGCGTTTTGTCCGTAAAACCAAGGACAATCGCTTCCCCTTCCCCCAGAGGTGCTTCAGGAGTGGTCGCAGTCCCCGAAGGTGGACGCTTCCATGACCAGGATTGCTGCACGCTCCCTTTTCTCTGCCTCTGATAGCTCCTCACTGAAGGATGCTACTGATAGACAGGTCGAGCAGCTCGCCAAGTCTTCCTATGAGGCTGTGGGGTCTTCATTTGCCCCTAATTTTGCCACGGTCTGGACCTTACAAGCGATTACTACCTGCTTGGATGGTATCTCTGACATGGCAAGATCCAGTCCAGAGGTCCTAGCACTTACCGAAAGGGCAAGGGCCTATGCGGACTACGCCAGGACGGCGACTCTGGAAACTGCCACTCGCTCAGCTGTGGCTTCGGCCAATGCTATAGCGATCCGCAGGTTGTTGTGGCTGCGTCTTTGGGACTCAGATGCCACATCCAAGAAGATTTTGCAGAATCTTCCGTTTGCTGGTGACAGGCTTTTTGGCACCGAACTGGACAAGCTAATTAAGGATTCTGCTGAGTCTAAGATACCGCAGAATAAGCCTAAGCCACGGTATACCGTTAAAAGGAACCCTAAACAGTGGTCCTTTCGTTCCAGCTCGCAGTCATCAGCACCGTCCGCTCGCACGGACCGAGGGGGAAAGCCCGCTTCCCAGTGGCGCTCTAAGAGTCGTCCAAAGAACCGGCGGGGGCGGCAGCTGCCACCCCCAAACCCGCCTCTACATGACTCGCTCTCTCATCCTGCCTCCCCACAGGTGGGGGGCCGCTTGTCTCGCTTTCAGGACAAGTGGCTGCTTCACGTTCAAGATCAGTGGGTTCGAGACGTGATCTCGCGAGGGTACAGGATAGAGCTGACGTCAAAACCGATATCCCGATTCCATCGGTCGGTCCCGTCACCAGAAAAAGCTCAGGCTTTTTACCAGGTGTTGGAGGGTCTCCGCAGAGACGGAGTGGTGGTCCCGGTACCTTCCGGAGAGAGGTTCAGGGGTTTTTACTCCAACCTCTTTATCGTCCCGAAGAAGGACGGATCCTACCGCCCAGTACTGGACCTGAAGCTGTTCAACCATCACGTGTTGGTTCGGAAGTTCCGTATGGAATCACTGCGCTCCGTGATCGCAGCTGTGTCACAGGGGGACTTCCTAGCGTCCATAGATATCAGAGACGCTTACCTTCACGTACCCATTGCACCGGCTCATCAGCGCTTGTTGCGATTCGCAGTGGGGGAAGAACACTTCCAATTTGTGGCACTGCCATTCGGGCTAGCCTCGGCACCGCGGGTGTTCACAAAAGTGATGGCTTCCATGATGGCTCTCCTGCACATGCAGGGACATGCCGTCATTCCCTATTTAGACGACCTGCTGGTCAGGGCGCCATCAGAACACCTCTGTCAAGAGAGCCTGGATGTGACCATGCGGTCTCTGGAACAGTTCGGTTGGCTCCTCAATATTCAGAAGTCAACGCTAGTTCCGACCCAGTCTTTGACTTATCTGGGCATGGACTTCAACACAGCCTCAGCCCTGGTGTCTCTGCCACGAGTCAAACAGATGGCGATCCAATCAGGAGTACAAGCAGTCCTCCTGTCACCACACTCATCCCTACGGGTATTGATGAGACTAGTGGGACGCATGGTAGCGGCGATAGAGGCGGTGCCGTTCGCACAGTTTCGCCTCCGTCCTCTCCAGCTGGAGATTCTTCACAGATGGGACAAGAGGACGATCTCGCTGAATCGGCTGGTGACACTGTCACAACCGACCAAGGACTCCCTACAGTGGTGGCTCCAGCCACGTCACCTGTCACGAGGCCGGTCCTTCCTAAAACCGTCATGGTTAGTGGTGACCACAGACGCCAGTCTGAAGGGCTGGGGTGCGGTGTTCTTGCACCACAGGGCTCAAGGCCTCTGGACTCAGTCGGAGTCGGCATTGCAGATCAATGTGCTGGAGATCAAGGCGGTCTATCTGGCGCTCCTGGCGTTTCAGAAATTCCTGTCAGGACACCCCATTCGGGTGCAGTCCGACAATGCGACGGCCGTCGCCTACATAAATCATCAGGGAGGGACCAGAAGTGCTCAGGCCCTCGCCGAAGTCCACCGCATTCTAGCCTGGGTGGAGGAAAACGGCTGCCTGATCTCCGCAGTTCACATCCCAGGGGTCGAGAACTGGGAGGCCGACTACCTGAGCCGACAGGGCATGGACGCCGGAGAGTGGTCTCTTCATCCAGACGTCTTCCGGGACATCTGCGGCAGATGGGGCACTCCGGACGTGGATCTGATGGCCTCACGGCTGAATCATCAGGTGCCCCAATACATGGCAAGATCGTGGGATCCTCAGTCTCTGGGGGCGGATGCCCTGATCCTGAGTTGGTCCAGCTTCCAGCTGCCTTATGTGTTCCCGCCTCTGGCTCTGATTCCCAGGGTCCTGTGGAAAATCAGGATGGAATGCAGAGTAGCCATTCTAGTGGCTCCAGATTGGCCCAGGAGGTCCTGGTACCCGGACCTGTGGCAATTGTCAGGCGGACACCGGTGGGCTCTTCCAGAACGCGCAGATCTACTCGCGCAAGGCCCATTCTTCCACCTCAATTCCAGGGCCCTCAGATTGACTGCATGGCTCTTGAGGCCTGGCTGCTGACGTCCAGAGGATTCTCTCCTACAGTGGTTGCCACTATGAATAGGGCTAGGAGACCTGTCTCCAGGAAGATATACCACAGAACGTGGAAAATCTTTTTCTCCTGGTGTGCCTCTGGTGGACGCTCACCGTGGCCATTGTCCATTCCGACATTGTTGGCTTTCCTACAGTCGGGATTGGAGTTGGGATTATCCCTTGGCTCTCTGAAAGGTCAAGTGTCAGCACTTTCAGTGCTGTTTGACAGGCGCTTGGCGCTCCTACCGAAGGTCCGCCAATTTCTGCAGGGGGTAGCTCGGGTGGTTCCGCCTTACAGGCGACCTCTGGACCCTTGGGACCTCAACATGGTCCTGGCGGCTCTGCAGAAACCGCCGTTTGAGCCACTGAGAGACATCTCTCTCTCTCGTCTGTCCCAGAAAGTGGTCTTTCTGGTGGCAATTGCGTCCCTGAGAAGGGTCTCAGAATTGGCTGCACTTTCGTGCAAGTCACCCTTTCTGGTGGTTCACCAAGACAAGGTGGTGTTGCGCCCACGGCCAGAATTCTTGCCGAAGGTGGTTTCAACGTTTCACCTAAACCAGGAGATTGTTCTCCCATCATTTTGCCCCGCTCCCGTTCATCAGGTTGAGCGCGACCTCCATACTCTGGATCTCGTGAGGGCTGTACGCATTTATGTGTCCAGGACCGCCTCCTTTAGGAGTTCGGATTCCTTATTTGTCCTCACGATGGGTCGCTGTAAGGGGTCCGCGGCCTCGAAGTCGACCTTGGCCAGATGGATCAAGGCTCCCATTCAGGAGGCTTACCGGTCTTCTGGTTTGCCTCTCCCGGTGGGTTTGAAGGCACACTCTACTAGAGCTGTAGGTGCCTCCTGGGCCTTGCGACATAGAGCGTCTGCTCTACAGGTGTGTCAGGCGGCCACTTGGTCCAGCCTGCACACTTTCTCTAAGCACTATATGGTGCATGCCCATGCCTCTGCGGATGCAAGTTTGGGCAGGCGGGTTCTCCAGGCGGCGGTTGCCCACCTTTAAAAGGGAACCATGTGTTATCCGTCTTGTTGAGGAACTCTTCCCGCCCTGGGGTATTGCTTTAGGACATCCCCATTGTCTGGGTCTCCCATTATGATGACCAGAAAAAAGAGAATTTTGTTTACGTACCGTAAATTCTTTTTTCTTTAATCATCAATGGGAGACCCAGCACCCACCCAGTTGTTCCTTTGCATGTTTTGCATTTGCTCTGTTCTCTGTTGAGACAGTGTTTGCCGGGTTGTTGAGCCGTTTTGTGTACGGCATTCTTCCCGATGTTTCGGGTGTGGTTTATTTCCTCCTCGCAGCTTGTAGACCAAACTGAGGATGTTCCCTGCGGTAGGGGTTTATAAGCGGAGGAGGCGGTGTCTACAAACTTGTAGTACCTAGTGTGACCTCCGGAGGGCAGTGCCCTAAACCCCATTGTCTGGGTCTCCCATTGATGATTAAAGAAAAAAGAATTTACGGTACGTAAACAAAATTCTCTTTGTCTAACTTCTTGGACTTGGCACTGAAGGGGTTGATTCTGCATTCATAGGTTTGTAGAACAATAGGATTAAGGTCTTTTTCTCAACTCTGTTCATGTTGTAACATTTTTGCCGTGAAGAAGAGGCTGGGACCTCTGCGGAGTCAAATTCAGTTTTGAGAACTGCGTAAGTAAAGCGAGCGTCTGTGATAATATAGGAGAGAAACTGCCCACTGCAAACAACTCAGCTTTATCTCATGATGGAAGAACCTTTGGATGGTAAAATATTTTCCTCAAAAAGCAGTTTATTGAAAAAAATCCCCTTTAAATCAAAAAAATCCGCTTTAAATCAAAAAAATGCGATTTAAATCAAAAAAATCCGATTTTGATTTTTTAAAAAAAAACATTGATTTTTATCCACCCTGCGTCAGAGCATAGATTAGCCTGGTCCCTGAAACAGATGTTATATGCACTTTGTTTCTGGATGGAGAAAGCGGCTGTGGCAGACTGGCAGTGACTGCAGTCCTGTTCTCCTGATGATATCCCATTTGAATATCCCAGCATGCACTGGGGAATGTTTAGGTCATTTGAATATCGGCAGCACCACCATTTGTGAGCAGGTAATTGAAACTACCTATCCCCATGTGTGTGTATATAGATTAAAGGGGAGGTCTGTCACCTTTAAATGTATTTTCCAAGTATCTATATTTACCCCCTAACCAGTTTTTTAATTATCCTCCTTATACAATTTCCTGCACTTCTCCCCTTTGTAATGTCTTAAGGTGTGAGTTGTTTCATTCTTTACTGCTCTTCCTCTGAGGTTTTGTTCGAGAGGAGTCTTAAATGTGACATCACTGGAGGCTGAGGATGCAGTCATTCCCCACAGTGTCAATTGCCCCTCCTAGAACAGGGCGTCGTGATGAGGCGGCGCAGCAGATACTAGTTTCTTGTATCAGCGCCCTCTGAAGATGTTTTGCATCCTCTTATGATGTGTGATTGACACTGTGTTCGGGGTTAAGGGAGTTCCGTCATGTTACGCCTCTCTCTGTGGCCACTTCAATTGCTTGTGTGAGAAACTTCGGCTGGGGGCAGTGCTGGATGCAGTGTGTGACACCACTGCCGTCAACAGCCTCTATCACTGCCGGCAAACAAAGCTTCATAAGATGGCAGTGTCATGCATAGTGAGTGACATCAGCACTGCCCCCCTGATGATAAGGTTTTATTGTATATATAGGTTACTAGAGGGAACCCCTAAATTATTGCACTATTTAAATGTCTAGATGGGTTGTCTGCTCCGGATGTGGAAAGCCTGAACAAGGAGAAGGCAAACAGCTTCAAAAGCCCCAGGACACAAGATTTGACAGCAAAACTCAGAAAGGCTGTAGAAAAAGGAGACCTGGCCACATTCTCTGATCTGATATGGAGCAATCCTCGCTATCTTATAGGATCTGGAGACAATCCAACTATTGTTCAGGTAAGCTACATTATGTATAATCTTTTTTTTATTGAGAAACAAGTAAAGTATAACAAAACAAGTCAGTAGACAACAGTTTTAACATGTGTGCATTTTCCTATAGGCCTCGCAGGGACAAAATGACTCGGCATTCAGCATCTAGAATTATGGCTCAGCCCATATAGGCTGCATCCAGAAATGGTGTTATTTTTCAGTCCATATTCTACAACTATTCAGCCCGAGATGATCGGGATTTATTTTGACTGAGGGACAGCCTCGTCCACATGTATTGCCTATAGGGGGTTAGATGTTAGGCTGCTTTCACATCAGCGGTTTTGCGCTGATTGTGGCAGTTGCGGTGAAAAAAAACGCAACTGCCGCGATTACCGCATAACGGCTGCACTTGCGGTGTACTTGCGGCAAGTCCCATATAATGTATATGCGGGCTTGCGGCAGGTGCGGCCGCGAAAAAAACGCAATCAGCCCGGCCGGTGCATCATAGGAGAAGACGACGGGAGATTCAAAGAGGATGAGAACAAGAGAGCATAATGACGCCCAGCAGGGTGTGCGGGGAATCAGCAAGGAGGGGAAAATGGAGCCTGGAGCTGCCTTTCCAGTCTCCTGAGAGAATGACCTCCAGTGAGTTATAAGTCATTTTTCTTAATATTTATAGGGTGGATTTACAGCAGAGAAGGATGGAGCAGCTAGGAAGGTGTAGGGACAGCTAGTGATAGGTCAGTGGGGGTAGAATCCAGGTGACAGGTTCCCTTTAAGGTCAAAATAGGCTGGGTCATGAAGGGGTTAAAGTGGACATTTCTGCTTTATAAGATTATTCCAAACAAGCCACATACTGCTCCATGTCATGTTTAGTAGGCATGTCTGAGTCTGGTATTAAGCAGGTTCAGATCGATTCCTTGCAATAGCTGTGGATTGCTGCCATAACCTTGTACTGTAGATGGAGGGTGGCAGTAGAAGGGCACAGAGTATGACATGTCGCCAGAAAGAACATAACTAGTAAGTCAAAGGAGAGAACACTTGCGTTCACTAAGTTAGTGGCCATTTTTTATTTGTATAAAAAACTGCACCTGTATCCAATAATGTTAATAACTGCATTTACTTTACATTTGTTAAAAATATTGAAGTAATAGAAAATTTACTTCTAAAATAATAGTAAATAAAAGGGACTTTAGTGCAGTGTGAAAGGAGCTACGAATGGAGGATGGGGTCCGCACCAGTACACCTATCAAGGGAAAATAAAGTAAATCTTAGTCCATTGTGCTCACTTGAATGAATACAATTATTTTATCTAAATATAACACAACATAAAAAGTACCTGTATGATTTATAGGTTCTTTTCTGATAGGAGAATATAAAAATGAAAAAATTTCCATTAGGTAGTGTTTTTTAGAATATACAAAAAAAACTTGCTTTAGATTTATATTTTTTAAAATAAAGTTTGTTCTAATTGCTACCGTATTACCTGTTAATATGAAATCAACAACATCCTCTTTATATTCACCTATCTGAAAAGACCCTATAGATCATACAGATAGTCATTTATGTAGTGTTATTTTTAGATAATTTTTATTAAAGTGAGCGCAATGGACTAAGATTTACTAGAACGTAACTACTGCCTGTTTCTCTGGCAGCTCTGTGCTGCCTCTCCATCAGGACGGTTAGGACTCTGGGGAGAGGGCGTGGGGAAGCCTCCTCGCTGCAATTCATACAGTTCTCCTCTAAGTCTGCCCATCAATCCCCTCTCTCCTCCTGCGCCCCTGCATCGTAGACTGACCTCTCCTGCAGTTTGCTGCCCTCCATGTGTGGAGCCTGTGCCTTCTCGGCGCCATCTTGATCTGCAGCCAGTGGGGATAAAGCCGCAGACCTCACTTCCGACCCTGCTCGCTCTACATCAGCACCCTGCCTCACTGCGAATGTATCCGCCATCGTATAGGTATCATTCCTGTTCACCTCTGCTCCCGCCGCACCTCTGGCACCCTCCTCTCTGTCTGGTCTCTGGAACAAGCGGGTGATGGTCTGGGCAGTGGGCTCCGGTGCCCCCCCAGGTCCTTTCTTCTTGGCCCCCATTGATGCCGGATCAGGGTCCAGTGTGGTCCTCTGATGATTTTACCGGGCTTGGGACAGCAAGTATAACATTTATCCCATACAAGCACAATTTTAGAGCTCCATGTAGTGAAAGTAATTCACAATGTGGCTATCATACGACTAGATTAGAAACCTATCTCTTAGGGTACCTTTATACGCCGCTACAACATGGTGGAAACAACCGGGTGCTTCACGTGCACGAGCACGCAGCAACGGTTACAAACGATACCCGCATCGCCTTTACACGCCGCTATAAGGTGCTTTACAGAAGGTTGAATCCATCTCTGGATGCACCGCCGGGTGCCTAAAGTTACCTTCTAAAAAGCACCTTACCTCATTTACACGCCACTACAGAGGGTAATATGGTAGGACCTGGTGCAGCAGGGACAACTCATAGGCGTGCCAGAATTGTGGATTACGAGAATTTCGTACGCTGATAGGACAAAGCAATAGCATCATGATTGGCCAGCCAGCGCAGGAGGCTGATTAATACATGACGCTGGAGCAATTGTGTAGTGTGACTGGTCAGCTCCTTAAATACGCCGCCCTATGCAGCGACTACCAATCGTAACGCAGGAGCTTCCTCCAATAATCGCTGAAGGAGGGCGGTTTCCCGGAGGCTGTGTCACGCCCCGGGGAGTTATCTAGGTGACGAATAAACCTTACCCTACCGAATTTACACGCCGTTACCACCAGGTTGAAATCAACCTGTTTTAGAGCTCGGCTCTGAAACAGGTGCCACAAGTGACGGGTGGAAACAACCGCCTTTACACGCCGCTACCTCGGGTTGATTTGGCGGTGCAAGATACATTTCTCTCATCAACCCGGTTGTTTCCACCATGTTGTAGCGGCGTGTAAAGGTACCCTTAGGTCTGTGTAATTTAAAGAAAATCTACCCATTGTCAAATCCTGGTATTATCTCCTCTCTATGCAGTCCAGATTTTGTCAAATACCACTGTCGCATTCCTCTTTCCATTATATATACTTTCCTCCATACGTATTGTGTACTCCACTTGGTGAGTGTATTGGAAGGGGGCTTGGCCCTGATCCAACATTTAGCAATCACTTTTCTAGCTATATATAATAACCTAGCCACTGCCAATTTCTGTGAATTATTTATAGCAATTTTCTCAACGTAACCAAGCACACACATCAAAGGGGTTCGGGGCACTACACACTCATAACTTCCTTCAATCAGATGGAGAACAACCATCCAGGATGCCTTCCTGCAGTCTGAGGCACTCCCACAACATGTGCAAGATACCTGCATCCTCATTCAGACATCTCGGGCACTCAAAAGTGTTTCTCACACCACCCTATGCAAAAATGAAGGAAGGAAAGCTATATACCAGAAGTACAGCATATAATTGAGACAGCCTTCCCAGCTTGCACAGTGATAATTTCGGAATGTACTCCAGGATAGTCTCCCAAATTTCATCATCATCATCTAACACCCCAATTTCTTCTTCCCATTTATCTTTGGCACGAATTGGGTACCTCAATAAAAATGTGTGTAATAGGTCTTTGTATAAAGTTGATATGACCCCTCTTGTGTTTCCTGCTTCACAAATATAATCCAGAACAATATCCTTTTGCACCTCAAGGCTACCCACACGTCTTTGTTGTCAAAACGCGTGTTGGACTCTGATATACCACTACCGATCTGCCTCCGATATCCAAAATTCTTCCTGTAAAGACTCAAATGTCCTTTAAATTCTGATTTATCAACTGTGACATGTAGCATAATCCCTTCTGTACCCATATTTTCTGTTTTCTCAGTTTACTAAATTCAACTAAATTATCATTCCTCCAGATAGGAATATAAATTGTCAGTTCACTCATCTCTCTAATATTTTTTTTTTTTTTTTTTTTTTTAATCCTAGTCCATACCCTATGCCCCAGATACATTGGGTAGGAAATTTCCAACAATCTACCAAAAGCACCAGCTCCCAAGCCCTGTACCAAAGGAACGCTCCATACCACTTGTTCTAACAGAGCCTGTACTGAGTTCAACCCACTCCGTAATACCTGTCCTCTAATGTGTTGAGACTGGGATGCCAGAAAACAGATCCAAGGATTAGGCAGCGTAAGCCCCTGTTTCCCCTTAGGTCTCTGCAGAATTTCCAATTTTATTCTGGTTTGATATCTTCCCCCCCCCCCCCCCCCCCCCCCTCTTCCCCCCCAGACCAAGTCTCGGAAGATAGAGCTAAGCCTCTGAAACATTCCTCAAGAGAGCCACATCGGTGAATTATTTAAAACATACAAACGTTTAGGCATAAGTACCATTTTAGACAAACCAGAGATGCAGTTTACGCCAGGTTTGAGCCTTGTCCCTCAATTTAGCCATCAACAGGAGCACATTCAGTCTCATGTACTCAGTGACTGGTAAGGTACAGTCACACGGCACAATATCGCCCGCAACATCCCCGAAAAGTTCCAGGCTGAGTGATGTTGAAACGATATTGCAAGTGCGTTGTGCCGTGTAACAGCACAATTCAACCACGATAAATCGCTGGATCGGAGTTGCCAGGTTTAGGAACATGTTGGAAAACCTGGCGATGTCGCTCAAGCGATCTGCTAGCATTGCTCTGACACGGCGATAACAATGTTGATAGCGATTTCGCCTATTCACAACATTGATAAGTATCGCTCGCTGGGTTGTGCACAACCCAGTGAACAATAGCTGCTGCAACATCGTGGCTGCATCGTGTGACAACTAAGTAAGCGATGTCGGAAGTGAGCGCGCACCCGCGGAATCTCATCCCACATCGTTTCAACGTTGTACTGTCTGACGGTACCTGTACAGTAACCTGTATACCTAAATATTTAAATTGATCTACCAACTTGAGTCTAGTAGAACCACACTCATCCAATTCACCGAGTCAGTCTCTATAAGTCTCCCACCATCATAAGGTGGGACTTGTTCCAATTAATTTTAAGTCCCAACATTCTCCCAAACCTCTCCAGTACATCACCGCCTGATTCAAGGACTCCCTGGGATCCTACAAGAAGAGGACATCATCTGCATAGAGTGCAATCTTCTCCTCCAAAGATCTAAATTTAAACCCCCTTTACCGCCACATTTTCCTGAATATAAGCAGTAAGTGACTCAATTGCAATGGCAAACAACAATGGAGAGAGGGGGCACCCCTGACTAGTTCCCCTAGTAAGATCAAATTTATCTGACCTCTCTCCATTTACCCATATTCGTGCTACAGGGGAGGAATAAAGCAACCGCACCCACTAGTCCAAAGCCCATCCATTCAAGAACCAGCCATAGATAGTCCCATTCCACGCTGTCGAACGCCTTATGGGCGTCTAAAGATGCTACAGCTCTACGACCAGCATTATCTGCAGGCAGCTGAATATTTAAAAACAATCTCGGATTGTTGGCCATCTATTTATTAGGCAAAAAGCCAGATTGATATGGATGAATCACAGCTGTGATCACCCCCACCAGCCTATTTGCCATAACGTTTGCAAGCAACTTAGCATCTACAGGCAGCAGTGAAATGGGCCTATAGGATTCCGGTCTTCTAACATCTTTATCTTCTTTGGGCAGAACCACAATTGTTGCTTCTCTCATGGATTCCGGCAGCCTCCCCTCCCCCCGGGCCCCAAGGAATACCTCCCCCAATCTAGGCAATATTACATCTTTTTGAGTGGTTTATAGATTTCCGTCAACAACCCATCTGCCCCAGGGGCTTTATCATTTGCCCTGGAGGCCAGCGCTTTTTCCAACTCATCCAACGTCAATGGGAGTTCCAAACTCTATCTACCACACTAAGCTTTGGGAACTCCACTTCCTCTAAAAACTTGTAGATCTTAGCCCTGGAGGCCTACAGTTGAGATGTATAGTATATAGTCCCCATAGAAGTTCCTAAACATTTTAAGGATATCCTCCATATCTGATACCAAGGTGTCACTATCCTACATACTATACATACACATATGAAGAGTCCCTCTGGGCTACAGTTATTGCTGACAAAAGATGTCCCACCTTCTCACCATCCTCATAGAATTAAACCCTCTGAAAATACTGTCTCTTCTTAGCACCTTGCAAATGAAGTTAACCTACTATATCCTGCGCACGTTTAATGTTTCTCTGCGTCTCTAAGGTGGGCCGACTCATCGTCTCCCTTTCCGCCACCCTTAAGTCCTCCAGTGCCTGAAGCTCCTCTCTTCTAGAATCTGTTTTTACATTTAGATATATCCCAGATAAACAAACCCCGAAGAAAGGCCTTCATAGTATCCCATAATACACCAACAGACGCACTCCCATCATTCTCTCAGAAAAAGTCTTCTACCTCCCCCACGATCTTACCCATATCAAGCGATTTTTAACCAGGCAGGGTGAATCTTCCACTCTCCCCTGTGACTTCGCACTTCCCAATCTAGGACATATGACAACCTCTACCGGCTTATGATCTGAGACCACCCTAGGCAAATAATTCACTGCCTCAATCAAGGAATTCATTAACCAGTGCCATATCAATTCTTGACATGGATCCATGAGAGGTGGAGAAACACGAATAACTTCACATCCACATTCCTTACCATCCACTAGACTAAACTCCTTGATGGTTTTTTGCAAAGGGCGTATCCCCATCACCCTCATTGCCTCTCATAACCCATCTATTCTTATCTAGCACTCGATGAATATTGTTCATATCCCCAATCCCTAGCCATGGTACACCCACTCTGTTTCTAGTCAGTTCCAAAATTTCCTGCATCTATGCATCTGAATATCGTGGCGGAAAATACACTGCAATCACACACATCAACTTCCCATGTACGCAACATACCAGGAAAACCTACTGACCATCCTTATCTACCCGCACTTCCACCTCTTCAAATGGCAACGAAGTGCGATCCAGGACCGAGACCCCCCTCGCATAATTGGAGTATGTGGCATGAGACGCATGCCTAATCCCGCGTCTGGCTAAAACCGCTGTACATTCTTTAACTAAATGAGTCTCCAGCAGATACAATATGGACGGTTTATGCAAGAAAGCATGATGTAGCACTGCTGTTCTCTTAGAATATTAGAAGTCTGGCTGATAGAACTAACTTATTATCTTAACCATTCCAGTCATGATGGAGCAAAGTTCTCATACGACTTCCAAGGAATTTTCATAATTTGCCGTTAAATCCCTTGACCCAGCCTCCTTCACCGTCTGCACTACTCATCCCTCAACCGAAGGCGCTTAGATATTAAAGTATAACATAATAATACACTTCGCCAGTCTTCCCCTTTCTGCCTTTAGTAAACATTTTAACATAAACAAGGTCTAACTCAGTGAGCTGCAAAAACGAGGAAAAAATACCCTTGCAGCAGCTGCCACAATGCAATAACTGGCACTACCGTTAATTGCCAGTCCAAAAAAGAAAAAAAAGAAATCAAGTTTTCGAAAATGACCCAAAGTGAGCTCATGAAAAAGGAACAGTCATATGCTGTCATCTCTCAGCCTGCTCCAGTATCTCGTAGTTTTTTGTTACGGTCAATCCACTCTGTAGCTTCCTCTGGTGATTTAAAAAAAAGTGTACTTTCTCGAAGGCAACAACCCTCAACTTTGCGGGATAGAGCATAGAATATTCCAGTCCCAGGCCTATGTCTCCTTTTCACGTCCACAAACCGCATTCTCAATTTTTGCACTGCTGCAGAATAATCAGAATAAATGGAGGTATGTTCATAGACTGTGAGCCCTCGTGGACAGGGTCCTCTGCCCTTCTGTACCTGTATGATTTGATTGTCGCCATTTTACATTCTTGTCCTCGTCTGTCCTTACACATTTAAAGCGCCATGGAACCTAATGTCGCTATACAAATAATAATAACATAATAATAAATATGTTGGCCATTAATCATCATATCCTTGACATTCCTGGCTTTCCTCATTATAACATCCTTGTCATAGTAATTTAGTATTTTCGCCAAGATGGTGCGAGGACCTAATTCAGGAGGCGACAAATAACTTAGACTGCGGCAGCTCCAATTTTCTCCAACAGCCATTTCTCAATATAGTCCATGGGGTTAGAACCTTCTGCTTTTTCTGCAACCACTACAATCCTGATATTATTCCGATGAGAGCGGTTTTCAAGGTCCTCATTCTTAGCAGTAACCTCTGCCAGTTGCTTAGCATATTGTTTCTGTGCTTTCTGTAATTTATCTATTTTTGGTGCTCTGCAGTGCTGACCCTTTTTTCAACCTCTCCAGTCCGGACATCTGCTTTATGCATGGAGGCTTTAATACTCAGCATGTCAGACTGAAGACCGTGCGCTTGCCGAGTTAAGGTAGTTAGGATCTCCTTGCAAAAGCTCACTATAGCATACACATCTTTTAATAGTGGGTTCAGCACTACCAGTAACAGTCCCTCTTCCTGAGCTGCCAGGTCCTGCTTCTCCCTGAGGGACTGCAGCATCGCACTTTCCTCCCTTCATATCGTCATCCTGGGCTTCTTTCTCTTCTTCTGCCCCTGCCTCCAGATCCCGCTGCCCCTTTTTGGCCTGCTTATCCTCCGCCACCCTTGCAAACCTTTCAAGGCGGGCCGCCACTGCCATCCTCCTGGCGCAGGCAGCATATTCTCTGGCTGCGTCCTCCAGAGCTTCGGTGCCATCTTGGATTTTGCCACCCTCTGCTGCCCCGGCATCTCGCTGTCTTCTGTGGTTCATGCTCGTGTCCCGCACGGCTCCGGTGGCACCTAAGGTAACCAGGGACCTGTCCCATCCAACTTCAGCCTAAATACGTCCCAGCATTGCGGCGGTCCCAGCCCACAAGCAAATTTGCAGGCGGGAGAGCTCTGAGCCGCAACCGCTCACATCACTGGCTAAGCCACACACCCTGGCCTAATTTTTAAAGTGTTTGCTTTTCACAGTCGCTTAAAAACATGCTAGTGGTTAGTTTGTAAATGGTTGCCAAAGTATATAATCTTTATATAGGTCAAATGTTATGCAGCACTTAACCCTTTCAGACCAAGGGCGTATATGTATGTCCATGGTTGTGTCCCTCTCTTCGATGCGAGCTCACATGCTGGGCACTTATTGTCCCCCTCACGTCAGATGAATCTGATCTGCAAGATCATCTGATCTGATATTGTATCCTACTCCTATTATTTATTTTCTAATGGTATATAGTACAGATCTGTCATCAACATGCAGGTATGAGTAACCGCCATCATTATCTACTGTTATGTTGCAATTCATGTCTGTGTTCTGCTGCTGTGGTACACTTTATTGATCCCAAGGGAAAAAAACAGTATTCCATCTTATCTTACTCTTGCATAGGACAATCATCGGGTGCTATACACTAGTGTGAGAGAGCCCTTAAAATGCTGGCTTTCAAACCCAATTCAACGTTATTGTGCTTTGTAGCTTTATGCACAGAAAAAAGGGCAGCCGGCTTCTCTAAACTGCCCATTAAATTCCTGCTGATCACCTTTCACGTGGCCAGTATGTGATCATTTAATGGCCGCAGTTGGCACATCAAAATCAATCTTTAAGGATGAAAGGGTTATAAGATACTTAGATTAGACAATTAGCAGAGAACTTCAATATTAAAGTTTTTCCTTGTTTGCCAATGATGGTGGAGCTTGCTAAACTTTGAGATTAACAAGTTGGATTTCTCGCAAGCAGTGTAAAGACCATATTTATATTTGTTAATGACAAAGTGCTCTTGTTCTATAATATTGTTCAGGCATCATAATTTTAGTTTATGAAATGAATGACCATTCGGTTTCAATGAAGTGGATGGTTTGGAAGGGATGTTTTTCCACTTTTTTATTCCAAAGGTGGATAATGTTCATCTCTATAAACTGCCAATGCTGCATGCTCCTTGTCAGAATGTTAATAAGCTTTTAATTATTCTTTGGGAGTTTACATAGGTACCACATGGGCAATACGTAAAGTGTTGGCATTTTACAGTTCCTTTAATTCTTCCATACTGGCCATACATGAAAGCTATTACAACATATTTTAGCCTAGATGTTTTAATGAGACCTATACTTTGTATAAAATCCATTTAGAGCTCATTTATTTATTTATTTTTTTCTACAGGAAGGATGTAGATACAATGTGATGCATGTGTCTGCTAAGGAAAATCAGGCTGGTATCAGTCAGCTTTTGCTGGATGCTTTGGAAAACCCAGAATTCATGAGACTTATGTACCCCGATGATGATGAAGTTATGCTCCAGAAAAGGATTAAATATATTGTTGATCTGTATCTCAACACTCCTGATAAAATGGTAAGTCTTCAAGAGAATACTTCTGCCCTTCTTTGTACATGAAGGACAGATGAACAATTTTCTATTTTCATATTTTTAGGGATTTGACACCCCTCTTCATTTTGCTTGCAAGTTTGGTAATTCAGAAGTAGTTAATGTGCTGTGCTCACACCCTGATATAATAAAGAACCCCAGGAACAAATATGACCAGACTCCGGAGCAGGTAAGTGTGTGTATGTGTGTGTGTTTGCTTTTTTTTTTATCCAATTCTAGCACACAAGACCCACCAGCCATATTGTACCATCGGCCCATCCTTCACAAAGCAAGCTTCAGTGAATTATACTTTGTGGTCATGCCATCACCACTCCTTTAATGTCTCCCATACTGGCGAATCGTGGTCTCCTGTGAAGCCCTAGCCTATTGCCTAGTACTACTGTCAGTGATTTGACAGGTCACTGTACTTTTAGTTATCTATCTATCTATCTATCTATCTATCCTACCCAAGGTCTAGTTTATGCACAGTCATTCACTGGGGCGATGCATGCACAGGAAGGTCCTGATGAAGACAGTCTGGGTCTGGCACAAGCTGCACACGGTCGGGGTCTGGCACAAGCTGCACAGTTTTCAGATCGAGACAGTCACTGTCCATCACGATTTAATGCTAAAATTTTGATAGTTTTGCAATTTTCAAACTTAATTTTTATGCCTTTTAACGAGTTTCAATGTTTTTAAGGTTGAAGGTAGACTTAAAGTCCATCTATATGGTATGGCAATTATATGAAAAATGTTAATGAAGAACTATTTTATGTAACATGTCTACTTTACATGAGCTCCATTTTTCAGCTTTATGTGACTGCAGACTTACAAATTCTCCCAGTTCCTGCTCTTTGTGCGCTGTGAGGATTCACCGATTTCTAAGCCTGGAACGGAGTGCTGCTGTGTAGTATGCCTATTCCTGGCAACAACACAACTAGTGGGCGTGGCCTCATGCAATACAAGTGTATCGAGTGGGCATATCTGACTACTGGGAGCGGCCATATAGTGAGCACAGGTTTGCTCCATACACTTGAATTGAGCAAAACTGTGCCCACTAGTCGTGTTGTTGCCGGGAACATGCATACCTCATAACTGCGGTCTGTTCCCTTCTTGGAAACTGCAATTCCTCACAGCGAGCGACAATGCAGGCGCTGGGAGGATTGATAATTTTATACTGGACAACCTCTAAAAACTTATCAGCACTCTCTAATTTTTACAACAAAATTTGTAAAATGATTTTTTTAGGGACCACATCACATTTGAAGATACTTTGAGAGGCCTATGTGACATAAACTTAAGTCCACTGAGCTCTGGCTTGGGCCTCAGTCACACGAGCATATGAATCTGCCTAACGCAATGCAAGAAAATTTTGCATTGCACTCAGGCCACGGTGGAGCAGAGCGAATCTACAACTTTTTTGTCATGCTGATTCAGCATGAGCAAACAATTGCAGCACCGATCTTGCGCACCCATTCAAGTCGATCTGGCCCTCATAGACTTGCATTTTGAGCAGGGGCAGACTGGCCCAGGTGGCAGGGGGGCAAGTGCCCCCCAGGCTGGTGGTTTTGCCCTAATTTAGGGCCGCCCCTGTAATGACATGGGCCGGCGGCCGTTGTTGCTTTGCAGCCGCAGCGACACTTCGGGAATGCTTGGAGGGCAGAGCGCGGTGAGTTTCAGAATATTCCCACCCCCCCACCGCTCCTCACCCAGCCGGATCTGATAGCACCGAAACCCCCATTCCCCCCCATCAGCCCCCCCCCCCCCCCCAACCCCACTGCTCACCTGGCTGGATCTGATAGCAACCCCACACTTCATCACCCTGGCGAATCTGATAGCACACCACCGCTCCTCACCCGGCCGGATCTACTAGCACCCAACCACCCCCCTCCCCGCACCTCAAGGCTGAGTCAGGCTGTCACCCGGGACAAGCTCCGCCAGCCCCTGATTGTGAGCTTTTGACATTACTTATGACTAGTCAGAAATTATGTTCACAAGATGGCGCCACAGGGCCGGAGCAATGTCTGTAAAACGTGAATATATATTAATATTGTGGCCCCTTAGGAGACTGGAAAATGTCATGGCAACTGATTGGCACCTATCCCACCGGATTGCTACAAATGCAAATGCTATGGTTAGGGACAGATGCCAGCTGTATAACGTCCCACATTTCACACAGTATATGAAGCAATGACACACCAGAGACTGCTTCATACACCCTCAATTGGCATGTGATGTACAAGTATATCACACACTTCGGGAAGGAGATCTCATATTAACATTTTAACCTTTGTACTTTTTTCCCAAACACACAGGTCATATGTGAGCGAAGCAAAAATAAATCATCACAAGTAAAGGAAAAGATCAGAGAATACCTAAAAGGTTAGTGACTCTTGCAAGTCCCCTCCCCTTTCCCCCACACTCTTACTCCCCTAAAGCATTTTCTTTCCTCAATATGTCTGGATGCATATTCCTTTAAAGTCAACCTGTCTGTAGTTTTTTGATTTATAAGCTATGGTCACCACCAGTAAGGCCCTTACATACAGCCTTCTGGAATGCTGTATATGTCCCCAGGTCGATCTATGTAATTGTATAAAAAATATCCCAGCCTTTATACTTGCCTGGGGGTCGGTCCGGTTCGATGGGTGTCGCTACTCTTGGTCCAGCACCTCCTTTTTTCCTGTGAATGCTGTTTTCTTACCTGCTTCATGTCCTAAGTCACCTGCACAGTGTACTCCATTGCCCTCTTGTGCACGCTTATTTCTATCTGCCCTGCTAAGGGCACAGCCAAGTACTGTAGTGTGCAGGAAAAGTTCAAAGAACGCCCACATAGTGTGCAGGCATTCTTTTGACTTTTTTGTTTTTACCTGCGCACTACAGTACTATGCTCTGCCCTTAGCAAGACGGAAAGTATTATGCATGCGCAGGTGCACAGTGAAAGCCAGTGAGTAGATGACGAATGACGATCATCCACAAAAAGCAAGTAAGAGGACAGCGATCACCAGAAGAGAGGAAACGCTGGACCAAGACCAGCAACACCCATTGAACCGGACCACCCCCCAGGTAGGTATAATAAACTTTTTATTTTATGCAAATTAGCCTTGGGACACTTATACAGTATTCCAGAATGCTGTAAATAAGACCTTACTGTTGGTGGTCGCAGCTTTATGGAAAAAAAACACTGACCGGTTCTCTTTAAAGGGGTGATTCACTAATGAAATCGGCGCATCTTCAGTTGGGTGCAACCATTTTGATATAAACAAATTGACACTTTCATTAAATTTGAGGCGCGGACATGACATGTACAGATAATTTGAGACAATACTGAGTAACAAAAAAATTAAACGGTTACCAGGAGGAGTGCGGGTCCTGCTTGTAGTAAAGTCTCCTGATGGTTTTCTCCCCAGGTCTGCCTGTTTTCATGGAGCTGCTTCATACGAATGTAAAAAAGTCAAGTTGCAATTTTTTTGTGCAACTGTGTTTGGCAAATTTTTTTTGTTGCTGTTGTTTTATTTTTTTTAATTTTTTTTTTATTTTACACAAATGTTCTTGCTTAAAACCTTTGATTGCCCCTTAGTCTTGCTAGTAACACATTAAAGGGTTTATTTGGCTTTTTTTTCTTTTCTTTTTTAACTCTTAGGCTGCTTTCACACTGCAGTTTTCTCCTTCGCCTCATTGGGGGACACAGGACCGTGGGTGTTATGCTGCTGTCCACTAGGAGGCGACACTAAGTAGAATCTGCAAAAGAGTTAACGTGGCTCCTCCTCTGCAGCATACACCCCTGGGGCAGACACTGCCTCACCAGTTTTGCTTAGTGTCGCTTAGGAGGCAGACCTCTTTTATTGTTTTCCTTTTTTAGATAGATTTTTTAGAGTTTTTTCTTTCTCCTTTTTTTCTTACAACTCCAAAGAAAAAGAAGAGTCTTCTCAGCTCCCCACATGGGCTCTGAGTTTAAGACACCTACATTTTTCCCAGCTTCGTCTTAGAACCCGGGCCGAGGTTCAGACAAAACCCTACTCTCCCCAGGCCTCGCAGCTGAGCCCTGGGTGGAGGGACGGAGGTCTAGTCTGTGTCTCCAGGACCCCATTATGCAAGCATGCAGGCCGAAGAGACGCAAGACGGACTCTTGCCCTCCCCATCTCCCCTTACGGGGACTCCGGGTAGAGGAGCCAACGACAGGTAGTCTGATTTTCCTCCCTTCCACCTCCAAGGACCAGGACACTGCGTTGCCATTCAGCGGCCGCGTGCCTCCGGTCTCCAGACCGACAGGATCCGGACACTATCAGTTCTACCCTCCCCGCAACATCTAGCATTAATTTTGTCCGGGTCCAGCGGGACCTCCGCGCCGGACCCCCTTCTTTTCCGGGGCCGCGTTCTAATCCAGGCCCCGGCTTCGGCCTAGCCGCGATGGTCCCCGCCTCCCTCCGCCCCTTACATGACGCGAAACAGAGGCGGAGCCCGCCCAGGCCGCGTCAGAGGGGGACGGAACGGCCTTCTCTTCGCGCTTCTCGCGCATCGCGAGAGTTCCCAGCGAGCCTCTATCTTCTGGTCCGCCCCTTCCCTCCAGGCCAGCGGTCGCCTCTTCCGCTTTGAATACTTCATGGGCGCCGCTGCATACCGGACCCTGGAAGGGCAACAGCTTGTGGAGAGCTGCCGCCGCTTTCCCGGCCCCCGGTGGAGCACATCTTGTGGCGAACTGGCGCCGCTGTTTACCCGGACCCTGTAAGGGCACCAGCTTGTGGCGAGATGGCGCCGCTGCTTACCCGGACCCCGGTGGAGCACATCTTCTGGCGAGCAGGGTAAGTGCTTTTCCGCTTGCACAGCCCTGCTTGCCATGTCTATAGTAGCCTGTCATAGCGGCAGATATAGCTTAGGGGGTAGCTGTGGCTCAATATCAGTAGCCCCTAATGGTCCCAAGGACAGTGCCAGCCTGGCGATTCTAGCTGGGTGCTCGGACACCTCCTCCAAGGGCCTCATGTCTCAGGGAAACGTCATGTATAGGGATATCAAGCCTTCTCATTTAGACTGATCCCCTTCCTTCCCCTGTACTCACAAGGTAGAGGCAATGCAGGATATTCATCATTATTAAGATCTTTTCTGCCCCCGGCAGATTCTAGCCTCACTGCAGGTTCTAGCCTCACTGCCAGAATCGTACTCCTACCAGTACAAGATTACCATTTCTCCCCCCTGCTGGGCAGTTTGGGTCCATTCTACATCACAGTACAGGGACAAGACCTCTGGTCCTACAGGGTCGCCCAATGCGCGACTCACACCAGGTCCGAATCGCGACGTGGGGAAACACGGAACAGTCAGCACACTTCCTCAGGTGTCTCTACTATCGTTGCCTGCAGCGGAATGCAATGTTAAGACAGCTGTCTGTGGATGGATACCTGGCCTTGGTATTCCCTTGTCATACCTCTACGCTTCTAAAAAAGGCTAGATATTAACTAAAGGGCCACTGAACATGGTGGTTCTGGTGTTCTCCGCAGGAGCTACCCCTTGACTGGGTCCTTCCCTGGTGGGATATCTGGCTTGTCCTGTGTTTGAGACTCCTGACCGAGACTCCACAGACTCTATTTGCATATTAAGACAAGGGACGCTGGAAAAGGCGACTGGATTAGACATTGCCCGTCAACTCTACATAGACTAGGGCCCTGATTTTTTGTTTTTCCACGCTCGCCCTGCTGGATGTGTCTCACATTTGGCAGGGGTAGTTACCCTACTCAGGCCGTTACGAGAAAACAACACTATTTGTACCTGGTCCTCCTTGTTCAGTCCCATGTCTCACAGACTCATTCACAGAAAGAAGACGGGCGCACTAAAGTTTAACAAGTCATCGCGCAATACAGGCGGTCCTTCAGATATACATGTCCCATTCGCACCAAATTCCTCCCAGTGCCGACTGCAGTTCACCTTCACCACCCACGGGAGATGAAGGGCGACGGTACCTATGCGTACCGATTTCCCAAAACCAACAACAGGCGGGAACGCGGAGTGTTACCTCCACGTACCCCCTCCTGCTCCGAGGGACATCATTAGGACGACTGTTTCTCAGAGTTCCGATGCTCAACTAAGAACTGTTTTAAAAGCTGATTCAGACAATCATCTGATACTTTCCCTCCTCTCCAGGATAGAGTCTTCGCGAGGATGCATCAGATCGTCAGTTAAGCATACAATGCAGATGACAACCGATGCAGCAGCCGTAGTGGCTTCAAGCGCCATTGAGACTAGACAAGCAATCTAGCCACACGAGGAACGAGTACTGAAAGATGGAGGGCGACGGTACCTGTGTGTACCGATCTCCCAAAACCAACAGGCGGCAACGCGGGGTGTTACCTCCACGTTCCCCCTCCTGATTTGAGAAACATCATTTATGGCGACGGTTCCTGAGTGTTCCGATCTCCAATACAGGACTGCTTGGCTCGCAGATCCGGACAATCGTCCCCCCTGGTTCCTCTACAATACAGAACAGCTCAGTACAGAACAGCTCGGTATGCGGATCCGGCCAATCATCCTACCCAGTTCCCATTGTAGGAGCTGGGTTTGCAGTACATGGCGCTATGATTTAGTAGCTCTCAGTCTCCCCATTAGCCTTCCTCAGGGCACTTGGGTTGTAGCACTTTTATATTGCCGTCTTCAATATGAGACTCCTTATCACGCGGATCTGAATATTCATCCTCTCCAGCTCATACAGCTGGGTGTCTGGTTTACAATGGATGGCACCACTATTTGGTACTCCTTAGTCTCCCCATCCGTCTTTCAGGACATTGGGTTGCAGCACGTGCACAGTACCGTCTCCAATATGGGACCGTTTTACAAGCAACTTCGGATTTTTCATCTTCCTCAGCTCCCACAACTGGATGCAGAGTTGCAACAACGCCTTTCCTTTGTAATCCTCAGGCTTCCAACCGTTTCCTCATGGCATTGAGGTCACAGCTGAAGCGGATGTATATCTTCACTGATCGTCATCAAGTCCTCTTGTAGTCCCCAAACAGGGAAACGTTATGCGTCCTCCCTGACCTTCTTTCATCCATGGAAGTACAAAGGTTCCTGGCCTTCATAAATGTCAACACATTTGTCTACATATTCCTGGGTGCTCCTTAGTTTGTTCTCTCTACCTAGCCTTTCGGTGGCTCCGTGTGATACCGGCGATTGTATCCATTTCTCAATCACGAGGACAAGTTGTCCTCCATTACCTGGAGGGTCTCCTTATCAAGGCTCTTTCACTTGGAGGCTGCGCAGATGTGTTTGCACACTACAGTGGACCTCCCAGCTCATTTAACCTGGTAGCTATACAAGGATACACTCATCAAGACGCGTTCTTTTGGGACTGCTCAGCGGTGCTCACACTACAGTGAACTCCCTAACTCATCTTACCTAGTTATTCCATACCGAGAAAATTTCTCCAGTTCCAGTCTGGATCCCATCGTCACAGACGCCGACTCTCTTCAGTCCATCACTTCTCTCTCCGAGAAGTTAGGGCATACGGGTTGGTTACCTATTGACCAACCATTCCTCTGGACTCCCCACACGATTCTCCTCGAGTCCCGGGACAGTTTTCTTTTTTCAAGTCAGGTTATTCAGTCTGACCTTCACTGGTGACCGCACCTGTCCTTCCTCTCACAAGCCGTACTGTCACACACCTATATGAAGGATAGTGACGTCCTGTTATCACACGGCTCGGGGCAGCGGACGACCCTCGAGTCGTCCCTGCCTATCATTCTCCTAGGGATTTGTATCTCATCATTGGGGCCTTGCAGGCGTGACCCGCACCACTCATGTAATGTCCACATTAGGACCCAGTATACGGGGAGTCAGATCACTCCGGTTCTCTTCTTCTTCTTCTTCGTTACTAATACACAGCAAGTACCTGTCTTCGGGGCTATAGCTCACAATTCACGACTTATGAGAGCGGATACCCATCTGCCTCTCTTTCTTAGTCTGAGGCGAGGATTTAATCTCACGGCCTTGCAATCATCCAGATAACCTTGGCAAGGTTCGGGTCCAATGGCGTTCCAGTCCTCTAGAGGACCCCGGTTTGGTCCAGGCGCACTTAGTATGCTGGCCTATTTTCACTCACCACTGGTTTTTCCTGGCATCTTCCAGACCGTACAGGCCCTCTTTCCAAGGTCCTTTCTCAAAACATTCGGAACCTCTAATCTTCTTAGTGTGGCCCTGACGCCTGGTTGTAGCTCTGATACCTAGTTCTCCTTTCGCGAACAGGCGCTACAACCTTGACTCAGAGGGTAAACACCTGTTTCCGTTCACATCGATTCTCTCCCTCGAGTGCCTCAGGGGCACATTCCCATGCTACCCTCTCGGTTACGCCTCCATTGCGTGGCTGTAGGCTCAGGTTAGCACCTTCCATCCGGGACATTTTCACACATTGTCCCCTCCTTCCTTACAACACCTGCTGGTAACATGGGACTTCATTCCGGTCTACTATGTGCTGCAGGATTCTTCCTTCAGACCTTCACAGACATTTTTCTTTCACCTTTGTTACCAAGGGTGGTGTTAACTTTACCTCTACCTTTACCTCTATCCGTTGAGTCTCTGACCCTAGCGCTCTCCTCGAAGCGCCCCCTTTTTTCGGTGGTCGCCAAGATAGGTTGGGATGCGACCTGTATCATCTTTCTTCATAAGATGGCGGGGTCATTCCATATAAACAAAGACCACACCGTTCCGGCTCCTTTTCAGTCGTTCAGCACTGATGCACCGTATCTACATGGCTCAGCACACGTTAGTTTCGCCTGAACTCTACGTGTCTATGAGGCTAGTACGGCAGCTTCCAGAAGTTCCTTCTGTCCTTCGAAGAAACTCTGACAGATTGTTCTTCATCCTCTCTGCGGGCCGCTGACTGCGCATGCCGACATCCTCAGCCAAACTGGTTACACGAACAGACTTCCTATTCAGGAAGTTTAGCAGTTGCAAATATTACCGTTTACATCGGGTATAATGTCGTGCATGCACTCGTACAACCGGAGGCATTTAACCTCCTTTGGGCCCAGGCTTCTCCGCTGTAGGTGGCCGAGGCTGTCACCTGGTTCAGCTTTTACTCTGTTGGGGTACAACACGATGTTCGTACAGCTTACGCTGTTGTGTAACATCACAGTGTTCATTTTATTTCCTTATTAGATGCAGATCTAGTTGATGCGTCTCCCTGGTGGCAACAGCTCACCGGTAGGGTGCAGCTTGTATAAGAGTCTAATGTATTCTTTTCCCGCCCAGGGACTGCTTTGGGACGTCCCACGGTCCTGTGTCCCCCAATGAGGCGAAGGAGAAAAGGAGAATTTTGTGTACTCACCGTAAATTCCTTTTCTCTTCGCCTCTAATTGGGGGACACAGCACCCACCCTGTTGCCTGTTCGGGCCTTCTTACTGGCTTTTCAAGTTTCTGGTCTCTCAGGTTACTTCTGAGATATTACGTACGTGCCTGTTTTTGCAGGCCCGGTTGTTTTAATATTCTGTTACTTGTTCTATAGGTGCCTGGTTTTTTACAGGCCTTATTATATCGTTAATCTGTTACTTGCTCCTACTGCTTTAGCACAAAACTGGTGAGGCAGTGTCTGCCCCAGGGGTGTATGCTGCAGAGGAGGAGCCACGTTAACTCTTTTGCAGATTCTACTTAGTGTCGCCTCCTAGTGGACAGCAGCATAACACCCACGGTCCTGTGTCCCCCAATTAGAGGCTAAGAGAAAAGGAATTTACGGTGAGTACACAAAATTCTCCTTTTTTCACTGATCAGTGTCCATCAGATTTGTGTGCCAAAACCAGGAGTGACTCCAAAACTCAGAACAGGTGTCAATCTTTCAATTATAGTTTTTCACTGCAAGTTCCTCTCCTTGTTCCTCTCCGGGTTTTGGCACCCAAACACTGATGGACACTGATCAGTGAAAAAACTGCAGTGTGAAAGCAGCCTTAGGCTGCATAGGTACATGAAGGTAGATGCCAACTATCTACCTGCACTATGAGCCAGTCTTTACTGGCTCAGAGCAGTTGTGACTGCTCTTGTTCCTGCTTCCGGTGACATCCAGTCAGTGGAGCAGGAGCTTATCCTCAGCCATGTTGATGGGCATTACAGCGGACGTCCTCTTGATTGAAGAATCAACAAGTGGGACACAATCGTGAAGTGGAACTTCATATAAATTTTAGTATAAGAACTTTTATAAATTTATTTATTTATTATTAAACTTTAACAAATAATAAAACTGAAAAGTGGGGCGTGCAATATTATTCGGCCCCTTTACTTTCAGTGCAGCAAACTCACTCCAGAAGTTCAGTGAGGATCTCTGAATGATCCAATGTTTTCCTAAATGATTGGTAATGATGAATAGAATCCACCTGTGTGTAATCAAGTCTCCAAATAAATGCACCTGTTCTGTGATAGTCTCAGGGTTCTGTTTCAAGTGCAGAGAGCATCATGAAGACCAAGGAACACACATGGCAGATCCGAGATACTGTTGTGGCAAAGTTTAAAGCCAGATTTGGATACAAAAAGATTTCCCCAAGTTGTAAACATCTCAAGGAGCACTGTTCAAGCGATCAGGGTTTTGTGGGCCCCAGGCGAAAGAGTCTCAGTGGGCCCCCTTTAGTACATGTATGTGTGTGTGTATGTATATATGTATGTAGACCAGTAAACGACTGCAGCACTCCAATAAAGATGTAGTATGCCTTTTAATGGCCTTCAGGCATCCTGTGGTGGACGTTTCGGTCCTCAGACCTTCTTCCAATTTTTTCTTATATATATGTATGTATGTATGTATATATATAATTTTATAAAGGTTGCGGACTATAATATATATCTGAGCGCTGCCCCCAACACCAAGGGGCCCCTAAGGGCTGCCTCCCCCTCCTCCCTTCTAACCTTAGCTGCAGCTGCTGATCTCAGACTCTCAGCCTGTAATGTAGTGTGAGCTGCCTGCAGCTGCTCTATTTCCTGTGTGCGGCGATACAGGAACCAGTGCGGCCGCAGATCTCACTACATGACAGGATGAGAGTCTGAGAGATCAGCAGCTGCCGCTGTGGGGGCAGTGCTCGGGCCCCCTAGGGTGAGGTGTGGGGGCAGTGCTCAGGGTCCCCTGTTAGGCTAGGGTCACACTTGCGTTGTGACCCTAGCCTCATATAAGTATTTTCTGCTGCAGCGCATAGCTTTTAATGCTAGGCGCTGCAGCGGAAAATACTTGTCAAGCTAGGGTCACAACGCAAGTGTGACCCTAGCTGACCCCAGCCCTGGACCCTATCCTTAGCGCTCAGCGGCCCAGTGGGCCCCCTCCAAGCAGTCCGGGCCCCGGCACTTTCCCAGGTGCGCCGGGTGGTGACACCGGCCCTGATCAGACCACTGCAGTTCTGTCAAAACCCGGTCGTGCCTCTCAACTTTCATCTCGAACAAGGAGAAGACTGATCAGAGATGCGTCCAAAAGGCCCATGATCACTCTGGATGAAGTGCAGAGATCTACAGCTGAGGTGGGAGAGTCTGTCCATAGGACAACAATCAGTCGTACTTTGCATAAATCTGGCCTTTATGGAAGAGTGGCAAGAAGAAAGCCATTTCTCAAAGATATCCATAAAAAGTCTTGTTTGAAGTTTGCTACAAGCCACCTGGGAAACACACCAAATATGTAGAATAAGGTGCTCTGGTCAGATGAAACCAAAATCAAACTTTTTAGCCACAATGCAAAACGATAAGTTTGGCGTAAAAGCAACGCGGCTCATCACCCTCAAAACACCATCCCCACTGTCAAACATAGTGGTGGCAGCATCATGGTTTGGGGCTGCTTTTCTTCAGCAGGGACAGGGAAGATGGTTAAAATTGATGGGACGATGGACGGAGCCAAATACAGGAAACATTCTGGAAGAAAACCTGTTGGAGTCTGCAGAAGACCTGAGACTGGGTTGGAGATTTATCTTCCAACAAGACAATGATCCGAAACTTAAAGCAAAATCTACAATGGAATGGTTCAAAAATAAACGCATCCAGGTGTTAGAATGGCCAAGTCACAGTCCAGACCTGAATCCAATCGAGAATCTGTGGAAAGAGCTGAAAACTGCTGTTCACAAACGCTCTCCATCCAAACTCACTGAGCTCGAGCTGTTTTGCAAGGAAGAATGGGCAAGAATTTCAGTTTCTTGATGTGCAAAACTGATAGAGACATACCTCAAGTGACTTGCAGCTGTAATCGCATCAAAAGGTGGCGCTACAAAGTATTAACCAAGGGGGTCGAATAATATTGCACACCTCACTTTTCAGTTTATTTGTTAAAAAAGTTTAAAATATGCAATAAATTTCGATCCACTTCAGATTGTCTCTCATTTGTTGATTCTTCACAAAAAATTCGAATTTACATCTTTATTTGAAGCCTGAAATGTGGCAAAAGGGTGAAAAATTCAAGGGGGCCAAATACTTTCACAAGGCACTGTGTGTGTGTGTGTGTATATTTGTGTATATATATAATGTATATGTAATATGCATGTATATTATAGTATATTCTATTCATTACAAGTTGTAAATGCGAACATAAACTTTGAATATACTATTTTTTAGTAGTTGGCTTTATCTCTCATCTTGCTGTCAGTTGGTGCTGTACTGATACCCTGAATATAGGGAAGATCAAGACAACCCAGAAGTGTTTTGAGCAGGCGAATTGATAAGATGTAGAGGTTGAAGCTAGAGACAGCATAGGCTTTATAAGCAACAAAAAAGTTTTACATATGGAGGGTCAGGTTGATTGGACTATTGTGGCAAGTGTGCAGCAGTAATACATGGGATACGAACGGTACTTTTTGTACCAGTCCCATCTTTATGTATTAGATACAAAAGGATAGGAGTCAGCAGCAAGAGAAAAATATTGTGTAGGTAGGAGATAACTTGGTGATGTAACCAAGGCTGTGGAGTCAGTAAGCCAAACCTTCGACTCCTCAATATCCCTGAATCAAATTCTGACTCCACCAAAATGGACTCCAGCTCCATGACTCAGACTTCACAGCCCTGGATGCAACATACATAAAAGGGGATGGGCAGAGAGAGAGCATATCACTTATTTTTATGCAGGACAATATTATTATTATTTATTTATAGAACACTGTTGATTCCATGGTGCTGTACATGAGAAAAGGTTACATACAAACAAGTTAAAATACAATGACCAAACTAACGGTGACAGACTGGGAGAGAGGACCCTGCCCTTGCAAGCTTACATTCTACAGGGCATTGGGGAGAGAACAGTAGGTTGGGTCTGCTCTGGTGGTGGTGGAGCGCTGGGTCCAGTGGTGGTGGAGCACTGGGTCCAATGGGCTGTTCTGAAGAGATGGGTTTTTAGGTTCCTCTTGAAGGTTCGGAGCGTGGGGGACAGTCTGAGATAAATGGGGGTGACAGATTGTGGACGGCTTTGTAAGTCAGTGTTGGTAATTTCAATTGGATACATTGATGAATTGGGAGACAGTGGAGGAATTTGCAGAGGGGAGAAGTGGAAGAATAGCAAGACAAGAGGTGCCTTAGTCGAGCTGCAGAATTAAGGACAGATTGGAGAAGTCCGAGAGTGTTATCAGGGAGGCCGCAGAGGAGGAGGTTGCAGTAGTTGAGGCGGGAGATGATGAGGGCATGCACTAGTAGTTTAGTAAATTGAGGAAGGGACGGATTCTGGAAATATATTTGAGTTGGAGGTGGCAAGGGCTCAGATGTGCAGTTTGAAGGACAAGGCAGAGTCAAGGAGGATATGGCTGATACACTCCAGGATTTTGGACAGGAGAGAGGTGACATCTGGGCCAGAGAGAGATCTTGAGTGTCTGAGTTGTCCCAGACCAAGGGTATAGATTGAAAAAAGGAGTGGCCCCAGGACAGAGCCTTGAGGGACCCCAACAGAGGGGGGATGGGTCGAGGAGGTTGTGTGGGAGTGGGAGATGCTAAATGTGTGGTTGGAAAGGCAGAAGGAAATCCAGGAGAGGGCAAGGTCAGTAATGCCAATGGAAGAGAGGAACCGTAATAGACAGTGGTCGACTGTGTCGATTGCAGAGGACTGGTCTAGAAGGAGGAGGACGGAGAAATGTCGGCCATAAGTCATTACCGTGTTTCCCCGAAAGTAAGGCCCCCCCCGATTGTAAGGCCGCCTATGGGTAAAGGGGGGGCCTGCTAATGTAAGGCCTCCCCCGATTAGAAGGCCTTACAACCGGGGGGGCCAATGTAAGGCCCCTAGCGGAGGGGGGGGGGAGCAGGAGCGGGTCGCACGTCACGTGCGCCCGCTCATTACATATGCACTGCATCCCCCTGTCAATCAGCGACAGGGGGAGCAGTGCATTATACGGTATATATGGGCCCCCTCCTGCTGGCACACTACCCCCCCTGTTCTGAGGCCCCCACCGCTGCTGCTGCTGCAGACATCTTACCCTCCAGGGTCTTCTTGCAGCAGCCAGCGCGTCGGTCCTCTGTCCTCGGCTGTCTCCCGGATCATGTGACCGGCCTGTCGCAGTCGCGATGACGTCATGCGCTGCGACGTGTCACATGATCCGGGAGACAGCCGAGGACAGAGGACGGACGCGCTGGCTGCTGCAAGAAGACCCTGGAGGGTAAGATGTCTGCAGCAGCAGCGGTGGGGGCCTCAGAACAGGGGGGTAGTGTGCCAGCAGGAGGGGGCCCATATATACCGTATAATGCACTGCTCCCCCTGTCGCTGATTGACAGGGGGATGCAGTGCATATGTAATGAGCGGGCGCACGTGACGTGCGACCCGCTCCCGCAGTGTCCCAGCAGGAGGGGGCCTGTAGGCCACACTGCTGGGGCACACAATGTAAGACCCCCCCCCCCCCCGAAAGTAAGACCGGGGGCCACTTTCGGGGTCTTACTTTCGGGGAAACACGGTAGTAATTTTGGTCAGGGGTGTTTCAGTGGAGTGGTGGGGGCGGAAAGCAGATTGAAGATTGATTATCAAAGAGCGTTGGATGAGAGGTGGGATGAGAGTACAGTGTGGACATGCTTTTTGAGGAAGTTTGGAAGCGAACGGGAGCAGGAATATGGGCCAATAGCTGGATGTAGAAGTGGGGTCGAGAAATTGCCTCTTTAAAGGGAACCTGACCCCTAAAAATGACCCCGCCAGCCTATTAATATCCTGTCCCTGCACCCTGAGTATGCTAATCTAGCGATCCTTTTCTGTAAAAATAGTGTATTTGTGAAGTTTAGAAAAGTGCTTTTATTACCTCCGGATCTGGGGCTTCTGAGATTTTGAGAAGTCACACAGGGCGTTCCTGTGGCTTCTCTCCAACACCTATTCTGTAATTATTCACGCGTTGATGGGCGTGATAATCCTTACTGATAATCATCTCCCCCTCCATGGGAGCGGAAGAATAGCTGGTATCATGCGATTCGCATCATATCTGGCTCTCATGACTTCGTACACCCACGTGCACCTCGCGATGCACATTGCACATGTGCGAGGTTACTTTACGGCAGCTCATCACAGATAAGCTGCCGTAAAGTAACCTCGCGCATGCGCAATGCGCATCGCGAGGTGTACGTGGGTCTACGATGTCATGAGAGCCAGATATGACGCGAATCGCGTCATAACGGCTATTCTGTGCACATGGGGGGGGGGGGGGTGAGATGATGATCAGTATGGATTATCACGCCCATCGGGGCATGAATAATTACAGTATAGGTGTTGGAGAGAAGCCACAGGAACGCCCTGTGTGACTTCTCAAAATCGCAGAAGTCCCAGATCCGGAGGTAATAAAAGCACTTTTCTAAACTTCACAAATATACTATTTTTACAGAAAGGGATTGCTAAATTACCATACTCGGGTGCAGGGCCAGGTATTAATAGGCTGAAGGGTCATTTTTAGGGGTCAAGTTCCCTTTAAGATAGGTGTAATTGTTGCATGTTTGAAAGCAGAAGGAAAGGTACCAGAAGTTAGTGATAGATTGAAGAGGTGGGTTAGGGCTGGGATAAGTGTTGTGGTGAGGTTCGGGAGGAAGTGGGATCGGATGGGGTCCAGTGTACAAGAGGTGAGGTGCGACCTGGAGAGGAGGTGTGCAAGTTATCCTTCAGTGATGGAGGGGAGTGGTCTGGTATACATGTAGGTTGTGGTGGTTGGGCAACAAAGACTTGTCTGATCTGTTCAATCTTGCTGGTGAAGTGTGTTGTAAAGTCTTCTGCAGAGATACGACAAGTAGGAGGGGGAAGTGGGGGGCGGAGGAGGGAGTTAAATGTGTTGAATAACTGCCTGGGGTTGTGGGACAAAGAGGATATTGGGTAATTAAGTAATTCTGTTTAGTGGTGGTGAGTGCTGACTTGAATTTGAGAAGTGCTTGTTTAAATGTTGTGTAGTCGTCTTGAGTGTGTGCTTTCTTCCAGCGCCGCTCAGCAACCATAGACGCTCGGCGAATGCGGCCAAATCTGGGCGTATCCGTGAGTAGCCAATTAGACGAGATATTCTCCTCTCGGACACAAAAACGTTGCAAGCAACATTTTTGTGTCCGTGAGAGAATTCTGAATTCTCCCAGATTGTCCCAGACAGATAGCTGCCATCCGGCTTCTATCCGGCCCATAGGATACTATGGGGCCAAAATCCAGTCCGGGGCTGTCCAGTTTACACGGGACAGCCACGGATCGGATCACACACGCAGTATGAAGCCAGCCTAAGTGTGACCGGCCCTAAACCAGGCTAGTTCCTATGGAGAAGCCATGATATGTGACCTTTCCTCTAATGGATATAGAATAACAGACACTGGGCAGTGGCAGAGAATCACCACTGGATCCAAGGCTGGAGAGTTATACATAAAAAACAAAAAACAAAAATACATAGATACTGAAGCTGAGGAACAAGGGTTCTCCTAAACAATAAAAGAAAGAAAAAAAAAAAAAAACTTATGTCGCCAAACATTTTTAATCTGCAGAGAGAGGGTCATTCTTCAGGTTTAAAGCATTAACCCTTTCACCCCCTTTGCCACATTGAATATAAAATTATTAAGAAGAAGATCTAGATCATATAATAATCTTTGGTCTGTATACACAACATAAGTTTTGCTTGGAAAAATTTGCACATATATTATATCCTAGATGGTGTCCTGATTCTAACGCATCGGGTATTCTAGAATACCTTGTAAACAGGAGGGAACTGTGTCACACTATCACTGACAGCCTTGTAAACAGCAGAGAAATGCGTCACACTATGAGCGGCAGTTGAAATTGCGCGCCAATATACCAAGCCGTGCTCCGCTTATTGGTCGCCGCCAGTCGCGACAACCAATCAGTGCACTTGGTGCGTGTTTTAAAACACGCTTTGCTGATTGGTCGACCGCCGGCCGCGGTCGACCAATCAGCGAAGTGGAGCATGGCTTGGCAGGGGTTTGAATCCCAAGCCAATGATTGGTCGCCGATCTCAGCGGCGACCAATCAGCGGCGCGGGATTCATATTTCACACCAATCCGAGCCACTTCACTTATTGGTCGCCACGGCTGGCGGCGACCAATCAATCAGAGCAGTGGCGCGGCTTGGCGGGGGATTTGAATTCCAGCTGCCATATAGGAATACCCATAATGTGGGTGTTCCAATATGGCGGTCGGGGTACTACCGCTGGAAGCTGACGCCGGTCATCTCCGTGCTGGCTGGCCGCGGACCTCTGTGCGGCAGTAGATGAGCCGCAGCTACTGTCTGATCTCCCGACGATAGCCGTGGCCGGACGCGTTTATCCTGGGGATAGCGACGCTGATCCGTCGCCAGATTTCAGCTTGGTGCGTGTTTTGAATGCTCGCGGCTGTTTTGCATACCCTTCGGCCATTGGTTGCCACGGCTGGTGGCGACCAAAGAGCGCTGGCGCGCGATTTTCTGGAGAGGCAGACACAATTAGGCAACTATATAGTAGACACCTACAGCAGTGTCGATGTTGTGCGACGGTGTTGTGCGGCAGTGTCGGTGTACAGCAGTGTCGGTGTTCAGTCGCCCGGCGAGACTAATCAGCAGGGGCAGAATGGAGCGGGACAGGATGGTGCGAGTGGGGCAGGATGGAGCCAGCAGTGCTGGTGTGCGGCAGGGTCTGCGTGAAGCGGTGTCAGTGTTGTGCGGCAGTGTCGGTGTTCAGACGCCGGGCGAGACTAATCAGCAGGGGCAGGATGGAGCCAGCGATGTGGGTGTGAGACGGAGTCTGTGTTCAGTGGCCGAGCGCGACTAATCAGTATGGGGGGGGGGTACAGGGAAGGATGGAGCCGGGGGGGGGGCAGGATGGAGGCGGGGGGGGGGGGGGGGGGGGAGGGATGGAGGGTTATAGGATGGAGGAGGGGGTGCAGGATGGAGCTTTGCAGGATGGTGGGGGGGGGGGGCGGGCAGGGCAGTATCCCCCTCGCCCCCCATCCCCCTGTTCTCACCTGTCTTCTCCAGCTACAGAGTTGCACTGTACAGCGGTCATGTGACAGGGCGGGCTGTGACGTCACATCAGCCCGCCCTGTCACATGACCGCTGTACAGAGCCGGGGGGGGGGGGACTGGGAGGAGAGCCGCTGCTCTTTTGCATACTGGCCACGTCCGTCTGCGGTGCGCGATTTCGGCCTCAGACGGAAGTGGCCATTAGGCAATTATATAGTAGTTAGTTTTATTTTTGATGCAGCAAAAGGGGGGTGAAAAGGGTAATGTATTCAAACTGAAAAATGACCCTATCCAAATGTTTGGGGACACAAGTTTTGTTTTTTCTTTCATTGTTTAGAAGAACCCTTGTCCCTCAGCTTCAGTATATGTGTTTTTTTGTTTGTTTTCTTTTATGTATAACTCTCCAGCCTCAGATCCGGTTGTGATACTCTGCCACTGCTCAGTGTCTGTTATTCTCTGCAGCGTTTTAACAAAACAGCAGCCAGGAACTTGACTTATCTACTCTGCCTAAGTTGACTGAACAAGCCGTGAGACAAGGGTTTTCTGAAACTGGAAAGCCCTTTTTAATTTGTTCACTAGAAATTTATGAATTTGCTATTGCTTGTGAGGCCTAATTAAAGAAATATCTGAAATGTAGATTTATTTGCTAATATAGCTTGCATGGATCTGTACTTAATCACATTATTTCCTTTTTTTTTTTCCTTTTTTTTTTTTTTTACCAGGCCACTTTTATGTCCCTTTGCTGCGTGCTGAAGATAACTCCTCATCTCCTATAATTGGTATACCGTGGTCACCTGAGCAGCCGGATATTCTTTCTCAATCACGGGGCTGTGGCAGTCCAAAAGATCCATTACTAGCTGTTAAAGCATTTGCTGGACCAATGAGCCCGTCTAAGGTAAGAGTACCGTCACACTTGGCGACGCACCAGCAATCCCCGACAGCGATACGACCTGGTAGGGATCGCTGGTGAGATGTCAAATAGTCAGATTTCCCCAGCGGCGCAACAACAATCCAGAATGATACGGAGGTCGTTGGGACCCTGTTTCTCAGACCTGTAGTATTGACGTCGTTGTCCCTGTCAAACACAGTAATGCATGCTGCCCGGCGGAACCCCAACAGTCAGAAAATGGTCCAGGCAACTGTGACACGACCAGCGATCTCACAGCAGGGGCTTGGTCGCTGCTAAGTGTCAAACTTGGCAAGATCACTGGCGACGTCACTGTTGCGTCACCAAACATGTGACTTAGCAGCGATCTCGCTTAGTGTGACGGGGGCTTAAAGGGTATGTCACACGCGTCAATATCGCCTGCACGATCACTGCTGCACGTGACGTTGCAGCGATATTGACGCGTGTGACATACTGAATCAACCAGCGATAAATCGCTGGTTGATGATCGCCAGGTTTTAGAATCTGTCCTAAAACCTGGCGATGGTCGCCCGGTGTACACGCAGCATCGCTGCGTGTGACACCGGGAGTAGCGATATTCCAGCTCCCAGCGCCTCTCACAAGCGCTGGGAGCTGGTATCCAAGGTAAACTGCGGGTATCTAGGCAGCGCGCGCTGCCTAGATACCCGCAGTTTACCTTGGAGACCAGCCTGCTCCGGCTTCCAGCAGGCTGGCAGCGGGAGCAAGACCTCGTGGAAACGATATTTAAATCGTTTCCACGATGTCACTGGTCCACTGATTGCTGGTGAGTCTGCCTGTGTGACCGCTCACCAGCGATCAGCCGTCAATGTCGTCAGCAATCATCTCACTGACGACATTGACGTGTGTGACACCCCCTTAAGAGGCCTAAGCAATAAAATCAATGTTGGTGTAAGGGGAGACTTTGCACTGTATGCAGAGAGGTTGAGTATAACTTTTTTTATACAAAAAAAACCCCAAAACTGCAGCCAATAGAAAAGTTTTTCAAAACCGGAAAATCTTTGTGGTACCCTGTGCAAAATTGGTACACTGGTAGATATTTTTGTTAGACAATTTGCTTACCAAATATCTATTTATACAATTTAGTCTAATCTAGTCTAATCAATTTAGTCTAAAACAGCGTAATCTGAGAGGTCTCATGTATTGCAAAAAATACCTATTGCAATACAGGAAACCAGTGATAAGAAGAATAAACGTTGCATATGTTTGGTATTGCCATGTCCAAGACCACAAGATCTATAAAACTGTCATACAATTTTACCCCTACAGTAAGCGCCATAAAAAAATTAAATGTGACAAACGATAAACGTCATCTTGTCATGTAAAAAAACAAACCGCCATACCGCTCCATTAATGGATAATAAGTTACTGCTTTCAGGATACATTGTTGCACAAAACACTTTTTCTATAAAGTTGTTTTTATTGTGTAAAAGTGACAAAACCTAAATGATATAAATATGGTATCGTTATCATCTTACCGTCCCGAAGAATAAAGCTGTGTTATCACTATTACCACAAGATGAACAGCAATTGCTTAATTGCTGTTTTTTTTCATTTTGCATCTCAAAAATGGTACTGGAAAGCGACTAAAAAAAAATTGTGTCCAAAAATTTTAGGGTTTGTTTCGGGGTAATAAAGAGGAGAAACAGGTGTGTGTTTCCAAATGAAGTCTGTGGGGTTTTTTTGTTTTTATTTTTGTTTTTTCACTTAGACACCGTCATTATGAATATATAACATTGGCCTGACATTATGAATCTCGGGATTGGTGGCTCACCACACTGAAAATCTCAGCCTGCACTTGTCTAGTTTCACTTTGGCTGGCAATCAAAAATAGGGCAGAACCCACGTCAATTTTTTTTTTCATTATGTATTAAAACTAAAAAAAAATGAGGCTCCCACAATTTCCTCATCGGTACATAGCCTAAATGCTGGAAATGTAACAAATTACTATTTTCAGTTCTTTGCAACTTCTAAAATGTTGGGAAACTCTGTTGTGCATATTTAGAACAGTGCATTTTGTATTTTTTTTTGTTTAAGTTGTCATTCAGATCCAATAAAATTTGATGTATCCTGTAATGGTGGTTGATTTAAAACAATATAATAACTCATTTGCATGAACCATTTAGGAATATAGCATTTAAATATGTACAAGGCTCAGGTTAGTGAGACCTGTGACTACGAGACCTGCTCTGGAAGCAGATGATGTGGGCTGGTGATTTTGCAAGACTTCTAATAGCAGCTTGTCGGCTGAGAGGGAGGTGAGCAACTCCCATATCACAATCATAGGCATGGTTGAAGTTAACTTCTCTCCTGGAATGTAATTACTGAGCACAAGCGCTAGTGGCCTGGTTATAAAGCAATGAAACCAGCTCACCCATTCAAGTCCTGTGAAAGGAGCAAGGAAATCCTGCAGCTTACAAGTTCCTCCAGTAATCAGAAAAAATCCATTTTCCAGCTCAGGCTTTCCAGTATAAAAATTTCACTGCTTTTTCAATTAATAGAAGTGAGTGGAACAGACAGATAAAACCATAATGCTGCAGCCAGTGGGCAGCTATGGACCATAGTGCTATGCATTTCGAACGCAAAGGATCGCTTTCTCCAGATGGAGAAAGAATGCTGTGATATCTTTTGCGTTTGAAACACGCAGCAGTATGGCCCATAGCTGCCCATTGCTTGCAGCATAATGGTTTTATCTGTCGTTCCACTCACTTTTAGTAATTAAGTAAAGCTGTAAATTTATACTGTAAAACCTGAGCTGGAAAATGGATTTTTTTCTGATTACTAGTGGTCATGCTCAATTGAGACAAGTTGTACAGTATATAAGATAAAAGCTGTCATTGCAGGAGAATGAAAGCAGATGGCATAAAAATAAGCAAGTTTGCAACTGTCTTTGTTTTTCCAATTGACTAAAGCATTTAAATAAGATAACTTATTATTTTATTTGGCGGTCCTTTCACCAACGGTTTCACATTGAATATACACACGATGTAATAGGCGCTGCAGAACAGAATGATGTTTTATTATATTTTAAATATGTATATAATCTTTCTCATTAAAAAGTGTGAATTTTGAACGTGTGTGTATGTGTATAGATAGATATAATCTGAAAAACATGATATATGTACTATAAGACTCACTTCCCCTCTCCTCCCACCCCCCCCTCTCCAAAAAAGTATGTGTTTTTTATAATCCAGTTTACTGCGGGGCATGGTGGTTATGGAGCGGGGTCACAGGAGGCAGTGTCGCAGTGGTGGGGGTCATCAGCAGCAGCACAATAGGGCAGTGCAGCTGGGGGCCATAGCCTGGGAGGTTGAGGGTGTCCTGACAATTTATCGCTGAGCACCATTAATCTCCTTGCAGTTGATGTGATGGCTGCCAAGGCAACACAGGCACAGATAAGTCTCGGATGGCCGAGATTTTTATCTGCGCGTGCACTTCTTCCAACGCGATGGATGAAAGGAAAATGGCTGCAGAGGTGGTATAGATGAAGAACTCAGCTGTCTAAGATCTCTGTGCTGCCTCCGCAGAGCAAATGAAGATCGCGTCAACTGCAGGCAGATTAATAGCGCTCAGTGTTTTACCTGCCAAGGCACCCCTCTCTCCCAGTCTCTGGCCCCCCCGCAGTGTTGCCTCACTGTACTATCACCGCCCCCCCACCACCACAAATTTGCTTCCAGTGACCCCAATCTACCACTATCATGCCCCACCCCGGGTAAGCCCTTGTTTAAAATATATCAGAGTATAGGATGGACCCTCATTTTCTTGCGTTGTTTTTTTCCTAATTTCTTTCTCTAAATTTGGTGTGCGTCTTTTAATTTGCAAAATACAGTACACACACACACACACACACACACACTAATCTCTCCATTGTGGACCTATTGGGTCCGGGAGGATTCGGGTGAATTCGGATTTTCGTTCCGGACACAAAAACTGATCTGGGCCAATGCAGCGCTCCCTAATGTGGGAGTCTATGGTGCCGGATTGCCCCGGATCCAGAAACCGGACACCGGTGGCTGTAGTTTAGCACCACCGGCTATCCCTTGCACAGATTTCAGGACCGCAGCTAGCAGGGATCTTGAAACGTCAGCAGCTGCGGCTGCGATGTCCCGCATCTGGCTGCAAACCGGACCGAAGGGAATATTTGCCCTCTAGTCCTGTTTGCAAATGGGTCCAGGGCGGTCAGGTTTACACCGGACAGCCCCAGACCTGATCACACCGCGGTGTGAAGGGGGCCTAACATTGTGCACTGTTCAAACTTTGATACCAAGGTCCTTAGAGATGGCTTATACCCTTTGGAAGTCTTGGAATTTGCTAATAGCAGTTCTCATGTCCTTTTGTCTTCACCAGTGTGGCAAGGTAACATGTAGCTTTCTAAAACTCTGAAGTCCTCATTCATTGGCTAATTCATGTCACATGGGCACCGACAATTTATCACAGGTGATTCTCATTTGTGATTTACCACAGGCGAGTCAAAATGTATTTCCATACTAATTTAATTTAAAGGGTGCTCACTACCAGCCTGCTCTCTCACACAGTGGTATCTCCTGCTGGCCATTCCTGCACAGACAGAAAATGCAGCTTTTAAAACGCCTCAGAAAAATGTGTGAAAATCAGTCATATTGCATAAATAATCAGTATATTAGGTGCTATATATATATATATAACATCATTAACAACCAGTGCAGTATTGTCATTTAATTGAGAAAAAAAAACATGTACACTTAAAGGCTGGAGAGACACTGTTCGAGTGACATGCAAGTTACTCACACAAGTCTCGGATCATTCACCGGGGATGGCCTCCCCCCCTCTGGATGGGTGCAGTGACAGTATCCCATCCAAAGAGCCAGGGTTCGTGCCGGGTGAAAGATCCGAGACTCATGCGAGTAACTCGCATGTCACTCGGGCGGTGTGTTTCCAGCCTAAGGGTGCAACACAATAAGGAAGCCGTCAGCTCTACTACATCTTAAAGGCACATACACAACAAGTTTGGGGTATTACATGGCCATTACACAGTACATAGCAGGGACACATTTATAAGATTATCTCAGCACAGGAACTTTTTTTTTTTAACACATCCAAGTGTGTAAATTATTATTCCAAGATATATTTATTTTAAAATAACTTTAAAAGGGTTTTCCCACAAATAAAAGTAATTTTATAATGGTAAATAAAGAGAAAAGTGCCTCACAGTGTCCTGATTTGTATAATCCGCCTTATTGGTGCAGGTCTCCAGCCACAGCTTTGACTCAGAAGCTTCTCATATAAAGGATATAGTGGCGAGTCCCATATTGGTTAAAATCTTCATCTTTATTAAACCAGATTAAAATATCATAGTGTTTGGATTATTGTCTCAACATGTTTCAGGCCAAAGCCCTTAGTCACGGAGATACAGAATCACTATAACACAAGGTTTAAAAACACAAATCCACCAACCAATGATCACATAGGCATCTGTTAACAATTGATCACATATGAAGATCATTTGCCTAATCACAAATCACTACATGAATTCCACCACATAAATTAATACAAATTCAATGTGTCATTTCTATAATTCAAGAAAAGAGAGGGGGGGGGGACAAGAGGCGCAATAGTGCCCTTATCACTCGACACTAAAATGATACAGGTGAGAAAAAGGTTCCACTCACCTAATCCAGTTGTGTCACCCACAACTGGTTAGAAAGCCTGATAGAATAGGTGTCCTGATGGCTGCTGCTGGACTTCCACCGGTCTCCACTCGGGTAGATGAAAATAGAAGTTCTGGGAAAGGAAGGTGTGTCACAGTCCGCGCTGCCAGGGAATCCGCTCGTGAATAACGCTAGTAGTCGGTGTTCAAATCAATCCTTTATTCATCCAACGCGTTTCAACGCCCTCCTGGCGTCTTCCTCAGGGATCCCTGAGGAAGACGCCAGGAGGGCGTTGAAACGCGTTGGATGAATAAAGGATTGATTTGAACACCGACTACTAGCGTTATTCACGAGCGGATTCCCTGGCAGCGCGGACTGTGACACACCTTCCTTTCCCAGAACTTTTATTTCTATAATTCATTCCCTTTGGGTATTTTGTATCCAATTTTATAATCCAATACAATTCTTTTAATGAGTTTTTACGTACATCTCCTCCTCTCACCTGAGTATACATTTTCTCTATACCATAAAATGTAAAATTATGTAGATCGCCATTTTATTTCTCCACAAAATGTTTACATGCACCTGAGTATTCTGAATTTTTATTTTTGATATTAGTATGTTCTGCTATCTGTGTTTTTTTACATTTTCTTATTGTGCATCCAATATACTTTATATCACATTTTTTACAGTATATACAGTAAACTACAAAGTTCGTATTGCAGTTAATACATTTTTTAATACAATACAAATGGCTTCAATAATTATGAATCTTGATTTTTTTTTTTTTCCCCCCTCAATAAAAGCTTGCCCGCACTCCAGGTCGATGTAGCCGACTATATATCTCTATATCTCCATCTATCATAATATAATATGTATCTAATATATCAATTGTATAATTTATTTTTTTGTGGGCCTAGTATCTAATTTATGAAATTGTATGCTTTAGGCTGAGGATTTTCGTCGGATTTGGAAGACTCCACCTCGGAATAGGGCTGAACTTTTTAAAGTCCGAAAAATTGACCCAGAGAGAGGCGCAGAGCGAGTTGGGAGGTAAAGTTCAGGGGTGGTTTTTTTTTTGTTTTTTTTTTCTCTTGTGCATACTTAAAGGGATCCTGTCACCTCCAAAACACCTCCTAACATACCAAAACATGTCCCTGCAGCATATTATCACTAATCTCACACTCCTTTTGTGTCCTAAAAGCATCCTGTGAAAGTGCATAAAAACGTTTTAATACTTACTCATTAGTGATTATAATTAGCAGGGGCTATATTCTTTAGCCCCTAGGGCGTGTTGTTTTGCAGCCTGAATGATCCAGCCCTCTCTGTGCAGCTTCTGCTGTGATGTGGAGCTGAAGGCAGGACTAATGATTTGCATTCTGTGAGTGACAGAGAGGGGGAAGGCAAAGCCTGCACAGCAGAGCACACAGACAGAGAGAGGGTGGATCCTGGAGTCTGCAAAACAACACGCCCTAAGGGCTAAAGAATATAACCCCTACTAATTATAATCACTAATGAGTAAGTATTAAAACGTTTTTATGCACTTTCACAGGATGCTTTTAGGAGACAAAAGGAGTGTGAGATTAGTGATAATATGCTGCAGGGACATGTTTTGTTTTTTTAGGAGGCGTTTTGGAGGTGACAGGATCCCTTTAATTTCTAATTTAGAGACTGCACTTGGGGAGGTTTATATTGGCCTAACCTTGTCTAGTACTTTTTTTTTTCTCCCCTGTTTTAATTCTCTTGAATTTTATGTTTCTTATCACTACCAGAGAGCTTGCACATGAGCTGGATGTACCCTGGGTGGAATATTGGGAGTTTCTCGGTTGTTTTGTCGATCTTTCTTCCTTGGATGGCTTGGGAAAGCTGGAGGAATACCTTAGTAAAAGGGAAACAAGTGAGCAAATGCAGCTGGAACATGATCATGAGATATGCAACAAGTACAAGACTCCTTCCCCAGCAGGTGACTGCTTTAGCTAGACTTTCTGTTCATATACAAAACTAAATATAGAATTATGCCATTTTTTTTTTATTATGCAATTAATTGAGTTAGAATAAAGTTAGTTCAAGGAACTTATAGATTTATTTTCTTTGCAGGAAAAAGCAAAAAAATGTGTAACTCTGTTTCTGTTGGAGCATTTTTAGATGATGAAGACGATATGAGTCTGGAGGAAATAAAAAACCGCCAGAATGCGGCCCTGAAAAATAGCCCTTCATTGAATTCTACCGAGAAAATCAAAATTCCTGAGTGCATCATGGATGCAACAACCCCGCAAAGCAGCTGTCTCAATAAAGGGTCAAAGCGGAGCTGCTGCAGTCCAATAGAGAATGAGCAGATCCTTCCTGGAGAGCATAGGCATCAGCAGAGACTGGAGGAGGCATTACTATCTCCTGTATCTAATCTCCTGATCGAGTTTGAAAAACTTTCAGTAAATGAGCTAAAGGAAACCAGTCTTGAGAAATCTCCATCAAACGAGTGTGCAGTGTCACAGAAATTGAGTCAGATGACCGTTTCTGATGATCCTGTACATCTTGATTCCAGCACCCCTGTGACAAGGACAAAATCTGGGTTAATAAAAATTACTAAACCCTTTCTTAGTTCTAACCAAATGGACCACCCTGTGTCCTCAGAGACTAAAGCTGAATCCTCCTCATCAAATTATCAATCAGCATCTTCCGGCCAACCACTGGTCATGAAAACTCCAACTGAAAGCCTAAGTAATATATGTGTGTTCCTTCTTGGGTATGTATATACTTTGTGTGTATTATCATTCACTAACATTTTTGTAACGATTAAGAAGCCTGGCTTGAGCTGTAAATGTAGTTATTTTTGTGTATATATATAATATTTTAATATAGGCTTGTCCCTTTATCTGCGAACCAAATTGTACAATAGGGTTGCAGAGGTCCAAAATAACAGCAGCTTACACACGTTTCCGTATCCAGGGCTTAGTGCAACATGGTGCAGCAGTAGAGAGGCTGTGCTGGACCTGGGAATGGTGACAGTCGGCGCTTATTTTTAACCTCTGCAACCGTATGGTACAGCAACATGGGAGAAAACTATTGGGTAGCTGAATAAGGTAGGACATATATAGAGAACTGGGGAAGATTAGCTATTAATGAGTGGTATTACTGAGTCTGTGTTAGGTACTATTTTATCTGCAGGTCTGGAGAGGATATAAGCAGAAGCTTCTGGAAATGTAGCTGCTTATTGGTTATATGGGTCAAACTTTGACCTGCCCACAGAAAATAAAAAGATCAAAATTGAAGAGTTAAGTGACCTAAAGGGTGAATATTTTACTGAATGAACTATAAGCGATAAACTTAAGTGTGGAATGTGTGCAAATTGCCTTTTCAGAAAGGAAGAGGACTTGAACTCAAGTGCCACCTATTGAAAGTAGCAGTCCTAATTAATATTGACCCTTTAAAGGGAACCTGTCACCTGGAATTAAGGCCCTGACCTATCACTAGCTGTCCCTACACCTTCCTAGGTGCTCCTTAAACATCCCTGTCTGTTCTAAATCTGACTTGTTAAGAGTTAGAAAAAGACTTTAAACTTACAGCACGTCGCTCTCTCAGGCGACTGGAAAGGCGGCTCTAGGCGCCACTGTCCCCGCCTCGCAGCTTTCCAGCACACCCCTCTGGAGGCATAATTTTTTATTCATGTCCTCTTGAATTTGGAATTTCCCGTCCTCTTTTCATGCGATGCACTGACTGCACGTCGCATCCGGCCGCGGTGCATTATGGCCTTGATCACGTGATCGGCCACAGTGCATTATGGCCTTGATCACGTGATCGGCCGCAGTGCCTTATGGGCTTGATCACATGATCGGCTCGACTCCGGCATGTGCAATGCGCATATTGAAGCTGGGCCGATCACGTGATCAGGCCCATAATGCACCATTGCCGGATGTGACGTACCGGCCGGTGCATTATCGCAGAAAAGAGGGCGGGAGATTCCAAATTCAAGAGGACATGAATTAAGAATTATGCCGCCCAGTGGGGCGTGCTGGAAAGCTGCGAGGAGGGGACAATGGAGCCTAGAGCCGCCTTTCCAGTCGCCTGAGAGCGACCTACTGTAAGTTTAAAGTCTTTTTTCTAACTCTTTACAAATCTAATTTAAAACAGACCGGGATGGTTAGGGAGCACCTAGGAAGGTGTAGGGACAGCTAGTGATAGGTCAGGACCTTAATTCCAGGTGACTGGTTCCATTTAACAAGCCTTCACATATAATTTTGGATTAAAGCCAAACCAGACTCTAAGGGTGTGTTCACATATTACAAAAATTAGATTTTGTGAAATCTCATCCACTTTGCTTCTAATGTATATGTTGCAGGTATATATTCCCCTGAATGCTTTCTGAAAATCTCCCGCACATATTAATCACACTTTGCCTTGCAGCAACAACTGCAAAATAAATCTGACAGGACAATTTTGATAAATTCAGCTGTTTTGGTAGGGTCTATGTAAGGTTGTGGATTAAAGATTGTGGTGGTTCTCATGAAGTCCTATTGTCTGGTGTTTTATTGTCATATTATAGTGACTGCTATTATAGTGACTGCTATTATAGTGACTGCTATTGGGCCTGTCAGCTAGGGAGGCCTGTCTAGCGCCCGCCCACAATATGTGCATCGGGCCTGATGGCAGCTCAGGCCCCCGCAGATGCTGCTATAGTTTAATTTATTTCTCCTGGCTATTGTCTGCCCTCTGACAACTCAGCCCAGCTGGGCATGATGACCTCATCACTGAGTGCCCCTGTGCTGAGATGTGCAGAGCGGCAGAATACAGGCTGGGAAGACTGGAGCAGTAAGGAACAAGGAGAGGGTGAGAATCTACTTTTTTCATTTTTTAATCAGCAAGTACACTGGTGGGAGACTATGGGCTACATATTATAAACACAGAAGGACTATGGATGTGTGCAATAATAATCTAGGATGATGGTGATGTGTGCAGTATAATATAGGATGACTATAGGATGTGTACCTTATAATATAGGAAGACTATGGTATGTGTGCAGTATAATTAAAGGTCTATGGGATGTCCCATTAGAACTTCTGCTATGGGGCCCCATGATATCTATATATACGCTGCTGGTTTCAGATCTGTCTTGGATAACGCATTTTCTTTTTCAGGAAAGAGACAACCAAGTTAGACAATGATGTGCTTTCGGCACTACAAAATGTGGAAATTGATGCACAGAAATTCCCCAGTATCTCCAAATGGATGAAATCTGTATTATATTACTCAAGTACAGAACGACAGAGGTATTGACATACTCGATTAATGCTCCTTTCACATCAGTGGTTTACGCTAATGTGTAGCCGATCCGACAGGTGGCGCCGGATCTGCCGCCTAACTGCTGACTTGCACCCCGGATCCAGTTAAGCCCCATGTATTGTCTATGGGTTTGCAGTCTGGCGCTGCAAGTGCAGCTCTGCCGGATGCGGTAGATCAATCACTTGCGGCTTCAGAAAAAAAAACGCTGCAAGTGGCGTGTTTTTTTTTTTTTTTTTCTGGTCATCATAATGGGAGACCCAGACAATGGGGTTTAGGGCTCCGCCCTCCAGAGGTCACACTAGGTACTACAAGTTTGTAGACACCGCCCTCCTCCGCTTATAAACCCCCACCGTAGGGAACATCCTCAGTTTTAAACTTAGTGTGCTCGGAGGATCACGCTTTGCTTGCACTTCACTGCATTCTCACAGCTTACGTGATGGCGTATGAAGACAAGGTAAATGGTCCCGGTCGGGACCCTCGACAGTCTCCCCGCTCACCCTTTGTGGAACACGCTGGTGGAGGTACCGGAGGGCTTTTTAGCCTGGACACTTGCTGTTCTCCCGGTACGCTGTCGAGCTCCTTCCTTTCCATCCCTCCATGGAGGCTCTGGAGAGGGGGAGCCTGGAGCCTTGCACAGCTCCGCTCCGTCCGAGGCCTCCCTAAATGGTGCTTACAGACCGGACGGAGCCAGCCCAGTCCGAGGCCTCCCTAAATGGTGCTTACACTCTGGACTGGTGCTGTACCCCCGTCCGAGGCCTCCCTAAAGGTGCTTACAGACCGGACCGGCACTGAGGCACCTGGTGTGTCTCCTGTGTGCCTGGGGGTAGTGTCTGCCACTTTGTGTCATGACACTCAGACCGCGCGGTTACCCTCGGGTCCGCGGTTCTGTCGGTGTACCCTGTGCTGGGGTCACTCTGGCTGACCGCCCTGTGTGTCCTCAGGGCTGAGGCTGTAGACTGCTGATGTTTGTTTGTGCATGCAGTCTGTGTGTGTATGTGTATTGTTACACACTCTTTTCCCGCGCTGCGGGCTCTGGCACCTCCATTACTGAGGCTGACTGGAGGAGGAGGAAGCAGCTCTTACGGTGACATCACCGATGGGCTTTGTTTTGTGTTCTCCCGCGTGTTCCTGGCCACGCCTATGACTTTACTGTCGGCGGCCATCTTCTCCCTCTCTTCCCGGCTGGGATCTGGCTGCAGCGTGTGTCTGCACTTTCCAGGGGAGACCGGAACTCGCGGAAGTCACACACGAACACCGCTTCCTCCTACCGCTTGCTGCGGTCGGTAAGCCACCGGGATCTCCGGTTTGTTTGTTACAACTTGGCTTATTTCCCCCTACTGTGGCGATGTCCTCAGTAAGGAAGCATGCTGCTAAGGCAGCAGATGGCACCATTACCTGCGCTACATGCAACGGTTCACTGGTGGAGGGGTCCTGCAATAATTGCGGACGCCCAGAGACCCGGACAGTTACTGTTGAATCAGAATCTGCGGGTCTGTACCCTGAGGTTCGGGTGATCCCAGGGACATGGGAAGCGCAGAATAAGATAAATGAATCTCTGCTGTCCCAGATGTCCTCCATGTCGCAATCCCTGGAGGCACTTCATAGGAGGCTGGAAAACCCAGCTACTCCTCCCAGTTACCCCCGGGTGCTTCTTACTTCTTCTGTGAGACCCCCTAAGCGAGCTCGTGAGGCCTCTCCAGAGCTCCAAGCTCCCTCTGAGGAGGAGCGTTCCTCTGATGGTGAGGAAGATGATGGGGGTTCTACTCTCGGGTCTGTCTCTGAACCTCCAGATGGGGTGGAGGATCTGGTGTCCTCCATCAATGAGACATTACGTCTGGTCACTCCTCCTGAGGAGGTGACTGTTCACCCCAAGGAGGTCTATCAATGGCTGCGGCCGGAGGCGAGACCAAGTGGGTCCTTTAGGGACCACACTAATTTTGGAAGGGTGATTAGAGCACCCAGGTTACATCCTGGGCGGCGTTATGTCCGTAAACCTAAGGACCTTCGCTTTCCCTTTCCTCAGGAGGTGCTTCTGGAATGGTCACAGTCCCCTAAGGTGGACGCTTCCATGACTAGGATTGCTGCACGCTCCTTGTTTTCTGCCTCTGATAGCTCCTCATTGAAGGATGCTACTGATAGACAGGTCGAGCAACTCGCCAAGTCTTCCTATGAGGCTGTGGGGTCTTCATTTGCCCCTAATTTTGCCGCGGTCTGGACCCTACAAGCGATTACCTCCTGCTTGGATGGTATCTCTGATCTAGCTAGGGCCAGCCCAGAGGTCCTGGCACTCTCCGACAGAGCAAGGGCTTATGCGGATTACGCCAGGACGGCAACTTTGGAAACTGCCACTCGCTCGGCTGTGGCTTCGGCCAATGCTATAGCGATCCACAGGTTGTTGTGGCTGCGTCTTTGGGACTCAGATGCCACGTCTAAGAAGATTTTGCAAAATCTTCCGTTTGCTGGTGACAGGCTCTTCGGCACCGAGCTGGACAAGCTGATAAAGGATTCTGCTGAGTCTAAGATACCGCAGAATAAGCATAAAGCCACGGTACTCCGTGAAAAGGAACCCAAAACAGTGGTCCCTTTCGCCCCAGCTCGCAGTCATCAGCGGCGTCCGCTCGCGCGGACCGTGGGGGCAAGCCCTCCACTCAGTGGCGCAACAAAAGTCGCCAAAGAAGCCGGCAGGGGCTGCAGCTGCCACCCCTAAACCCGCTTCGGCATGACTCGCTCCTTCATCCTGTCTCCCCACAGGTGGGGGGCCGCCTGTCTCTTTTCCAGGACAGATGGCTTCTCCACGTTCAAGACCAGTGGGTCCGAGACGTAGTCTCAAAAGGCTACAGGATAGAGCTGACGTCACAGCCGGCACACCGATTCCATCGGTCTGTTCCATCCCTAGACAAAGCTCAGGCTTTTCATCTGGTGTTGGAGGGACTCCGCAGAGACGGAGTGGTGGTCCCAGTACCCACGGGAGAGAGGTTCAGGGGTTTTTACTCCAACCTCTTTATTGTCCCAAAGAAGGACGGCTCTTTTCGTCCGGTTCTGGACCTCAAGTTGTTCAACCGCCACGTGTTGGTTCGGAAGTTTCGTATGGAATCCCTGCGCTCCGTGATCGCGGCTGTGTCACAGGGAGACTTCCTGGCGTCCATAGATATCCGAGACGCCTACCTTCACGTGCCCATTGCACCGGCTCATCAGCGCTGGTTGAGATTCGCAGTGGGGGAAGAACACTTCCAATTTGTGGCACTGCCATTCGGGCTAGCCTCGGCACCGCGAGTGTTCACAAAGGTGATGGCCTCAATGATGGCTCTCCTGCATGTGCAGGGACACGCCGTCATTCCCTATTTGGACGACCTGCTGGTCAGGCGCCATCGGAAGACCTTTGTCGGTGAGCCTGGAGGTGACCATGAAGTCTCTGGAACAGTTCGGGTGGCTTCTCAACATTCCAAAGTCGACCCTGATTCCGACCCAGTCTTTGACATATCTGGGCATGGACTTCCACACGGACTCAGCCCTGGTGTCCCTACCTCAAGCCAAACAGCTTGCGATCCAATCAGGAGTGCAGAATGTTCTCCTGTCACCACAATCTTCCCTACGGGGGTTGATGAAGCTGGTGGGACGCATGGTAGCGGCGATAGAGGCGGTGCCTTTCGCACAGTTTCGCCTCCGTCCTCTCCAGTTGGAGATTCTTCGCCGATGGGACAAAAGGACGATTTCTCTGAATCGGCTGGTGACGCTGTCACAATCGACCAGGGACTCCCTACAGTGGTGGCTCCAGCCACTTCATCTGTCACGGGGCCGGTCCTTTCTAAAACCGTCATGGTTAGTGGTGACCACCGACGCCAGTCTGAAAGGCTGGGGTGCGGTGTTCTTGCACCACAGGGCTCAAGGCCTCTGGACTCAGTCGGAGTCGGCATTACAGATTAACGTGCTGGAGATCAAGGCGGTCTATCTGGCGCTCCTGGCGTTTCAGAAATTCCTGTCAGGACAACCCATTCGGGTTCAGTCCGACAATGCGACGGCCGTCGCCTACATAAATCATCAGGGAGGGACCAGAAGTGCTCAGGCCCTCGCCGAAGTCCACCGCATTCTAGCCTGGGTGGAGGAAAACGGCTGCCTGATCTCCGCAGTTCACATCCCAGGGGTCGAGAACTGGGAGGCCGACTACCTGAGCCGACAGGGGATGGACGCCGGAGAGTGGTCCCTGCATCCAGACGTCTTCCGGGACATCTGCAGCAAATGGGGCACTCCGGACGTGGATCTGATGGCCTCACGCTGAATCATCAGGTACCCCAATACATGGCACGATCGTGGGATCCTCAGTCTCTGGGGGCGATGCCCTGATCCTGAGTTGGTCCAGCTTCCAGCTGCCATATGTGTTCCCGCCTCTGGCTCTGATTCCCAGGGTTCTGTGGAAAATCAGGACAGAATGCAGAGTAGCCATTCTAGTGGCTCCAGATTGGCCCCGGAGGTCCTGGTACCCGGACCTCTGGCAACTGTCAGGCCGACACCGGTGGGCTCTTCCAGAACGCGCAGATCTACTCGCGCAAGGCCCATTCTTCCACCTCAATTCCAGGGCCCTCAGATTGACTGCATGGCTCTTGAGGCCTGGTTGCTGACATCCAGGGGCTTCTCTCCTACGGTGGTTGCCACGATGAATCGGGCAAGGAAACCTGTCCTCCAGGAAGATATACCACAGAACGTGGAAAATCTTTTTCTCCTGGTGTGCCTCTGGTGGACGCTCACCGTGGCCCTTGTCCATCCCGACATTGTTGGCCTTCCTACAGTCGGGTTTGGAGTTGGGATTATCCCTTGGCTCTCTGAAAGGTCAAGTATCAGCACTTTCAGTGCTGTTTGACAGGCGCTTGGCGCTCCTCCCGAAGGTTCGTCAATTTCTGCAGGGGGTGTCTCGGGTGGTTCCGCCTTATAGACGACCTCTGGACCCTTGGGACCTCAACATGGTCCTGGCGGCACTGCAGAAACCGCCGTTTGAGCCACTGAGAGACATCTCTCTCTCTCGTCTGTCCCAGAAGGTGGTTTTTTCTGGTGGCAATTACGTCTCTGAGAAGGGTCTCAGAATTGGCTGCACTTTCGTGCAAGTCACCCTTTCTGGTGGTTCACCAAGACAAGGTGGTGTTGCGCCTGCGGCCTGAATTCTTGCCGAAGGTGGTTTCAACTTTCCACCTAAACCAGGAGATTGTTCTCCCATCATTTTGCCCCGCTCCCGTTCATCAGGTTGAGCGCGAACTCCATACTCTGGATCTCGTGAGAGCTGTACGCATTTATGTGTCCAGGACCGCCTCCTTTAGGAGTTCGGATTCCTTATTTGTCCTCACGATGGGTCGCTGTAAGGGGTCCGCGGCTTCGAAGTCGACCTTGGCCAGATGGATCAAGGCTCCCATTCAGGAGGCATACCGGTCTTCTGGTTTGCCTCTCCCGGTGGGTTTGAAGGCACACTCTACTAGAGCTGTAGGTGCCTCATGGGCCTTGCGACATCGAGCATCTGCTCTACAGGTGTGTCAGGCGGCCACCTGGTCCAGCCTGCACACTTTCTCAAAGCACTATATGGTGCATGCCCATGCCTCTGCGGACGCAAGTTTGGCAGGCGGGTCCTCCAGGCGGCGGTTGCCCACCTTTAAGGGGACCGTGTATTATCCGTCTTGTTGAGGAACTCTTCCCGCCCTGGGGTATTGCTTTAGGACATCCCCATTGTCTGGGTCTCCCATTATGATGACCAGAAAAAAGAGAATTTTGTTTACGTACCGTAAATTCTTTTTTCTTAATCATCAATGGGAGACCCAGCACCCACCCAGTTGTTCCGTTGCATGTTTGCATTTGATCTGTTCTCTGTTGAGACAGTGTTTTCCGGGTTGTTCAAACCGTCTGTGCACGGTATTCTTCCCGATGTTTCGGGTGTGGTTCATTTTTCTCCTCGCAGCTTATGGACTAAACTGAGGATGTTCCCTACGGTGGGGTTTATAAGCGGAGGAGGCGGTGTCTACAAACTTGTAGTACCTAGTGTGACCTCCGGAGGGCGGAGCCCTAAACCCCATTGTCTGGGTCTCCCATTGATGATTAAAGAAAAAAGAATTTACGGTACGTAAACAAAATTCTCTTTTTTTTTTCACGACCGCAAGTGCCGGATCTGCCGCATCCAGCAGAACTGCACTTGCAGCGCCAGACTGCAAACCCTATAGACAATACATTGGGCTTGCCGGATCCGGACCACATGTCGGCCGTACCTTCCGGATCTGCCGCACAGGGCGGAACTACCGTGGTGCAACTGGTGCAGCCGCACCAGGGCCCCGAACAGCTAGGGGGCCCCTGAGGCTCCAGCGGCAGGTCCGTTCCCCTGTCAGACAGGAGGGTGCGTGTTAGGTAGGGGCCCTGGCAGTAGTACCCTGAAGAATTCAATGTGAGGGCAGGGGGGGGGAGGGGATATGGGGGTGGCTGACGGGTGCCCCTGCTCTCCCTCCTAACCTGTGCGGCCGGCGCCGAGAGCAGCGTCAGACTGTGGTGAGTCGGCAGCAGATCTCCATCTCCTGCACCTCCGGTATCCCATAGTGCAGGAGATAGTGATCTGTTTTAGAAGCCAACTAAACCTTTCCAAATGATTCATCACTGGTTTGGTGTTAGGAAGGAGGAGGGAGGTGAAGACCAGCCCACATGCAATTTGAGCTGTGAAGATGCTGGTGAAGGCCTCGGTGCTGCTGCTGCTCGGGATCCTGGGGGAGAAGGTAATTGCAGTGTGGTGACTGTGCCTGAGACTGACCATGCCTATGACTGAGGTGACCTGAAGACAGAGTTACCTTCATTCTCTGTTCTTGGCATTCTGGCTTCCTGGGACTTGTAGTGCCACCTCCACTGAGCTCATCACTGACTCACTAGAACTTGTAGAGTGACTTCTTATAATGCTGGGCTTTCTGTTTTATACACTATATAACTTTGTGCTGACTTTCTGGGAGTTGAGATCCTTCCTGAGTATGAAGCCTCGGCCATCACTGTTAGGTGCAGCACTCAGACAGTCATTATAGGGGATGGGAGGCAGCCAGGGATACGGGGGAGGCAGCCTACAGGGAGACACAGGCACAGAGAGGGGAGACACAGTGCACAGAGGGAGGCAACATACAGGGGGGGGGACTGCATACTGCAGGAAACAGCATACAGGGGAACGACAGGGCACAGAGCACAGGGGAACGACAGGGCACAGAGCACAGGGGAACGACAGGGCACAGAGCACAGGGGAACGACAGGGCACAGAGCACAGGGGAATGACAGGCACAGAGCACAGGGGAACGACAGGGCACAGGGAACGACAGGGCACAGGGGAACGACAGGGCACAGGGGAACGACAGGGCACAGGGGAACGACAGGGCACAGGGGAACGACAGGGCACAGGGGAACGACAGGGCACAGGGGAACGACAGGGCACAGGGAACGACAGGGCACAGGGGAACGACAGGGCACAGGGGAACGACAGGGCACAGGGGAACGACAGGGCACAGGGGAACGACAGGGCACAGGGAACGACAGGGCACAGGGAACGACAGGGCACAGGGGAACGACAGGGCACAGGGGAATGACAGCGTTTAGAGGTGAGACAGATGCAGAAGAGATAGTGTACAGGAGGTGACAGGTGTAGGGTTGAGGCAGCATACAGGAAGACAGGAGCAGTGAAGACATCAAACAGCGTGGAGATAGACAGCGCACACGGTGGGAGAGAGAGTGGAAGAGACAGCTCACAGGGTGGAACAGAGACAACGAACAGGTGGAAGAGACTGACAGCACACAGGGTGGAAGACACAGTGCACAGGGTGGAAGAGACAGCACATGGTGGAGACAGGCACAGAGAGGAGAGAGATGTGCACAGAGAGGGGAGAGGCAGCACATGGGAGGGAGAGACAGGGATTATATTTATGGTATTATATATAGATATATAAAATATAGTTCCCAGCCTTTACATTATATATATCCAGCCAGTATGTGTTAAAGGGGCCCACTGAGACTTTCGCCCGGAGCCCACAAAAACCTGGAGTCGGCCCTGCCCGTGGCACTATTCTGGCAGCATTGAGTCCCGGGGAAGCTGGGTGCCAGCTGCGCCGCACACCCGCGGCACTTTTCTGCTTTTCTGGCATTGAGTCCCGGGAGTAAGTGCTGATAGCCAGAACACTGCGGGTGGCGCTGTATCCGATCAGTAAGAAGGGGGGCGGGTGGGTTGCCGTTGGAGCAGCAGCATTATTTCCGCTCTGCCGGTGGGCGAGAATCGCACCCTCAACGCAGACGGTGAGGCAGTAGTGATACAGGGGCTCACAGGGAAAGAGCCCGTCGCCGGAGCAGGCTATGTCTGGTGGAGGAAAACATATGTCTATGAAGCAGACTTGCACAACTTTTTTTTTATTTTCGGGGGGGGCGGGGGCCCACCGAAAAATTTCTTGCACCAGGGCCCAACATACAGTCTGGTCGTCCGCCCTGCACTGACTGCCGCACATAAGCGTAAACCGCTGATGTGAAAAGGCCCTTAGTTATTTTTATTATGAAAATAACTGTTGTATTTGCATGTGTTTCTCTGAACTATGTATCCTGTTTTATAGGTGGCCAAGCCCAGCAGTTATGACTGGAAGAAACCGTTCTCATATTTTTGGTGCCAGCTCCCCTGGAGCTAATGGATTTTCCACTCCTGGAAGGAGCAGTCCTAATATGGGAAGCCCAAGCAGATACATGAACACATCTGATTATTGCAGTCCAGGGAGGTATAGCCCAGCATATGCCAGTCACATACAACTTCTACGGTTACGGCATTTTTCTGACCACTCAAGCCTTTGAAGATGCTTCTTACTTTCTGCCATGGCCAGATCACACCGCAAAGAGCTGTCCAATATGGTTGATGCAGCAAAATATATCAAGAAATGGAAACTGTCAGTCGCATGTGTAACTGTAGAAGAGTTTTCTGTGTCAACGTTTGCTTACGGTTTTGTATGCTGATTATCTTATCCACTTTAGAAGATGGAACATTTAGATTACGGTGTCTGAACCCTTTTTGTGAACTTTCAATGTTTTAAATAAAATGAGGCAAACAAACTCTAGTCACAGTCAGGAAATTTTCCAGTCAATCTCATTGGCAGTATGTCTGTAATAATATGGTTTTATACTCTTGGTTATCTAGTGCTCAGCAATAACTAGCAGTGTCTGATGCTTGTAGGGCTCTCCAAAGTTAACCCTACTGGAGCCTTGGTCCTTAATTCTTGTACTATTGCAATGTTTTAAGCCCCACACTTCTACATCATGTCAACAGTAAACTTCATAAAGTTCTATGGTTTTAGTGGCCTTTTTATGTTTTGAATTCTTTTGTTGTATTTCAATATTTATGCCATTTAATTATTTTAACAGGCTGAAAGTTAAAGGATAACGACAGTGTTTAAAAGTATTTGTTTAATATTAAACATGGAAGAAATAGTATTGATCACAGGTTTATGTGCAATTTATTTTACAATTTCCTACTGTGTTTAAAACTTTGGGCAATATAACAACATAAGTTATCCATTTACAGAAAATTTAGCTGTTTTTTTGTTTGCAAAAAGCACTGAAAGTTTTCCTTGCACAATCTTAGTAACTCTCTAAAAGGCTGTTTTGGTTTTTTTTTGTCATTGTTTTTCATTGCAAAAGTCTGTTAATTTTCTAAAGTATGTGATTTAAGTATGTAGAATACCCAATATGCATTCCAAAAGACGGTGCCAGTTTCCTGGTGGGTTTCACATATTAAGACATCCACTGTCCATAATTGGCTGCTGAGTTGAGGTCCTAATGCCCATGGCTGTTCTAGACTTCGTGGTCTGCACTTGGTGAATGTTGGATGTAGGACACAGGCCAAACAAATAGAGCATTGTTTCCCAAACTCCAGTCCTCAACAGCCTAATGAACTCCCATGGCCACTGTGCTTCCTATCTCTGCTCATAAACTGACATGCAGCGTGGCTTCCTGACCTGCAGCATATCAATTCATGCTTGGGGAGATGCAAGTGTTCTTGGTGTGAGAACACCGAAAAAATCTGCTGAGCCCAGAACACTAGTATCTCCTGATCATGGGCATAGACCGCTGCATTCTGCTGTGCCCAATACGCATGTCTGTGCAGAAGAGGAAATGCTGCATCCATACAGTTTCCCTTTAAACCAGGCTTTTATTTTTTTATCTTGAAGATGAGCGGACCAAATCCTATGTCTTTAGATGTGGACTTAAATGTGAAATTCTTGTATTTTATTATAAAATCTCCCTTCTTTATGAGAGTCCATGAACACTAAGATTATGATGCAATATTTAAGATTATTTAACAAAATTGATAAAATCCTATCAGTCCAAAAAAATTGCACTTTTTTGTTTTGTGGATTTACTACTCACATGCCCAAAGTACATTGGTCAGTGTCTACCATCAGACAATTACTTATTTAAAGTGGGTTTTAGTTTATATTTTTTCTAGCGTTGCAATATTTTTTTATCTTTCTTTCCACCACAGATCTAAAAAAAAATAACAGTTAAATCTTACAATTTTCACACTGGCCCCTGAGACTTTTTATGCTCTAATGTCCTATTTCTCAAACCAGATGGATATTATCCACAACGAATGGACTCCAGACCTAAATTTTGTAATTTTTAATTCGCATCCTAGCATGTTCAAAGGTTATTATGAAGGGAGAGGAGGAGTAGGGCTGGCTATGACCTTGCCTACAATTGGTGGATTCTGTATTATCAGTTGTATATAGAGGCTTCATCTGTCATCCTGTCCATTCATGAAGAGTTTCTAGCAAGGCTGCATATCTGCAAAGGCAGAAAGTAGAAGTTTAATAGCCCTAGTGACCACTGAAAATTGCAAGATTATAAGGTTTTTGTGTTTTCTTTTTTTCTTACTAAACATCAAGATATTTAAAAAATTGCCTTTTTTTATTACCTGTAACTTAAGAACCTGATTTAAACAGAATGTCACATTTTGTTAAGGTATATTTTATTTTTTCATCGGGCATTTAAAGTCATAGTTTATGGTTCACAAGTCAGTTAATCAATATGTTGCACAATGATTCCAGAAGCACATTTGTATGGCCAATCAGTGTTCCTTAAGTATTATTACCTTTTTCACTTACGGTAATCTTCTTTAATTATTGTTAGTTTCATTTCAAAACCTTCCTATATGTACTTTACTGTGAAACAATATATACAGCCACAGGTGCATCTTTACTAAAATGGCCATTGTGCCCCTTAAATTAAAAAGAAACAAAAAAAAATATTTTAGAAACAGATTTGGAGACCCAAAGGGGTTCCCAACATGTATTGTCTTGGAGAGATGCAACTTTCTGATTTCCCAGGATGTTTCATGCATGAGTTCCACTAGTTAAAATAGGACCTATGCATGGTACTTTCTGTGCATCAGACCGGAGTCTCTGCAAATGTCTGGCCAATATACAGTTGTCACTCTGCTACTGATATCAAATGTAGGGCTAAGTGGGTGTGCTTTAGACAACCCCCTTAGCTCAGAATGAAAATACAGCTCTTTAACTGCATGTGATTAAGTGTAATCAATGTTCCAAGTTATCAAAATGAAGCACACAACTAAGGAAAAGTTTACCATCTATTCATTGGGGGGAAAAAATAAAAAATTACCTATCGTTTAAGTTGAAGAAAGTAGAATAATTCTTGTACTTCAGACTTTACTGATGGCCACTGAAAGCTTGTGCTGGGAGGGAATCTTATTAGTCTTCCAGATGCACAACCTGCGTGAAATGCATTTAAGTTGTACCTGCTGCTTTTCTAGCAAATGAAGAGTCAGTTATTCGGTTAACTGCTCTTAAGGCCCCGTCACACTGAGCGACACTCCAGTGATCCTGACAGCGATAACAACCTGGCCGGGATCACTGGAGGGTCGCTACCTGGTCGCTGGGAAGCTGTCAAACAGGCAGATCTCCTCACCGACCAGGGACCAAGCAGCCACCTACACATCGCTGGAAGCGGGAGGATGCTGGTAACTATGATAAACAGCAGGTATCTAGGCAGCGCGCGCTGCCTAGATACCCGCTGTTTATCATAGTTACCAGCCTGTGAGGTCGCTGTCTCTCACTGTCACACGCAGCGATGCATGCTGACCAGCGGGAGATAAAGAACCAAAAAATGGTCCTGAACCATGTGCAGCGATCAGCGACCTCACAGCACAGCCTGGTCACTGCTACATGTCACAAATGGAGAGATCGCTGTTACGTCACAAAACCTGTTACGGATCAGTGATCTCGCTAGCGTATCTCACTATGTGTGCCGAGGGCTTTACTCTGCCATAATATTAGCTTGAAAACTAATTACCATCTAATGACTTTACTTAATATGTGCATTTTTTCCTGTTTTTCATCAAAAGTTACAGTTTTGTGCATTTACACCTTAGTGCCAACTGACTGCCTGATTTGGTATGTGTTTTCAGCTATTTGTCTATATTGTCAAATACTTTTTTGGTTCTTTAAAACAAAAAATGTACTGGTTAATAAAAATGTTAACTTTGTCACCTACCTTGAATGTTTTTTTTTTTTTTTTTTAACTGATTTATATTTCCTGTTTAGGGTACTTATATACATTGATAGATTGGACTCTTTCAGATGTGGCAACACCAGATATGTATTTCTGTTGTTATACTCTGTAAAGGAGAATGAATTAGGCTCGCATTTTGAGATTTATTTATAACTATTTTTAAGTTTGAGTTCTCTTAAAGCGTGTCTGCTGCATTCAGGGAAGGGGTCCCCCATGTCTCTAGGCTCCCTGAAAGTTGTACAAAACACTTTAGAAACTGTACAGTTAACGAGTCTGTAGGGACCAGCGAGGCTCCCTGAGAATCGGCCATGACAACCATTGGAAAATTTGGCTCTATTTCAGGACTGACCATTAATTGGGATAAGTCTGTGTTGCTTCCCTTGGGTGCAGCTGCTCCCCTGATGTTAGATCCTGGGATCCCTTTGCGAGTGGTTAGTGAATTTAAATACCTGGGCATTGTGGTTTCAGCTAAATTGGAGGATTATGAGCAGCTCAATCTGACTCTTCTTATTAATAGAATGCACTCACTGCCGTAAAACAATCCTACTTCTCTTCTCTATTTAACTCACTGTCCCAAACCCCAAACAATTATTCAAAACTTTCAACTCCCTACTTCGTCCCTCTGCACCTCTCCCCTCATCTCTGCTGACGACTTTGATTTTATCGATCTTCTGTTTGAAGAAGGCGGCAGAGAGAGTTTTTGACCCGCTGCCCCCCGCACCACCGCCCACCCCACCTCGCCCAAAGGAAGCTTTTCCATCATGACAGAAGATCAACTCACCACCCTTCTGTCTCGTTCACACCTCACCACCTGTGCCCTCGACCCGCTCCCCTCCCACCTCATCCCGCACCTTACCACGGTGCTCATCCCTGCCCTAACCCACCTCTTCAACTTATCACTCACCACCGGCATCTTCCCCACATCCTTCAAATATGCCTTGATCACACCCATCCTCAAAAAACCCTCCCTTGACTCATCATCTGTTCCCAACTATCGCCCCATATCTCTTCTCCCCTTTGCATCAAAGCTGCTTGAACATTCAGAACTGTTCTCCCACCTCTCCTGCTCCCTCTTCGACCGCCTACAATCCAGTCTCCAACCTAATCACTCCACCGAAACAGCCCTAACCAAAGTCATAAACGACCTTCTGATCTTAAAGAGCAAGCGACACTACTCCATCCTCCTCCTCGACCTATCTGCCGCCTTTGACACTGTTGACCATTCCCTCCTACTTCAAATCCTGGAATCTCTCAGCATCATTGACCTAGCCCTCTCTTAGATCTCCTCATACCTAACGGACCGGACTTTAAGCATTACCTACTCCCACACCTCCTCACCCCACTCCCTATTTATTGGCATCCCCCAGGGCTTGGTTCTGGGACCGCTACTCTTCTCTATTTACACCCTCGGCCTTGGACAACTCATTGTGTCCCACAACCTCTAGTACCACCTGTACACTGACGACACCCAGATCTACCTGTCTGGGCCTGACATCACCTACCTACTATCCAAAATTCCACAGTGCCTCGCCACCATCTCATCCTTTTTCTTTGCTCGCTTCCTCAAGCTGAACATCGACAAAACATAGTTCATCTTCTTTGCCCCCTCTACCAGACCTATCCATCACTGTCAATGGCTGCTCACTCTCCCCAGTTGCACACGCCAAGTGCCTTTGGGGCTACTTTCGACTATTTCCTCTCCTTTAAGGCCCACATCCAAGCACTCGCCACCTCTTGCAGTCTACGCTCAAAAACATTTACTGGATCTGCTCTTTCCTTGACCATGACACTGCTTAGACACTTGTTCACGCTCTCATTATCTCTCGCCTTGACTACTGCAACCTCCTGCTTACCATCCTCCCCCGTGGCTTACCTTGCACTTCTCCAATCTCTACTAAACACCGCTACTCTTCTAATCCACCTGTCTCCCCCCTCCACCAAGCCCTCCACTCGCTCCCCATCACTCAGAGATCCAATTTAAAACCCTAACCATGACATACAAAGCCATCCACCACCTATCCCCTCATTACAATTTCTGACATGGTCTCCCGATACCTACCCTCACGCAACCTGCGTTCCTACCAAGAGCTCCTTCTGTACTTCCCCTTATCTCATTCTCTCACAATCACATTCAAGACTTCTCCCGTGCATCCGCCATACTCTAGAACTCTCTCCCCCAACATATCACACTTTCCTATCCTTGGTAACTTCAAAAGTAACCTGAAGACTCACCTCTTCCGACAAGTGTACTTCCGACAATGAGACCTGACCGCCACACCATCACACAAACGACGTTTTCCCCCTACTGTTTCCTTGCCTGCCCCTAGTATACTGTGAGCTTTCCTGGACAGAGTCTTCGCCTCTCCTGTATCAGTAAAACTTGATTGTCCAAATTTGCTGTATTTGTCAACATTCTCCCCCTTCACTTGTAAAACGCCATGGAATCTAATGGCGCTATATAAATAATTAATTATAATAATAGATTTCAGCAATAGAATAGAGCGTGGAAGGAACTGTTCCTGTCGGTGGCGGGTAGAGCTAATCTACTTAAAATGATCCTTATGCCCCAACTTCTTTATGTACTCCTTTATACCCCGGTCTGGCTGGCACAAAATAATTTCCACCGGATTAATTCTCCTTTTTGGGATTTAATTTGGAAAGGTAGCAGGGCACGCATTAAATTAGAGCATTTGCAGAGGTCAAAAGAGGAGGAGGGTCTGGCGATCCTGAACCCGTGGGTTTACTATGTGGCATTTGTGTCAGCATTTGGTATGTTGGGGTGATCCCATACAATCTACATCAGCTGGGAAGATTCTTGAGTTCACAGTGGGGAAGGGCCTGTTGCTTGCTAGTCTGGAGGCTGGTAGGTTCCGAGTGAGTCCCAGATGATTCCCGACAATTGCCATGTTAGATAAAATTTGTCGAAGAGTTAGACAATGGAGGGGCGTAAGAGTTTTCACGCCACACATCAATCTGGTTTGTCTCCAGGTTGGTGGGGTTGCTGTGCTTGAGGGGATTTGGCCAGTGGAGGCATGTTGGGATGTGGTTTGTGCCGCAGCTTTTTGTTGGTGGCATACTCAAGACTTTTGAGGAGCTCCGGAAGGAATTCCCTGTGAGTCAATCCTTATTTTTCCAATCCCTACAGCTGCGGCACGCCATTACTCGACAGCTTAAAATATCACAAATAGTGGTGCAATCAGATAATTTGTTGAATCTTATTGGGTCACTGAGGGGCACCAGGGGGTTTATATCCCTTATATATAGGGGGTTCTTAGACTCGTTTCTGCAATGATACCCAGCTGTGTTCAGAGAGGAATGGGAGGCGGATGTGGGATCAATTTAGGACATCGCCATTGATGATTGGGGAAAATTGACTATTGCTAGAATTCTGTATGCTGCCAGAAAACTTATAGCGGCCTACTGGTTGGATTACAAATCGCCAGTCAGACAAGAATTGGTTAATAAAATTAACGTTATTGTTTTGATGGAACAGAACATGTATGTTAAGAGAGGACAACATACGCAGTTTAAGAGTGTGGGGTGGTTGGATTGACTACCCGGGTCTAGCTTCAGCTACCCTTCAGAGAGAATGGATGCATCCGCCTATGGTCCCACAGCTTTCTGATTTAGTGCTTTAGAAAATATTGTGGCCTGTTGTGTTTTATGATCTACTGTTTGACGTTTTGTTGCTGCTTGTAATATGACAAATGGGAGTGGGAGGGGGTTGGGACGCCCTGCGTCTGCATGACTTCAAGGGAACCAACCACCTCAGATCACCCTAATACACAGTTAATACGTGTCCCTGCACCCTAAGGATACGTTTCCAGCACTGTTTTTGTGTAAAATCTTGCATTAGTATAACCGATATAAAGACTTTATAAAGTTACTAGCCTGAAGACTTCTGGGCGTATCCCTCCTTCTGTTATACTTCAGGGCTGTGCATTGCATGGCTGCGCTCCCCCTTCCTCCGTGCCTGCTGCCCTGCCCTGATGGGCGTGATCGATATCTCCTCTGCACAGAGGGAGGGGAGTGCAGCCATGCAATGCACAGCCCTGAAGTATAACAGAAGGAGAGATACGCCCAGAAGTCTTCAGGCTAGTACCTTTATAAAGTCTTTATATAGGTCCCCTGCCATCCCAGCCCGGTAGTGAATGACTATATTACCCATACAGGGATGAAGACCTTGTCAGCCCTATATCAGGTGACACCTATTCCCCCAGGGGCAAGGCTGCTCCCGTCCCCGCACGTCATCGGAGGCAGACAGAGTCACGTGCACTCGCATCGTCACTTCCTGTCGGCTCCGTTCAGTGACGCGCAACTGAGGGATACCATGTGAGCCTCACACATTGCGGCGAGCAGGCGTGGTATCTTTCATTAAGCTGAGCTACTGCAGCTCTGCCTCCGATGACGTTCGGGGACGGGAGCAGCCTTGCGTGCCCGCCCACAGAAAGAAAATATCACGCCCTTCAGTGACGTCCTGCAAACAAAGAGGGAGGGGTAGAAGAGCCAGTAATGCTTTAGAAGACACAGCCCACTAGTAGATCAGCCCGAGGGAGACACCCAGAAGTCGCCAGGCCAGTATTTTTACAAAGTGTATATTTCGGTTTGCAAAAATCAATATTCTTAACAAAAATATGGGTGGAACAGTCTTGGTAGGGTGCAGGGACACGTATTAAGTGCCTATAGTCGTCATCTGAGGTGGTTGGTTCCCTTTAACTTCTTGATTCTAGACCCATGTGAAATCAAGGATACCTCTCAATACCGCTTTGAGAGCCTCCCATTGGACAGGGGGGGGACGTGGTGCCATGTTTGTGATCCACAGTGAAATTCTGGATCGCAGATGTCCGATCTCCCACACAGGACGGATCCTTTAGGAGGTACTCATTCAGTCTCCATGTGTAGTCCCTCCCGATCGGCCACTGTGCTTTTTTTCACCACAGTGTAAACTTATATGCAAGGTGGCTTCCCAAGCTGTATGTAGCATGTCAAAGTATTGCAGTGGATTCGGATGTGATCTCAGCAGGTGAATGCAGGGAAAAGCTGCCATGCCCCACATACTACCCGTGGGCACAGGCAACTGCATTCACCTGTGGAGCTCACCAGTTTCCCCGCAGGAGAGTAGATACTGTGTGCAGGACTGTACAGCTGTCTAAAGGGAAACCCTGGTTCTTGTTCCTACCAGCTCCGGTGCCCTTTGTCAATTCCTCTGACTCACTAGACCAGAGGTCCCCAACTCCAGGCCTTGAGGGCCGCCAACAGTGCAGGTTTCAGGATTTCCTTAGTATTGCACAGGTGATAATGGAATCACCTGCACTGGTGATGATTCCAACCCCTGTGCAATACTAAGGCAATCCTGAAAACCTGCACTGTTGGATTTGGGGATCTCTGTACTAGACTCTGAGTCAGTGGTAAAGTAACCACGCTTCCTTTTCTTGTTCCAATTAGCACCTCCTTCAGGTTTCTTATTTCTCCTAAAATATGATTTTTTTTCTTACTACCATATGTATCTGACCGTTGTTTTCACCAATTAAATATGTGGCCTGAATCATAGTCTCTTTTGTCACGAATAAACTTGTCACTTTTTCTTTGTTTAATTTCATCCTGAATAGGTAACATCCTCTTCTGTAGCTTGTCAGTGAAAGTGTTCCACTGTCTCTCGGATATTCTAGAGCTCAGTTCATCATTTGCTTTTTCTAGAATCCTTTAGTGTCTCTTTATGACCCTTCTCACTCTATTTTAGGATTAAGGCCAGCATTTTTTTTGGAACACTCATGCTGGATCTCACGCCATGCTGCTACAAAGCCACTGTCCTCCAAATATTGTGAGGGATCCTTTTATAATCCTGAGCCCTCTTGGGACCCTGTTGCTCTGTATATGCGATGTTAACGATTGTACTGTCCAGTAGATCTTTGTCTCCTTTTCTGTCAATGAAAGGATTTTGTTCTCAAGGCTTTTATTTCCTAGGACTTCAACCTCGTCCTTTTCATTACAATCAATGAAATAATGCCCCGCATCCTCTCTCCCCTGCATCATTTCATCCCCTTCACCTCCCTCAGTTTTATCGTCGCCCTGCTGCATGATGGACAGTTTCTGCGCTCACTTCAATTCTCCCAGTTCTGTGTTTTACACAGCGCGGCTTGCACTACAGCTGTACAGTCAAAATCTCAGGTCCACACTTACTTATGAGAAAGCCAGGCACCGCTGCTGCGCTGTCCTTTCAGGGGCTTACCATCACCGTCCTCACCGCTAGTGCCGCTAGCTGCACACCGCTCTGAGGATCCCTGGTGCACTTTCTCTGGTCACAGACTTCTTCCGATTCAGTGTTTAACAGAGAGGAAGCAGCACTTACTGATCCAAGATTCACAGTGCTTTATTTAACTTTCTTCAAAGCATTATATGCGGTGACAGAGGCTGTGGAAGGGGGGTGCAGGGGAAGGGTGGGGGGTTGTAACAACGGGCCGTTTCGCGCTCTAGTAGCGCTTCTACAGGTCACAACAATAGAGAGAGGCATTACCTTCCATTTTATAGGCCCTTCCATTAACAATTTAAGTCTTTCTAGTGAATATAAAACCTAGCCACAGTGAGCTGCAACATATGACATACAAAAGAATATTATTCTCATTAGAAAGTGCGGCTGGTTAAAATTGATGATGTTACCAGTCGAGGATGGTATAACTAAGCTGAAAATGCATTAAGGGTGACCCCCTGGAGGTAGAGGGCAACTGAAGGATGGGCAGATTTAGGGAACAGTAGGCAGTGGCAGAAGGTCAACCCACCCCAACCTTGTTAAGTCTGGCTGAGAACCCTTTCAGTATCAGAATGGTCAACCAGAACCGAGAAGGTACCCATGGGCAGACAGACAGTAAGGGTAGGAGCCTCCTTACTATAATTACTTTGTTACAGCCAGAATACATGACCAAATACTACAGTGTAGGGTCCTTTCTTATTTGTAAGTCTGACAACTGTCTTCCCCCTATACTTGACAATAAAAAACTCTTTCGCTACAGACGCTGGCCTATATGTGATGGACCTAAATATCCCAGGTGTAAATTAATGAAGCTTTAGCGTTTTTTTGAGCGGGTGCTTGGAGATAAACCACAAAGACAGCTTTTTAGTACCTTCTCTTTACTTGCTCAAATGTGTACTGGTCATTCCTAACAACATGTTTCGGCAGCTGATACCGCCTTCTTTCTTATATTATAAATATCCCAGGGGACACTGGCTACTTAGTACACTTTTATCTTAAGGGTGTCAGGGAGTGACCTATTTTAGATAAAACTGAGACCTTGCAACTATATACTACCAAAGACACCATCTAGGTTCAATGCCCTTTCCTATAAATAACCAAACCCCATTGCTTTCTCTCAACTAATATGACTATTTTCTAATACAGAAAGGGAAAATACTCTAGATTGTAATCTGCCCGACAGTTATATCGACCCATAGACCCTTAACATGTCAAAGTCAATTAAGTAAGCCCCTACACCAGAAATTGTGTGTCCAGAGTTATTGTTGGCCTAAAGTACTTGGATTCTTCATACTGGAGTTCCACCAGCACCACTACCTTGGTACGAGGCCATGTCCTCCTGAATTAAACAGTAGTTTCATAGACTGTGAGCCCTTGTGGACAGGGTCCCCTCCCCTTCTGTACCTATATGTCCTGATTGTCTAGAGTTATTGTAATTGTCTCCCCTATCCTCATGTAAAGCGCCATGGAACCTAATGGCGCTATATAAATAAATAATAATAGTAGTTAGGGCTGACTTATGGACAGATGAAAATGGTGACCCTTATCCAATGCTGACGATGGGGTGGAAGGGTAAATGTGCTATTGTTATATTCTTGATACCATCTCAGATTGTGTCTGCAAATACAGAGAATCTCTACGAATATGGAACAAAAAATTGAGACGCAAGCATGGCACCAGCTTCCCTACTCCATTAGAATCAATGTATACATGAAGATCGAATGGAGTACCAAGAGGAGTACCGACGAGTTCAAAGCCAGAGACCAGATAGCAGTGGGATTTGAATCGCTATTCCCATCATTACAGTGAATAAAAACGTGGACTGGATAAATATCTATTCTAACTGAGATTTGTAAATTTTAGTAGGGATGCATTTTGAGGGGTAGCTGCAGTTGGGTACCACCTTCACTATGACAATCAGAATTTACTCATCCTTGACATGATCCTGGCATATTGAGGTTGGTCTGTAAGATGGCTGGGGCATGATTTTGTGCCTTTATTCCCAACAACAATGCCTTGGTTGGTAGCATAAATAAAGCCTTGATAGGAATTGATGCCCTGTCTAACACGTTAGTTGAAAACTCAGGTATTCGCAATCCCCTCAGTAAGTAGTTAGAAATCACGTTTGATAAATGGGGAGCCCTTTTTAGTAACAGCATGTGCTCTGTTGATAGTTTTGGTGGCCATTGTGGTACGTCTTCTGTCCTATACTCTGTTTTTCAAAACAAGAACAGAGAGGCAAGAGCCACTGCAACCTGTGATAGCGAAATGGCGAGTACTATGACCAACTGTAGAGTGATAACTGACCAGCACTTGATTGCAGCACCTGTATAGTTTCCTTGCTTGTTGTAGCTTTTGTGTGTGTGGCTATCCGACCGTGTGACGGGCAGGCCGATCTGGAGAATCCGGGGAAGTGGTGCAGGAAGTCTGGTTCCTTCTATTAGGGGAGGAGAAGGTATCTGGGTAAGTCTGTGTGCGTGCATTTCGACTGGAGCATCCACTTACTGCCACAGGAGAAGGGAATTGGGAGAGCAGGATTCATTTTATTATATTTAGAATCTTGTTAAATATAACCTCAATATTCTTTTTTGTGGGAAAATCTTTATGTATTTCTACAGTGCCAGGCAGAAAGGGGACCTAGTTGAAGGTTTTAAAAAATGTTTTTAGGGGGGACTGTTAAGGATAAGATTCTAAAATCTGCTAAAAAAAAAAAGACATTTCATGAAACCTTGAGATATATATATATATATACAGTTGTGGCCAAAAGTATTGACACCCCTACAATTTTGTCAGATAATACTCAGTTTCTTCCTGAAAATGATTGCAATCACAAATTCTTTGGTATTATTATCTTCATTTAATTTGTCTGCAATGAAAAAACACAAAAAGAATTGTCCTAAAGCTAAATTGGATATAATTCCACACCAAACATAAAAAAGGGGGTGGACAAAAGTATTGGCACGGTTAGAAAAATCATGTGATGCTTCTCTAATGTGTGTAATTAACAGCACCTGTAACTTACCTGTGGCAACTGAGGACTCGAGAAACCAAATTGTGAGGAAGCATGAGCAATCTCAAGGCTACAAGTCCATCTCCAAAGACCTGAATGTTCCTGTGTCTACCGTGCGCAGTGTCATCAAGAAGTTTAAAGCCCATGGCGCTGTGGCTAACCTCCCTATATGTGGACGGAAAAGAAAAATTGAGAGATTTCAACGCAAGATTGTGCGGATGGTGGATAAAGAACCTCGACTAACATCCAAACAAGTTCAAGTTGCCCTGCAGTCCGAGGGTACAACAGTGTCAACCCGTACTATCCATCGGCGTCTGAATGAAAAGGGACTGTATGGTAGGATAGCCAGGAAGACGCCACTTCTTACCCCGAAACATAAAAAAGCCAGGCTGGAGTTTGCCAAAACTTACCTGAGAAAGCCTAAAACGTTTTGGAAGAATGTTCTCTGGTCAGATGAGACAAAAGTAGAGCTTTTCTGGTCATCATAATGGGAGACCCAGACAATGGGGTTAAGGGCACTGCCCTCCGGAGGCCACACTAGGTACTACAAGTTTGTAGACACCGCCCCCTCCGCTTATAAACCCCTACCGCAGGGAATATCCTCAGTTTTTAACTTAGTGTGCTCGGAGGTACCACACGCTTTGCTTGCACTTCACTGCATTCTCACTACTTACGTGATGGCGTCTGAAGACAAGGTAATATGGTCCCGGTCGGGGACCTTCGGCAGTCTCCCTGCTCACCCTTGGGAACACGCAGGTCGAGGTACCGGAGGGCCTAGGGCCTGGACACTTTGTGTCTCCCGGTACGCTGTCGCACTCCTTCCCATCCCTGTTTGGGGGCTCTGGAAAGTGGGAGACTGGAGCCTTGCACAGCTCCGCTCCGTCCGAGGCCTCCCTAAATGGTGCTTACAGACCGGACTGGAGCCAGCCCAGTCCGAGGCCTCCCTAAATGGTGCTTACAGACCGGACTGGTGCTGCACCCCCGTCCGAGGCCTCCCTAAAGGTGCTTACAGACCGGACCGGCACTGAGGCACCTTGTGTGTCTCCTGTGTGCCTGGGGGTAGTGTCGGCACTATATGTGTTGGGACACTCAGACCGCGCGCAACCCTCGGGTCCGCGGTTCTGGCGGTGGACCCCGTGCTGGGGCCACTCTGGCTGACCGCCCTGTGTCTCACAGGGGCTGCGGCTGTCGGCTCCAGACTTTGTCTGCAGCCTTGGTATTGTGTTTTGTGTGTGTCACGATACTTTCCCGCGCTGCGGGCCTCGGCCCCTTCATTACTAGGGCTGCCTGAAGAGATGGAAGCAGCCCCGGCGGTGACGTCATTAAGGGGCGTGCGTGTGGCTTCCCGCGTGTCTTCGGCTCCGCCCACAGTTGATTTGTCGGCGGCCATCTTCCCCTCACTTCCCGGCTGGGATCTGCTTGAAGTGCACGGCTGCACTCATTACAGGGGAGACCGGAAGACTCGCGGAGGCCACACACGCACACACCGCTTCCTCCGCCGCATTACTGCGGTCGGTAAGCCGCCGGTTGTACCGGTTTGTCTCTTTAAAGATTGGCTTATCTCCCTGCTGTGGGAATGTCCTCAGCTGGGAAGAACGCTGCTAAGGCGGCCAGTAACACCACTACCTGTGCTACATGCAAAGGGACACTGGTGGAGGGGTCCTGCAATAACTGCGGACGCCCAGAGGCCCGGGCTGATACTGCTGAGACAACAGCCTCGGTGCTGTACCCTGTGGTCCATGTGGGCCCAGGGCCATGGGAGACACAGAACAAGATAAATGAATCTATGTTATCCCAGCTGTCCTCCATGTCGCAATCCCTGGAGGTACTGACCAGGAGACTGGACAATCCAGCTGCTCCTTCACATTACTCCAGAGTGTCTCCTGCCTCAACTACGAGACCCCTTAAGCGGACTCGACGTGAGGATTCACCCGAGCTCCAAACACTCTCTGAAGGGGAGGGTCTCTCTGAGGGGGATGAGGATGATGGGGGTTCATTACTCGGGTCCGTGTCAGAACCACCAGAGGGGGTGGAGGATCTGGTGTCCTCCATCAACGAGACTCTGCGTCTCGTGACACCCCCTGAGGAGGTGAACGTTCACCCGAAGGAGGTCTACCAATGGCTGCGGCCGGAGGCTAGACCAAGTGGTTCCTTTATGGACCACACTAACTTTGGAAGGGTGGTTAGAGCGCCCAGGATTCATCCTGGACGGCGTTATGTCCGTAAATCCAAGGACAATCGCTTCCCCTTCCCTGAGGAGGTGCTTCAGGAGTGGTCGCAGTCCCCTAAGGTGGACGCTTCCATGACCAGGATTGCTGCACGCTCCCTGTTTTCTGCCTCTGATAGCTCCTCATTGAAGGATGCGACTGATAGACAGGTCGAGCAACTCGCCAAGTCTTCTTATGAGGCTGTGGGGTCTTCATTTGCCCCTAATTTTGCCACGGTCTGGACTCTGCAGGCGATCACCTCCTGTCTGGATGGTATCGCGGATCTGGCAGGGTCCAGTTCAGAAGTCCTGGCGCTTACTGATAGAGCAAGGGCCTATGCGGATTACGCCAGGACGGCAGTACTGGAAACTGCGAATCGCTCTGCTGTGGCTTCAGCCAACGCTATAGCGATCCGCAGGCTATTGTGGCTGCGTCTTTGGGACTCAGATGCCACGTCTAAGAAGATTTTACAGAATCTTCCGTTCTCTGGCGACAGGCTTTTTGGTACCGAACTGGACAAGCTGATTAAGGATTCTGCTGAGTCAAAGATTCCACAGAATAAACCTAAGCCACGGTATACTGTGAAAAGGAACCCAAAACAGTGGTCCTTTCGATCCAGTTCACAGCCATCAGCACCGTCTGCCCGTGCGGACAGAGGGAACAAGTCCTCTACTCAGTGGCGTCCCAAGGGTCGCCAGAAGAAGCCGGCGGGGGCAGCGGCTGCCACCCCCAAACCCGCTTCCGCATGACTCGCGCTCTCCTCCTGCCTCCCCACAGGTAGGGGGCCGCCTGTCTCTTTTTCGGGACAGATGGCTACTCCAGGTCCAAGATCAGTGGGTACGAGATATAGTCTCCAGAGGCTACAGGATAGAGCTGACATCGCAGCCGACACACCGATTCCATCGATCGGTCCCATCTCCAGAAAAAGCTCAAGCTTTTCATCTGGTGTTGGAGGGACTCCGCAGAGACGGAGTAGTGGTCCCAGTGCCTTCCGGGGAGAGGTTCCGGGGTTTCTACTCCAACCTCTTTATCGTCCCAAAGAAGGACGGCTCTTTTCGCCCGGTTCTGGACCTCAAGTTGTTCAATCGTCACGTGTTGGTTCGGAAGTTCCGCATGGAATCCCTGCGCTCCGTGATCGCGGCTGTGTCACAGGGGGACTTCCTAGCGTCTATAGATATCCGGGACGCTTACCTTCACGTGCCCATTGCACCAGCTCATCAACGCTGGTTAAGATTCGCAGTGGGGGACGAACACTACCAGTTCGTGGCTCTCCCTTTCGGGCTGGCCTCGGCTCCGCGGGTGTTCACAAAAGTGATGGCCTCTATGATGGCTCTCCTGCATGTGCAGGGACATGCCGTCATCCCTTATCTAGACGACCTTCTGGTCAGGGCGCCATCGGAGCACCTGTGTCGGGTGAGCCTAGAGGCGACCATGAAGTCTCTGGAGCATTTTGGGTGGCTTCTCAATGTTCAGAAGTCGACCCTGGTTCCGACCCAGTCACTGACATATCTGGGCATGGACTTCCACACAGACTCAGCTCTGGTGTCTCTGCCACGAACCAAACAGTTGGCCATCCATTCCGGAGTACAGCAGGTCCTCCTGGCACCACAGTCATCCATACGGGTGTTGATGAAGTTGGTGGGACGTATGGTGGCATCAATAGAGGCGGTGCCTTTCGCACAATTTCGCCTCCGTCCTCTCCAGCTGGAGATTCTCCGCAGATGGGACAAGAGGACGATTTCTCTGAATCGGCTGGTGACCCTTTCTCAACCGACCAGAGATTCCCTGCAGTGGTGGCTACTGCCACATCACTTGTCTCGGGGCCGGTCTTTCATCAAACCATCTTGGGTGGTGGTGACCACCGACGCCAGTCTGACGGGCTGGGGGGCGGTGTTCTTACACCACAGGGCCCAAGGCCTCTGGACTCAGTCGGAGTCGGCGTTGCAGATCAAGGCGATCTATCTGGCGCTCCTGGCGTTTCAGAAATTCCTCTCAGGACAACCCATTCGGGTTCAGTCCGACAATGCGACGGCCGTCGCATATATAAATCATCAGGGAGGAACCAGGAGTGCACAGGCTCTGGCCGAAGTCCACCGCATCCTATCCTGGACGGAGGACAACAACTGCCTGATTTCCGCAGTTCACATCCCAGGAGTCGAAAACTGGGAGGCCGACTATCTGAGCCGGCAGGGGATAGACGCCGGAGAGTGGTCTCTTCATCCGGACGTCTTCCGAGACGTCTGCAGCAGATGGGGCACTCCGGATGTGGACCTGATGGCCTCACGGCTGAATCATCAGGTGCCGCAATACATGGCGAGGTCGTGGGATCCTCAGTCTCTGGGAGCGGACGCTCTGATCCTGAGTTGGTCCAGATTTCTTCTGCCATATGTGTTCCCGCCTCTAGCTCTGATTCCCAAGGTTTTGTGGAAGATCAGGACGGAGTGCAAGGTGGCCATTCTGGTGGCTCCGGATTGGCCCAGGAGGTCCTGGTATCCAGACCTGTGGCAGCTGTCAGGCGGACACAGGTGGGCTCTTCCAGAACGCGCAGATCTTCTCGCGCAAGGCCCATTTTTCCACCTCAATTCCAGGGCCCTCAGGTTGACTGCATGGCTCTTGAGGCCTGGCTGCTGACATCCAGGGGTTTCTCCTCTACAGTGGTTGACACTATGAATCGGGCTAGGAAACCTGTTTCGCGGAAGATATACCACAGGACGTGGAAAATCTTTTTCGCCTGGTGTACTTCTGGTAGACGGTCACCTTGGCCTTTGTCGATTCCGACGCTGTTGGCTTTCCTTCAGTCGGGTTTGGAGCTGGGCTTATCCCTTAGCTCTCTGAAGGGTCAGGTGTCGGCGCTGTCTGTGCTATTTGACAGACGTTTGGCGCTCCTACCGAAGGTCCGTCAATTCCTACAGGGGGTGTCTCGAGTGGTTCCGCCATATAGACGACCACTGGACCCTTGGGACCTCAACATAGTCCTAGCGGCACTTCAGAAGCCGCCGTTTGAACCGCTAAGAGAAGTTCCTCTCTCTCGTCTATCACAGAAAGTGGTCTTTTTGGTGGCGATTACGTCTCTGAGAAGGGTCTCAGAATTAGCTGCACTGTCGTGCAAGTCACCCTTCCTGGTGGTTCACCAAGACAAGGTGGTCTTACGCCCACGGCCAGAATTCTTGCCTAAGGTGGTGTCCACTTTTCACCTGAACCAAGAGATTGTGCTTCCATCATTTTGTCCCGCTCCCGTTCACCAGGTTGAGCGCGACCTTCACACTCTGGATCTCGTGAGGGCTGTGTGCATTTATGTGTCCAGAACTGCCTCCTTCCGGAGTTCTGACTCTTTGTTTGTCCTTACGGCGGGTCGCTGTAAGGGGTCCACGGCATCAAAATCTACCTTGGCCAGATGGATCAAGGTGCCCATTCAGGAGGCCTACCGTTCTTCCGGTCTGCCTCTCCCGTGGGATTGAAGGCGCACTCGACTAGAGCTGTCGGTGCCTCCTGGGCTTTGCGACATCGAGCTTCTGCTCTTCAGGTGTGTCAGGCAGCCACATGGTCAAGCCTGCATACTTTTTTCTAAGCACTATATGGTGCATGCCCATGCCTCTGCGGATGCAAGTCTGGGCAGGCGGGTCCTCCAGGCGGCGGTTGCCCACCTTTGAAGAGGGGGACCATGTGTTATCCGTCTTTTGAGGAACTCTTCCCGCCCTGGGGTATTGCTTTAGGACATCCCCATTGTCTGGGTCTCCCATTATGATGACCAGAAAAAAGAGAATTTTGTTTACTTACCGTAAATTCTTTTTTCTTTAATCATCAATGGGAGACCCAGCACCCACCCAGTGTTCCGTTGGTTGTTGTCACATTTGACTTGTTCCCAGTTGGAACAATTTATTCCGGGTTGTTGGACCGTTTGTTCACGGTTTTTTCTCCCGAGGTTTCGGGTGTGGTTCTTTTGTGTCTCCTCGCAGCTTATGGACCAAACTGAGGATATTCCCTGCGGTAGGGGTTTATAAGCGGAGGGGGCGGTGTCTACAAACTTGTAGTACCTAGTGTGGCCTCCGGAGGGCAGTGCCCTTAACCCCATTGTCTGGGTCTCCCATTGATGATTAAAGAAAAAAGAATTTACGGTAAGTAAACAAAATTCTCTTTTTTTGGGCAAAGGCATCAACATAGTTTACAGGAAAAAAAAAAAGAGGCATTCAAAGAAAAGAACACGGTCCCTACAGTAAAACATGGCGGAGGTTCCCTGATGTTTTAGGGTTGCTTTGCTGCCTCTGGCACTGGACTGCTTGACCATGTGCATGGCATTATGAAGTCTGAAGACTACCAACAAATTTTGCAGCATAATGTAGGGACCAGTGTGAGAAAGCTGGGTCTCCCTCAGAGGTCATGGGTCTTCCAGCAGGACAATGACCCAAACCACACTTCAAAAAGCACTAGAAAATGGTTTAAGAGAAAGCACTGGAGACTTCTAAGGTGGCCAGCAATGAGTCCAGACCTGAATCCCATAGAACACCTGTGTAGAGATCTAAAAATGGCAGTTTGGAGAAGGCACCCTTCAAATATTAGGGACCTGGAGCAGTTTGCCAGAGAAGAATGGTCTAAAATTCCAGCAAAGCATTGTAAGAAACTCATTGATGGTTACCGGAAGTGGTTGATCGCAGTTATTTTGGCTAAAGGTTGTGCAACCAAGTATTAGGCTGAGGGTGCCAATACTTTTGTCTGGCCCATTTTTGGAGTTTTGTGTGAAATGATCAATGTTTTGCTTTTTGCTTCATTCTCTTTTTTCATTGAAGACAAATTAAATGAAGATAATAATACCAAAGAATTTGTGATTGCAATCATTTTCAGGAAGAAACTGAGTATTATCTGACAGAATTGCAGGGGTGTCAATACTTTTGGCCACAACTGTAATATATACAGTGTATTTTTTGGATTATAAGACGCACTTTTGTTCCCCCAAATTTTGGGGGAAAGTGTTAGGTGCATTTTATAATCCGAATGTACGGTAGATACTGCAGGGGAGGGTGGGGGGCGGCTCTGGAGCGTGTCAGGGGGCTGAAGGAGGCTGGCTGCAAGCTGCAGGAGGCCGCGGGAGGTCACATGCTCCCGCTTATTAGCCTTATATAAAATACTCTGCACGCGCTCTCCATCACCTCGGTGCTGAAACTGCGCTGACTTATGGACTGGGGGAGCGGCGCATATTATATGTTTCTGTACCCCCCATGCTGGATATGGCCCCCCCATCATTCTGTATGGCCACCCATGCTGCTGCCCATACTAAAATAGCAAACCGCTCATTACTTACCCTCCGGCGCTGTGCTCTGTCTCTCTCTGGCTTCCCCGAGACTCAGGAAGTGCTGCAAGCAGGGAGACACGGAGCACAGCGCCGGAGGGTAAGTAAAGAGTGGTTTGTTATTTTAGTATGAACAGCAGCAGAGCAGGGGGATGCCATCACAGGGGGCCATTATCCAGCACTGGGGGGACATGTGCCAGCGCAAGGGGGCTATATCCAATATATGGGGTCCATATCGAGGTTGGGGTGACTACATCCCAGGGTGAGAGACCATGTTCCAGAATGAGGGAGCTATGTGGGACATATATATGATTTGTAAGACGGAAACTGGCATTATAAAATGGACCCCATTTAAAGAGATCCTGTCACCCCCAAAACACCTCATAAGCTATTAAAACATGTCCCTACAGCCTATTAAAACATGTCCCTACAGCATATTATCACTTATCCTACACTCCTTTTTGCTCAGAAATGCATGTAATGAAAATGTAGAAAAACGTTATTTAACTCAGTCATTATCCATGTTAATGAGAGGTGGCTATATTCATAGTCACCCAGGCGGGCTCTCCTCAAAATATCACGCCTTAATAGGCGTGATCTTGAACACAATGTATTTAGAGCCTCCCCGCTCTCTGTGACGGCGGGGCTGCAATGCAGCTGTAATGACGCGAATCATGTCATTTCTGACATCGGGTGATGTGTGTACACCCAAGCCGCCCTGTTAGTTTCAAGCACCGCATTGCGCATGAGTGCTGGAGGCATAACAGAGTGGTGCGGGTGTACACACGTCACCCGATGCCAGAAATGACGTGATTCGCGTCATTACAGGCGCATTGTAGCCCCGCCAGCACAGAGGAGAGCGGGGAGGCGCTGAATAGATTCTGTGTTCAAAATCACGCCTATTAAGGCGTGATATTATGAGGAAGAGAGCCCGCCTGGGTGACTAGGAATACAGTAGCCACTCATTAACATGGATAATAAGTAAGTTCAATAACGTTTTTCTACATTTTCACTACATGCATTTCTGAGCAAAAAGGAGTGTAGGATAAGTGATAATATGCTGTAGGGACATGTTTTAATAGCTTATGAGGCGTTATGGGGGTGACAGGATTCCTTTAACATTAAAAATGATTTTCTCTTTTCCTTCACCAAATTTGGGAATGTGTCTTATAATCAGCTGCGTCTTATAAAGCGAAGAATACGGTATACATTATATGATATCTATACTTAGTCAATATGAAGAAAGATGATCAGGGCACTAGGCGGTACTAACAGTCAGGTCCGTGATAACCTCCCGTTAAGGCAAATTCCCCTACGGTGGTGCACAGCCAAAGCACCAAATCAAACAACCAAATTGAAGAAGAAGCGGCACTCACCGCAGTAATACAGATCCTTTATTCCATGATTCTAGAAACGGACAGGGTGCAGGGAGGAGTCCACAGGGGGCCAACGGACAACGACGCCGTTTCGCGACAGTTGTCGCTTCTACGGGTCCGGATATGCTGGAATGAGCAGGTCTCCATGTTAAATACATGTGGCCTAATGCATCACTTCCTGCTGGCCAGCTCCAAATTTGAAGCAGCCAACTTTAACCACAATTGTCAGAACAAAGTGCAAAAACAGACAACACAATTAAAACAAACAAACCTATAACAAAAAGGTTTCTAGACACTTACAGCAAAGTCCACAAAGGGACTGATAACGGGTACTCCCACGGTACCCGTTATCAGTCCCTTTGTGGACTTTGCTGTGTCTAGAAACCTTTTTGTTATAGGTTTGTTTGTTTTAATTGTGTTGTCTGTTTTTGCACTTTGTTCTGACAATTGTGGTTAAAGTTGGCTGCTTCAAATTTGGAGCTGGCCAGCAGGAAGTGATGCATTATTGCGGTGAGTGCCGCTTCTTCTTCAATTTGATATCTATACTTATATTTTACTTCATATCCTGTGTAAACCAGTTACAACCGGTTATATAGTGAAAAATGCTGTGGTGTGGCACCCCTTGAAAAGACACCCTGAAATGGAAGGAGAATGTCCGAGAAGAAAGTCAGAACCATATAAAACAGGACTTCTAGCAAGATCCAACAGGCCAGCTGACCCTGGAGTCTTTGACTTGGGTACTATGGCAACCATCATATTCGCGGTGGTACAATGGTGTTAGAGGATCTTTTAACCACTTAAATGTTGTTATTGACATTAGTATGGAAGGGGTTAATTGATCTATCAGTTTCAAAACCAGTCGGGACTGTCTCAGGGTGTCGACTGTCATATACAACTGTCACCCCAGGAATTTTGCCCGCAGAGGAGCACTATTCACTTATTCCTCATCACGGTTTTAAAACAATAAGTGAATAAGGCCCCTAAATACCCACTGTTTGATGGTTAATCTCTTTTTATTAATTATAGAGAAAAGGGTAAAACAGTACATGTCATACAAATAAGTATAAATATAATTCAAAACATCAAATGAGGAATACACCGTTGAGTCAGCAAAACAAAATGTCATTCAATATACAATCATGGAGAGAAACACCCTCCTTAGGTGTAAGGTGATCTGTGTCTTGATCCAAAACCGTAAATAGGGGAGCATGAGACCCCTACCCTAATCTATGGACCTCTGAACTAGAGGGAGTTGGTATATTCTCGAAAAATATAATAGTAACTAACTCCTTTTTGTCAAGTTGGACAGTAGTAAACGTGTCGCTGATGATGTAACACTTATTGACTCCGTACTGACAACATAGCATCAGTGAAAATTAGGCGTCGCAGTGTCATCAGGAAGTTCAGTCCCTCTTGAATAGATTTGTCTCTAACGGCATCCCTCTTGGTGACAGGTATGAAACTCTTATCAATATTGCTAGAGCTTTCATAAAGGGATAAACCAACAGGTAGTCCCAAAAACTAAAGCTAATAAATAGTCTAGAGTGGGTAAAAAGAAAGTTAAGTGAAGAGAGAGAGAAAAAAAAGAAAAAAGAAAAAAAAAAAAAAAAAAAAGATATATTAGGAGGGAAAATATCGGGTCTAGAAATGAAGGGGATGGGTCTAAAGAGGGGAGAGAAAAAGGGTTAAGAGAGACCTCGAGCCCATGCTGACCATTTATCATACCATCTAATCAACCTCAGAGGGAATTCTCCCCAAGACAATCGAGTCTTGGTAAAGAATCCATTCAGTCCAGGTCACTGAGAATTTGTCACGAGAACCTGAAGCATCAGCCGTCAATTCCTCCATTCTAAATAAGTCCGTCATCTCCTTGAACCAGTCAAGTAAGGAAGGTACTTGAGGGGTTTTCCAGAATCTCGGAATTAGTGTACGGGCGGCTGAGACACAGAAACGAAGTATATCTTTCTTGTTAAGCCCAATAGGACCCGGAAGGATGGATAATAGAGCTACTTCAGGGCAACATTTAACCTGTTTACCAGTTATTCGTGTGTAAGTGCCGAACACCTCAGACCAGAACCACTGGATCTCATCACAACTCCACCAAATGTGGAGCATCATCCCTGGTGCTTTCCCACAACGCCAACATCTGTCCGAAATTTCAGGGAACACACGGAGTAAATCTACAGGGCATAAGTACCATCTGGTGAGCAGTTTGTAACTCTTCTCTTGTGCGATACAGGCACTGGCTAATTTGTGTGTAAATAAAAAGCATTTCTGCCACTCGTTGACAGCGATGTTCCTGTTTAATTCCCTTTCCCAAGACCGCTGGAAGTGTAAGGTGTCCTGGTTGTGTAGGGCAGAGGTCCCCAACTCCAGGCCTCAAGGCCCACCAACAGTGCATGTTTTCAGGATCTCCTTGGTATTGCACAGGAGTTGGAATCATCACCTGTGCAGATGATCACATTAACACCTGTGCAATACTAAGGAAATCCTGAAAACCTGCACTGTTGGTGGGCCTTGAGGCCTGGAGTTGGGGACCTCTGGTGTAGGGAACCTAAAGCCAGGTATAAGGTCGAAATTTTGCGTTTCGGGGGGGAAAGTCCTGTTGAAACAATCTCTCCAGCGTATTTGGTGTCGATCTCACCCTGCACTCATTTCCGGACGGGAATAGGAATGATTTGTATTGGAGGAATTCAAACCATCTAAGAGGTCTAGTAGGCTCTATAGATTGGATCTCCCTCATTGAGGGTAAATCCCCGTTGGAAAGGGTCTGTCCCATTCGGGTGTCGTTCACACTCTGCCAGCACAGAAATCTTTGGCGAGAGGACTAAGTTTGCCATCTGTAAACAATGTTTTGGTTACTGAGTGCCACACTTGTATAGTGGTCTTGGTCATGTCAGAAAGGGGGGGTAGTCCTTTTATATCCCTGCGGGGAATCCAGAGTAGATGTCTTAGCGGGATCTCCAGACCATCCTGCTCCACCTCCACCCATTTCTTGTTGGATGTACCATAGTGCCAATCAATGGCTCTGGTAAGAGAAGAGGCTAAAAAGGATCTATGAATATTGGGCAAACGGACCCCTCCTCTAGATCTAGGTAAGGAAAGTATATGGATCCCCAACCTAGATTTCTTCCCATTCCAGGTAAATTTAATAATGAGTGATTGTATTTTAGCAAAAAACATTTTGTCCGGGGGAATAGGCACTGTTTGAAAGATGTACAGGATTCGAGGTAGAACATCCATTTTAATAACGTTCATTCTCCCTGAACCAGAATACTCACTGTTTTAATGGGTATTGCAGTCGTTAAATATTTTAATCTCAAAATCTGTTTAATCACATACATAAGTTCACTTCACAAGTGTTTCTGGTATGGGGGCCTCCGTATACGTGACACGTTTTTCACAGATGCTACACATACCCATGATAACCTATGGTGCTACCTACATGTCCATGTTTTCACATGGTGGTATGTGTTTTTTTTCCAGCAGCATCACTAAAAAGGGCCAATACAATTCTATAGGTCCATGTAAATTCATACAGCAAATGGCTAGCATCCGTGTGATATATGCATTTAACATTGGAAGTATAGGTTTTCAAATTTAATTTTCTATATTCATACCATAGAAAAAGGGTATACGGATGATACACGTTTTTAAAAACATGCATGCAGATGGCTAATTAAAATAAACATGGATGGTAAACGTACATGTTTTTATCAGGGTGTGTGAAGGAAGGCCTAATGTTGTGTAAGCACCATTATAGTCCTATGCAATTTCTCTTCAGCTTTGCTGGCTCAAACAGGAACCATTGGGCAGAGCACTGCTACTTCCATCAATATAAGTCTTTGACTGTGGCTCTACAGACTGATATTAAAGTGACTTCCAGTGTATACATAGAGCCCTGTGTGAGCTGGTTTGTTTGTTTTCAGGTTGTGTGGGCCAGAAGAGGACCGGAGAGATGGTGGAAACTGGGATTGTTGAGTATTTTAATGCAGTTACACATCCTTAGATAAGTAATTAAGATGGATTATGAAATTTGAAAAAAAGCTGTCTCAAATTTTAAAATCAGTGTATTCTGTAACGGTTCTATTCATAATGTATTTCTGTTTTCCGTCAGAGGTATACATTGGGAGGGTTTCACAACATATACCAACCATTGACTTCCTTGTGCCCCCCCCCCCAATAAAAAAAAAAAAAAACAAAAAAAAAACACTATCATGTGTCAGAAGTACAGGGTGTGTTGTTTTTTTGCCTCCATCGGGAGAATGCAAATAAGTCTATAGGTGCATCTCAATGAATTAGAATCTCATCAAGAAGTTAATTTTTTTTCAGTTAATCAATACAAAAAGTGAAACCAGTGTCATTACAGAGTGAATTTTTTCAAGTGTTTATTTCTGTAAATGTTCATGACTATAGCTTACAGCCAATGAAACCTCAAAGTTTAAGAAAAACAAAGTCAAAGAAAATTAAAGTCATGAGCATGAAGAGTTAAAAACCGCGCTGCTGTATTCCACAAGACATAAAAAACGGTGAATATAATATTGATTTATTAGTCAACCACGTTTCAGGGCTCCCTGAAACATGGCAATATGGTATTGATTTGTCCTGAGGAAACATGTTGACTAGTAAATCAATATTATATTCACCCTTTGTCTCTTGGAATACGGCAGTGTGGGTTTTTTAACCCTTCATCCTCCCTACTCTATATGTACCATGCTGGGGACTGCAGCAGCCATGATTTGCTTTTTTTTTTTTTTTTTTTTTTTATAGTGGTTGTGACTCTCACAACCACACAAGGTGAAGCCTCTGATACCTATTTAGGTAATATTTTATCTCTCAGGCCCTTCAGCTTCCCAAGTTAAATTTTCTGAGATGATAACCTTTGGGTTTTCATTGGCTGTAAACCATACTCATCCACATAAACACTTGAAATGGATCTCTGTATGTAATGACTCTATTTAATATACACTGTGTGCAGAATTATTAGGCAAATTATATTTTGATCACATGATACTTTTTATACATGTTGTCCTACTCCAAGCTGTATGGGCTTGAAAGTCAACTACCAATTAAGTAAATCAGGTGATGTGCAACTCTGTAATGAGGAGGGGTGTGGTCTAATGACATCAACACCCTATATAAGGTGTGCTTAATTATTAGGCAACTTCCTTTCCTTTGGAAAAATGGGTCAGAAGAGAGATTTGACAGGCTCTAAAAAAAGTCCAAAATTGTGAGATGTCTTGCAGAGGGATGCAGCAGTCTTGAAATTGCCAAACTTTTAAAGTGTGATCACTGAACAATCAAGCGTTTCATGGCAAATAGCCAACAGGGTCGCAAGAAGTGTGTTGAGCAAAAAGGCGCAAAATAACTGCCCATGAATTGAGGAAAATCAAGCGTGAAGCTGCCAAGATGCCATTTGCCACCAGTTTTGCCATATTTCAGAGCTGCAGCATTACTGGAGTATTAAAAAGCACAAGGTGTGCCATACTCAGGGACATGGCGAAGGTAAGAAAGGCTGAAAAACGACCACCTTTGAACAAGAAACATAAGATAGAACGTCAAGACTGGGCCAAGAAATATCTTAAGACTGATTTTTATAAGGTTTTATGGACTGATGAAATGAGAGTGACTCTTGATGGGCCAGAGGCTGGATCAGTAAAGGGCAGAGAGCTCCACTTCTGACTCAGACGCCAGCAAGGTAGAGGTGAGGTACTGGTATGGGCTGGTGCCATCAAAGATGAACTTGTGGGACCTTTTCGGGTTGAGGCTGGAGTGAAGCTCAACTCCTGGACCTACTGCCAGTTTCTGGAAGACAATTTCTTCTAGCAGTGGTACAGGAAGAAGTCGGTATCGTTCAAGAAAAACATGATTTTCATGCAGGACAAAGCTCCATCACATGCATCCAACTACTCCACAGTGTGACTGGCCAGTAAAGGTCTAAAAGAAGAAAAAATAATGACATGGCCCCCTTGTTCACCTGATCTGAACCCGATAGAGAACCTGTGGTCCCTCCTAAAATGTGAGATCTACAGGGAGGGAAAACAGTACACCTCTCGGAACAGTGTCTGGGAGGCTGTGGTGGCTGCTGCACGCAATGTTGATCATAAACATATCAAGCAACTGACAGCATCTATGGATGGAAGGCTGTTGAGTGTCATCATAAAGAAAGTGGCTGTATTGGTCACTAATTTTTTTTGTTTTTGCATGTCAGAAATGTTTTTTTTTTTCTAATTTTTGTGTATTAATTTACCCGGTGAAAATAAACAAGTGAGATGGGAATATATTTGGTTTTTATTAAGTTGCCTAATAATTCTACACAGTAATAGTTACCTGCACAAACAGATATCCTCCTAAGATAGCCAAATCTAAAAAAAAAACACTCCAACTTCCAAAAATATTAAGCTTTGATATTTATGAGTCTTTTGGGTTGATTGAGAACATAGTTGTTGATCAATAATAAAAATAATCCTCTAAAATACAACTTGCCTAATAATTCTGCACACAGTGTATGTGTTTCACTGTATGTATTGCATTACTGAACTAAAATATCATCAAAAAGTTAATTTAATTAATTGAAATGGACCTGTGTGTGGCTGGAACATATGCTGAACATGCGCATGGTTGACAATGCATCATTTGTTACAATTACGTTGAAACGCTAAATGATACAAAACACAATTTTTTATTTAAAAAAAAAAAAAACACTACTAAACAGTTTTACAAATCATGGCAAAGTAATTGCAGCTACAATGTCACAAATGAATGCGATACTTCTCACATGAGGGTACAGGTTGCATTTCTTTAACTAAAATTCAAAATGTCCCCTATTTTTATTATGCTGACATATACCCATCTTGGCACAAAATACGACTCCTACATGGAATCTCATTATGACTAATATTAGCCAGCCTGACATTTTCATTCTGTACCCGTGTTAACCTGTGTTCTAAATTTACCTAAACTGAAATTAAAGCATGATATGGAGAACTGCAGGTGGCATCAAGTATGACATTTAAAATATCAGTAGTAAAATGGGTCATATAAGTGGTAAAGCCTTTAGGATAGCAGGCCATAATCCCATATATTCTGCAAATAGGACTCTTTACTTGGAGTAAATACAGCCTTCCTTAAAGGGTTATTCTAGGGCCTGTCATTCATATTAGCATGTTCCTTTTAATTGTATTGTGAAGGAGGAGTGGGGTAGCCTTCCCAGCCTGTGCGCCCTCATCCACTTGTCTTTCCCAGAAAGTTTCTATTAGAAGATAAGCCCGATTTCTCTCTCTTGCTCATATAACTTGAGGTCTGTCTGGTTGGTGGCCTAGAGTTGGGGACCATCCATATGAGATCACCTTGTTATGGTTGGATGGTTTTTTACACTTTTTCATCAAAAAATGTTGACCAAGTACATCATGTTTTTTTTATGTGTATAGCAATAGTGGAGCACATGTTTTTATTAATCTCAATATGCCTGAGGGAGTGTGTGTACTCGAGCATTATGTCACTTTATACTATTTGGGATGCAAGCAACTGTCCTATTTTACAAAATGAAGATGTGACCTCATAGCGAGGCCCAGAGCCCTTTAAGAATACCTTATTACAGATCTGTAACATCGCTGTGTACAAAAGACATTATTCGCATATCCAAAAACAAATCTCAAACATGGTGTATTTGTAAAAGTAAAACCATTATTTGCCATCTCTGTGCCAATGCCTTCAGCATTTGGTATCCACGTGGTAGGTTTACAAGTGGCAATGTGATGTTTGCACTTTGTTCTTTTGTAAAACTGACAGAATACATTCCTGCATTTACCGTATATACTCAAGTATAAGCCGACCCGAGTATAGGCCGAGGCCCCTAATTTTACCCCCAAAAACTGGGGAAACCTGTTGACTAGAGTATAAGCCTAGGGTGGGAAATGTAGCACTCCCCCGTCCTGTTATAATCCTAATCACTGTAGATAGCCCTTCAAAATGGTGTATATAGCCCCTCATAATATCGTGCCTCCATCACTAGTATATAGCGCCCCCATTACTGGTATATAGCCCCCATCACAGTACATAGCCTCCATTATTGGTATATAGCCCCCATCCCTGGCAGGGCTCCCTATCCTAGCAGGGCTCCCCCTATCCCTGGCAGGGCTCCCCCATGCCTGCAGGGCTCTCCTCTGGTAGGGCTCCCCCATCCTTTAAGTGCTCCATGCAGCCGCCGCCATAAAATAACAAACGTTCTTACTCACCCTTCCGACGCTCAGCACGGTCTGCGGGCTCCAAGCGTCCTCCCTCCGGTCTGCCGGCTTCTAATCATGTGACCGCGACGCAGCCGCGATGACGTCACTGAAGCGCCGGTCACATGATTAGTAGCCGGAAGACCGGAGAGAGGACGCTTGGAGCCCACAGACAGTGCGGAGCGTCGGAAGGGTGAGTAAGAACGTTTGTTATTTTATAGTGGCGGCAGCATGGAGCACTTAACAAAGGATGGGGGAGCCCTACAGGGGGGAGGCAAGTAAATATGCACTGCTCCCCCTGCCGCTGATTGACAGGGGGATGCAGTGCATATTTAATGAGCGGGCCCACGCGACCGCCCGCTCACTCTGCAGCCTCCCCCCACCTCCTCCAGCCCCCGGTCACCAGCCCCCACACTCAGGCTCGAGTATATAGTGTATAGACTCGAGTATAAGCCGAGGGGGGCACTTTTCAGCACAAAAATTGTGCTGAAAATCTCGTCTTATACTCGAGTATACACGGTATGATAAAAGCATTACATACATACCGCAACCTTCTTTCCATACAAAAAAAAAGTCAGCAAAAACATTTAAATTACAAAAACCATGCATATCCTTTGATTAAAAAAAAAAAAAAAATAGGACATTTCTTTATAATATTGTCCTATCCATTACTTACTGGTTTACAGATATACCCAGAGCCAGACTAATACAATAAAAACAACAATGCCCAAAATTCTAGGCATCGAAGATCTACCTAATGAGCCATTATTTTTCATGTCTTCCAATTGTTGAATGGCAGGATACTCCCTCTCCCCACCCCCCCACCCCCCACCCCAAAAAAACAATATAATTAATGCTTGTTGTGGAACTTTGATGAGAAGGCACAGAGAGTGGGTTGCTGGTTATAAGTAATGCAGCATTAGAGCTCATCCCGGATCTTCAGAGTAGGCAGTGAGAAGCTGGGTTACACAACAAGCTGTCATCCTTATGTTCGGCTGATTTTTTCTGGAGGCATAAAGCCAGAGTCACCAAGCATCCTCAAAGAGACATTACCACTGGGACGGACCACCAAATAGGTAATGCTGCCATTGTTAAGAGACATGCGGAGCCAGGCTTCAGGGGGTAGCTGTAAGGCCCTATGCAGAAACAAAACCAAGACAAAATCACATTACTACAGTCCTTTCTAACCTCCATCAACAATTAATCACAAATTTTTGCAACCCGAATAACCGTTATACCCATTCATCCAGCCTCTGAATGCAACAAACTTTCATACATCCATGACCTCTTCATCACTAACAAACTTTGCTTCCTTAGCATCACTAAAACCTAGCTCACCCCGTGTGACATAGCCTCTCAGCTGCACTATCTTATGGTGGATTCCATCTTTCTCACACTCCTCACCCTAACAACAAACATGGTAGAGGAGTTGGCTTGTTGCTGTTTGATAACTGCTCCTTTACCAAAATTCCACTGCTATCCACGGTTATGCTTTCTCTCTTTGGAGTTGCACTTGGTCCGCATCCATTTCCTCTCCAACCTCCAGCTGGCTGTCATTTACCACCCCCCAGGACCAGCTACCACTTTTCTTGACCACTTCACCACCTGGCTACTTCATTTTCTTTCCAATGACATCCCCACTATCATCATGGTGACTTCAACATCCTTATTGACACTTCCCATCCAGCTGCCTCTAATCTTTTATCACAACTTCCTCCTTTGGCCTTAATCAATGGTCCTCCTCAGCCACTCACAAAGATGGCCACACGCTGGACCTTATCTTATCTGGACCACATCTGTTCCCTATCTAACCACTCAAACTCAATTCTCCCCCTGTCTGATCACAACCTACTTGCATTCTCTTCCCTCTTTTCTCCTACTACACAGCCCCACTCCACAAACTAACTCATCCTTGCAGAAATCTTGACACCTTGATTTACTTTCATTCTCTGAATCCCATCTCCCTCTCAAACAAACCTAGCTTCATTACATGATATAGATGATGCCACCTTATATACCGTAACACCACAATGACTGAAGCTCTTCATCTGGTACAATAGAGCAGGTGGGGAGAAGCCCCCAGGGAACCGCCTGACCAACTAGCCTCTTGTGTGACTCAATTCCCAATTGTATTACAGTTTTGCTCTCTAATGCTGTAGCATTTCAGAGTTAAATGTATGGCTGAAATCATGCAGCCACTGTTTGACACATGCTGCCTGATCCATGCAGAGCTATTAAAACCCAAAAATGTATGTGCAAAGTATTAAAAAACGTACACAATGGATAAGATTTATCTTCTGAAAACATCCTGTTGATTCATGCAGATAATCCACAACCTTTGACTTAACCCCTTAATGCCCATGATATTTGGTGGCTTTGAATTTTAATACAAAATATAAGAAAAAAATGATTATACATACACACACCAAAAATGAACAATGTTGCATTACCTGCATACAATATAGCGTATGACGTTAGCATGGCAAATAATGATCTCATAACTATCCTCTTCTTGTTTTGGTTCTGCTCGGTGAATGTAATTCCTAAATGCAGCCTCAATTCGGGGTCCATCCTCATAATACTGGTGGAGACATTAACATGGTCAGTTAACGTATAGTAATAGACACATTCTTCAGCTCCATACAGCCGTAGTATAGTACAGAGTCACTTACTAGATTCATATGAAATTGCTGTTATGGGAGAATCTCTACGGCATACGACTCCGCACTGAGCACCTTACAATGGAATACTCCTTAGCAATGTAATAGCTTGCACATGAGACCGAATCACAAAATGTAGCAGCAACTTTATTTCCCACCAGGAAAGTTAAACATGCAAAACCTTCAGAGTTCTCCGATAATTAGGACATGTCCTCCATTTCAATATGGATACCTCTCACCTCAACATCTGGTTTCCAGTGACAGACCGGGGGATCTGGTCTAATGGGAGCTCCTTCACGCAGTAAGTCAGAACTAGATTTTTGCACACCTGCAGAGGTTGATCAGAGCAAAACATAGTAGATGAAACATAAAAAAACGATAATTGAAGGAGGTACAATATGACACAAGTAGAGAATGGATTAGATTTAAGACAAGCTCACACTAGTGTATAACTTGGACGAGAAAAAAGGGGTTTCACTTGGACCCATGTTATTCAACGAAGCAGTGCAGATATGCGATTTTTTCTTCTCAACTGTATTAGCCCTGAGGAAAAAAAATTGCATCATTCTGCAAGGGGACGCGTAAATCAGATGGACTCACCTATTCGAGTCAATGGGAACAAGAAAAAAAAAACCTGGATGCCACACTGACCATCCTAATGGCATCTGGTTTTATGGATGCATTACCATGAATAACAGCTGCTAAGGGGAAAAAAAAAAAAAAAAAAAAAGGATTGCATATAAGTGGGGAAAAAAAAAAATCTCCATACTTTTTTGGATGAAAATAGGAGCAATTTTATAAGCTAGTTTGGGCATACCTTTCTTCTACTACTTGATACATAAAGTCTATGGAACCCCCATTATTGGGGGAACTGGGGTCGAGTTAGTGTTACTGTGTAATTAAAATTCAGGTGGATTATATAGACTGAAGTAGTGAACAATTAGTGAGTATAGAAATTAAGCATCATACAATTTAATTGTAGTGAGATCCATGGGCAAGATAAAATGGCATAACTCACTGCAAAATAATAATATCTTAATAGCTACAACCTACATTAGATTCATATTAGACAAACCCTAACATTTCTTCCATGACTGATGATCTTAATTGTATGAGGTTCTCCACATGTTTCCCCAATATCAGATGTTTGGAAGAGGCAAAGCATCATGTTTGCTGGATTTCAGAATATAAAATCTTTTTGTTCTTAAGAATTAAGCTGCGGCTTGCAGTGGAATGCTCCCATCTAAGTTGGGCTTCCAGAGAAAGAAACTACCATATATACTCGTGTATAAGCTGAGTTTTCAGCCCAAAAATTGGGCTGAAAAGTCCCCCCCTCGGCTTATACACGGGTCATACGGTATGCTGTGGGGGGGGGGGCTGCACCGGTAGCTGGAGGAGGCAGGAGGGGGCCGCGGTGACCGCAGGCGGTCACGTGGGGCCGCCTCATTAGTGCAATGAATATGCACGGCATCCCCCCGTCCATCAGCGGCGGGGGGATGCCATGCATATTGCACTACACAGCCCCCCTCCTTATTATGGGTCCCCCTGTGCAGTAATAAACAGCACCCCCCCTCCTTATCACATCTCCCCCAGGCTGCGGCAGCTGTCAAAATAACAAACACTTTATACATCACCTTCCGACGCAGCTCCTCCGGTCCACCGCTCGCCGGCTTCTTCTTCCTGCTTGCGCCAGTGTCATGTGACCGGGCGCAGGAGATGACGTCATTTCCTGCGCGCGGTCACAGAAGCCGGCACAAGAAGGAAGAAGAAGCCGGCGAGCGGTGGACCGGAGGAGCTGCGCCGGAAGGTGATGTATAAAGTGTTTGTTATTTTGGCAGCTGCCGCAGCCTGGGGGGGGGGGGGGGACATACTAAGGGGGGGCTGTTTATTACTGCACAGGGGGACCCATAATAAGGAGGGGGGGGCTGTGTGTTACTGGTGGGGGCCAGTATACCACCACTGGGGGGCCTGTTTACTACCACTGGGGCTGTATATACCACCACTGGGGCTGTATATACCACCACTGGGGCTGTATATACCTCTGGGGCTGCTGGATCCTACCACTGGGGCTGTATATACCTCTGGGGCTGCTGAATACTACCACTGGGGCTGTATATACCACTGGGGCTGCTGGATACTACCACTGGGGCTGTATATACCTCTGGGGCTGCTGTATACTACTACTGGGGCTGTATATACCACTGGGGCTGCTGTATACTACCACTGGGGCTGTATATACCACTGGGGCTGCTGGATACTACCACTGGGGCTGCTGGATACTACCTCTGGGGATGCTGTATACTACCACTGGGGCTGCCGTATACTACCTCTGGGGCTGCTGTATACTACGCTGGGGCTGCCGTATACTACGCTGGGGCTGCCGTATACTACCGCTGGAGCTGCTGTATACTACCGCTGGGGCTGCTGTATACTACCCTGGGGCTGCTGTATACTACCGCTGGGGCTGCTGTATACTACCTCTGGGGCTGCTGTATACTACCTCTGGGGCTGCTGTATACTACCTCTGGGGCTGCTGTATACTACCTCTGGGGCTGCTGTATACTACCTCTGGGGCTGCTGTATACTACCTACTGGGCTGCTGTATACTACCTCTGGGCTGCTGTATACTACCTCTGGGGCTGCTGTATACTAACTACTGGAGCTGCTGCTGTATATACCACTGGGGCTGCTGCTGTATACTACCACTGGGGCTGCTGTATATACCTCTGGGCTGCTGTATACTGTGCTGGGGTCCACCCTCGGCTTATACACGAGTCAATAGGTTTTCCAGGTTTTGGGGGCAAAAGTAGGGGGGTCGGCTTATACACGGGTCGGCTTATACATGAGTATATACGGTAAATGATGTATATTGCCAGCTTAGGGTGCTTCCTCATCTGTGGTTTTGCAAATCCGACAGAACTCTGGTATTTTTGCAAAAATCGCATCCATCACACTTGCGGCAAGATTGTGTTTTTTCTAATGCATTTGTATAGGACTTCCAGACGGCATTTGCAGCGAGTCTTAAAACCGCAGTTATTGGCAATTTTTGTCTGATGTCAGGAAGTGCCAGTATTGCTGGATCACGGCAAAAACACAAGTACCGCACATGTCAGGAATTCCAATAGAAAATGTATTAGGCAGAACACAATGCTGCCGCAAGTGTGCCGAATACGGTTTTGTTTTTGTTTTTTCAACGGCAAATCAGGCAAACCTATAGTTCAAAAGTTCCAGTTTGCCTGATCTGCCAGACCAGAACAGAAACGCAGATGTGAATGTACCCATAAGACTTTATGTACACAGACGTATTATGGCTCTAACACCGAGATTAAATAAAACAGATGAAGTCTCAGGTGATCTCAACTCCCGCCCAACACTTCCAGGTATTAAAGAGTAGCATCAGAGTGAAGAGCATCATGGGAACAGCTGAGGATAGTGGACCTACTATACAAACTATGAGGGATAATAAGAACAGAGTTCGACAGTACAAAATTATAAAATTATCCACATAAAATTTCGAGATGGGCAAACACTTGTTGAAAGGTGCATTTATCAACATTAAAAGCACAAAGATAAAGTTATCCCATTTCAGCATGTACATTAAATGGAAGCAAACTCTGGATTACAGAACAGGAGAAGAAGGACTTGGGTATTCTGGTTATAAGTAAACTGAGCAGCAGTACTCCGTGTCCGGTAGTAGCTGCAGAAGCAAACAAGATTTTACTTTGTATAAAAGAGATAAAATCCATGATCCCAATGTGATTACCCCTATTACGAATCACTTGTAAGACCACGTCTAGAATATGGGAACCAGATTTGGCCTCCACATTTTACAAGGATATTCAGAAGTTACAGTCAGTTCAAAGGTGGCGAATTAGATTTTTGCAAGGGATGGAAGGCCTACCGCAGAATGATAGACTGGAAAAGTTGGATTTGTTTAGTTTTGCAAAAAAGACATCTCAGATGTGATCTAATGTACATGTATCCATACATGTGTGGCCAATACAGAAAACTAACAAACACATGACTTATTCCTTCCAAATACCTTCCAAAGGACCAGGACACATTCATTACATGTGGAGGAAAGGCGATTCTGGCAGCTAAACAGGAAAGAGTTCTTTACAGTTAAAGAGAACCTGTCACCCCCCCTGGTGCTTTCCAAAGTGAAAGCACCACTGAATGTAGCGTCTATGCTGCATTCAGGGAAGGTGTGTACCATGTCTGTACCCCCCCCTGTAACCTGAAAAAAACACTTGGAAAGTTTAGAGTTAAGAGGTCCGAGGGGTTTATCTGATTATACTGTGCTTGCTGCCAGCCCTGTCCTCCCCACCTCCTGTCTGTGTTTGTGTCTGTGTGAGGAACCAAAGAGGAGGGCAGACCCGCACACAAGAGGATTGGGAACACACAGGCAGGAGGAGGGGAGAACTGTGCCAGCAGCAAGCACAGCATAGTCAGATAAACCCCTTGGACCTCTTAACTGTAAACTTTCCAGTGTTTTCTTCAGGTTACAGGGGGGAGTAGAGACATGGTACATACCTTCCCTGAATGCAGCATATTGCATTCAGTGGTGCTTTCACTTTGGAAAGCACTGGGGGGAGGGAGGGGGGGGTTGACAGGTTCACTTTAAAGCAGTCAGACTGGTCAACTGTGGAATGCCAGACCACATAAGATAATAATGGCAGACACTATAACAGCTTATATAAAAAGGGCTGGTTGCTCTTCTCACAACAAATGATATTGTGGATTTTGAATGATATAGCAATAGAGAATGTATAATTTGTGGAGAAAGGTAGAACTTGATAGGCCTTAAGGCCCAGTTACACACACAGATAATTGTGCAGAGATTGTTGGCAGATCTCTGGTTGCAGTGAAATCATGGACACATTGTTACATTTGTACACGGCCACGAAATGGAAATGGAATGTGTCCATGATTTCACTGCAACCAGAGATCTGCAAAACAATCTCTGCACAATTATCTGTGTGTGTAACTGGGCCTTAACTCTTATCAAGCTATGAAATTACGGGTCAGTAAACCTGACCTCCATAGCAGGAAAAATCTTCGAGCAAATTATCAAGGAACATTTACCTAGGCACCTGATATGAAGGCATTAATTAACCAGAGCCAGCCCGGCTTTAGGACTAATAAATCTTGCCAGACCAACCTTATTTCCTTCTACAACAAAGTCAATGAATGGTTGAACCAAGGAAATGCTCATTGAAAAAATAGTTAAAGGGATCCTGTCACCCCCAAAATACCTCAAAAGCTATTAAAAGCTGTCCCTAGAGCATAGTAACACTTACCCTACACTCCTTTTAGCTCCTAAATGCAGCAAGTGAAAATGAAGATACCGTAAATGTTATTACACTACCTCATTAGGGATGATAATTAGTGACTATGGTATTCATAGTCACCCTGGCAGGCTGTCCCTCTTCATGATATCACGCCTCAATAGGCGTGATCTTCAAATCACATTAAAATGCGCGCCTCCCCTCTCTCCTATGGCAGCCGGACCACTGCATTGTGCGGCTGTATGACGCGAACCGCGTCATTTCCGGCGCCAGGTGACGTATGTACACCCGTGCCGCTGTTAGCTTCAAGACCCGCACTGCGCATGCGCAGTGCGAGTTTTGAAGCTAACAGAGCGGCGCGGGTGTACGTACCGTCACCCGGCGCCGGAAATGACGCGATTCGCGTCACCCAGCCCCACTACAGGCCGGCCGACACAGGACAGAGCGGGGAGGCGCGCATTTGAATCTGATTTGAAGATCACGCCTATTTTACTTTACAGGTGACCGGAGCAAGGCTGGGGGGCCCCTGGATTACTGGGGCTGCTGTATTGACTCGCGTATAAGCCGAGGGGGGTACTTTTCAGCCCAATTTTTGGGCTGAAAAACTCGGCTTATACGCGAGTATGTACGATAACTAGGAATGTTTAGTTTGCAAGAGAGGAGGCTGAGAGCAAACTTAATAGTGGTCTACAAATATCTGAAAGGATGTTACAGTGCAGAGGGAACTACCCTATTCTTCTATAGAGGGAATTAATAATATTTATTAATTTATATAGTGCTATTAATTCCATAGCGCTTTACATACATTTACATTACCCTATTCTTCCATAGAGGGAATGACACTATTCTTCTATAGAGTGAACTACCCTATTCTTCTATAGTGGGAACGAGCCTATTTTCATTGGCACAATGAAGTACAAGAAGCAATGGGATGACACTAAAAGGAAGGAGATACAGATTAGCCATTAGGAAATCTTTGTGACATTGAGGGCAGTCAGAGAGTGGAACAGGCTGCTGCTGGAGGTGGTGAGCTATGCATCAATGGAAATCTTCAAGCAGAAGCCGGATAGACATTTAGCTGGGATGATTTAGAAAACCTGCACTCACAGGGATGTGGACCGAAGGCCCATGAGGTACTTTTATTTCTACCATTCTATGAAATATAAATTCTCATGTGACCACGCTGACACTTCTGACCTTCTCCATGAGTGTTTCATTTTGGTTATTTTGGCATCTACTTCTTCTTCTTCACAATACTGGCTATTTATGATTGGACATGGTAATAGTAGGTTGAAAGTAAATACCCATAGAGTGGAAAGAATTTAAAAGCACAGTCGAACAATAAGAAAATTGTCGCCAGTATCGTCAGCGCCCTGAATCTCCTCAATGGAGTGGAGAAAAAAGAGAATTTTGTTTACGTACCGTAAATTCTTTTTTCTTGAATCATCAATGGGAGACCCAGACAATGGGGTTTAGGGCGCTGCCCTCCGGAGGTCACACTAGGTACTACAAGTTTGTAGCACCGCCTCCTCCGCTTATAAACCCCCACCGTAGGAGACATCCTCAGTTTAGTCCATAAGCTGCGAGGAGAAATAAACCACACCCGAAACATCGGGAAGAATGCCGTGCACAGACGGTGTAACAACCCGGATACACTGTCTCAACAGAGAACAGATCAAATGCAAACATGCAACGGAACAACTGGGTGGGTGCTGGGTCTCCCATTGATGATTCAAGAAAAAAGAATTTACGGTACGTAAACAAAATTCTCTTTTTTCTGATCATCATAATGGGAGACCCAGACAATGGGGATGTCCTAAAGCAATACCCCAGGGCGGGAAGAGTTCCTCAACAAGACGGATAACACATGGTTCCCTTTTAAAGGTGGGCAACCGCCGCCTGGAGAACCCGCCTGCCCAAACTCGCATCCGCAGAGGCATGGGCATGCACCATATAGTGCTTAGAGAAAGTGTGCAGGCTGGACCAAGTGGCCGCCTGACACACCTGTAGAGCAGAAGCTCGATGTCGCAAGGCCCAAGAGGCACCTACAGCTCTAGTAGAGTGTGCCTTCAAACCCACCGGGATAGGCAAACCAGAAGACCGGTAGGCCTCCTGAATGGGAGCCTTGATCCATCTGGCCAAGGTCGACTTTGAAGCCGCGGACCCCTTACAGCGACCCATCGTGAGGACAAATAAGGAATCCGAACTCCTAAAGGAGGCGGTCCTGGACACATAAATGCGTACAGCTCTCACGAGATCCAGAGTATGGAGGTCGCGCTCAACCTGATGAACGGGAGCGGGGCAAAATGATGGGAGAACAATCTCCTGGTTCAAGTGGAATGTTGAAACCACCTTCGGCAAAAATTCAGGCCGTGGGCGCAACACCACCTTGTCCTGGTGAACCACCAGAAAGGGTGACTTGCACGAAAGTGCAGCCAATTCTGAGACCCTTCTCAGAGACGTAATCGCCACCAGAAAGACCACCTTCTGGGACAGACGAGAGAGAGAGATGTCTCTCAGTGGCTCAAACGGCGGTTTCTGCAGAGCCGCCAGGACCATGTTGAGATCCCAAGGGTCCAGGGGCCGCCTGTAGGGCGGAACCACCCGAGACACCCCCTGCAGAAATTGGCGGACCTTCGGGAGGAGCGCCAAGCGCCTGTCAAATAACACGGAAAGTGCTGATACTTGACCTTTCAGAGAGCCAAGGGATAATCCCAACTCCAAACCCGACTGTAGGAAGGCCAACAATGTCGGGATAGACAACGGCCACGGTGAGTGACCACCAGAGGCACACCAGGTAAAAAAAGATTTTCCACGTTCTGTGGTATATCTTCCTGGAAACGGGTTTCCTTGCCCGATTCATAGTGGCAACCACTGTAGGAGAGAAACCTCTGGATGTCAGCAGCCAGGCCTCAAGAGCCATGCAGTCAATCTGAGGGCCCTGGAATTGAGGTGGAAGAATGGGCCTTGCGCGAGAAGATCTGCGCGCTCTGGAAGAGCCCATCGGTGTCCGCCTGACAGTTGCCACAGGTCCGGGTACCAGGACCTCCTGGGCCAATCTGGAGCCACTAGAATGGCTACTCTGCATTCCATCCTGATCTTCCACAGGACCCTGGGAATCAGAGCTAGAGGCGGGAACACATATGGCAGCTGGAAGCTGGACCAACTCATGATCAGGGCATCCGCCCCCAGAGACTGAGGATCCCATGATCTCGCCACGTATTGGGGCACCTGATGATTTAGCCGTGAGGCCATCAGATCCACGTCCGGAGTGCCCCATCTGCCGCAGATGTCCCGGAAGACGTCTGGATGAAGGGACCACTCTCCGGCGTCCATCCCCTGTCGGCTCAGATAGTCGGCCTCCCAGTTCTCGACCCCTGGGATGTGAACTGCGGAGATCAGGCAGCCGTTTTCCTCCACCCAAGCTAGAATGCGGTGGACTTCGGTGAGGGCCTGAGCACTTCTGGTCCCTCCCTGATGATTTATGTAGGCGACGGCCGTCGCATTGTCGGACTGTACCCGAATGGGTTGTCCTGACAGGAATTTCTGAAACGCCAGGAGCGCCAGATAGACCGCCTTGATCTCCAGCACGTTGATCTGCAACGCCGACTCCGACTGAGTCCAGAGGCCTTGAGCCCTGTGGTGCAAGAACACCGCTCCCCAGCCCTTCAGACTGGCGTCGGTGGTCACCACTAACCATGACGGTTTTAGGAAGGACCGTCCCCGTGCCAGATGATGTGGCTGTAGCCACCACTGTAGGGAATCCCTGGTTGGTTGTGACAGCGTCACCAGCCGATTCAAAGAAATCGTCCTCTTGTCCCATCTGCGAAGAATCTCCAGCTGGAGAGGACGGAGGCGAAATTGTGCGAACGGCACCGCCTCTATCGCCGCTACCATGCGACCCACCAGTCTCATCAATACCCGTAGGGATGACTGTGGAGACAGGAGGACATTCTGCACTCCTGATTGGATCGCAAGCTGCTTGGCGTGAGGTAGGGACACCAGGGCCGAGTCCGTGTGGAAATCCATGCCCAGATATGTCAATGACTGGGTCGGAACCAGGGTCGACTTTTGAATGTTGATAAGCCACCCGAACCGTTCCAGGGACTTCATGGTCACCTCCAGGCTCACCCGACAAAGGTCTTCCGATGGCGCCCTGACCAACAGGTCGTCCAAATAGGGTATGACGGCGTGTCCCTGCGCATGCAGGAGAGCCATCATGGAGGCCATCACCTTTGTGAACACCCGTGGTGCTGAGGCTAGCCCGAACGGCAGTGCCACAAATTGGAAGTGCTCTTCCCCCACTGCGAATCTCAACCAGCGCTGATGAGCTGGTGCAATGGGTACGTGAAGGTAAGCGTCCCTGATATCGATGGACGCTAGGAAGTCTCCCTGTGACACAGCTGCGATCACTGAGCGCAGGGATTCCATGCGGAACTTCCGAACCAACACGTGCCGGTTGAACAACTTGAGGTCCAACACCGGGCGAAAAGAGCCGTCCTTCTTTGGGACAATAAAGAGGTTGGAGTAAAAACCCCTGAACCTCTCTTCCGTGGGCACAGGGACCACCACTCCGTCTCTGCGGAGTCCCTCCAACACCAGGAGAAAAGCCTGAGCCTTTTCTGGGGATGGAACCGACCGATGGAATCGGTGTATTGGTTGTGACGTCAGCTCTATCCTGTAACCTCTTGAGACTACGTCTCGAACCCACTGATCTTGAATGTGAAGAAGCCACTGGTCCTGAAAGCGGGACAGGCGGCCCCCCACCTGTGGGGAGGCAGGATGAGAGAGCGAGTCATGTCGAGGCGGGCTTGGGGGTGGCAGCCGCTGCCCCCGCCGGCTTCTTCTGACGACTCTTGGACCGCCACTGAGTAGCAGGCTTGCCCCCTCGGTCTGAGCGAGTGGACGCCGTTGATGACTGTGAACCGGAGCGAAAGGACCACTGCTTAGGGTTCCTTTTCACGGTGTACCGTGGCTTAGGCTTATTCTGCGGTATCTTAGACTCAGCAGAATCCTTTATCAATTTGTCCAGTTCGGTGCCAAACAGCCTGTCACCAGCGAACGGAAGATTTTGTAAAATCTTCTTAGATGTGGCATCTGAGTCCCAAAGACGCAGCCACAACAGCCTGCGGATCGCAATTGCATTGGCCGAGGCCACAGCAGAGCGAGTGGCAGTTTCCAAAGATGCCGTCCTGGCATAGTCCGCATAGGCCCTTGCTCTCTCAGTGAGGGCCAGGACCTCTGGACTGGACCTAGCTAGATCAGTGATACCATCCAAACAGATAGTAATCGCTTGAAGGGTCCAGACTGCGGCAAAATTAGGGGCAAACGAGGACCCCACAGCCTCATATGAAGACTTGGCGAGTTGCTCGACCTGTCTATCAGTAGCATCCTTCAATGAGGAGCTATCAGAGGCAGAAAACAAGGAGCGTGCAGCAATCCTAGTCATGGAAGCATCCACCTTGGGAGACTGCGACCATTCCTGGAGCGCCTCCTGGGGAAAGGGAAAGCGATTGTCCTTAGTTTTACGGACATAACGCCGCCCAGGATGCAACCTGGGAGCTTTAATCACCCTTCCGAAATTAGTGTGGTCCATGAAGGAGCCACTTGGTCTAGCCTCTGGCCGCAGCCATTGGTATATCTCCTTGGGGTGTACAGTCACCTCCTCAGGAGGAGTGACAAGACGCAATGTCTCATTGATGGAGGACACCAGATCCTCCACCCCATCTGGAGGTTCAGACATAGACCCAAGAGTAGAACCCCCATCATCTTCCTCACCATCAGAGGAACGCTCCTCCTCAGAGAGAGTCTGGAGCTCAGGAGAAGCCTCACGGGCTCGCTTAGGGGGTCTTACAGCAGAAGTAAGAGACACCCGGGGGTAACTAGGAGGAGTAGCTGGGTTCTCCAGTCTCCTATGCAGTGCCTCCAGGGTTTGCGACATGGAGGACATCTGGGACAGCAGAGATTCATTGATCTTATTCTGCGTTTCCCATGGCCCTGGGATCACCTGAACCTCAGGGAGTAATCCCGGATTTGCAGACTCAGTAGTAGCAGACCGGGCCTCTGGGCGTCCGCAGTTATTGCAGGACCCCTCCACCAGTGTCCCGTTGCATGTAGCGCAGGAAACGGTGACCACTGCCGCCTTAGCAGCATGCTTCCCAACTGAGGACATCTCCACAGTGAGGGGAATATAAGCCAAAGTTCACAAACAAGCCGGGAATCCCGGTGGCTTACCGACCGCAGTAAAGCGGTAGGAGGAAGCGGTGAGTGTGTGTGACCTCCGCGAGTTCCGGTCTCCCTTGCAAGTGCAGACACGCGCTGCAGCCAGATCCCAGCCGGGAAGTGAGGGAGAAGATGGCCGCCGACAGTGAAGATGTGGGCGGAGCCAGGAACACGCGGGAAGAACACACACAACACGCCCAGCGGTGATGTCACCATAAGGGCTGCCTCCTCCTCCTCCAGACTGCCTCAGCAATGGAGGTGCCGGAGCCCGCAGCGCGGGAAAAGAGTGTGAATATCACCACACACACTCTCAGACTGCATGTACACATCAAAACACTCGCAGTCTGCAGCCTCAGCCCCTGTGACACACAGGGCGGTCAGCCAGGGAGACCCCAGCACAGGGTCACCGCCAGAACCGCGGACCCGAGGGTAACCGCGCGGTCTGAGTGTCATGACACCACAGTGACAGACACTACCCCCAGGCACACAGGAGACACACCAGGTGCCTCAGTGCCGGTCCGGTCTGTAAGCACCTTTAGGGAGGCCTCGGACGGGGGTACAGCACCAGTCCGGAGTGTAAGCACCATTTAGGGAGGCCTCGGACTGGGCTGGCTCCGTCCGGTCTGTAAGCACCATTTAGGGAGGCCTCGGACGGAGCGGAGCTGTGCAAGGCTCCAGGCTCCCCCTTACCAGAGCCTCCATGGAGGGATGGAAAGGAAGGAGCGCGACAGCGTACCGGGAGAACACAGAAGTGTCCAGGCTAAAAACCCTCCGGTACCTCCACCAGCGTGTTCCGCAGAGGGTGAGCGGGGAGGCTGTCGGGGGTCCCGAGCGGGACCATTTTACCTTGTCTTCATACGCCATCACGTAAGCTGTGAGAATGCAGTGAAGTGCAAGCAAAGCGTGATCCTCCGAGCACACTAAGTTTAAAACTGAGGATGTCTCCTACGGTGGGGGTTTATAAGCGGAGGAGGCGGTGCTACAAACTTGTAGTACCTAGTGTGACCTCCGGAGGGCAGCGCCCTAAACCCCATTGTCTGGGTCTCCCATTATGATGATCAGAAAAATGTTTGTTTTTCATCTACATTCCTGCTACTATGTACAGGAAATGTATAGTTTATAAGATCCAAATTGATGAAATGACTTCTTTAAAAAAAGATCTAAAGCACTTATTATCCAGCACATCTCACTGTATAGGAAACTGAGAAACACTGCTGACTTAGTGACTATTGGGCACATACTAGGTACAGTGCCTACAACCTCTTCCAACTTTTAGGACAGGCGCACAATACCTGCCTGGTGTGCAAAATATCAGGCATGCATCTTAAAAATGACATTACAGCAGCACCTCTCATCTCTAGATGCAGAAGCTACATAACAGAATCACTGCTACTCTTACCTGGAATGTATTTGCTGATTATTTCCGTGGTCTCTTTGGCTCTTGTCATAGACGAATGAACGATTTGACTGTACTTAAATCCTAGATTTGCCAGTCGTTGCCCAGTCAGCTCGGCCTGTTCACGACCTGCAGCAGACAATAGGATGAGCTATATAATGTCACCTGCTTTCCTGTATCGTAGGCCATGATACTGGCGACCAGGTTTCACAACACAAACTAGATACATTATCATGGACCGGATGAGGTTGGTGCACTTCAATATATTTCAGAAGGCCTATAGAGCTAGACTCAAAAAAAAAAAAAAAAAAAAAAAAAAAAAAAAAAAAAAATCTCACTTTACTATTAGATAGGGAATGTTTCACAAAGGATTATATAGTATTTTGACAGATTTTCAAAGAAAGTACACCAGCCTTAATAAGTTTAAGAAATCAGGATAATAGGATTAGTGCTTTCATCTTGTGTCCATCTCAGGCTGCAAAATCTCTTAACTCAACCCCTATTGCTGACTTATGCTGCCTTCACACTGCGCGACTTGTACATCCATGTACCGTAGTTCCTTGAATTTCAAGGACTACACGGACAGGCACTGATCTGTGCCAATGGATGCCAACTGATGTCCACGGACCATTTTTTTTTTTTAACAGATCTGTCATCAGTTAGCAGAGATAGGGTTGGGGGGAGCTGTACCTTGCTTCTGAGCATGCTCAGTACAGCAAAACGGATCCGTTTTACAGTTCTGTTTTTTTCACGCTCCATAGACATATAGACATCCATATTATTTGATGGCTGCCCAGAATCACAACAGTCTCCGATTCTGACTACATGAAAAAACTGACACAAACGGATCCATGACAAAACTGACACACATGGATGGCCATATAGGACCAATCTGTGCCCATAGGGATACATGGGAGGCCAAAACTGATCAGTGGCTATCCGTTTTAAAATGAATAGACACAGATCCCAAATCATAGTGTGGAGGCAGCCTTAGAAAAAACGGATATCAAATAAACAGAGTAATGGATATGCCCCACAAAAAAAAAAAAAACACATAGGGCAGTAATAAGTTAATGTAGATAATCATAATTGTGTAAATACACAGTTACTCTGCTCTTCCAAATTAACACTAGTAATAGGCAGTATTAGATCAATGCAACAGTTTTATAAATAACTAATTCAATATATCACACAAAAACACCACACCCTACATAGAAATGTATGCAACTGCAACACTACCTCTTTCCAGGGGCGTATCTAGAAGGGTGCAGCCGGACCTTTTACACCGGGCGCGATTCTGCGGGGGGCGCCGCCGCGCCGGTGCAATCATCAGGTCGGGCATCCGGCGGTGGCACTACAGCACCGGCGCTAATCTCCTCCGCGCCGCCCTGCACGTGCGCAGCCCCTGCTGCTTATCCGCCCCCTGGCAGTAGTTCCAACCCCCCCCTCCCGTGTCACGTCGCGGCCACGCTGCGGCCGACGTCACCTGGCGGCCGCAAACAGTGAGCGTGCGCCGCGTGTACAGTGGGACACAGAAGAGGAGCTGCTGCTGCAGCAGCCTGCCTGCCTCCCTCCCTCCTGAGTCGTTAGTCAGGACGGACCAGTAGGTACTACTCTACTAGAGTAATTAAATTGTAATAAAGTAACCCAGGTGCGGGGGAAGGGGGGGGGGGGGGTTTTGGGGGAGTTATGAGGTGTATATATAATATATGTATACATCAGGCGCCGGCACCCACTATGAGGTACTATACCTCATAGTATGTGCCTGCCTGGTGATGTATACATATATACACCTCATAGTGTGCCTGCCTGATGTATACATATATATACCTGAGGCACTAACTATGAGGTGTAATAACCCCCCCACCCCCCCCGCGCGTCCTCACCTTCCCCGGGTGGGGGGGCGCCGAAATAGAGCTGTGCCCCGGGCGCCATGAACCCTAGTTACACCTCTGCCTCTTTCCCTACCTAATATAGTTCATTTATAAAATAGAAATCTACTTATATAATCGGCAGTTTTGGGATTTGGGCGTTGTAGCCCAATCCCAAGATGCTTTGCGGCACTGCGAGCGATGACGCGCAGCGTCATCGCGAGCCGCAGCCGCACTATTTCCTCACCTCTCCCCGAGCCCCCGCCGTTTTCCTCCAGGCTCCTGGTGGCTCCCGCAGGCTCCCGGTGCCTGCAGAGCTCTTCTACACCAGTACAGGACCTGCGGTGATGTCAGAGTCACGTGACACCAGCTTACTCCATGGTAACCGCGGGTCACGTGACTCTGACATCACCGCAGGTCCTGAACTGCTGTAGAAGAGCTCTGCAGGCACCGGGAGCCTGCGGGAGCCACCGGGAGCCTGGAGGAAGACGGCGGGGGCTCGGGCTGAGGTGAGCATAATATTTTTTTATTTTTTTTAACCCCTGCCTTGCTGGAGCGCCGCCACACACGCCTCGATACTCTGCCACCACCACCACACACGCCTCGATACTCTGCCACCACCACCACACAGCCGCATCTCCCCTCACCCCTCCAGCCGGACCTCCCCTCACCCTCCAGCCGACCTCTCCTCACCCCTCCATCCTCGAGCCGCCTCTATACTCTGCTACCCACAGAGCCGCCTCTATACTCTGCTACCCACAGAACCGCCTCTATACTCTGCTACCCACAGAACCGCCTCTATACTCTGCTACCCACAGAACCGCCTCTATACCTGCTACCCACAACCGCCTTACTGCTACCCACAGAACCGCCTCTATACTCTGCTACCCACAGACCGCCTTAACTCGCTACCACAGACCCTCTATACTCTGCTACCCACAGAACCGCCTCTAACTCGCTACCCAACCGCCTTAATCGCTACCCACAGAACCGCCCTACCTGCTACCACAACGCTTACTCTGCTACCCACAGAACCGCCTCTATACTCTGCTACCCACAGAACCGCCTCTATACTCCGCTACCCACAGACCGCCTCATACCTGCTACCCACAGAACCGCCTCTATACTCTGCTACCCACAGAACCGCCTCTAACTCTGCTACCCACAGAACCGCCTCTATACTCTGCTACCCACAGAACCGCCTCTATACTCTGCTACCCACAGAACCGCCTCTATACTCTGCTACCCACAGAACCGCCTCTATACTCTGCTACCCACAGAACCGCCTCTATACTCTGCTACCCACAGAACCGCCTCTATACTCTGCTACCCACAGAACCGCCTCTATACTCTGCTACCCACAGAACCGCCTCTATACTCTGCTACCCACAGAACCGCCTCTATACTCTGCTACCCACAGAACCGCCTCTATACTCTGCTACCCACAGAACCGCCTCTATACTCTGCTACCCACAGAACCGCCTCTATACTCTGCTACCCACAGAACCGCCTCTATACTCTGCTACCCACAGAACCGCCTCTATACTCTGCTACCCACAGAACCGCCTCTATACTCTGCTACCCACAGAACCGCCTCTATACTCTGCTACCCACAGAACCGCCTCTATACTCTGCTACCCACAGAACCGCCTCTATACTCTGCTACCCACAGAACCGCCTCTATACTCTGCTACCCACAGAACCGCCTCTATACTCTGCTACCCACAGAACCGCCTCTATACTCTGCTACCCACAGAACCGCCTCTATACTCTGCTACCCACAGAACCGCCTCTATACTCTGCTACCCACAGAACCGCCTCTATACTCTGCTACCCACAGAACCGCCTCTATACTCTGCTACCCACAGAACCGCCTCTATACTCTGCTACCCACAGAACCGCCTCTATACTCTGCTACCCACAGAACCGCCTCTATACTCTGCTACCCACAGAACCGCCTCTATACTCTGCTACCCACAGAACCGCCTCTATACTCTGCTACCCACACAGCCATCTGTACACTCTGCTACCCACAGAGCCACCTGTACACTCTGCTACCCACAGAGCCTTCTCTATACTCTGCTACCCACACAGCGGCCTGTATAATCTGCTACCCACAAACCGCCTGTATACTCCGCTACCCACAGACCCGCCTGTATAATCTGCTACCCACAAACCCGCATGTATACTCTGCTACCCACAGAGCCGCCTGTATACTCTGCTACCCACAGAGCCGCCTGTATACACACAATTCATTTCACCCTGCTCCCGATGCAATTGCATCGGGCCTTTTTACTAGTAATACAATAAAAATGTCTTTTGAGGATTCCCAAGTAAAAAACACCTGCTGCATAATTATTTGCTATTGAGAATAGTACCTCTAAGATAGGCAATGTTCATTCAATAAAAATGATGCTTCACAGAAAAGAGATTAGTTTTGCAGTTCAGAAATGTATATACAAGATGCGGAGTTTTGTAGTGCACCTACAACTAGAAGCGTTGGTAGACAGTGCTGGTACTTTGAGTCAGTCCAATGTTGCTACGGTAAGGAGAGTGAAATTCCTGCTTCTGTGGGTGTCCGCGTTGATGCTGCTCTCCGGGTAAAATGGGCTTCCACTCACTGACACAGGGTATTCAGCGTCCTCGAAGCGTGATAAGCCATCGGCCCATATTACTTGGCTAGGAATCAGCTGCTTTTAGCTTCCAGTATATAAATGCTCGCACTGGACTGTGGACTTCACCCACTCCTGCGGGCAGGGATTATGATGGGTGCCACTCCAGCCGGGGGAAACTTTACTGGCATTTCGGTGAGTCCTCCCAAGGTGCTACTCCTGTGCAGGCAATAGAACTTGCTTTGTCTAAGAGTCCTGTATTCTCCTACGTACATTTAAGAAATCACTGCTTCTTTCCTCAAGGATTGTTGCATTAATCTAATACTGCATATTGCAAGTGTTTATTTGGAAGAGCAGAGTAAGGGGGTTCATTCAGACTGTTTTTTTCTCTTCTGTTCTGCTGCGTTTTTAGCAACAAAATAGGAGCTGTAAAAAAAAAAAAAAAAAAAATGCACCAAAAAAAAAACAGATCCGTTTTTGGATGTGTTTTTTGACTGCTGCGTTTTTTCCCCCATTTTGAAGGGCTCCTATGGGAAAAACACAGGAGAAAAACGCTACAGAAATTGACATGCTCATTTTTTAAAATTGGATTACTATAAAGGTACCGTCACACGGGGAGATATCGCCGGCGATGTCGCCGAGATCTGCCTGTTCAGGCGATGTTGAAGCGACATCGCCTGTGCGTCGCCGCGTGTAACAGGGCGATTGAACGGCGATTAATCTCCGTTTCTGAGTTCAGAGATTTCCCAACAGTGTCGGGAAATCAGGCGATGTAGCTTGAGCGATCCGTATGCCTACTGCCGTGTGACGTGGCGATAGCAATGGCACAGGCGATGTCTGTGTTCAGGCAATCCATTCTGTATGCCGGGTTGACGGTGAGGTGGTGCTGTGTGACACGGCGATCAGAAAAAAACACCGCTTCAAGGTTGTTTCAGGCGATTCCGGAATCACCTGATCGCCCTGGGTTGCCGGCGATATTGCTACGTGTGACGTCTCACGAGCGATGCTGAAGCGATGTGCGCGTTCATGAGATCGCCGCAACATCGCCGGCGATATCTCCCCGTGTGACGGTACCTTAAAAGAGCACAGTCTGAATGGCAAAAATGAAAACCCATAGACTTTGCTGGGGTGCCATTTGAGTGATCCATTTTCTGGAGTGCACTGCAAAAAACTGATTTAAAAAAAAAAAAAAGTCTAAATGTAGCCTAACTATTTATTTGCACGATTGTGATCACCTACTTTAACTTATTACTGCTTTATGTGTTTTCTCTGTGGCGCATATCCATTATTTAGTTTATTTGATATCAAGTTTAAGGAACACGTAATTACTTACCGGTAATGTGTTTTTTTCAGAGTCCATGACAGCACCCAGAATGAGAGAGGGATCCGCCCTCCAAGGACAGGGAACCATCAGACTTTAAAAGGGGCGGTTCCTCTCCCCATGTCAGTTGGTTACAGAGTCTGAAAAAGGATCTCCAGAACATCGTTAGTCCACCACGACCCCTAACACCACGTGTAAGGCTGGCTTCACACTGCAGTTTTTCACTGATCAGTGTCCATCAGTGTTTGGGTGCCAAAACCAGGAGTGTCTCCAAAACTCGGAACAGGTGTCAGTCTTTCAATTATAGTTCTTCTCTGCAAGTTCCTCTCCTGGTTTTGGCACCCAAACACTGATGGACAATGATCAGTGAAAAACTGCAGTGTGAAGCCAGCCTAACACAAAACACCAAGAGGACAAAAAGAAAAAAAGTGACAAACCCTCAACAATGGGAGGGAATATGTGGGTGCGGTCATGGACTCCCAAAAAAAAACAAAACACATTACTGGTAAGTAATTACGTGTTTAAACAGTCGTCCGTGACAGCACCCAGAACGAGAGAATTACAGAGAAACGTAATCTAGGGAGGGACCACAGCCTTTAGTACCCTACTAGCAAACGTGATATCAGCATCAGAAAGATCTAATCTATAGTGCTGATAGAACGTAGAAGGCGAAAACCACGTCGCAGCTCTAGAGATTGGATCAATAGATACACCTGACCTTTCAGCCCAGGTAGCAGCTACAGCCCTTGTGGAATGAACCTTGAGGGTCTTCTCCACGGTCTTGCCACTGGCAGAGTAGGCAATGCGAATAGCGCCCTTAACCCATCGAGCCAAGGTAGCTTTGGAGGCCTTGCGACCTGCTGTGAGTACAAGGTTGAGATCCCAAGGGGCTGAACTAACAAGCTTAACTGGCTCAGATCTTGTGCATGCTTTGATGAATAACAAAACCCAAGGGTTCCCTGCTAGGTTGAAATTATACAAAGCTCCATGGGCCGAAACCTGGACCTTAAGAGTGCTCACCGAGAGCCCCATCGCCACCCCTTTTTTCAAAAAGGCCAAAACTAAGCTAATAGGAGCTGCTCCTTCCGGATCTGCTCCCGTGACTAACAAGAATTTTGCCCAAGTCCTGTGATAAATAAGGAAAGTCACAGGTTTTCTAGATTTAAGCAGAGTCTCTGAAACCGCTGCCGTGAACCTCTTATTACTCAAAATCCGCCTTTCAAGTTCCAGACTGTCAGGTGCAACCCGTCTGCCTGTGGGTGATCAACTGGCCCCGGGGAGAGAAGATCTGGAAGATCCGGAAGGACCCAAGGATCGGTCACTGACATCTGTTGGAGCCAGAAGAACCATGGCCTCCTTGGCCAGAAGGGGGATATCAATATCACTCGTGCCTGATCCTCCCGAATTTTGCGGAGGACTGTAGGTATTAAGATCAGAGGGGAAAAGGCATAGACAAGGCTGAAATCCCAAGGGATCAGGAGTGCATCTACCGCTACTGAACGATCCCTGGGATCCAGGGAGCAAAACCGAGACACTTGTCAGTTTGCCCGGGTCACAAACAAACCCATGGTGGGGACTCCCCACGTCTGTGATGTGGCGAAAGATTGCCGGATTCAGAACCCACTCGCCCTTGTGAAGGTGTACCCGGCTGGGGAAATCCGCCTTGTTGTTTTCTTTCCCTCTGATATGTACTGCCAAAATGGAGGCTAGGTGTGCTTCTACCAGTAAGAGGATTCGTTGTGCTACTTCCATCAGTGCTTTCGACTTTGTGCCCCCTTGGTGGTTGATATATGCAACTGTCACCTGATTGTCGGATAGGACTTTGACACGATGACCCACTAATGCTGTTAGAAACCCCGCTAAGGCTCGTTCTGCAGCCACCAACTCTTTCATGTTGGAGGAACTGCCTTGCAGAGCCTCTGACCAATCCCCCTGAAGTATCTCCTGCTTTAAATGGGCTCCCCACCCCAAGGGACTGGCATCTGTTGTGACGACCTTGGTAGTGGGGGACCACCAGGGAACCCCTGTGGACAGGATTGAACCGTCCAACCATCGGCGGAGAGATTGAAGGGTAGCTGGTTGTAGAGTCAATTTGCCCTCTAGATTCTGACCCAGGACTTCTTGATGTTTGAGAATGTCCCATTGAAGAGTCCTGGTATGAGCCTGGGCCCAACAATCCCCCGGAATGCACGCTGTGAGAGAGCCCAGTAATGACATGGTCCATCTCAGAGTCATGGTTTGAGAATCCATGGCATTTTGAACAAGAGTCTGAATGTGCCTTACTTTGTCCGAAGGGAGACGACATCCTTGTCTGGTGGAGTCCAATAGGACACCTAAAAAAATCTGGGATGTTGATGGGGTCAATTTGGATTTGTCCATGTTGATGAGCCACCCCAGATTGGTCAACATGTGGATAACCCGATGGACTTGGTCTGCACAATGGTGGGCTGATTTCCCAATGATCTAAAAAATCGTCCAAGCATGGTACAATTAGGACAAACTGCTCCCTGAGGTGGGCCGAAACCTCCGATATAATCTTGGTAAAAACCCGAGGAGCGATCGCTATGCCGAATGGCAGGGGCTCAGTACTGGAAATGAAGGATTTGGGAATTCACCTGAACTGCCACCCGGAGGTACTGTTGGGACTGAGGACAAATGGGAACATGATAATAAGAGTCCTTCAAATCCAGGACTGCCATGTGGCAACCTGGAAAAAGCATTCTGACTGCTGACCCAATCGACTCCATCTTGAATGTGAGAACCTACAGGTAATTGTTCATGCTCTTTAAATTTAGAATTGTTCTGAAAGAACCGTAGTTTTTTTTTGTTTTTTGTTTTTTACCAGGAAGAGGGGAGAGTAAAACGCCATCCCATCTTCCTGGGACGGAACCCGTACCAGGACCGCCTTGACCATGAGACTGAAGATCTCGTTTTCCAGAGCCCACCGTTCGACCTGCGATGATCTGGGAGGAGTGACCAGGACTCTGGACTGGGGAAGATGTGGAGACCAGAGCCTGAGCCCGGATCTTATGAGGTCCAGAATCAAAGTGCTGGATGATATTTGAGCCCAGGTTGGAAGGAAGAAAGAGTCGTCCTCCCACCCAGGGAAGAGCGTCACTTAGAGGACTTCTTGGAGTCACGGGAGGGCCCCTTGAACATGAACCCCTTTCCACCCTTCTTCCGGTCAGACCAACTCGACTTTTTTCGGGAAATATTTTCTGGAATAACGTCAAGATCGAAGGGACGTGTAAAGGAAAGCTCCGGGAAGTTCTTCGTTTTATCCCCTGCTTTCTCCATAATGTTGTCTAATGCTGTGCCAAATAAAAATTCACCCTCGCAAGGAAGAGGACTCAGCTTAGTTTTTGTCTGCAGATCACCCAGCCAGTTCTTCAACCACAACAGCCTCCTGGCTGCATTGGAGGAAGCTGCAGATCCTGCTGTAAGCATAGCGGAATCTGCGGCAGCATCGAAGGCTGCGGCTCCCTGCAAGTCAGGAATGGAGGCCAGAATTTCCTCCCTAGAAACCCTAGATTGTTCTGTCCACACCATCAGGGACCTGGATGCACAGATAGCCGCCAGGCCTGGTCTCAGCGCCCCTGCTGACGATTCCCCAGGTATTCTTAAGGAATTGGTCAGCTGTCTTATCAAGGGGATCTTTTAGGGAGTCCATGTCCTCAAACAGTAAGGTATATTTTCTCGATGCTTTAGCGACTGCCATGTCTAGTTTTGGTGCTTTATCCCATGATGAGCATGATGCCTCTTCAAAAGGGTATTTGCGTGTTAAAAAAACAGTTGGGGCGCCTTTTTATCAGTTTTTTTCCACTCTCTAGAAACCAAATCCTGGAGTCGTTCATCCAAAGGAAATTAACGACGCTTCTTTTGACCGAATCACCCGAGCATTAGGTTTAACTTAGATGGCTGCGATTTCTCTTCCTCAATCCCCATGGTGGCTCGGATTGCTTTAACTAAACCGCCCACATCCTCAACAGAAGAACAATGGCGTCTACCAGTATCGTCATCAGAGGAGGAAGCTGAAGATGCTTTTGAGGAGTCACACTCCCCCTTCTGATCTATCAGATTCAATTGTGGCCTGAGGTGATACATTAGAATGAAAAAGACCGTTGGGGGTCCCTGAGACAAGGACTTAAGGCATTCTCCACATGGCGTCTCTTCCGTGATGGTCTGCTATATACATGCCCTGCATAGTTTTTTGGCCCAGGCAACTAGGAGTGCACACTCGCAGAGCCTACACTGCAAGTGTTTGGTCTTCATAGTCGACTTCCCGGACTTTTGCTGTGTTGTAGCTTGGGAAGGACCCTTGTCCTGTGACAATTCTCCTCTGGCGGACTCATGAGAAGAGTGCTGCTGTGGTGTGTCTTCTTCTTCTAGAGCTCTGTCTCCAGTGCAGGAGCCTCTGTCCCACTCATCCTGGCTGGATCACTTCTGCAGGAAAGTCACGGTCAGGCAGGAGGTGAATGGAGCACTGAGGCACCGCTCATATTCAAAACTCCTGCTTTTATGCCCGCAGTCTCCCCTCCCCCGCTCCCAGCTCAAACCCGGAAGTCCGGGTGCATCACCTGACCAACACATTATCGGGACCGCCCTCTGACATCTGGCAGACTCAGCACCCAGCCTGCCTATGTGGAGCCCGCTGGGACGGGGTACTCGGTGCTGGACCGGGGTATTGCTGGGGGATGTCACGGCGGTCCTGGTCCGGACCATGTCCCGGGCCCGCACGATAAAATGGGGGTTATTTACAGGGGATTTGTCACTCGTGACGCCACCCACTATATGCGGCCAGTAATGGGGCCGCCGCTGCTGCAGAACCTCCGGGGATGATGGGATAGCAGCTTGGATAGAATAGTTCCTGTGGGCAGAACTGGGTTCCCCGGGGCAGTGGTAGTAGTAGTTAAAGTCTGTGAGGATAGTTATTGATGCTGCAGGAGAGTAGGGGTAGCAGTAGAGATGATGAGAGTAGAAGTAATCGCAGTATATGAGGGCAAGTGGGGCTTCAATATAAGGATCACACACACTCACGGTTTCTGTTGTTTTCCAAGTCTTTACTTGCTGATGGTATAACACAGTATTGTCCACGGAGTCTGTACCAGGTTGCTCCCACCCTGACCGGGTTCTTGGCTTCCTACTTAAGCGCTGTGTGTGGCCCTGCTGCTGCTTGTAGCTGTACTGCTGGCCCTGTCTCTGCTCATGGGTACCAATCTGCTGGGCAACTTGAGTCCTCTGTGTCACTGACTCCTCCGTGTTGCTTTGCTATGGTGCTGTGAAGATGGTGGACCTTCACTATGCCGGTGTTTACTGTCCTGTCTGTCTCAGGCACAGCCTCGGATCCGGTATCCGTCTTAAACGCCTCCCCGGGGTCAAGTTTTTGGGGCAACTCTTTATCCCGGGTATGTTCCTCTGTTACTCTGTCTCCTTTCCTCAGACCTCTCAGGACCTCCACTTCTACTTGACACTGCTCCTGCTCCAGACTCAAACTCCAACTAACTGTCACTCTTGCTCTGTGGTAAACAACTTAGCTCCTCCCACTAGTGCAGGTGCCACCTAAGCTCCTCCCACTTTCTAGTGTAGTGTTGTGTGGGGAGTAAACCTGTGTTGATGTTTCTGTGGCACTTTAACCCTTGGGGTGCCACATTTATACCAGCCGGCCGGGTAAGTGCGCAGTCCTGGACACCTGGTGGCACCACATGCAACATGGTGCCCTCGGATCCAAAGGCCCCAGTGTTCCCGCTGGAGCCTCCTCTTCGGGAGCCGCAGCCCAGGTGCCCTAAGCTACGGGGCCTGATCCGGCCACCCTCCTGGATTCGGTCCTCCATGTCAGCGTTCCCTCAGCTTCTCAGGTAAGACCCCTTAGGGTCCTAATCATCTGGAACCGCCGTTCCTGAGGCTGCCCGTTCAAGGACAAGGAACCAACTGACATGGGGAGAGGAACTGCCCCTTTTAAAGCCTGATGGTTCCCTGTCCTTGGAGACAGACAGACAGACAGACCTGCCATAAGTTAAATCTATTCTCAAGATTTGGCATCTTCTATATGGCAACATTGTAATATATTCTTACATTTTACACTTACTTCTTAAGGTTGTCTGCACCATTAAATGGAACTGGCCAGCAAGTTATAATAGAACGAGCAATGTAGAGTCGCTTGTCCGTCAATAATATTTTACCTTTCTTGTGGAGATCCAATGTACCAGTCATGAAATGAAATGTAAAAGCCATGTGTATTTCAGCCATATATAAAAATACTAACCAAGGGAGGTAAGAACCCTGTCCACATCCGTTTTGCCTTCCAGTTTGTATTGTGAATGTCTTATAAGGAAGATGTGACGACTGGCCTTTGCCTTGTGCTTATTCAGATGAGCATTAAGTTCCTCCTCTCCTGTGTCACCATTAATCTTGCTCAAATTCACCAGAGACATTGGCTCTCGACTATAAGATACAACAAAAAAAAGCTTCCAATGTTATATGATTTCATGACAGAAGCAGCCTCCACACTTAATGGCATCTTACAGAGAGCTTATGTTTGCAGCCCTTCTACACCATGTATTTATGGTGGCACCACAGAGAGGTTACATATATAGTCCTCCTACCCCTGACACTTATGGTGGCACCACACAGAGGGGTTACATGTGCAGCCTGCTACATCGGGGTGGCACCACAAAGTGATTATATCTGCAGCCGCCTTACACTGGGTAACACCACAGAGAGGTTACATAAACATCACTCCTATAATTGGTACGTATGGTGGCAACACAGAGAGGTTACATATATAGTCCTCCAACACCCGGCACTTACGGTGGCACTAGATAGAAAGGTTACATGTGGAGCCTCCTACACCGGGCACTTATGGTGCAACACCAAAATTACATGTGCAGCCCCCTATTCAGGGCACTTATTGTGGCAGCACACAGGGATTATATGTTCAGTCCCCTTACACTGGGTAGTTATGGTGGCACCACAGAGAGGTTACATGTGCAGCCTCCTACCGGGCACTTGTGGTGGCACCACACATTGAGGGTACATATCCAGCCCTCCATACACCCTGCACTTATCGTGGCACCACGCAGAGAGAGCTTACATACATAGCCTGTTATGGTCAATATTTTATACCTTGTTTTGATTATCATTTAACCAAATTATATTTCTTTAATAACCTTTTTTGTATCAGGTTTGTATATTATGCTGGCTTCACACCACATTTTTGGGTATCCGGGTCTATCCGTTTTGAGATGGATGGACGCAGATTTGTTTTTGCCTCCTATGTATCTCAATGGTGCCGGATTGGTCATATATGGCCATTCGTTTGTGTGAATTCAGTCCCGGATTCGTTTTTGTCCTGTTTTTTTTCTTCCCCAGAATCGGAGACAGCACCGTTTTTGGGCGCACCAGTCAAAAACAGACGGAAATTAATCCGGACCGGTCTAAAGTAGTTAACATGGGGGTCTATGGAGCTGGATCCGGGGAAAAAATAAAAAAAATAAAAAAATAAAAGAATTGTTTCACGGAATCAGGCTTTTGTTACGGAGCATGATCAGAACAAATGCACTGCTCCTCCCAGCCAATTTATGTTTAGGATTGTTCAGAGTTTTCTCCCTCTCCTCTCCCTTACGGACTGAAATTACCAATATTTCCTATGGCTGCAGGGCTTGCTGCAGCTTTTGTATGGAGAAAACAGATCCTGAAAAACAAAAACAAACAAAAAAAAAAACTGAATCCGGAGGCATAATTGCCATCCGTTTGCACACACCCAGGCCGGTCCGGGGCCCATCCTTGTAGTCCTGCAAAAAACAGGATCCACACAAGACAGCCAAAAAACGTTATGTGAACGGGGCCTTAGATCTACAATGGAAGCGGAAACGCAAGGACACAAAGTTTTTCTATTTGTCTGATTGTTTGCTACATTTTATGGATGGTTTTGCCTGGGCCTTGTCTTTGTTTGAGCGCTTCAGCAGTATCCATGTCTTGTGGACTTTGTTTCCAAACTGGTATGTTTTTGGATAAGTGCTAAGGCTGCTTTCACACTGCAGTTTTTTCACTGATCAGTGTCCATCAGATTTGTGTGCCAAAACCAGGAGTGTCTCCAAAACTCAGAACAGGTGTCAATCTTTCAAATATAGTTTTTCTCTGCAAGTTCCTCTCCTGGTTCCTCTCCGGGTTTTGGCACACAAATCTGATGGACACTGATCAGTGAAAAAACTGCAGTGTGAAAGCAGCCTAAGCCATCCTATTGTTTCAGGAGGAACCAACCAGCAGGTTTTAGGGCTATAAAGTGAAGCCAGTGCTTTACAGGCTCTGGGGTACTGAGTGCAATCATACCTTTACTTCAATGATTATATGTATGACTGCTGAGAAAACTTATCAAACACTGGGAAAACAGTGCAGGAAATTATCATAAGTGCAGCACAGGGGGGTTGGGTTTCTTTTTATTACTCCCCTGTTTGCTTGAAGCCAAACCCTCTCACCCTCCCTCCCTGTTAGTATATACCAGCCCCAGGAGACCTGACATCGTGCATGGGGATAGCACAATGTCAGGCTCCTATGTGGCTGAGCTCAGCACTCCATCCTTGTGTGTAAGGCCTGCCGACTTCTCATTGCTTCACCTGTAATGGTGGGTTTACACACACCAATTTATCTGTTCAATCTCTGAACCAATCTCTGGTTGCAGTGAAATCATGGATACATTGCTCCATGTTGTACACAGCCACAAAATGGTGCAATGTATCCATGATTTCACTGCAACCAAAGATTGGTTCAGAGATTGAACAGATAAATTGGTGTGTGTAAACCCACCATTACAGGAGTTCTGGAGAAGACCCCGCCCCCTCCGGTCTGCATGTCCCGGTCTCCTCACAGTCAGGCCTGTTGCACAAATCCGTGAAAACCACGGACGTGTGAGACGAGGCCTTTATGGGCGGGGTGTGGATCCATGTGTCACGGATCGTGTGACATTTGTGTGCTGTCTGTGTGCTGTTTGTGGATAGCACACGGACAGCTTGTTACTGCATACCCACCTCCCTGCAGCGCCACTGCTCCTCTAACTTCCGGCCCGCTGTCAGGCTCAGTGAAGTGAATATTCATGTGCCTAATGAGCGGCACCGGAAGTGAGAGGAGTTGTCAGTGCTGGAGGGAGGTATGAAATTCTTTATTTTTACACTTTTAACTTTGTCCATGGTCCGTGCCCACGAATATCACATGGTGAACATCCGTGTGCAGGATGTTTTGGAACAAAAGCGGTCCATGGTTCTACAGAAAAATGGACATGTCACTGTGTGGCGCAAACGGACACGCATCTGCTCCACACGACAACATGGTCCGTGCCAAATAACGGAAGTGTGAAGGGGGCCATAGATGATCATATGTCCGTGCCTCCGGCATGCGTCGGCACGGACCGCATACATGCTGGAGGCACAGATGTGTGAAAGAGGTCTCACATACAGCGGGAAGATGCAGGAGAGGAGACTGGGATGTGCAGACTGAAGGGGGCAGCGTCTTCTCCAGAACACCTGTGACAAGAGAAGCTGGCAGGCACGCAGACGAGGGAGGGAGTGCTGAGCTCAGCCACATAGGAGCCTGACATTGTGCTATCCCCATGCACGATGTCAGGTCTCCTGGGGCTGGTATATACTGTCAGAGAGGGAGATAGGGAGGGTTTAGCTTAGAGCAAACAGTGGAGTAATACGGTGCAAAGAAACCCAACCCCATCATAGTGACACTGTGCTGCACACATGCTAATTTGCTGTACTGTGTTCCAGATGTTTGATAACAGTTTTCTCTTGAATCATACATGTAATAATTGAAGTAAAGGTATATTGCACACAGTATCAAAGAGCCTGTAAGGAACTGGCTTTACTTATAGCCCTAAATCTTGCTGGTTGGTTCCCCTTAATAAATACTGTGCTATGGAAGTTTTTTTTAGACAATCTACCTACACTGACAGACACTAACTGAGTGCGAGCTTGTTCTCCATTGATCGACAAACCTGAATTAGACCAGAACTGGCAGATGTGGAGATCCCTTGCGGCTCACACAGAGGTTACATGTGCACCGCACCACACGGAGGTTACATGTACTACCTCCTACACCGGGTAGTTATGGTGGCACCACACAGAGGTAACACGTGCAGCCTCCTACACCGGGCACTTATGTTGGCACCATACAGCCTACGCAGCGGGCACTTATATTGGCACTGCATAGTTACATGTGCAGCCTCCTACACTGGGCACTTATGTTGGCACCATACAGAGGGGTTATGTATGCAGGCTCCTACACTGGGCACTTATGTTGGCACCATACAGAGGGGTTATGTATGCAGGCTCCTACACTGGGCACTTATGTTGGCACCATACAGAGAGGTTATGTATACAGCCTCCTACACTGGGCACTTATGTTGGCACCATACAGAGGGGTTATGTATACAGCCTCCTACACTGGGCACTTATGTTGGCACCATACAGAGAGGTTATGTATACAGCCTCCTACACTGGGCACTTATGTTGGCACCATACAGAGGGGTTATGTATGCAGGCTCCTACACTGGGCACTTATGTTGGCACCATACAGAGGGGTTATGTATGCAGGCTCCTACACTGGGCACTTATATTGGCATTGCAGAGGTTACATGTGCAGGCTCCTACACCCGGCACTTTAGACAGACACCGGCAGCTGACATCCTGTATGAGAGAGCATGCAATGCCACCTTACACATGCGCACAAGCATCCTCATTCCTCACCGATCCCAGTTTCGATCCCATCGCTCGGTTGAGGCTGCCGGCACCGTCAGTGTAGAGTCTCTTCCGTTTTTCCCTACTGCTACTGCTGCAATGATCGCGGCGGTGGCGGCGGATCCGCCTAGTAAGACTCTACGGAGAGACATCATAGAAAGGCGAATGAACGGCCACACATCACACTGCACAGGGCTGCGCTCACTCCTCCCAGCCAGCTGAGCCCACAGGCATTGTGGGAAGTGGAGTTCTCGCCTTCAGCTTCCGGGAATGATGCAGATGCTGAGCTTGGTTCTGTCATGAACACGGAATATCCTCCGTCCTGGAGATAACAAATGGAGACAGGCAAAGGAGCAAGTGGAGCTCCAGTGTTAACAGGGCTTCCTGCAGGAACATGCTGAATGCCTGCTGTGAAAGCTATGACCACCAGAGGGCGCCACTGGCTCTAAAAATGTGGTCTCAAGCACCACCACCCTGTGTGTACAGCTGAAGTGCATTACTATCCCACCACACTGTATTAAAGGGTTAATAGTGACAGCTCCATTCCACCAGTCATATTATTCTGTACCCTCACCCAACATTATTACAACAAACGCAGATTAAAGATGGTAAAAAAATCTACCTGAGGCATTGGTTGTGAATATAGAGCATTGTTCACACAGGTCGGATACACAGATGATTATTTGGTTCAATCTCTTTTTATTAGGAAAGAAACATATTGCAAGTGACTCACCGTGGCCGAGACTCCGGTTTAGACAGGCGATGCTTCCTTCCTCCTTGTCACGGGTGGGCCGCGCCTGCCGGTAGTGGGGCCCGGTGTAGTGCAGATCAAAAGTTGAAGACGTCTTGTGGGAACAGATTAAAGGGGTTTTAATTTATTCGTGACGCCACCTATGAGTAGTTTCGGTAATCGTTACCGACGCTGCGGAACCTCCTGGGGATGGACAGCAGCAAGATGGAACGCTCCCCACAGGCTGAGCGGTGATCCCCGGAGGCTGGAGCTGCTTAAGATGTTGTGCGGCAGCTGCGGTTACCTTCATAGGCGCACCCAAGGGGGGGGACCTACGTGTCTGGACCCCCCCCTTTGGACGGCCCTGAGAAGTGGTGCAGTACACAAGGAGCTGGACCCCTATGTCAGGAGACAGGAACAATTACACAGCACCCAAGGGCCCACAAAAGAGGCTGCATTTAGGGGGGCTTCGCTCCCCCAAACCCCCCCACCGGGGGCTTTGCCCCTCGGAACCCCGCTGGGGGGTGACACCCCCCTTTCAGGGCCGGTGTGTGTTTTTTGGACCCCTACCTTGGGAAATTTCTGGGTGCGCCACTGGTTACCTTGTAGTGTAGACGGACAGTTCATAAGGAAACACGGACACAGAAAGTCTCTGCAACGGGTCTTTACTGTAACCAGCAGGCAGTACATGGTATACAGTTTACGGGTAGTAGACCGGGTGGACTCAGCAGTGATGGTGTCCCTTAGAAATCCGCAGTGTTCCTCCATTCTAACTAAGTGGTTGCCAGTGTCGCCCAGGAATACCAGGTCGGGTACGGGGAGGCTGCTTCAATGCCCTATCCAAGCTGTACGTTATGGATGTTCTGGGGAGCCTTGGATCCCTCAGTAGGTACACCGCTGGTTAGACGACTGGAAGTTGGCTGGTGGTGGGGTGCTCCTGTGAAGCTGCTCTTCCTCGCTTCTGGTTCGCGTAGCAGAGGTGAACTGCTGCCAGCTTCGGTACCAGTGAACCGGCTGTGGTTTGGGGCAAGGGAGTTTTTAGGAACCCGTGTGATGATGCCCATTCCCGGTTGGTAAGGCCTCAGGTGCTGACACCCGACCGGTGACGGCCCGGGGGCTGCACGGGGTGCGGAGCCCCCGCTCCTACTCCAAGTTCAAGTTCTAGACCCTGTCTTGTCCAGTTCTAGACTCCTTCTCGACTCTAGACTAAGTGTAAGTTCTCCTACACACTTCCCTAGCACTCCGCCCACCAGGACCTTGGATTGGCCCTCTGTTCTAGGTGATGCATGCAGGGTTGGATCTCAAAGTTAACTAAATCACTGCTGTGTCAGAGAATATTGCTGCTGCATTTATGGCTGCAATACCCTCTTGTGACGAACTCGTTGCGGGGCGCCACACAAGATATGACACAATATAAATCTGGAACATTCATGTCAAGTTCCTTAACATTCACAGAGCATATTAACAGTTCAACACCGTAGAGAAAAGTAATGCAGTTCTACATCAGCTTCTAGAAATACCAATAGATTAACGGATCCTTGGATTCTGCAACTCTCGACCGCGCCTCTGGATAATCAACAAAATTGTCGAAAGTTAGGTTCGGTGCTGGTAATTGAATAAAACTTTTTATATAAAAGAGAGAAAAAAAAAAGAGAAATGACAAGGGGGAAAATAAAATCCAAGCTAAGAAATAGAGAAAGGAGGAAAGAGAGAGAAAAAAAGGGGGGAGGAGAGTGGGGGGGGGGAACTTAGAGAAGAAGCGAACAGAGCAGGGAAGGTTTGGGCAGGGTAGATGTGAGGGTAGGGCAGGGAAAGGAATATTATCTACTGTGCCTTTATTTTCCTCTTGGTTTTCCTGAGGTAGTTATTAGTTTTACTGAACTGTGTTGGATTTTCTGAACCATCGGGTGCTTTATTGTTTCTTATCCCATATAATTTATAATATTGGTGTGAAAAATGCACCAATTTTGGAGATGGAATGGCCAGCTGAAGGGGTTGGAGGAGGCTGGATCATTTATCACCATGTGTCCATGCCCTGATGGCTAACATACATGTTGTTAAATTATTCTTTGTGTCCTGGTGGTTTAGAATATTTACCAACTTGTCAATTAGTAACTTGACAAGTCTCTTCCTTTGTGTGTTGAAGTTTCAGATCCATCAGGTGTTCAACTTCTTTAAGACTGGTTTAATGGAGTGAGACAATGGAAGAATATGTCATCCATGGGTAAAATGTCCAGTAGCCTAACTCGCTACTGGTGGAATGTGGAGAGACAGATTAAGGCTGCGTTCACACATTGCGTATTTTGCCGCGTTTTTTTACGCGCGCGCTTTTCAAAATACGCAATGTGCCTTTTGTCTGCCTGCAAAGTGAATAGGAAATTCACTTTGCAGTGCAGACATTGCGTAAGAATACGCAGTGCGTTTTCCGGGAGAAAACGCAGCTCTGTAAACAATTGATATGTCAATTGTTTACGCAGCTACTTCTGCGTATTTTCCCAGAGGGGAGGAAGAATCCTGCTTCCTCCTCCCCTCTGTGACAGCTGTGGCCGCCCCATTAGACTTCACAGTGTTAATATACACTGTGAAGTCTAAATGAAACAAAAGCAAGTGTGTGAAAAATAAAAAAGAATCAATACTTCACCTCTCCGACGCCTTCTCCCGGTGTCTGGTGCCTTCTGCCGCTCTCCGGTGTCCGATTCTAAGTCAGATCTCTTCTGATAAGACCTGTGGTGATGTCAGAGGGGGGGGGGCGTTCCCGGGCACTCGCGGTCATGTGATACCACATGACCGCGAGCAGCCAATCAGCGATGGGACCGCCCCGGGAACGCCCCCCTCTGACATCACCACAGGTCCTGTGAGAATACAGCTCACTTAGAATCGGACACCGGAGAGCGGCAGAAGGCACCAGACACCGGGAGAAAGCGTCGGAGAGGTGAAGTATTGATTCTTTTTTATTTTTCACACACTTGCTTTTGTTTAATTTAGATTTCACAGTGTATATTAACACTGTGAAGTCTAATGGGGCAGTCACACATGTCACAGAGGGGAGGAGGAAGCAGGATTCTTCCTCCCCTCTGTGACATCACTGCGCTTTTCTGGGGGAAAGAAAGCGCAGTGTGTGAAAGCCCCTGCGTATTTTGCTGCGCTTTTTTGCGCGGCCGAAAAACGCGGCAAAAAGCACGCGCAAAAAAGCGCAGCAAAATACGCAAATGTGTGAACGCAGCCTTAAGAAGTTATTGACATCATCATCTATTTGCAACACTAACCATTAGAAAGTGGTCAGATCCTCAGAAAGATCAAGTGTTTCTTTATGAGGTGCCTTCAGTTTCTTTTTGGTTTTATTAATGTATGTATTAGGTCTTGTGTACTGTGTTGTCTTTTCTAATCCATCAGATGTTCAACTTCTTTAAACTAGCTAAATGTGGTGAAACAATGGAAGAATTTCTCATCAATGGCTAAAAAGGCCAGTAGCACAATTCACAAATGCTGGAAAGAGGAGAGACAGATTTAGGCATTTCTGGACATCATCTATTGGCACAACTTGACCTTAGAGAGTGGATAAATCTTCAGAAAGATCATATTTCCGTAAGGTGGATTCATTTTATTTTTTGTTTTATTGATGTAAGCATTAGATCATGTTTATTGTGTTGTCGTTTCAGAGCCATCATGTGTTCAACTCCTTTAAGAGTGGCTTAATGGGGTGAGACAATGGAAGAATATCTCATCAATGGCTAAAAAGTCCAGTAACCTAATTTGCTAATGTCGGAATGTGGAGAGACAGATTTAGGAAGTTATGGACATCATCTGTAACACTAGCCATTAGAGAGTGGTTAGATCCTCACAAAGTTTAAGTGTTCCTTTATGAGGTGCCTTCAGTTTGTTTTTGGTTTTATTAATGTTTGTATTACGTCTTGTGTACTGTGTTGGCCAGGGTGCAGAGTGATGGACCAGGGTGCAGAGTGTCCGACCAGGGTGCAGAGTGTCCGACCAGGATGCAGAGTGTCCGACCAAAGTGCAGAGTGTCCAACCAAAGTGCAGAATGTCGGACCAGGGTGCAAAGTGTAGGACCAGGGTGCAGAGTGTCCGGACCAGGTGCAGAGTGTTGGACTAGGGTGCAGAGTGTCCGGACCAGGTGCAGAGTGTTGGACCAGGGTGCAGAGTGTCGGACCACAGTGCAGCGTGTCGGACCAAAGTGCAGAGTGTCGGACCAAAGTGCAGAGTGTCGGACCAAAGTGCAGAGTGTCGGACCAGGGTGCAAAGTGTAAGACCAGGGTGCAGAGTGTCCGGACCAGGGTGCAGAGTGTCGGACCAGGGTGCAGAGTGTCGGATCAAAGTGTAGAGTGTCGGACCAGGGTGCAGAGTGTCCGACCAGGGTGCAGAGTGTCCGACCAGGGTGCAGAGTGTCCGACCAGGGTGCAGAGTGTCCGACCAGGGTGCAGAGTATCGGACCAGGGTGCAGAGTGTCGGACCAGGGTGCAGTGTCAGACCTGGGTGCAGGGTGTCGGACCAGGGTGCAGAGTGTCGGACCAGGGTGCAGGGTGTTGGACCTGGGTGCAGGGTGTCGGACCAGGGTGCAGAGTGTCGGACCAGGGTGCAGACTGTCGGACCAGAGTACAGAATGTCCGACCAGGGTGCAGAGTGTCGGTCCAGGGTGCAGAGTGTCCGATCAAAGTGCAGAGTGTCTGATCAAAGTACAGAGTGTCTGATCAAAGTACAGAGTGTCCGACCAAAGTGCAGAGTGGTCGACCAAAGTGCAGAGTGTCGGACCAAAGTGCAGAGTGTCGGACCAAAGTGCAGAGTGTCGGACCAAAGTGCAGAGTGTCCAACCAAAGTGCAGAGTGGCCGACCAAAGTGCAGAGTGTCCGACCAAAGTGCAGAGTGGCCGACCAAAGTGCAGAGTGTCAGACCAGGGTGCACAGTGTCGGACCAGGTGTACAGAGTGTCAGGACCAGGGTGCAGAGTGTCAGACCAGGGTGCAGAGTGTCGGACCAGGGTGCAGAGTGTCCGACCAAGGTGCAGAGTGTCCGACCAGGGTGCAGTGTCGGATCTGGGTGCAGGGTGTCGGACCAAGGTACAGAATGTCGGACCAGGGTGCAGAATGTCGGACCAGGGTACAGAATACCCGACCAGGGTGCAGAGTATCGGACCAGGGTGCAGAGTGTCCGACCAGGGTGCAGAGTGTCCGACCAGGGTGCAGAGTGTCCGACCAAAGTGCAGAGTGTCCGACCACAGTGCAGAGTGTCGGAACAGGGTTCAGAGTGTCCGATCAAAGTGCAGTGTCTAGCCCTTAGAGAGTGGCCAGATCGTCAGGAAGAACAGATTTCCCCTTATAAGGTGCCTTTATTTTCCTTTTGGTTTCCTGAGGTAGTTATTAGTTTTACTGAACTGTGTGGGATTTTCTGAACCATCGGGTGCTTTATTGTTTCTTTTCCCATATCTATTAGATAATTGCCGTAGCGACTTCCGTCGCGTCCGCCGCTACTTCCGTGGCTTTGTTCGCGTTGCTCGGCACTTTCTCCAGGACTCTGTCCGTGGCCACGAACAAAGCCACCAACATGCCCCCCTGAGCATGGGGTTGTAGTCTACACTGCTATGGTATACTACAGCCCCATGCCCAGCCGCCTGTCTGCCCCGCTCCCCTCGCCGCCGGCATGGGGCTGTAGTCTACACCGCTATGGTATACTACAGCCCCATGCCCAGCCCCATGCCCAGCCGCCTGTCCGCCCCGCTACCCCGCTCTGCCCGCCTGAACCCCGCGGCGGCGAGGGGAGGCAGACGGGGCACAAGAGAGGGGTTGCTCCGGAGCACTGTGTCACCAGGCGGTGACAGCAGCGGCTCCGGAGCGACCCCTCTCTTCTGCTCCGTCTGCCTCCCCTCGCCGCCCCGCCACCCCACCGTACATTGCTCCAGAGCCACTGCTCCAGAGCCACCCCTACCCCCCCTCCCGCTACAAACCACCCCGCCATCTACTACCCTCCGCCGCCCCCGCCGCCGTCGCCACCCCCTAAGCCACCGCCGCCCTCTAAGCCACCGTCGCCGCCCCCTAAGCCACCGCCGCCGTCGATCACTTACATGCCTTCTTCTTCATCTCATCATCTGTCCAATCCAGCAGTCCTCCGTCCGGCCCAGGCGTCCTCTTCGTCCGGCCCCGGGGCTCTTCTGTCTTCTTTCCGCCATCTCCGAATCCTTCGTCCTCTTCACTTCCCATAGCGATAGAATGGACGAAAAATCGTCCATTCTATCTCTATGGGAAGTGAGGCGCTATTCTGATTGGTCGCTGTGTGCTGGCGGCGACCAATCAGAATAGCGCCTCACTTCCCATAGAGATAGAATGGACGAAAAATCGTCCATTCTATGTCTATGGGAAGTGAGGCGCTATTCTGATTGGTCGCCGTCAGTACACAGCGACCAATCAGAAGACCGCCTCATTTCCCGATTTTATGGCCGGGCCCCTGCTTCTATTTTCGGCCACGGGGCTCGGCTCTGATCGGTCGTTCCACGGGGCCGGAGACTCGCTTCGCGGCCATTGCTCGCGCCTTAGCAATGCCTCGCAATCATTGCGAGTCGTTGCTGATGCGCCAGCAATCGCCGCGAAGCGCACATTGCGAGTCTCCGGCGCCGTGGAACGACCGACCAGAGCCGAGACCCGTGGCCGAAAATAGAACCAGGGGCCCGGCCATAAATTCGCCGACACACCGCTATGTATCTCTATGGGAAGTGAGGCGCTCTTCTGATTGGTCGCTGTGTGCTGACGCCGACCAATCAGAATAGCGCCTCACTTCCCATAGACATATAATGGACCACTTTGACTTTCAAATTTACCGCTTAAACTGAGGCGCTTTTCTGATTGGTTGCCGACTCCACACAGCGACCAATCAGAATAGCGCCTCACTTCCCATAGAGATAGAATGGACGATTTTTCTCCATTCTATCTCTATGGGAAGTGAGGCGCTCTTCTGATTGGTCGCTGTGTGCTGACGCCGACCAATCAGAATAGCGCCTCACTTCCCATAGACATATAATGGACCACTTTGACTTTCAAATTTACCGCTTAAACTGAGGCGCTTTTCTGATTGGTCGCCGACTCCACACAGCGACCAATCAGAATAGCGCCTCACTTCCCATAGAGATAGAATGGACGATTTTCGTCCATTCTATCTCTATGGGGAGTGAGGCGCTATTCTGATTGGTCGCTGTGTGGTGACAGCGACCAATCAAAATATCGCCTCACTTCCCATAGACAATAATAGCGGTGTTTCAAGCGAACTATAGCCGGGCCCTTGGTTCTATTTTCGGCCACGGGTCTCGGCTTTTGACGGCTATCTATCTATGTATGTATTTCTTTCTATCTATCTATCTATCTATCTATCTATCTATCTATCTATCTATCTATCTATCAGATAGATAGATACAAATAGATAGATAGATAGATAGATAGATATAGATAGATAGATAGATAGATAGATACATACATAGATAGATAGATATATAGATACATATAGATAGATAGATAGAAATAGATAGATAGAAATAAATAGATACATAGATAGATAGAGATCGATAGATAGAAATAAATAGATACATAGATAGATAGAGATCGATAGATAGAAATAGATAGATAGATCGATAGATAGATAGAAATAAATAGATACATAGATTGATACATAGATAGATACATACATAGAAATAGATAGATAGATAGAAATAAATAGATAGATAGATAGATAGATAGATAGATAGATAGATAGATAGATAGTGCTATTATTCTCTATGGGAAGTGAGGCGCTATTCTGATTGGTCGCTGTGTCCTGCCGGCGACCAATCAGAATAGCGCCTCACTTCCCATAGAGAATAATAGCGGTGTTTCAAGCGAAGTATAGGCGGGCCCTTGGTTCTATTTTCGGCCACGGATGTCGGCTTTCGTCGGTCGTCGCCGGGGCGTGAGACTCGCAATAGCCGCTTTGCGCCGGCATAATAGCGCCTCACTTCCCATAGAGATAGAATGGAGGATTTTTCGTCCATTCTATCTCTATGGCAAGTGAGGCGCTATTCTGATTGGTCGCTGTGTGCTGGCGGCGACCAATCAGAATAGCGCCTCACTTCCCATAGAGATAGAATGGACGAAAAATCGTCCATTCTATCTCTATGGGAAGTGAGGCGCTATTCTGATTGGTCGCCGCCAGCACACAGCGACCAATCAGAAAAGCGCCTCACTTTAAGCGGTAAATTTGAAATTCAAAGTTGGCCATTATATGTCTATGGGAAGTGAAGCGCTATTCTGATTGGTCGCCTTCACCACACAGCGACCAATCAGAAGAGGCCCTCACTTCCCATAGAGATACATAGCGGTGTTTCGGCGAATTTATGGCCGGGCCCCTGGTTCTATTTTCGGCCACGGGGCTCGGCTCTGGTCGGTCGTTCCACGGGGCCGGAGACTCGCAATGGCCGCTTCGAGGCGATTGCTCGCGCATCAGCAACGGCTCGCAATGATTGCGAGCCATTGCTAAGGCCCAAGCAATGGCCGCGACGCGAGTCTCCGGCCCCGTGGAACGACCGATCAGAGCCGAGCCCCGTCGCCGAAAATAGAACCAGGGGCCCGGCCATAAATTCGCCGAAACACCGCTATGTATCTCTATGGGAAGTGAGGCCCTCTTCTGATTGGTCGCCGCCAGCACACAGCGACCAATCACATTAGCGCCTCATTCCTCCATGTATCCCTATGGAAAGGCGCCCTCCAATCACAATCACGACGCCATTTTTGAAAATACACAGCGACCAATCACATTCATGGCGCCATCTTTCTGAGGTTGCCGCCCACCAATGAGATAAGGCCGCTATTTATAGCGCGAAATTTGAATGTTTTTCAACACATCATTCTACCTCTGCGTATACTGTTTGAGGGAGGACGAGAAGCTACCGCGCGACCATCTGTTGGACTATATTTCTGCCAAGATATCCATCCTTCGTGAGGGCCATCGGGAAGCAAGCGCCGGACCATCTGTTGGACTATATTTCAGCCAAGATATCCATCCTTCGTGAGGGCCGTCGGGAAGCAAGCGCCGTATCGGGTTCTGCGATTTATCAGCTAAGATATCCTTTTTGAAAGTTACCTTTTCACATCAGAGTCTATATTCCTGATGCTAAGTTTTATTTTCACCTCTTTTGCAATCTTTTATTTTCACCACTTTTACTATCTTGCGCCATGCAGCGCCAATCGGCGCTGCATGGAGCCTGCGCCACAGTTTGGACACTTCGCTGCTGCAAGCGCCGATTTCTGCGCTACAAGCGCAAACTTCGGCGCTTCTAGCGGCCTCCGCGGTGCATCAGACCGCTGTGGCCGAACACTTATTCAGGCGCCGCCCATACAACTTGCCGCTCTTCCCGCTGACCGCCGACCAATCGCATTCTCAGCGCCCCTTCCCATAGAGATGCATTGAGAAATGAGGCGCGATTGTGATTGGTCGCTGTGTATTTTCAAAAATTGCGCCGCGATTGTGATTGGTCACGGTAGATGGCGCTCTGATTTCGATTGGTCGGCGCTCAGTGGGGATAGCGGCGCTTTCTGTGCCGAGCGCCTGGTTCTATTTTCGGCAACAGCGTTCGGGAAGGTGGAAGTCTGTAGCTCCGCCCCGCTGTGTTGTGATTGGACAGCGGCAACTTCACAGAGTAGCGCTTTGATTCCGATTGGTCGGCGGTCAGCGGGGAAAGCCGCGCTTTCCCTGCCGAGGGCCTGGTTCGATTTTCGGCCATAGTGGTCGATGGCATCGGCCTTCGAATTTTTTGGTATTTCATTAGTTTGATTGTATTCTAATTAGTTAAAGGGGTTGTCCGGGCTTATTTTTTATTTCATATTTATATCTAGGCTGCAAAATGTTGACAATCTGCAATATACATGTTGTCAACATTTTGCAGGGTTTCCTAGATATAACACATTTACTGATGGCAGAGAGTGTCCAGGGGGTGTGATTGTGCATACTGGTCGTTTACACCTACTCTAGCACAATCACACCCCCTCCCCTATACCTAGTATGGCCAGCCACCCCCAGGCCATACATGCCCGCCCCTTGCCCACTAAACACTATGTAATGAAACCACCCCCAGGGCTCCTACAGGCCGCCCCAGCCCCTAAATCACCACCCACCCTCTGCAAAACAGCGGTCCCCAGTGCACTGATACAAGGTGCCGAAACCGCTGCTGTGAAAGCGATTCCGGCACACTGTGTCAGTGCAGCAGGGGACCCGCTGCATATCTGTGCCGCTCACCCGACATTGTCCTGTGCAGCCGGTCCCGGTCCGCCTTGGTCCCGGTCCGCCCTGGTCCCGGGTCCGCCTTGGTCCCGGTCCGCCTTGGTCCCGGTCCGCCCTGGTCCCGGTCCGCCCTGGTCCCGGTCCGCCCTGGTCCCGGTCATCTGCAGGCGGGCTCTCCACACTGCAGCCGGGCTCCACACTGCAGCCGTATCTGTGCTGTGTGTGTGGAGCGGTGCCCGGCGCCTGATCTCCCCAGACCTCCAGTACAATAGAGCAGAGGCTGTGGAGCGGTCCTCTCTAAACCGCTCCACCAGCTCTATTGTACTGGAGGTCTGGGGAGATCAGGCGCCGGGCACCGCTCCACACACACAGCACAGATACGGCTGCAGTGTGGAGAGCCCGCCTGCAGATGACCGGGACCAGGGCGGACCGGGACCAGGGCGGACCGGGACCAGGGCGGACCGGGACCAGGGCGGACCGGGACCAAGGCGGACCGGGACGGCTGCACAGGACAATGTCGGGTGAGCAGCACACATATGCAGCGGGTCCCCTGCTGCACTGACACAGTGTGCCGGAATCGCTTTCACAGCAGCGGTTTCGGCACCTTGTATCAGTGCACTGGGGACCGCTGTTTTGCAGAGGGTGGGTGGTGATTTAGGGGCTGGGGCGGCCTGTAGGAGCCCTGGGGTGGTTTCATTACATAGTGTTTAGTGGGCAAGGGGCGGGCATGTATGGCCTGGGGGTGGCTGGCCATACTAGGTATAGGGGAGGGGGTGTGATTGTGCTAGAGTAGGTGTAAACGACCAGTATGCACAATCACACCCCCTGGACACTCTCTGCCATCAGTAAATGTGTTATATCTAGGAAACCCTGCAAAATGTTGACAACATGTATATTGCAGATTATCAACATTTTGCAGCCTAGATATAAATATGAAATAAAAAATAAGCCCGGACAACCCCTTTAATGTTATTAATATTTTAATTTTATATATATCTTTTTTATTTTATTTTTTTATTATTATTTATTATTTTATTATTTATTTTTTTTCTAAATATAGTAATGTATTATTTTAAATTGAATTTTTTTTTTTGGATTAGTTTGATTTTATTTTTATTACTTAATGTTATAAATATTTTAATTTTATACATTTTTATTTTAATTATTTTTATGTGTATTTATTTATTGTTATGTTATTTTAATTTTAATGTATTGAATTTTTGCCATTCCGAAAGATGGAGGAATGAGGCGCCAATGTGATTGGTCGTGGTGTATTTTCAAAAATGGAAGAATATCTCATCAATGGCTAAAAAGTCCAGTAACCTAATTGCCTACATGCAATCCGGTTACCGGCTCCGGATCTGCAGCCTGCGTGAAAAATCATGCAGGATGCAGGATGCAGTTCTCGGAGTGCTTCTGGCAACCGCAAGGCGGCAACCGGATTGCTCAGGATGTGTAATCCTGAGCAATGCGATTACCATATACTTTGCTCATCGATAAGCAAAGTGTTAAATGTGTCTTAACACATTAATTATGAATATTAGCTATGGGCAACATATCTCTAAGGGGTGCCCACCCCCCCTAGAGAATACAGCATTTACAGTAAGCCAGCTATTGTCAGCTTTGTACTAATTTATGAATGAAGCCGCGGCTCCCCTGACAGTGGAGCAGATACTGTACGTAATATACGTATAGTATCTGCCGCTGTCCGAGGTCCTGTAGGCATTTACAATAGATCTATGGGCAGTGCATCGCCATAGTCCTAATGTAAATGCCTACAGGACCTCGGAGTGGAGTGGACAGCATGTCTCTAGGTGGGGTGGGCACCCCCTAAAGACATGTTGCCCAAAGCTAATATTCATAATTAATGTTTTAATACACATTTAAGGGTATGTGCCCACAGGAAGGTTTTGCTGCGTTTGAGATCAGGTTTTGCCTTGGTTTTATGTAAATCTATGCTAATCTAATCCTGAGTTTTTGGTTTTCAGCAAAACCTATGAGATCAGGGAAAAGCTTTCACACACATTGGTTTTTGTTCTCTGGAGACAGTGTAAACACCATAGCATTTGCTGCATTTTTGTTTTCCAGCAAAACCTATGATTCTAGGATTAGCTGTCCCAACACATTGGTTTTTGTTTGGTGAAGAAAGTGGAAACACCTCAGGCTTTGCTGTGTTTTAGAAAGAATGAGGATGTGAATTCTTTGCTGTACTGTTGCTAAAGTGGAAACACCTGTGGTATTTCCATTTTCTGTAGAGAAAAAAAAAACAGTGTGTGTGTGAAAGCTTTTCCCTGCACACATAGGTTTTGATGGAAACCAAAAACTCAGGATTAGATTAGCATAGATTTACATAAAACCAAGGCAAAACCTGATCTCAAACGCAGCAAAACCTTCCTGTGGGCACATACCCTTACGCTTTGTTCATCCCTGTGGCAGCAGGGATGAGCAAAGTATACGGTAACCACATTGCTCCGGATTACACATCCGGAGCAATCCGGTTACCGGATTGCAGTTTCTGCCACATATTTTTACAAAAAAATGTGTGTGAACGCAATTGCCTGCCCAAACGTGACCCCAGCCTTATTATTTTGCCACTGTTGTGTGAATATTGCTACAATACTCTCTTTACTTGTTTGTCTTACCTTAAGGCCACTTCACACACAGATATCTGAGTCCAATATCTGAACAGATCTCTGGTTGCAGTGAAATCATGGATACATTGCTCCATTTTGTGGCTGTGTACAACATGGAGAAATGTATCCATGATTTCACTGCAACCAGAGATCTGTTCAGATATTGGACTCAGATATCTCTGTGTGTGAAGTGGCCTTTACAGTTGGTAATTTTTGGGAATGTTCACTTCTCACAGTATAGAAGATGGACCTTTTATTCACTGTGTTGAATTTCACTATGCAAGACTGTTAAATCGCACTGGAGTTGCTTGGTGGAAATGAGCTTCTCTCTTTCAGTGGTCTCCTGTTTCTGGAAAATTCCCAGAATGTAAGTTAGGCCAGGTTCACACATACAAATCTGTTTTTTAAGCCCTTAGAAAAACTGATCCGTTTTTCTAAGGGTGCCAATAGTGTCCCTTGGGGTCCTGGACATTTTTGGCAAATTTTGGGACATTTTTCATGACACACACGTATGCGTTAACGCAGGTGCCTATATGTACCATGTGTTAACGCAGGTGCCTATATGTGCCTTGCGTTAACGCATGCGTTTTTGAAAGCACCCCAAAAATGCAGCAAGCAGCGATTTTGGGCTGCTGCATAAAAACACATGCATTTTTTAAACAAACGCACACACATGTTTAACGCAAATGCGTTTTTGAACTTAGGAAACAAATGTCCAAAATGTTGCCAAAATCGGATTTAAGGCAAAAACGGATGGTATGTGTGAACCTGGCCATAGTGAGGGTTTTAAATACCTTTCCACTATGTGTTACCTTGGTGTACTTATTACCTTTCAGATGTTTGTTGTGCTGTTGCTTTCTATGTGGTTATGATTCATCATCAGTATTTCTATAATTGCAAAAAAAACACTTTGAGTAATTAGCTTTCTTTGCAATCAGTATTCTAGAACCCTTCTTCATGCTACCTTATTGTGGCGCCATGCTCACGCAGGTAACCACAGACTTCTCTAAATGCACAGCTGGGTTTCCACAAAAGGTACCTACTACATACAACACCTTCCACCCTGACACAGTAGGGGGAGCTCCACTTGCTGCCCTTGGGCAAGATCCCCTATAAATACTGCTGCCTGGGGAGGAGTTAGTCAGAGAGTGCAGACGCTAGGAGAGCTGCAAAGACGTCCTGGTGGTCAGTGCCGCGGATTGGCCTGAACCAGTGACCCGGAGTGGCCCTTCTACATCCCGCAAGCCTAAGTGGGACTGAAGGCGAGGAGCTCAGGACAGCAGAAGGGAGCGAGAAACTTGAGATCGAGTTCTTCCCAGGAGAAACACCGGAGATTGGGGATCCGCACCTGTGGGACACTATAGGGCCACAGAAAACACTGTTGCACTGTGGAAGCTTCAGTTACCTGGTATCCCCTGTGGGTCAAGACAGGGAGCCAGACACAGCAGAGCAACCGCAGTGATCAGGAGAAGGCATCCCGGAGACCGCACAGGAGGAGAGAAAAACACTACAGTCAGGAAGAGAGAGGAGGCAAGTCAGGCTGTAAGCAGGCTGTGCTTCAGACAAATACACAGAGCAGAGGAGGCCTTATACCCACTTGCTGTGGGGACCCACTGTGCAACCTGTCCACCCGTCAGTACCCTGGATCGTTTTACCTGCTTAACATCAGTAAAAGGTAAAAGAGACTTTCCTGCATGTGTGTATCCTTCCTTTCCACTTCAAGTATCCTCCATAGACTGGTCCAACTCTCTGTATACATTCTCAGCTCCACTACAACCTGTTCCTCCTCACTACGCTGCCCCAGAGGTCCCAGTCCTGCCTGCAGAGGACTATCCCATCTCAGCCGCAATACCACCGACCTCCGGCGGACTGTGGCGGCGCTGGTGCTACTCACCAGAAACTGCAGGTGGCGACAACTAACAAACTGTAAATAGTCCCCTGTAAATATCCCCCTTTTGAAGTGTCACCGAGGACACAGGATCAGGCCGGCCGCCATTCCCCGTGACAAAGTTAACCCTCTGCCGCCTGATACCCGAGTACCCCGGAGCGTGGAGCTCGACATTATCGTCTCTCTGTCTTTTGATATGGTTTCACTTCTCATTGTGGTAATCAGAGCTTCTCTTGATGCACTATCATATCCTAGTGCGGTCTTTCCTCTCCCTTCTGGTGTTTTTTACTATGATTACATAGAGAGATAAATCAACTTGGCTTGCATATGTTAGATTTACTCACATTCTCCTTTAACCTTCTATTTGTAGTGTGGTTCTATACAGTCAGGCTTCTTGTTATGGCACCAATTTCTCCCTATATATTATACACTGTTCATTCGCCCATTATTGATTAGATGTATCAGACAATAATATAAATGCTTAGTCATATGGGTAATAATTCACTTCCTACCCTCCCTTTAGTTGTTATGGCCCGTCTTCCTTGTCAGCGGGAGCTGTTTCTGCAGGGTCACTAGTCCCTACACACGCTGTGGCCAGTGGCGGTGTGTTTTCAGATTTGCTCATGTCAGCTGATGTCCAGCCCAGGCCCTGGGGGTACTCGGTTCACTCAGGCGCGGTCTCTTTGGGAAGTCACGGGTAGCGGTGCTTGAGGCTGTGGGCCCGGGGGATGCAGATAAAAAAAGGGATGGAGTGGCAAGAAAATAATAAAATGTCTGTCGTGACGCCACCTGTAGGGTTCCGGTGATGACACTGTCGCTGCTTGGGACTCCGGGGTGATGGGCGGCAGCAAGGTGGAACCGCTCCCTACAGGACGAGCGGGGGTCCCCGGGGTTGTAAGTTGTAGTGAGCGTAGTAGGGTAGCGCGGTCAGTGTGGTGCAGATGGAAAGAGGGACACGCACACATATGTCTTTTGGTACCTTTACTGGTGTTCTGTACTGGTACACTCGTCCGGAAGTGAGGGAAACACTTTAGGATCTCCACAGTGAGTAGGGTTGTAGGCCTCCTTGTTTCAGTTATTCCGTCAGAGTCTGGCAGGCTTGGAACCCGACCAGACCGTTACTTTTCTATCTGTGCAACTCTCCACACCCGGGTTTGCTGCACTGAGGGCACTTCTATGGGATTCCTGTCATGGCCTTGACTCCGGGCTCTCATTTGGTGGTGCTTTGGGTGTCCTGGAAGCTAAACCTCCTTGTAGTGCTGGTTTCTCTGCAGGGCCTATTCTCTCTGTCCCTGCAGCTCGGACCCAGTGACCGGAACTCTGCTGGGGTGAGTCGGTATGACTCCTCTGCCCCCTTCTTGTTAAAACGCTTCTCTCCTCTGCCTGCGACCCCTACTCTGCGGGTCTACCACTGTCTCAGATGGATGCTGGTATGGGCCTACCATGGCTCCAGTAGCAGCTCAGCTCACTCAGCTCTTCACAGTTCTGTAGTGACTGCACACTCTGGTGTTTTCCCTCCAGAACCCGTATTTATAGGGGGAACTGGCTTAAGGCAACCAGTGGAGCTCCCCCTACAGGCCTGGGGTGAAAGATGTTGTGTGGAAGTGGGTTACTCGCTGTGAGAAATCCCTCCATGTCCCAAGGGAGTCTGTGGTGACCTGGCACAGGGTGCCACATCCCCCCCTAGTTAACCTCAGTTCTCCCGGACTGAGCAAAAGTTTTTGTTACAACTTCACACATTTATACATTTAATAACGGGTATTTACAGAGTCTTAAATTCAAAATTTACAAAAATCACTGAAAAAGAAGGAAAATATGAAAAAGCAGCCCTTACGGCACTAGTCCATCTGCCGCAAGCTGGGGAAGGAGGAAAAAGCAGTTTTAGTCACACTAGTCCTGTGACCGTAGTCCGGGTTCAAACAAACGGGAAAAAGGTAAAGTCCAGCAGTAAAGTCTCTGATGGCTTTGAACACATTTACGGGTTAACACACTTTGTACTTTACACAAATTCCCTATGGGTGTCTCTGCTTAGGACGCCGGGTCTTACCTTCTTTCTCTACCCCTGGCACTTTCTATTCCCAACTTGATATGCTTGGGGCTGTGCCCAGTTCCTCCACCCTTCTATACACTACTATTCACATTTGCGGACTAAAGTCACTATTTACATCTATTCATTTTTGAAACTTTACAGTCTATTCTCTGAATCTGAGTGGTAACTGACCAAAGGTACTACGGGTTGATCTGCGCAGTATTGGCGTGTCATTAGTGTCTACTTCTGGTGTTGTGCGTGCACTTTCTCTTTGTCTATTAGACCTACGTGATTCTGGAATACCGTAGTATGCATGTAGTCTTTCTAATGGACTGACAGGTTCACCGATTGCAGGAATCTCTGGTTCCGGTACAATAGGCTGCACTTCTTGCATTTGAACGGGTTTCTTCTGGTCTTCTTAGTTCTGGTATTGGTTCTGGTTCTTCTACTGGTTGAATTGGGACTTGTTTTCCTGCAGGTTGATAGAATGAAATGACTGGTATTATAACTGCTCCATTGTATTGAGGTCAGATCTCCAATCTCAGTGTGGATTACTTTTTCTTTTGGCTCTTCAACTGCTAATGAGGGATAAGTTATTTGTTGTGGTTTCAATTGATCATGGTATCTCTTTAGATGGTCTCTTGATACTGTTGAGGTTGTTCTTCCTTCATCTCTGCTAATTACGCAAGTTTTTGAATTATCAAATTGGATTGCATAACTGTATAGGGTTCTGATTCCCAATGGTCATCTATTTGTTTGTTCTTCTTTTTCTTTTGAGGACTAGTTCACCTGGTATTAAGGGTTCTGCTGAGGCGTGCTTGTTGAAGTTATGCTCTTGCTTACTTCTACTTTGACAACCTGAGTACAGAGTTCTATAGCTAGATAGCTCAGTGTATAAATCACAAAGACCCACCAATTGCAAGTGCACGCGTTTATTTTTGACATCGGTGAACCAGTATAAAACACTGAGAAAGTATTTTAAAACCAATAGCAGGTAACAGAAGGGATGAACAGGTCAGACTCACATAACAAGGATGCAGTTTATAGGCAGACATCACATGACAGTATACAAAGTGGTACAATATAAATACATCATTAAATACAATAAAAATACCAGATTGCTTCCCTAGCACTTTATTGTACCACTTTGTATACCATCATGTGATGTCTGCCTATAAACTGCATCCTTGTCATGGGGGTCTGTGACCTGTTCATCCCTTCTGTTACCTGCTCTTGGTTTTAAAATACTTTCTCAGTGTTTTATACTGGTTCACCGATGTCAAAATGTATTTATATTGTACCACTTTGTATACCATCATGTGATGTCTGCCTATAAACTGCATCCTTGTTATGGGGGTCTGTGACCTGTTCATCCCTTCTGTTACCTGCTATTGGTTTTAAAATACTTTCTCAGTGTTTTATACTGGTTCACCGATGTCAAAATAAATGTGTGCACTTGCAACTGGTGGGTCTTTGTGATTTATACACTGAGCTATCTAGCTATAGAACTCTGTATTCCGGTTGTTAATGTATGCATTGAGTTGCTCATCATGTGAGTCCAAGATGTTACCCTATATTGTTGTCTTCTCAACACTTTCCTGTACTTTCTTGTACTGTTCTTGGCGGTGATAGTTCCAATCTTCGTCTGAAGAATCTTGGGTTGGTTCTACTGTTCCCATTTCTAAGTCAATTGGGAGTTTTCCTGGTCTTGCTTGCATTAAATAGGCTGGGGCATAGCTAGTAGAACTGACAGGGATATGATTGTAGATAACTAAGTCAGGTAGCTTTTCTGGCCACTGATTTCTCTCGTCAAGTGGTAAAGTCTTCAACATATCGATGACGATGTTGTTCATCTTCTCGCATAGACCATTTGTTTGTGGATGATACGGTGTGGTTCTTATCTTTTTACACCCATATAATCCTAAGAACACGTGGAACAGTTCTGACTCAAATGCTGGACCCTGATCAGTTAATACTTGATCTGGATACCCGTGCGGTCGACAAAAAAGTAACTCTGGAAGGTCTTGGCTGCGACTTCTGCAGTTAAATCTTTAACTGGTATGACTACTAGGAACCTTGAGTAGTGATCAACCATTGTAAGAGCGTAGGTGTACCCTGTTCTGCTAGGTGTTAACTTCACATGATCTAAAGCCACGATTTCAAGAGGTTTCTTGGTAATGATTGGCTGTAGCGGAGCCTTTTGACTTTGCTGGTCTTTCCTTCTAAGGTGACACGGTCCACAGTTCTTACACCATCTTTCAATGAAACCTCTCATGCCGACCCAGTAGAAACGGTCTTTTAACAGCATCTCCAGTTTCTTCCAACCAAAGTGTCCTGCATCATTGTGATAAGCTTCCAGTATCATCTGGATATCTCTCTTTGGAACAACTATTTGCCAGATATGTTCATGGGTTCTGGGGTTAAGGTGACGTCTGCATAGCTTCCCTTGGTAGATGAACAGTTTCCCTTTTTCTTTCCATAGGCGTTTGGCATCTGGTGAAGCATCGGAACTCAGACAGGAGTGCTCTTTGGTTATTAGTTCTTTGATTAAACTAACATCCGGGTCACTGTCTTGGGTCTCTTTCCAGTTATGGTGGGATAACGGGTTCATTGTTCTCTCTTCACGCCTTTGACTTGCCTGATCACATGAGGCTGTACTTGGACGGTGGAAAGCTGGCAGTTCTACTTCTTCCAGTTCATCTACGTCTTCTCCTTCATCTGGTAGATTAGGCATTCTGGATAGGGTATCAGCGTTGCCATTCTTGTGTCCTGCCCAGTACTTGACAGTGAAGTCGTAATTTGACAATCTTGCCATCCAACGCTGCTCCATGGCCCCCAGCTTTGCAGTCTCTAAATGGGTTAGAGGGTTGTTGTCAGTGAAAGCCGTGAACTTGGAGGATGCCAGGTAGTGCTTGAAACGTTCTGTGATCGCCCAGACTAAGGCTAGGAACTCCAACTTAAAAGAGCTGTAATTCTCCGGGTTCCTCTCTGTTGGACGGAGCTTTCTGCTGACATAGGCTATCACTTTCTCTTTGCCTTGCTGTTTCTGTGCCAAGACAGCTCCTAAACCTTCATTACTTGCATCAGTGTATAATAGGAACGGCAGGTTGTAATCAGGATCTCTTCTCCAGTTAAGGCATCTTTCAGCTTCTGGAAAGACTGTTCCTGTTCTGGTCCCCACCGGAATGGAGGGCCTCTGATCTTGCCTTTCTTGGATTGACTCACCAGGAGATCTTGCATGGGCGCTGCCATCTTCGTGTAGCCCTTGATAAACCTCCTGTAGTACCCGACCAGTCCCAAGAATTGCTGTACCTCTCTGAAGGTGGTTGGCGCTGGCCAGCTCTAAATGACTGTAACCTTGTCCGGGTCGGGTGCTACGCCTTCTGCACTGACCACATGTCCTAGATACTGGACTTTGGGTTTTAACAAGTGACACTTTGATGGTTTCAACCTCATATCATACTTGGACAACGATTCAAACACTTCACTCAGGTGTTGCAGGTGATCTTCATAGGTCTCGGAGTATACTATGACATCGTCCTTTTGCCTTCACTCTGTGGTCCTGCTCACCCCAAACCATCTCGATTGGGTTCAGGTCTGGTGATTGTGGAGGCCAGGTCATCTGGCATAGCACCCCATAATCTCCTTCTTGGTCAAATAGCTCTTACACAGCCTGGAGGTGTGTTTGGGGTCATTGTCCTGATGGAATAGCATGCCGCTGCAAGATGCTGTGGTAGCCATGCTGGTTCAGTATGCCTTCAATTTTGAATAAATCCCCAACAGTGTCACCAGCTAAGCACCCCCACACCATCACACCTCCCCCATGCTTCACGGTGGGAACCAGGCATGTAGAGTCCACCTGTTCACCTTTTCTGCGTCACACAAAGACACGGTGGTTGGAACCAAAGATCTCAAATTTGGACTCATCAGACCAAATCACAGATTTCCACTGGTCTAATGTCCATTCCTTGTGTTCTTTAGCCCAAACAAGTCTCTTCTGCTTGTTGCCTGTCCTTAGCAGTGGTTTCCTAGCAGCTATTTTACCATGAAGGCCTGCTGCACAAAGTCTCCTCTTAACAGTTGTTGTAGAGATGTGTCTGCTGCTAGAACTCTGTATGGTATTGACCTGGTCTCTAATCTGAGCTGCTGTTAACCTGCGATTTCTAAGGCTGGTGACTCGGATGAAGTTATCCTTCGCAGCAGAGGTGACTCTTGGTCTTACTTTCCTGGGGCGGTCCTCATGTGAGCCAGTTTCTTTGTAGCACTTGATAGTTTTTGCAACTGCACTTGGCGACACTTTCAAAGATTTCCTAATTTTTCGGACTGACTGACCTTCATTTCTTAAACTAATGATGGCCACTCGTTTTTCTTTACTTAGCTGCTTTTTTCTTGCCATGATACAAATTCTAACAGTCTACTCAGTAGGACTATCAGCTGTGACCAGACTTCTGCACAACACAACTGATGGTCCCAACCCCATTTATAAGGCAAGAAATCCCACTTATTAAACCTGACAGGGCACACCTGTGAAGTGAAAACCATTTCCGGTGACTACCTCTTGAAGCTCATCAAGAGAATGCCAAGAGTCTGCAAAGCAGTAATCAAAGCAAAAGGTGGCTACTTTGAAGAACCTTGAATATAAGACATATTTTCAGTTGTTTCACACCTTTTTGTTAAGTATATAATTCCACATGTGTAAATTTGTAGTTTTGATGCCTTCAGTGTGAATCTACAATTTTCATAGTCATGAAAATAAAGAAAACTTGAATGAGAAGGTGTGTCCAAACTTTTGGTCTGTACTGTACATAAAGAGGATTTATTTATGGGAGGAATCGCGCGCTATTAAGTGCAAAGAATTAACATGTCCATTCTCTTTACGCGCCTGCTTTTGGCCCCAAAAGCGCGGTGCTAAATTACGCAGCGTCTGAACGGCAAAAGTGAACGTCCATTCTCTTTGCCGGGAAACGCAGATGCAGATGCTATTTTGGGCAAAAGCATGGCATAAAAAAGCGTGGGAAATATGCTGCATGTGAACATAGCCTTCTATTGGTATTACTGACCTTGCCCTCTCCTGGATCTCTTCCTACCTTTCCAACCACACATTTAGCGTCTCCCACTCCCACACTACTTCCTCACCCCATTCCGTTTCTGTTGGAGTCCCACAAGGCTCTGTCCTGGGACCCAGAGCCGCATCATCAATGAGCCAATATGAGCACTGTGCTCAGGCAGCGATGAGTTCCTGCAGACAGGGAGCGGCAGAGCGGTCAGATTACATGCTGCCGTGCTCCTGCAATCCTGTGTGTGTTGTCAGTGACTGTGTGGAGCAGCTGCGGTCGGGACTGGGGAGGGAGGAGGCTCCTGGCTGCTTTTACATTCAATACAGCAGCAATTGGCTCTGCCTCCCTCAGCCAGGGAGTGTGATGATTGGTCAATCCAGCAGTCATTCTACCTCTGCATCAAGTGACCCTGTGTTCATCGGGACTCCAGGTGCTGTAAATGGGGGGGCCCTGCTGTATGTGGGGGTGCTGTATATGGGGCTGGGGTACTGTATATGGGGGGTGCGCTGCTGTATGTGGTGCTGGGGTACTGTATATGGGGTGCTGTATATGGGGGAGCTCTGCTGTATATGGGGGCTCTGCTGTATATGGGGGAGCTCAGCTGTATATGGGGGCTCTGCTGTATATGGGGGAGCTCTGTATATGGGGGTCTCTGCTGTATATGGGGGGTTCTTGCTGTATGTGGGGGTGCTGTATACGGGGCAGGGGTGCTGTATATGGGGGGCTCTGCTGTATATGGGTGACCTCTGCTGTATATGGGGGAGCTCTGCTGTATATGGGGGAGCTCTGCTGTATATGGGGGTGCTGTATATGGGGCAGGGGTGCTGTATATGGGGGGCTCTGCTGTATATGGGGGGGCTCTGCTGTATGTGGGGGTGCTGTATATGGGGCAGGGGTGCTGTATATGGGGGTCTCTGCTGTATATTGGGGTGCTCTGCTGTATGTGGGGCTGCTGTACATGGGGCTGGGGTGCTGTATATGGGGGTGCTGAGCTGTATATGGGGGTGCTGTGCCGTATATGGGGGTGCTGTTCCATATATGGTGGTGCTGTATATGGGGGTACTGTGCTGTTTATGGGGGTGCTGTTCTGCATATTGGGCTTCTGTGCTGTATATGGAAGTACTGTGCAGTTTATGGGGGTGGTGTTCTGTTTATGGGGCAGTTGTGCTGTATATTGGGGTGCTGTATATGAGGGTACTGTGCTGTTTATGGGGATGCTGTATATGGGGCTCCTGTGCTGTATATGGGCGGTATTATATATGGGGTGCTATATTGTTAATGGGGGTGCTGTATGGTATATGGAGGGCTATGGGGTGCATTATACTATATGGAGGACTATGGGGGATGCATTATAGTATTTGGAGGACTATGCATGGTGCATTATATTATATGGAGGGCTATGGCGGTGCTTTATAATATTTGTAGGTTTATGGGGTGCATTGTAATATATGGAGGACTATGGGGGTGCATTATAATAAAGAGAATTTTGTTTACGTACCGTAAATTCTTTTTTCTTGAATCATCAATGGGAGACCCAGACAATGGGGTTTAGGGCGCTGCCCTCCGGAGGTCACACTAGGTACTACAAGTTTGTAGCACCGCCTCCTCCGCTTATAAACCCCCACCGTAGGAGACATCCTCAGTTTAGTCCATAAGCTGCGAGGAGAAATAAACCACACCCGAAACATCGGGAAGAATGCCGTGCACAGACGGTGTAACAACCCGGAACACTGTCTCAACAGAGAACAGATCAAATGCAAACATGCAACGGAACAACTGGGTGGGTGCTGGGTCTCCCATTGATGATTCAAGAAAAAAGAATTTACGGTACGTAAACAAAATTCTCTTTTTTCTGATCATCATAATGGGAGACCCAGACAATGGGGATGTCCTAAAGCAATACCCCAGGGCGGGAAGAGTTCCTCAACAAGACGGATAACACATGGTTCCCTTTTAAAGGTGGGCAACCGCCGCCTGGAGAACCCGCCTGCCCAAACTCGCATCCGCAGAGGCATGGGCATGCACCATATAGTGCTTAGAGAAAGTGTGCAGGCTGGACCAAGTGGCCGCCTGACACACCTGTAGAGCAGAAGCTCGATGTCGCAAGGCCCAAGAGGCACCTACAGCTCTAGTAGAGTGTGCCTTCAAACCCACCGGGAGAGGCAAACCAGAAGACCGGTAAGCCTCCTGAATGGGAGCCTTGATCCATCTGGCCAAGGTCGACTTTGAAGCCGCGGACCCCTTACAGCGACCCATCGTGAGGACAAATAAGGAATCCGAACTCCTAAAGGAGGCGGTCCTGGACACATAAATGCGTACAGCTCTCACGAGATCCAGAGTATGGAGGTCGCGCTCAACCTGATGAACGGGAGCGGGGCAAAATGATGGGAGAACAATCTCCTGGTTCAAGTGGAATGTTGAAACCACCTTCGGCAAAAATTCAGGCCGTGGGCGCAACACCACCTTGTCTTGGTGAACCACCAGAAAGGGTGACTTGCACGAAAGTGCAGCCAATTCGGAGACCCTTCTCAGGGACGTAATTGCCACCAGAAAGACCACTTTCTGGGACAGACGAGAGAGAGAGACGTCTCTCAGTGGCTCAAACGGCGGTTTCTGCAGTGTCGTCAGGACCATGTTTAGGTCCCAAGGGTCCAGAGGTCGTCTATAGGGCGGGACCACCCGAGACACCCCCTGCAGAAATTGACGTACCTTCGGGAGGAGCGCCAAGCGCCTGTCAAACAACACTGAAAGTGCTGATACTTGACCTTTCAGAGAGCCAAGGGATAATCCCAACTCCAACCCCGACTGTAGGAAGGCCAGCAATGTCGGGATAGACAAAGGCCACGGTGAGCGGCCACCAGAGGCACACCAGGTAAAAAAGATTTTCCACGTTCTGTGGTATATCTTCCTGGAAACAGGTTTCCTTGCCCGATTCATAGTGGCAACCACTGTAGGAGAGAAACCTCTGGATGTCAGCAGCCAGGCCTCAAGAGCCATGCAGTCAATCTGAGGGCCCTGGAATTGAGGTGGAAGAATGGCCCTTGCGCGAGTAGATCTGCGCGTTCTGGAAGAGCCCACCTGTGTCCGCCTGACAGTTGCCACAGGTCCGGGTACCAAGACCTCCTGGGCCAATCTGGAGCCACTAGAATGGCCACTCTGCATTCTGTCCTGATCTTCCACAGGACCCTGGGAATCAGAGCCAGAGGCGGAAACACATATGGCAGCTGGAATCTGGACCAGCTCAGAATCAGGGCGTCCGCCCCCAGAGACTGGGGATCCCAAGATCTTGCCATGTATTGGGGCACCTGATGATTCAGCCGTGAGGCCATCAGATCCACGTCCGGAGTGCCCCACCTGCCGCAGATGTCCCGGAAGACGTCTGGATGTAGAGACCACTCTCCGGCGTCCATCCCCTGTCGGCTCAGATAGTCGGCCTCCCAGTTCTCGACCCCTGGGATGTGAACTGCGGAGATCAGGCAGCCGTTTTCCTCCACCCAGAGTAGAATGCGGTGGACTTCGGCGAGGGCCTGAGCACTTCTGGTCCCTCCCTGATGATTTATGTAGGCGACGGCCGTCGCATTGTCGGACTGTACCCGAATGGGCTGCCCTGACAGGAATGTCTGAAACGCCAGTAGCGCCAGATAGACCGCCTTGATCTCCAGCACGTTGATCTGCAACACCGACTCCGACTGAGTCCAGAGGCCTTGAGCCCTGTGGTGCAAGAACACCGCCCCCCAGCCCTTCAGACTGGCGTCGGTGGTCACCACTAACCATGACGGTTTTAGGAAGGACCGGCCCCGTGACAGGTGAAGTGGCTGGAGCCACCACTGTAGAGAGTCCCTGGTTGGTTGTGACAGTGTCACCAGCCGATTCAGAGAGATCGTCCTCTTGTCCCATCTGCGAAGAATCTCCAGCTGGAGAGGACGGAGGCGAAACTGTGCGAACGGCACCGCCTCTATCGCCGCTACCATGCGACCCACCAGTCTCATCAATACCCGTAGGGATGACTGTGGAGACAGGAGGACATTCTGCACTCCTGATTGGATCGCAAGCTGCTTGGCTTGAGGTAGGGACACCAGGGCCGAGTCCGTGTGGAAGTCCATGCCCAGATATGTCAATGACTGGGCCGGAACCAGGGTCGACTTCTGAATGTTGATAAGCCACCCGAACCGTTCCAGGGACTTCATGGTCACCTCCAGGCTTACCCGACAAAGGTCTTCCGATGGCGCCCTGACCAACAGGTCGTCCAAATAGGGAATGACGGCGTGTCCCTGCGCATGCAGGAGAGCCATCATGGAGGCCATCACCTTTGTGAACACCCGTGGTGCTGAGGCTAGCCCGAATGGCAGTGCCACAAATTGGAAGTGCTCTTCCCCCACTGCGAATCTCAACCAGCGCTGATGAGCTGGTGCAATGGGGACGTGAAGGTAAGCGTCCCTGATATCGATGGACGCTAGGAAGTCTCCCTGTGACACAGCCGCGATCACTGAGCGCAGGGATTCCATGCGGAACTTCCGAACCAACACGTGACGGTTGAACAACTTGAGGTCCAAAACCGGGCGAAAAGAGCCGTCCTTCTTTGGGACAATAAAGAGGTTGGAGTAAAAACCCCTGAACCTCTCTTCCGTGGGCACAGGGACCACCACTCCGTCTCTGCGGAGTCCCTCCAACACCAGGTAAAAAGCCTGAGCCTTTTCTGGAGATGGAACCGACCGATGGAATCGGTGTATTGGTTGTGACGTCAGCTCTATCCTGTAACCTCTTGAGACTACGTCTCGAACCCACTGATCTTGAATGTGAAGAAGCCACTTGTCCTGAAAGCGGGACAGGCGGCCCCCCACCTGTGGGGAGGCAGGATGAGATAGCGAGTCATGTCGAGGCGGGCTTGGGGGTGGCAGCCGCTGCCCCCGCCGGCTTCTTCTGACGACTCTTGGAACGCCACTGAGTAGCAGGCTTGCCCCCTCGGTCTGAGCGAGTGGACGCCGTTGATGACTGTGAACCGGAGCGAAAGGACCACTGCTTAGGGTTCCTTTTCACGGTGTACCGTGGCTTAGGCTTATTCTGCGGTATCTTAGACTCAGCAGAATCCTTTATCAATTTGTCCAGTTCGGTGCCAAAAAGCCTGTCACCAGCGAACGGAAGATTTTGTAAAATCTTCTTAGATGTGGCATCTGAGTCCCAGAGACGCAGCCACAATAGCCTGCGGATCGCAATTGCATTGGCCGAGGCCACAGCAGAGCGAGTGGCAGTTTCCAAAGATGCCGTCCTGGCATAGTCCGCATAGGCCCTTGCTCTCTCAGTGAGAGCCAGGACCTCTGGACTGGACCTAGCTAGATCAGTGATACCATCCAAACAGATAGTGATCGCTTGTAGGGTCCAGACTGCGGCAAAATTAGGGGCAAACGAAGACCCCACAGCCTCATAGGAAGACTTGGCGAGTTGCTCGACCTGTCTATCAGTAGCATCCTTCAACGAGGAGCTATCAGAGGCAGAAAACAAGGAGCGCGCAGCAATCCTAGTCATGGAAGCATCCACCTTGGGAGACTGCGACCATTCCTGGAGCGCCTCCTGGGGAAAGGGAAAGCGATTGTCCTTAGTTTTACGGACATAACGCCGCCCAGGATGCAACCTGGGAGCTTTAATCACCCTTCCGAAATTAGTGTGGTCCATGAAGGAGCCACTTGGTCTAGCCTCTGGCCGCAGCCATTGATAGATCTCCTTGGGGTGTACAGTCACCTCCTCAGGAGGAGTGACAAGACGCAATGTCTCATTGATGGAGGACACCAGATCCTCCACCCCATCTGGAGGTTCAGACATAGACCCAAGAGTAGAACCCCCATCATCTTCCTCACCATCAGAGGAACGCTCCTCCTCAGAGAGAGTCTGGAGCTCAGGAGAAGCCTCACGGGCTCGCTTAGGGGGTCTTACAGCAGAAGTAAGAGACACCCGGGGGTAACTAGGAGGAGTAGCTGGGTTCTCCAGTCTCCTATGCAGTGCCTCCAGGGTTTGCGACATGGAGGACATCTGGGACAGCAGAGATTCATTGATCTTATTCTGCGTTTCCCATGGCCCTGGGATCACCTGAACCTCAGGGTATAATCCCGGATTTGCAGACTCAATAGTAGCAGATCGGGCCTCTGGGCGTCCGCAGTTATTGCAGGACCCCTCCACCAGTGTCCCGTTGCATGTAGTACAGACAATGGTGGCCACCGCCGCCTTAGCAGCATGCTTCCCAGCTGAGGACATCTCCACAGTGAGGGGAATATAAGCCAAAGTTCACAAACAAACCGGGAATCCCGGTGGCTTACCGACCGCAGTAAAGCGGTAGGAGGAAGCGGTGTGTGTGTGTGACCTCCGCGAGTTCCGGTCTCCCTTGCAAGTGCAGACACGCGCTGCAGTTCAGATCCCAGCCGGGAAGTGAGGGAGAAGATGGCCGCCGACAGTGAAGATGTGGGCGGAGCCAGGAACACGCGGGAAGAACACACAACACGCCCAGCGGTGATGTCACCATAAGGGCTGCCTCCTCCTCCTCCAGACTGCCTCAGCAATGGAGGTGCCGGAGCCCGCAGCGCGGGAAACGAGAGTGAATATCACCACACACACTCTCAGACTGCATGTACACATAAAAACACCCGCAGTCTACAGCCTCAGCCCCTGTGAAACACAGGGCGGTCAGCCAGGGAGACCCCAGCACAGGGTCACCGCCAGAACCGCGGACCCGAGGGTAACCGCGCGGTCTGAGTGTCATGACACCACAGTGACAGACACTACCCCCAGGCACACAGGAGACACACCAGGTGCCTCAGTGCCGGTCCGGTCTGTAAGCACCTTTAGGGAGGCCTCGGACGGGGTACAGCACCAGTCCGGAGTGTAAGCACCATTTAGGAGGCCTCGGACTGGGCTGGCTCCGTCCGGTCTGTAAGCACCATTTAGGGAGGCCTCGGACGGAGCGGAGCTGTGCAAGGCTCCAGGCTCCCCCTATCCAGAGCCTCCATGGAGGGATGGAAAGGAAAGGAGCACGACAGCGTACCGGGAGAACACTAAAGTGTCCAGGCTAAAAGCCCTCCAGTACCTCCACCAGCGTGTTCCACAAGGGTGAGCGGGGAGGCTGTCGAGGGTCCCGAATGGGACCATTTTACCTTGTCTTCATACGCCATCACGTAAGTTGTGAGAATGCAGTGAAGTGCAAGCAAAGCGTGATCCTCCGAGCACACTAAGTTTAAAACTGAGGATGTCTCCTACGGTGGGGGTTTATAAGCGGAGGAGGCGGTGCTACAAACTTGTAGTACCTAGTGTGACCTCCGGAGGGCAGCGCCCTAAACCCCATTGTCTGGGTCTCCCATTATGATGATCAGAAAATATGGAAAATTATGGGGTGCATTATATTATATGGAGGGCTATGGGGGTGCGTGTATTATAATATATGGAGCCAATTATACTATATAGAGGTCATTACAAAATTTGGAGGGCTCTGTGGGGGCAGGATAATACTTGCAGGGCTATGATGGAGCCTTTATACTTTACGGGGGGCTATTTGAGGGCTGTGGTAGGGTCTATTATACAGTGTGAAGAGGTTTAGGGACCATTATACTATATGGAGGGCTGTGAGGGGGTCACAGTTGGGGATCATACTGTGCCAGAGTAGTTGGGGATTACCGTACTGTACATATGGAGGGTCCTGTGGAGGAATTCACTGTGGGGGGATCATAGTGTTTGGGTGACACTTTTGGTGGCATCATACTTTATGGGGGCAATGAAAGATCAATTCTCTCGCCGGTTGGTCGGCACTTGTCCTCCTTCCTGCTCCCACATTGGGGGATGTTGGGTGCTGGAGATGGATGATGAAGGCTGCAGGGGGCCATTGGGGGATGATGGAGGCTGCAGGGGGACATTGGGGGATGATGAAGGCTGCAAGGGGACATTGGGGGATTATGGAGGCTGCAGGGGGACAATGGGGTATGATGGAGGCTGCAGAAGGATGATGGGAGCTGCAGGCGGATATTGGGGTATGATGGAGGCTGCACGGGGATGATGGGGCCTGCAGATGGATTATGGAGGCTGCAGAGGATGATGGGAGCTGCAGATGGATGATGGAGGCTGCAGGGGACATTGGGGGATGATGGAGGCTGCAGGGGGGGAGTTTTGTAGGTGTGTGCCATAGATAATAGGTGGCAATCAGTGCTGCCTCCTGTGCTATAAGGCAGCAGCCACCTTTGTGTGAGTGCAGCTTGTGCCAAGCTGCCATTGCCATTAATGATCCTTATTCTGGATACTTCTATGTGATTCTTGCATGTGCGTGTGATGGTGCTGACGTCCTTGTGTTTGGGGGCCGCCGTTTTAAAGTTCGCCTCAGGCAGCAGAGAGGCTAGGTTCACCCCTGCTGGGACCCCTTCTTTGTTCCATTTATTCTCTTGGCCTAGGACAACTCATAAAGTCCCATGGCTTCGTTTTTACCGCTATAAACGCATCAAAACACATGCGTTTTCGCCCCCATTGATTTTAATGGAAACGCATGTAAAAACGCATGCAAAAACACATGTGCGTTTTCAAAAATACAAAACGCATGCATGTTTGCAAAAGCAGACCAAAACGTTGTTTGCGATGTTTTGGTCAGCGTTTACAAAAACGCATGTGTTTTGCGTTTTTGCATGCGTTTTTACATGCGTTTCCATTCAAATCAATGGGGGCAAAAATGCATGTGTTTTGATGCGTTTTTAGCGGTAAAAACGCACAGAAATGCAAATGAAGCAAAACGCAGCCCTGCATTAGATGTGAAAGGCGCCTATCTCTCTGAGCCCAGACGTCACCTCTCTGCTGTCCAGGATCCTAGAGTGTCTTATCAGCCATATCCTCCTTCTTCTCCTCTCGCTTCCTAAAACTAAATGTACACAAAACCATACTCATCATCTTTCCCCCTTCTTGCGCACGTTCCTTACTTGATCTGTCTATCAGAGTAACCCTTAACTCTGCCTTGTCCTTCAAACCACACATTCAAGCTCTCGCCACCTCCAACTCAAAAATATTTCCAGAATTCGTCCTTTCCTCAACCCTCAATCCACTAAACTACTAGTGCATGCCCTCATTGTCTCCCGCCTCGACTACATCAACATCCTCCTCTGTGGCCTCCCTGCTAACACTCTGGCACCTCTCCAGTCTGTCCTCATCTCTGCTGCCAGAATAATCCACCTCTCTCCTCACTACTCTTCCATTTTCCCCCCCTGCAAATCTCTTCACTGGCTTCCAATTCCCCAGCGTATCCAATTTAAACTACTAACATTGATTTACAAAGCCATCTACAATCGATCTCCCCTATATATCTCTGAATTAATCTCCTGATATCATCCAATTCGCAATCTTCGATTCTCCCAAGACCTACTTCTTTACTCCACACTTGTACGTTCCTCATCTAACCACCTGCTAGACTTCGCCCAAGCATCCCTTATCCTCTGGAACTCTGCACCCCAACACATCGGACTGTCCCCTACACTTAGAACCTTCAAGTGGAACCTAAAAACCCATCTCTTCAGAACAGCCTACAGCCTGCAATGACCACGGTGCACCCAACCACCACTAGACCCGGCACTCCACTACCACTGTACACAGTGCTCCACTACCACTGGACCGGCACTCCACTACCACTGGACCGGCACTTCACCATCACTGAACCAAGAGCTCCACCACCACTGGACCTGTCACTCCACCACACTGAACCCAGCGCTCCACCATCACCCAACCTTCTGTCTCCCTCCCCATTGCCCTGTAGAATGTAAGCCCTTAAGGGCAGGGTCCTCTCTCTTCTGTATCGGTCTGTCACTTTTTGTTTGTTCGTTGTACTTTTAACTTGTTTGTATGTATCCCTTTCTCATGTACAGCACCATGGAATCAATGGTGCTCTATAAATAAATAATAATAATGATACTGTATGGAGGAGGGCTATGAGGCTGTATTATGCTATATGGAGGGCTATTAGGCTGTATTATACCATATCGAGGGCTATTAGGCTGCATTATACTATATGGAGTGCTATTTGTCTGCATTATAATATATGGAGGGCTATGGGGCTACATTATACTGTATGGAGGGCTATGAGGCTGTATTACACTATATGGAGGGCTATGAGGCTGCAATATTCTGTATGGAGGGATATGAGGCTGCATTATACTGTATGGAGGGCTATGAGGCTCTATTATGATATATGGAAGGCTATTAGGCTGCATTATAATATATGGAGGGCTAAGAGGCTGCATTATACTTAATGGAGGCATAGGAGGTTGCATTATACTATAATGAGGGACCATATATACCAGGATAAGGGCATATTCCAAAAGGAGGACCATATATAGCAGGATGAGGGACATTAATACATAATGAAGGGGGAGAGCGGTGAATTATAGGATTTAGAATCTTACATGGGGCCCATACATCTGACCAACGTGTGTGTGTGTGCGCACGTGCGAGGGGGCGGTGCCCAGGTCAATATTTTGCACCGGGGCCCATCGGACTCTAGTTACGCCACTGTATACAGCTATTGTGTAACCCAAAGCAGTCTCTATTGTTTGTGTTAGTGTATATATATATACATATATATACTAGATGTGGGCCCAATGCTATAGGATCAGGTGAGCTGGGGGCAGCGGCTGTCTTTCCTCCCTGTGCTATCTCTCCCCTGTCCGCTGTTTTTTCCCCCCTCACTCTGCACTCCCCACTGTGTTGCTTTTCTGCCCCATCTTGTGCACAATCTTGGGCCTACCCCTGTGGTCGCTCTCCACTCCCCACGTGCTCACTCGCTGCCCCTCACTCTGGTCCCTTTGTGCTACCCGCCTCCCCGTAGTTCCTCTCTGCCCCCCGTGGTCCCTTTCTGCCCCCGTGCATGCTCTCAGGTTCCCCCCCATGCACACTCTCTGCCCCCACACCCATGCAAGCTCTTGGGTCCCTCTCTGTTTGGTTAGTCTCTGGCACAGTTCTTCATTGCAAGCAGTGGCTGCGGCCGAGTTGTGAGCAGGTTGATCACGTTCGGGATCAAGTGTGGGCAGAGGTGGAGTGAGTGAGGACAGAGGGGGGATGAGTGAATGTGGGCAAAGGGGGTGAGCAAGTGCGGGCAGAGGGGGGTGAGCTAGAGTGAGCAGAAGGGGGAAGAGCGAGTATTGGCAGGGAGGGTGAGCGAGTGCAGGCTGAATGGGGTGAGTGCGGGCTGAGGGTGAGTGTGGGCTGATGGGGGTGAGTGCAGGGTAAGTGATTGCAGGATTTGGGGGGGAGTGCAGGCCGAGGGGGGGTGGGTAAGTGCAAGCTGAGGTGGGGTGAGTGAGTGCAACCTGGGGGTGAGTGTGGGTTGAGGGGGATAAGTGAGTGTGGGCTGAGGGGGGGGTGAGTGCGGGCTGAGGAGGGTGAGTAAATATGAGCTGAAAAGGGGTGAGTGCGAGCTGAGTGTGGGCTGAGGGGGATGAGTGTGGGCTGAAAGGGGTTGAATGCGAGCTGAGTGTGTGCTGAGGGGGGTGAGTGCAGGCTGAGTGAGTGTGGGCTAAGGGGGGATGAGTGGGGGCTGGGGGGTGAGTGACTGCGGGCTGAGGGGTGGTGAGTGACTGCAGGCTGAGGGGTGGTGAGTGACTGCAGGCTGAGGAAGGGTGAGTGACTGCAGGTTGAGGGAGGGTGAGTGATGGCTGAGGGAGGGTGAGTGACTGCAGGCTGAGGGAGGGTAAGAGATTGCAGGCTGAGTGAGTGTGGGCTGAGGGTTGAATAAGTGGGGCTAAGGGGGGTAAGTGAGTCCAGAGTGAGTGTAAGTTGAGTGGGTGACTGCAGGCTGAGGGGGGTGAGTGCGGGCTGAGAGGAGGTGGGTGCATGCTGAGGGGGTAAGTGAGTGTGGACTGAGGGCGGTGAATGTGGGCTAATTGAGTGTGGGCTGAGGGGTAAGTGCAGGCTGAGTGAATGCAGGCTGAGGGAGGGTAAGAGACTGCAGGCTGAGAGTGGGCTGACAGTTAAGTGAGGCTGAGGGGGTAAGTGAGTCCAGAGTGAGTGTAGGGGTGAGGGAGGGTGACTGAGTGCAGGTGGAGGGGTTGAGTGTGGGCTGAGAGGAGGTGGGTGCAGGCTGAGGGGGTAAGTGAGTGTGGACTGAGAGGGGGCAAATGTGGGCTAAATGAGTGTGGGCTGAGGGGGGTAAGTGCAGGCTGAGTGAATGTGGGCTGAGGGAGGGAGAGTGTGAGCTGAGGGGGAATGCAGGCTGAGGGGGGAGTGAGTGTAGGCTGAGGGAGGGTAAGTGAGTGCAGGCTGAGAGTGGGATGAAGGGTGGTGAGTGCAGGCTGAGGGGGGTGAGTCATTGGGGTTGAGGGGTTAAGTGAGTGCAGAGTAAGTGCGGGCTGAGGGTGGTGAGTGTGAGCTAAAGGGGGTGAATGTGGGCTGGAGGGGTGAGTGTGGGCTGAGGGGGTTAATTGAGTACAGGCTGAGGGGATGAGTGTGAGCTGAGAGGGGTGAGTGTGCTCAAGGGGGTAAGTGTGGGCTGAGTGAGTGCAGGCTGAGGGGGTGTGAGCTGTGGGGGGGGAGTGTGAGCTGTGGAGGAGTGTGTTTGGACTGAGTGTGTGTAGTGGCTGCGTGCTCTGTGTGTGGGGACTGAGTGCAGAAAGATTACCTGGCTGCTCTGTGCTGACAGGACCTGTGGTGATGTCAGAGTCATGCGATCAGTCACATGAGTGTGACATCACTGCAGACTCTATCAGATCACATTACTCTCCCCTGCACATCAACAATAATACCGTATCACCTCGTCCATAAGCCACGCCCCTTTGAAACCCGCGGCGCCCCGCCCACACGCCGACGTCATATTTGTCTATGACGTCTCGAGTTCTACCGGAATTACAGCCACAGAGGCAGCCAGACAACCGTCACACCGCGAGGAGGAGCCACAGGAAGGTGAAATCCCGACAAGAGAGGCGAAGCCAGAGGGGGCGGAGGAGCCATAGCCATAGAGGTCGGAGGAGTCACACAGCCAGAGAGGACGGAAGAGCTGAGAGAGCGGAGGAAGCTCCCCGATAGCTCCAGGTACAGAGATAGTTCAGTTATACAGAGGCTCCATCTTGTGGCCGCAGTGAAGCATTGCAGCTTCCTGATACCAGTTCTGCAGCGATTTGATGTCTGAACGAAGGAATTAAAGGGATCCTGTCACCTCCAAAAAGCCACATAAGCTACAAAAACAGTCCTGCTGCATCCTATGACCATTCTCACACTCCTTTAGTCTCCTAAATGCTTCCTGTCAAAGTACATATAAATGTATGGGTGTGTTTGTTTGGTGCCTTGGTGTCATAAGATCACGTCCTAATGGGCGTGATGTTGTATCCATGTTCTAGGCAGGCCCTCCCTGCTCTCCACGTCGCTGTCTGGGCATGAAATGACGCGAATCGCGCATTTCCAGGTCGGGTGATATTAGTGCACCCACGCCGCTAGTTCGGCTTCAAGCACCGCATTGCGCATCCGTGCTTGAGGCAGGACAGAGCGGTGTGGGTGTACTGAGTCACCCAACCTGGAAATGACGTGATTCACGTTATTTCATGCCAAGCCTGTGACATGGAAAGCAGGGAGGGCCTGCCTAGAACATGGATACAACATCACGCCCATTAGGACGTGATCTTATGACGACCAAGGCACCAAACAAACACACCCTAAGGGCTAAGAATATGGTCCCTGTTCATTATCATGGCTAATGAGTCAGTACAAATATGTTTTTATGTACTTTGACAGAAAGCATTTAGGAGACTAAAGGAGTGTGAGAATGGTCATAGGATGCTGCAGGGACATGTTTTTGTAGCTTATGTGGCTTTTTGGAGGTGACAGGATCCCTTTAAATTAGTGGGAGAGAAGATACCAAGGTAATGGGGAACTGCTTTCTATAGATATCAATGTAATGGGGAAATGCTGTCTATAGATACCAATGTAATGGGGACACTGCTGTCTATAGATACCAATCTAATGGGGAGCTGCTGTCTATAGATACCAATGTAATGGGGAACTGCTGTCTATAGATATCAATGTAATGGGATCACTGCAGTCTATAGATATCAATGTAATAGGATCACTGCTGTCTATAGATACCAATGTAATGGGATCACTGCTGTCTATAGATATAAATGTAATAGGATCACTGCTGTCTATAGATATCAATGTAATGGGGAAAATGCTGTCTATAGATACCAATGTAATGTGGACACTGCTGTCTATAGATACCAGTGTAATGCGAACACTGCCATCTATAGAAACCAATGTAATGGGGAAACTGTTGTCTATAGATACCAATGTAATGGGGAAACTGCTGTGTATAGATACCAATGTAATGAGAACACTGCTGTCTATAGATAACAATGTAATGGGGACACTGCTGTATATAGATACCAATGTAATGGGCACACTGCTGTCTATAGCGGTAACGCTATGGGGCACTGGAAAAAGTTCTAAGATAATACCGGAATCCGGCAGGCTAGGGGTACAACGCTAATGTGACCCTAGCCATAGTAAAGAGATATAAAGCTGTCTATAGATACCAATGTAATAGGATCACTGATGTCTATAGATGCCAATGTAATGGGAACACTGCTGTCTATAGATACCAATGTAATGGGATCACTGTTGTCTATAGATACCAATGTAATGGGGACACTGCCATCTATAGAAACCAATTTAATGGGGAAACGGCTGTCTATAGATACCAATGTAATGGGGAAACTGCTGTCTATAGATACCAATGTAATGGGGACACTGCCATCTATAGAAACCAATGTAATGGGGAAACTGCTGTCTATAGATACCAATGTAATGGGGAAACTGCTGTCTATAGATACCAATGTAATAGGGAAACTGCCGTCTATAGATACTAATGTAATTGGGAAACTGATGTATATAGATACCAATGTAATGGGTGAAACTGCTGTATATAGATTCCAATGTAATGAGAACACTGCCGCCTATAGATACCAATGTAATGAGGACACTGCCTTATATAGATACCAATGTAATGGGGAAACTGCTGTCTATAGATACCAATGTAATGTCATATCCCGGCCGCTCAGTCACACTTGACGACGCTCCAAAGATCCTGACAATGATACAATCTGTAGGTATCACTGGAGTGTCTCCAAGTGTGCCGCAAGTAGGTCAGCGGCAACGCAGCCAGGAGATGACCGCTCACAACGGAAGTAGCCTCACCGGTGCTAGCGATGTTGCTCACTGTGACATGCAGCAGCGACCAGGCCCCCACTCTGAGATTTGCTGATTGTCGCAATCAGTAAGGTACCGTCACACTTAGCGACACTCCAGCGATCCTGACAACGATACGACCTGTAGATAGGGCGCCAAGTGTGACGGTACCTTACTGATCGCTGATGAGGTGTCACATGTGCAGATATATTGAACGAAGCCGCATTGCTGATTGGTCGTGGCTGCCCTGTATTGCTGTCGCGATATTGGCATGGAATTTAACCCCCACTCACAGCGCGAACAGTAACATTTAATGATAATGTATATATTTTACCTGGAAAATCCTGTGTATTCATTGCATTATTCTTAAATCTTCATAAATAAAGTACATACACATTCTAGAATACCCAATGCGGTTCAACATCTAGTATAATATATAATATTGGTGTGAAAAATGCACTAATTTTGGAATGGAATGGCCAGATGAAGGGGTTGGAGGAGGCTGGATTTCTTATCACGATGTGTCCATGCCCTGATGGCTAACATACATGTTGTTAAATTATTCTTTGTGTCCTGATGGTTTAGAATATTTACCAACTTGTCAATTAGTGACATGGCAAGTCTCTTCCATCGTGTGTTGAAGCTTCAGAACCATCAGGTTTTCAACTTCTTTAGGAATGGCTTAATGAGGTGAGACAATGGAAGAATATGTCATCAATGGCTAAAACGTCCAGTTGCCTGATTTGCTAATGGTGGAATGTGAAGAGATAGATTTAAGAAGTTATGGACATCATCTATATATAACACTAACCATTAGAAAGTGGTCAGATCCTCAGAAAGATCAAGTGTTTCTTTATGAGGTGCCTTCATTTTCTTTTTGGTTTTATTAATGTATGTATTAGGTCTTGTGTACTGTGTTGGCTTTTCTGATCCATCAAGTGTTCAACTTCTTTAAACCTGGCTAAATGTGGTGACTCAATGGAAGGATTTCTCATCAATGGCTAAAAGTCCAGTAGCACAATTCACAAATGCTGGAAAGAGGAGAGACAGATTTAGGAATTTCTGGACATCATCTATTGGCACAACTTGACGTTAGAGAGTGGATAAATCTTTCGAAAGATCATATTTCTGTAAGGTGGATTCATTTTATTTTTGATTTCATTGATGTAAGCATTAGGTCATGTTTACTGTGTTGTCGTTTCAGAGCCATCATGTGTTCAACTCCTTTAAGAATGGCTTAATGGGGTGAGACAATGGAAGAATATCTCATCAATGGCTAAAAAGTCCAGTAACCTAATTTGCTAATGTCGGAATGTGGAGAGACAGATTTAGGAAGTTATGGACATCATCTGCAACACTAGCCATTAGAGAGGGGTTAGATCCTCAGAAAGTTTAAGTGTTCCTTTATAAGGTGCCTTCAGTTTCTTTTTGGTTTTATTAATGTTTGTATTAGGTCTTGTAGTACTGTGTTGGCCAGGGTGCAGAGTGTCCGTCCAGGGTGAGAGTGTCCGACCAAAGAGCAGGGTGTCCGACCAAAGAGCAGGTGTCCGACAAAGTGCAAGTGTCCGACCAAAGTGCAGAGTGTCCAGACCAAAGTGCAGAGTGTCGGACCAGGGTGCAGAGTGTCGGACCAGGGTGCAGAGTGTCGACCAAGGGTGTCAGAGTGTCCGACCAAGTGCAGAGTGTCCGACCAAGTGCAGAGTGTCGGACCAGGGTGCAGAGTGTCGGACCAGGGTGCAGAGTGTCCCGGACCACAGTGCAGAGTGTCGACCAAAGGTGCAGAGTGTCGACCAAGGTGCAGAGTGTCGGACCAGGGTGGAGAGTGTCGGCCCAGGGTGCAGAGTGTCGGCCAGGGTGCAGAGTGTCGACCCAGGTGCAGAGTGTCGGCCCAGGGTGAGAGTGTCGGCCCAGGGTGCAGCGTGTCGGCCCAGGTTGCAGATGTCGGACCAAGGTGCAGAGTGTCGGACCAAGTGCAGAGTGTCGGCCCAGGGTGCAGTGTCGGACCAAGTGCAGAGTGTCGGACCAAAGTGCAGAGTGTCGGACCAGGGTGCGAGTGTCGGACCAGGGTGCAGAGTGTCGGACCAGGGTGCAGAGTGTCGGACCAGGGTGCAGAGTGTCGGACCAGGGTGCAGAGTGTCGGACCAGGGTGCAGAGTGTCGGACCAGGGTGCAGAGTGTCGGACCAGGGTGCAGAGTGTCGGACCAGGGTGCAGAGTGTCGGACCAGGGTGCAGAGTGTCGGACCAGGGTGCAGAGTGTCGGACCAGGTGTGCAGGTGTCGGACCAGGGTGCAGAGTGTCGGACCAGGGTGCAGAGTGTCGGACCAGGGTGCAGAGTGTCGGACCAGGTGCAGAGTGTCGGACCAAAGTGCAGAGTGTCGGACCAAAGTGCAGAGTGTCGGACCAAAGTGCAGAGTGTCCGGACCAAAGTGCAGAGTGTCCGACCACAGTTGCCAGAGTGTCGGACCAGGTGCAGAGTGTCGGACCAGGGAGCAAGTGTCCGACCAGGGTGCAGAGTGTCGGACCAGGGTGCAGAGTTCGGAACAGGGAGGGAAAGTGTCGGACCAGGGTGCAGAGTGTCGGACCAGGGTGCAGAGTGTCGGCCAGGGTGCAGAGTGTCGGCCCAGGGTGCAGAGTGTCGGCCCAGGTGCAGAGTGTCGCCCGGGTGCAGAGTGCGGCCCAGGGTGCAGAGTGTCGGCCCAGGGTGCAGAGTGTCGGCCCAGGGTGCAGAGTGTCGGCCCAGGGTGCAGAGTGTCGGCCCAGGGTGCAGAGTGTCGGACCAAGGTGCAGAGTGTCCGACCAAGGTGCAGAGTGTCCGACCAGGGTGCAGTGTCGGACCTGTGTGCAGGGTGTCCGACCAGGGTGGCAGTGTGTCGGACCAGGGTACAGAATGCCCGACCAGGGTGCACAGTATCGGACCAGGTGCAGAGTGTCATCAAAGTGCAGAGTCGAGTCCGAGGTCCAAAGTGCAGAGTGTCCGACCAAAGTGCAGAGTGTCCGACCAAAGTGCAGAGTGTCCGACCAAAGTGCAGAGTGTCCGACCAAAGTGCAGAGTGTCCGACCAAGAGTGTCAAGAGAGTGTCGGAACAAGGTTCAGAGTGCCGGACCATGGTGCAGACTGTCGGACCAGGGTACAGATTGCCCGACCAGGGTGCAGAGTGTCCGATCAAAGTGCAGAGTGTCCGACCAGGGTGCAGAGTGTCCGACCAAAGTGCAAAGTGTCCGACCAAAGTGCAGAGTGTCGGAACAGGGTGAGTTCATCAAGTGCCCCAGTGAGTGTCTAGCCCTTAGAGAGTGGCCAGATCGTCAGAAAGAACAGATTTCCCCTTATAAGGTGCCTTTATTTTTCTTTTGGTTTTCCTGAGGTAGTTATTAGTTTTACTGAACTGTGTTGGATTTTCTGAACCATCGGGTGCTTTATTGTTTCTTATCCCATATAATTTATAATATTGGTGTAAAAAATGCACCAATTTTGGAGATGGAATGGCCAGCTGAAGGGGTTGGAGGAGGCTGGATCATTTATCACCATGTGTGCCCTGATGGCTAACATACATGTTGTTAAATTATTCTTTGTGTCCTGGTGGTTTAGAATATTTACCAACTTGTCAATTAGTAACTTGGCAAGTCTCTTCCTTTGTGTGTTGAAGTTTCAGATCCATCAGGTGTTTCAACTTCGTTAAGACTGGTTTAATGGAGTGAGACAATGGAAGAATATGTCATCCATGGGTAAAATGTCCAGTAGCCTAATTCGCTACTGGTGGAATGTGGAGAGACAGATTTCCCCTTATAAGGTGCCTTTATTTTCCTTTTGGTTTTCTTGAGGTAGTTATTAGTTTTACTGAACTGTGTTGGATTTTCTGAACCATCGGGTGCTTTATTGTTTCTTATCCCATATAATTTATAATATTGGTGTGAAAAATGCACCAATTTTGGAGATGGAATGGCCAGCTGAAGGGGTTGGAGGAGGCTGGATCATTTATCACCATGTGTGCCCTGATGGCTAACATACATGTTGTTAAATTATTCTTTGTGTCCTGGTGGTTTAGAATATTTACCAACTTGTCAATTAGTAACTTGGCAAGTCTCTTCCTTTGTGTGTTGAAGTTTCAGATCCATCAGGTGTTCAACTTCTTTAAGACTGGTTTAATGGAGTGAGACAATGGAAGAATTTCTCATCAATGGCTAAAAGGCCAGTAGCACAATTCACAAATGCTGGAAAGAGGAGAGACAGATTTAGGCATTTCTGAACATCATCTATTGGCACAACTTGACCTTAGAGAGTGGATAAATCTTCAGAAAGATCATATTTCCGTAAGGTGGATTCATTTTATTTTTGGTTTTATTGATGTAAGCATTAGGTCATGTTTATTGTGTTGTCGTTTCAGAGCCATCATGTATTCAACTCCTTTAAAAGTGGCTTAATGGGGTGAGACAATGGAAGAATATCTCATCAATGGCTAAAAAGTCGAGTAACCTAATTTGCTAATGTTGGAATGTGGAGAGACAGATTTAGGAAGTTATGGACATCATCTGCAACACTAGCCATTAGAGAGTGGTTAGATCCTCAGAAAGTTTAAGTGTTCCTTTATGAGGTGCCTTCAGTTTCTTTTTGGTTTTATTACTGTTTGTATTAGGTCTTGTGTACTGTGTTGGCCAGGGTGCAGAGTGTCGGCCCAGGGTGCAGAGTGTCGACCAGGGTGCAGAGTGTCGAACCAGGGTGCAGAGTGTCCGGACCAGGGTGCAGAGTGTCGGACCAGGGTGCAGAGTGTCGGACCACAGTGCAGCGTGTCGGACCAAAGTGCAGAGTGTCGGCCAGGGTGCAGAGTGTCGCCAGGGTGCAGAGTGTCGGCCAGGTGCAGAGTGTCGCCAGGGTGCAGAGTGTCGGCCCAGGGTGCAAGTGTGGACCAGGGTGCAGAGTGTCGGACCAGGGTGCAGAGTGTCGGACCCAGTGCATCAGTGTCGGACCAGGTGCAGAGTGTCGGACCAGGGTGCAGAGTGTCGGACCAGGGTGCAGAGTGTCGGACCAGGGTGCAGAGTGTCGGCCCAGGGTGCAGAGTGTCGGCCCAGGGTGCAGAGTGTCGGACCAGGGTGCAGAGTGTCGGACCAGGGTGCAGAGTGTCGGACCAGGGTGCAGAGTGTCGGACCAGGGTTGCAGAGTGTCGGACCAGGGTGCAGAGTGTCGGACCAGGTGCAGAGTGTCGGACCAGGGTGCAGAGTGTCGGACCAGGGTGCAGAGTGTCGGACCAGGGGTCGGCATGAAGTGTCGGACCAGGGTGCAGAGTGTCGGACCAGGTGCAGAGTGTCGGACGGGCAGAGTGTCGACCAGGGTGCAGAGTGTCGACCAGGGTGCAGAGTGTCGGACCAGGGTGCAGAGTGTCCGGACCAAGGTGCAGAGTGTGACCGTGCGACAAATCGTGCAGAGTGTCGGACCAGGGTGCAGAGTGTCGGACCAGGGTGCAGAGTGTCCGACCAGGGTGCAGAGTGTCCGACCAGGGGTTGCAGAGTGTCGGACCAGGTGCAGAGTGTCCGACCAAAGTGCAGAGTGTCGGACCAGGGTGCAAGTGTCGACGGGTGCAGAGTGTCGGACCAGGGTGCAGAGTGTCGGACCAGGGTGCAGAGTGTCGGACCAGGGTGCAGAGTGTCGGACCAGGGTGCAGAGTGTCGACCAGGGTGCAGAGTGTCCGACCAGGTGCAGAGTGTCGGACCAGGGTGCAGAGTGACCAAAGTGCAGTGTGTCGGACCAAAGTGCAGAGCGTAGGACCAGGCTGTAGAGTGTCGGACCAGGGTGCAGAGTGTCGACCAAAGTGCAGAGTGTCGGACCAAGTGCAAAGTGTCGGACCAAGGTGCAGAGTGTCGGACCAGAGTGCAGAGTGTCGGACCAAGTGCAGAGTGTCGGACCAAAGTGCAGAGTGTCGACCAAAGTTGCAGTGTGTCGACCAGGGTGCAGAGTGTCGGACCAGGGTGCAGAGTGTCCGAAGGTGCAAAGCGCCGACCAGGGTGCAGAGTGTCGGACCAGGGTGCAGAGTGTCGGACCAGGGTGCAGAGTGTCCGACCAGGGTGCAGAGTGTCGCGACCAGGGTGCAGAGTGTCGACCAGGGTGCAGAGTGTCGGACCAGGTGCAGAGTGTCCGACCAAAGTGCAGAGTGTCGACCAGGGTGCAGAGTGTCGACCAGGGTGCAGTGTCCAGACCTGGGTGCAGAGGTGTCGGACCAGGGTGCAGAGTGTCCGACAAAGTGCAGAGTGTCCGACCAGGGTGCAGAGTGTCCGACCAGGGTGCAGAGTGTCCGACCAGGTGCAGAGTGTCCGACCAGGGTGCAGAGTGTCCGACCAGGGTGCAGAGTGTCGACCAGGGTGCAGAGTGTCCGACCAGGGTGCAGAGTGTCGACCAAAGTGCAGAGTGTCGGACCAGGGTAGCAAGTGTCGACTCAAAGTGCAGAGTGTCGGACCGGGATGCAAGTGTGGACAAGTGCAGAGTGTCGGACCAGGGTGCAAAGTTACCGCAGGGTCGGCAAGTGCAGAGTGTCGGACCAGGGTGCAGAGTGTCGACCAAAGTGCAGAGTGTCGACCAGGGTGCAGAGTGTCCGACCAGGGTGCAGAGTGTCCGACCAGGGTGCAGAGTGTCGACCAGGGTGCAGAGTGTCGGACCAGGGTGCAGGTGTCGACATGGGTGCAGAGTGTCGGACCAGGGTGCAGAGTGTCGGACAGGGTGCAGAGAGTGTCGGACCAGTGCAGAGTGTCGACCAAAGTGCAGAGTGTCCGACCAGGGTGCAGAGTGTCCGACCAGGTGCAGAGTGTCCGACCAGGGTGCAGTGTGTCGACCAGGGTGCAGAGTGTCGACCAGGGTGCAGAGTGTCCGACCAGGGTGCAGAGTGTCGACCAGGGTGCAGAGTGTCCGACCAGGGTGCAGAGTGTCCGACAGGGTGCAGAGTGTCGACCAGGGTGCAGAGTGTGGACCAGGGTGCAGAGTGTCCGACCAGGGTGCAGAGTGTCCGACCAAAGTGCAGAGTGTCGGACAGGGTTCAAGTGTCCGACCAAAGTGCAGAGTGTCCGACCAGGGTGCAGAGTGTGACCAGGTGCAAAGTTCGACCAGGTGCAGAGTGTCCGATCCAAAGTGCAGAGTGTCCGACCAAAGTGCAGAGTGTCCGACAGGTGCAGAGTGTCCGACCAAGGTGCAGAGTGTCCGGACCAGGGTGCAGAGTGTCCGACCAGGGTGCAGAGTGTCGACCAGGGTGCAAGTGTCGACCAGGGTGCAGAGTGTCCGACCAAGAGTGCACGGGAGTGTCCGACCAAAGTGCCGGACCAGGGTGCAGAGTGTCGGACAGGGTGCAGAGTGTGGACCAGGGTGCAGAGTGTCCAGACCAGGGCGCAGAGTGTCCAGACCAGGAGCAGGGCAGAGTGTCGGACCAGGGTGCAGAGTGTCCGACCAAAGTGCAGAGTGTCCGACCAAAGTGCAGAGTGTCCGACCAAAGTGCAGAGTGTCCGACCAAAGTGCAGAGTGTCCGACCAAAGTGCAGAGTGTCCGACTCAAAGTGCAGAGTGTCCGACAAAGTGCAGAGTGTCGGACCAGAAGTGCAGAGTGTCGGACCAAAGTGCAGAGTGTCGACCAAAGTGCAGAGTGTCCGGAGGCACAAGTGCAGAGTGTCCGACCAAAGTGCAGAGTGTCCGACCAAGTGCAGAGTGTCGACCAGTGCAGAGTGTCCGAAGGGTGCAGAGTGTCAAAGCGACCAGGGTGCAGAGTGTCGGACCAGGGTGCAGAGTGTCCGACCAGGGTGCGAGATGTCCGCCGACCAGGGTGCAGAGTGTCGACCAGGGTGCAGAGTGTCGGACCAGGGTGCAGAGTGTCGACCAAGGTGCAGAGTGTCGACAGGTGCAGATGTCGACAGGTGCAGAGTGTCGGACCAGGGTGCAGAGTGTCCGACCAAAGTGCAGAGTGTGTCCGACCAGGTGCAGTCCCCGAGGTGTCCGACCAGGTGCAGAGTGTCCGACCAGGGTGCAGAGTGTCCGACCAAAGTGTGCAAGTGAGTGTCCGACCAGGAGTGCAGTGAGTGTCCGACCAAAGTGCAGAGTGTCCGACCAGGGTGCAGAGTGTCCGACCAAGTGCAGAGTGTCCGACCAGAGTGCAGAGTGTCGACCAAGGTGCAGAGTGTCCGAACAAGGGTGCAGAGTGTCGGACCAAAGTGCAGAGTGTCGACCAAAGGTGTGCAGGAGTGTCCAGATCGACCAAAGTGCAGAGTGTCCGACCAAAGTGCAGAGTGTCGACCAAAGTGCAGAGTGTCCGACCAAAGTGCAGTGTCGGACCAAAGGTGCAGAGTGTCGGACCAGGGTGCAGAGTGTCCGACAGGGTGCAGAGTGTCCGACCAGGGTGCAGAGTGTCGTGAATCCAAGGTGCGAGTGTCGGACCAGGGTGCAGAGTGTCCGAACCAAGGTGCAGAGTGTCCGACCAGGTGCAGAGTGTCGACCGGGTGCAGAGTGTCGGACCAGGTGCAGAGTGTCCGACCAGGTGCAGAGTGTCCGACCAGGGTGCAGGTGTCGACCAGGGTGCAGAGTGTCGACCAGGGTGCAGAGTGTCGACCAGGGTGCAGAGTGTCGACCAGGTGCGAGTGTCCGACCAGGGTGCAGAGTGTCGACCAGGGTGCAGAGTGTCGACCAGGGTGCAGAGTGTTCGACCAGGAGGAGAGTGTCGGACCAGGGTCAGAGTGTCCGACCAAGTGCAGAGTGTCCGACCAAGTGCAGAGAGTGTCCGACCAAGGGTGCAGAGTGTCCGACCAGGGTGCAGAGTGTCGACCAAAGTGCAGATGTGCGACCAAAGTGCAGATGTCGGACAAAGTGCAGAGTGTCCGACCAAAGTGCAGAGTGTCGGACCAAAGTGCAGAGTGTCGGACCAAAGTGCAGAGTGTCGACCAAAGTGCAGAGTGTCGGACCAAAGTGCAGAGTGTCGGACCAAAGTGCAGAGTGTCCGACCAAAGTGCAGAGTTGTCGGACCAAAGTGCAGAGTGTCGGACCAAAGTGCAGAGTGTCCGACCAAGTGCAGTGTTCGGACCAGGTGCAGAGTGTCGGACCAGGGTGCAGAGTGTCGCGAACAGGGTACAGATGCTCCGACCAGGGTGCAGAGTGTCGGACCAGGGTGCAGAGTGTCGGACCAGGGTGAGAGATGTCGACCAGGTGCAGAGTGTCGACCAGGGTGCGAGTGTCGGACCAGGGTGCAGAGTGTCGACCAAGGTGCAGAGTGTCCGACCAAGGTGCAGAGTGTCCGACCAGGGTGCAGAGTGTCGGACCAGGGTGCAGAGTGTCGGACCAGGGTGCAGAGTGTCCGACCAAAGTGCAGAGTGTCCGACCAAGGTGCAGAGTGTCCGACCAGGGTGCAGTGTCAGACCTGGGTGCAGGGTGTCGGACCAGGGTGCAGAGTGTCCGATCAAAGTGCAGAGTGTCCGACCAGGGTGCAGAGTGTCCGACCAGGGTGCAGAGTGTCCGACCAGGGTGCAGAGTGTCCGACCAGGGTGCAGAGTGTCCGACCAGGGTGCAGAGTGTCCGACCAAAGTGCAGAGTGTCGGAACAGGGTTCAGAGTGTCCGATCAAAGTGCAGTGTCTAGTCCTTAGAGAGTGGCCAGATCGTCAGAAAGAACAGATTTCCCCTTATATGGTGTCTTTATTTTCCTTTTGGTTTTCCTGAGGTAGTTATTAGTTTTACTGAACTGTGTTGGATTTTCTGAACCATCGGGTGCTTTATTGTTTCTTATCCCATATAATTTATAATATTGGTGTAAAAAATGCACCAATTTTGGAGATGGAATGGCCAGCTGAAGGGGTTGGAGGAGGCTGGATCATTTATCACCATGTGTGCCCTGATGGCTAACATACATGTTGTTAAATTATTCTTTGTGTCTTGGTGGTTTAGAATATTTACCAACTTGTCAGTTAGTAACTTGGCAAGTCTCTTCCTTTGTGTGTTGAAGTTTCAGATCCATCAGGTGTTCAACTTCTTTAAGACTGGTTTAATGGAGTGAGACAATGGAAGAATATGTCATCCATGGCTACAATGTCCAGTAGCCTAATTCGCTACTGGTGGAATGTGGAGAGACAGATTTAAGAAGTTATTGACATCATCTGCAACACTAGCCATTAGAACGTGGTCAGATCCTCAGAAAGATCAAGTGTTTCTTTAGGAGGTGCCTTCAGTTTCTTTTTGGTTTCATTAATGTTTGTATTAGGTCTTGTGTACCGTGTTGGCCAGGGTGCAGAGTGTCGGACCAGGGTTCAGAGTGTCCGATCAAAGTGCAGAGTGTCCGACCAAAGTGCAGAGTGTCCGACCAGGGTGCAGAGTGTCTGACCAAAGTGCAGAGTGTTAGACCAAAGTGCAGAGTGTCAGACCAGGGTGCAGAGTGTCCGATCAAAGTGCAGTGTCTAGCCCTTAGAGAGTGGCCAGATCGTCAGAAAGAACAGATTTCCCCTTATAAGGTGTCTTTATTTTCCTTTTGGTTTTCCTGAGGTAGTTATTAGTTTTACTGAACTGTGTTGGATTTTCTGAACCATCAGGTGCTTTATTGTTTCTTATCCCATATAATTTATAATATTGGTGTGAAAAATGCACCAATTTTGGAGATGGAATGGCCAGCTGAAGGGGTTGGAGGAGGCTGGATCATTTATCACCATGTGTCCATGCCCTGATGGCTAACATACCGTATTTTTCGCTTTTTATGACGCACTTTTGTTCCCCCAAAACTGGGGGGAGAACGGGGGTGCGTCTTAAAAAGAGAATATAAAAAAAAAAATGTAAAAAAAAAAAATATTACCTAGGGGGGATGTGGGATGGGATGGATCGGAGGTGCCTGATGCGGTTGTTACGGGGCCAAGGAGGTTGGGGGGCCAAGGCACAAGCTGTGGGGGTGTTGCGCCGGTCTCCGGTGGGCGCCGCCATTATAATTTACCAGCATGCATTGCCGGTCTTGCAATGCACGCTCTTGTGTCTGTAAATGGCCGCGGATGGGGTCTGCGCATGCGCCGCGGCCATTCTATGTACTACAGTACTGTTTTCCAGTCTTCAATAAAATGGCCGCGGCGCATGCGCAGACTGCGATTCGCAGACAATTCTGGACACAAGAGCGTGCATTGCCAGACCGGCAATGCATGCTGGTAAATAATAATGGCGGCGCCCACCGGAGATCGGCGCAACACCCCCACAGCTTGTGCTTTGGCTCCCAACCACCGTGGCACCCCCGCAGCCTCTTCCTTAGCCCCCAACATCTGTGGCACCCGCGCAGCTCCTGCTTAGGACTCAACCTCCATGGCCCCAGAGCACCACCGGTAAGAGTTGGGGGGCTATGTAGCAGGATGCATGTCCCCCATTTTGGGACATTTATGAGGAGGGGGAACATAAACAAGGATTGGGGCATGGATACCAGGAGGGAACCATATATTAGGAGGGGGGCCATATATCAGGAGGTGGACACATACCAGGATGGGGGCATGGATACCAGGTGGGGGACCATATATTAGGAGGGGGCACATATACCAGAATGGAGACAAATATACCAGAATAGGGTACATATAAAGTGATTGTAAGACGGACACTGGCATTATAAGATGGACCCCGTTTAACATTAAAAATAATTTTTTTTCTCTTTTCCTTCACCAAATTTGGGGGTGCGTCTTATAATCAGGTGCGTCTTATAAAGCGAAAAATACGGTACATGTTGTTAAATTATTCTTTGTGTCCTGGTGGTTTAGAATATTTACCAACTTGTCAATTAGTAACTTGGCAAGTCTCTTCCTTTGTGTGTTGAAGTTTCAGATCCATCAGGTGTTCAACTTCTTTAAGACTGGTTTAATGGAGTGAGACAATGGAAGAATATGTCATCCATGGCTACAATGTCCAGTAGCCTAATTCGCTACTGGAGGAATGTGGAGAGACAGATTTAAGAAGTTATTGACATCATCTGCAACACTAGCCATTAGAAAGTGGTCAGATCCTCTGAAAGATCAAGTGTTTCTTTAGGAGGTGCCTTCAGTTTCTTTTTGGTTTTATTAATGTATGTATTAGGTCTTGTGTACTGTGTTGGCTTTTCTGATCCATCAGGTGTACAACTTTTATAAACCTGGCTTAATGTGGTGAGACAGTGGAAGAATTTCTCATCAATGCCTAAAAAGGCCAGTAGCCCAATTCACAAATTCTGGAATGTGGACAGACATATTTAGGAATTTCTGGACATCATCCATATGCACATCTAGCCCTTAGAGAGTGACCAGATCCTCAGAAAGAACAGATTTCCCCTTATAAGGTGCCTTTATTTTCCTTTTGGTTTTCCTGAGGTAGTTATTAGTTTTATTGAACTGTGTTGGATTTTCTGAACCATCGGGTGCTTTATTGTTTCTTATCCCATAAAATTTATAATATTGGTGTGAAAAATGCACCAATTTTGGAGATGGAATGGCCAGCTGAAGGGGTTGGAGGAGGCTGGATCATTTATCACCATGTGTGCCCTGATGGCTAACATACATGTTGTTAAATTATTCTTTGTGTCCTGGTGGTTTAGAATATTTACCAACTTGTCAATTAGTGACTTGGCAAGTCTCTTCCTTTGTGTGTTGAAGTTTCAGATCCATCAGGTGTTCAACTTCTTTAAGACTGGTTTAATGGAGTGAGACAATGGAAGAATATGTCATCCATGGCTAAAATGTCCAGTAGCCTAATTCGCTACTGGTGGAATGTGGAGAGACAGATTTCCCCTTATAAGGTGCCTTTATTTTCCTTTTGGTTTTCCTGAGGTAGTTATTACTTTTACTGAACTGTGTTGGATTTCTGAACCATCGGGTGCTTTATTGTTTCTTATCCCATATAATTTATAATATTGGTGTGAAAAATGCACCAATTTTGGAGATGGAATGGCCAGCTGAAGGGGTTGGAGGAGGCTGGATCATTTATCACCATGTGTCCATGCCCTGATGGCTAACATACATGTTGTTAAATTATTATTTGTGTCCTGGTGGTTTAGAATATATACCAACTTGTCAATTAGTGACTTGGCAAGTCTCTTCCTTTGTGTGTTGAAGTTTCAGATCCATCAGGTGTTCAACTTCTTTAAGACTGGTTTAATGGAGTGAGACAATGGAAGAATATGTCATCCATGGCTACAATGTCCAGTAGCCTAATTCGCTACTGGTGGAATGTGGAGAGACAGATTTAAGAAGTTATTGACATCATCTGCAACACTAGCCATTAGAACGTGGTCAGATCCTCAGAAAGATCAAGTGTTTCTTTATGAGGTGCATTCAGTATCTTTTTGCTTTTATTAATGTATGTATTAGGTCTTGTGTACTGTGTTGGCTTTTTTAATCCATCAGATGTTCAACTTCTTTAAACTGGCTAAATGTGGTGAGACAATGGAAGAATTTCTCATCAATGGCTAAAAGGCCAGTAGCCCAATTCACAAATGCTGGAAAGAGGAGAGACAGATTTAGGCATTTCTGGACATCATCCATATGCACATCTAGCCCTTAGAGAGTGGCCAGATCCTCAGAAAGAACAGATTTCCCCTTATAAGGTGCCTTTATCTTCCTTTTGGTTTTCCTGAGGTAGTTATTAGTTTTACTGAACTGTGTTGGATTTTCTGAACCATCGGGTGCTTTATTGTTTCTTATCCCATATAATTTATAATATTGGTGTGAAATATGCACTAATTTTGGAGATGGAATGGCCAGCTGAAAGGGTTGGAGGACGCTGGATCATTTATCACCATGTGTGCCCTGATGGCTAACATACATGTTGGTAATTTATTCTTTGTGTCCTGGTGGTTTAGAATATTTACCAACTTGTCAATTAGTGACTTGGCAAGTCTCTTCCTTTGTGTGTTGAAGTTTCAGATCCATCAGGTGTTCAACTTCTTTAAGACTGGTTTAATGGAGTGAGACAATGGAAGAATATGTCATCCATGGCTACAATGTCCAGTAGCCTAATTCGCTACTGGTGGAATGTGGAGAGACAGATTTAAGAAGTTATTGACATCATCTATTTGCAACACGAACCATTAGAAAGTGGTCAGATCCTCAGAAAGATCAAGTGTTTCTTTATGAGGTGCCTTCAGTTTCTTTTTGGTTTTATTAATGTATGTATTAGGTCTTGTGTACTGTGTTGGCTTTTCTGATCCATCAGGTGTACAACTTTTATAAACCTGGCTTAACGTGGTGAGACAGTGGAAGAATTTCTCATCAATGCCTAAAAAGGCCAGTAGCCCAATTCACAAATTCTGGAATGTGGACAGACATATTTAGGAATTTCTGGACATCATCCATATGCACATCTAGCCCTTAGAGAGTGGCCAGATCGTCAGAAAGAACAGATTTCCCCTTATAAGGTGCCTTTATTTTCCTTTTGGTTTTCCTGAGGTAGTTATTAGTTTTACTGAACTGTGTTGGATTTTCTGAACCATCGGGTGCTTTATTGTTTCTTATCCCATATAATTTATAATATTGGTGTGAAAAATGCACCAATTTTGGAGATGGAATGGCCAGCTGAAGGGGTTGGAGGAGGCTGGATCATTTATCACCATGTGTCCATGCCCTGATGGCTAACATACATGTTGTTAAATTATTCTTTGTGTCCTGGTGGTTTAGAATATTTACCAACTTGTCAATTAGTGACTTGGCAAGTCTCTTCCTTTGTGTGTTGAAGTTTCAGATCCATCAGGTGTTCAACTTCTTTAAGACTGGTTTAATGGAGTGAGACAATGGAAGAATATGTCATCCATGGGTAAAATGTCCAGTAGCCTAATTCGCTACTGGTGGAATGTGGAGAGACCGATTTAAGAAGTTATTGACATCATCTGCAACAGTAGCCATTAGAAAGTGGTCAGATCCTCAGAAAGATCAAGTGTTTCTTTAGGAGGTGCCTTCAGTTTCTTTTTGGTTTCATTAATGTTTGTATTAGGTCTTGTGTACCGTGTTGGCCAGGGTGCAGAGTGTCGGACCAGGGTGCAGAGTGTCGGACCAGGGTGCAGAGTGTCCGACCAAAAGTGCAGAGTGTCCGACCAAAGTGCTGAGTGTCGGACGAGGGTGCAGAGTGTCGGACGAGGGTGCAGAGTGTCGGACGAGGGTGCAGAGTGTCGGACGAGGGTGCAGAGTGTCGGACGAGGGTGCAGAGTGTCGGACGAGGGTGCAGAGTGTCGGACGAGGGTGCAGAGTGTCGGACGAGGGTGCAGAGTGTCGGACGAGGGTGCAGAGTGTCGGACGAGGGTGCAGAGTGTCGGACGAGGGTGCAGAGTGTCGGACGAGGGTGCAGAGTGTCGGACGAGGGTGCAGAGTGTCGGACAGGGTGCAGAGTGTCGGACGAGGGTGCAGAGTGTCGGACGAGGGATGCAGAGTGTCGGACGAGGGTGCAGAGTGTCGGACGAGGGTGCAGAGTGTCGGACGAGGGTGCAGAGTGTCGGACCAGGGTGCAGAGTGTCGGACCAGGGTGCAGAGTGTCGGACCAGGGTGCAGAGTGTCGCACCAGGGTGCAGAGTGTCGCACCAGGGTGCAGAGTGTCGCACCAGGGTGCAGAGTGTCGCACCAGGGTGCAGAGTGTCGCACCAGAGTACAGATTGTCCGGTCAAGTGTGGCCAGAGGTGTCGGACCAGGGTGCAGAGGTGTCGGACCAGGGTGCAGAGTGTCGGACCAGGGTGCAGAGTGTCCGGACCAGGGTGCAGAGTGTCCGGACCAGGGTGCAGAGTGTCCGGACCAGGGTGCAGAGTGTCCGGACCAGGGTGCAGAGTGTCCGGACCAGAGGTTGCAGTGCAGAGTGTCCGGACCAGGGTGCAGAGTGTCCGGACCAGGGTGCAGAGTGTCCGGACCAGGGTGCAGAGTGTCCGGACCAGGGTGCAGAGTGTCCGGACCAGGGTGCAGAGTGTCCGGACGTGCAGGTGTCGACCAGAGTGCAGGGTACCAGGGTGCAGAGTGTCCGGACCAGGGTGCAGAGTGTCCGGACCAGGGTGCAGAGTGTCCGGACCAGGGTGCAGAGTGTCGGACCAGGGTGCAGAGTGTCGGACAGGGTGCAGAGTGTCGAAGTGCAGAGTGTCGGACAGGTGCAGAGTGTCGGACAGGGTGCAGAGTGTCGGACGAGGGTGCAGAGTGTCGGACGAGGGTGCAGAGTGTCGGGACCAGGGTGCAGAGTGTCGGACGAGGGTGCAGAGTGTCGGACGAGGGTGCAGAGTGTCGGACCGAGGGTGCAGAGTGTCGGACCAGGGTGCAGAGTGTCGGACAGGGTGCAGAGTGTCGGACAGGGTGCAGAGTGTCGCACCAGGGTGCAGAGTGTCGACCAGGGTGCAGAGGTGTCGCACCAGGGTGCAGAGTGTCGACCAGGGTGCAGAGTGTCGAACCAGGGTGCAGAGTGTCGGCCCGGGTGCAGAGCGTTTGATCAAAGTGCAGAGCGTCCGATCAAAGTGCAGCGCGTCCGATCAAAGTGCAGAGTGTCTGACCTGGGTGCAGAGTGTCTGACCTGGGTGCAGAGTGTCGGACCAGGGTGCAGAGTGTCGGCCCAGGGGGCAGAGTGTCCGGACCAAGGTGCAGAGTGTCCGATCAAAGTGCAGAGTGTCCGATCAAAGTGCAGAGTGTCCGATCAAAGTGCAGAGTGTCCGACCAAAGTGCAGAGTGTCCGACCAAAGTGCAGAATGTCCGATCAAAGTGCAAAGTGTCCGACCAAAGTGCAGAGTGTCCGACCAAAGTGCAGAGTGTCCGACCAAAGTGCAGAGTGTCCGACCAAAGTGCAGAGTGTCCGACCAAAGTGCAGTGTCTAGCCTTTAGAGAGTGGCCAGATCCTCAGAAAGAACAGATTTCCCCTTATAAGGTGTCTTTATTTTCCTTTTCGTTTTCCTGAGGTAGTTATTAGTTTTACTGAACTGAGTTGGATTTTCTGAACCATCGGGTGCTTTATTGTTTCTTATCCCATATAATTTATAATATTGGTGTGAAAAATGCACTAATTTTGGAGATGGAATGGCCAGCTGAAAGGGTTGGAGGAGGCTGGATCATTTATCACCATGTGTCCATGCCCTGATGGCTAACATACATGTTGTTAAATTATTCTTTGTGTCCTAGTGGTTTAGAATATTTACCAACTTGTCAATTAGTGACTTGGCAAGTCTCTTCCTTTGTGTGTTGAAGTTTCAGATCCATCAGGTGTTCAACTTCTTTAAGACTGGTTTAATGGACTGAGACAATGGAAGAATATGTCATCCATGGGTAAAATGTCCAGTAGCCTAATTCGCTACTGGTGGAATGTGGAGAGACAGATTTAAGAAGTTATTGACATCATCTGCAACACTAGCCATTAGAAAGTGGTCAGATCCTCAGAAAGATCAAGTGTTTCTTTATGAGGTGCCTTCAGTTTTTTTTGCTTTTATTAATGTATGTATTAGGTCTTGTGTACTGTGTTGGCTTTTCTAATCCATCAGATGTTCAACTTCTTTAAACTGGCTAAATGTGGTGAGACAATGGAAGAATTTCTCATCAATGGCTAAAAGGCCAGTAACACAATTCACAAATGCTGGAAAGAGGAGAGACAGATTTAGGCATTTCTGGACATCATCTATTGGCACAACTTGACCTTAGAGAGTGGATAAATCTTCAGAAAGATCATATTTCCGTGAGGTGGATTCATTTTATTTTTTGTTTTATTAATGTTTGTATTAGGTCTTGTGTACTGCCTTGGCCAGGGTGCACAGTGATGGACCAGGGTGCAGAGTGTCCGACCAGGGTGCAGAGTGTCCGACCAGGGTGCAGAGTGTCCGACCAAAGTGCAGAGTGTCCGACCAGGGTGCAGAGTGTCCGACCAGGGTGCAGAGTGTCCGACCAGGGTGCAGAGTGTCCGACCAGGGTGCAGAGTGTCCGACCAAAGGGCAGAGTGTCCGACCAAAGGGCAGAGTGTCCGACCAAAGGGCAGAGTGTCCGACCAAAGGGCAGAGTGTCCGACCACAGTGCAGAGTGTCCGACCACGGTGCAGAGTGTCCGACCACGGTGCAGAGTGTCGGCCCAGGGTGCAGAGTGTCGGACCAGGGTGCAGAGTGTCGGACCAGGGTGCAGAGTGTCGGACCAGGGTGCATAGTGTCGGACCAGGGTGCAGAGTGTCGGACCAGGGTGCAGAGTGTCCGGACCAGGGTGCAGAGTGTCCGGACCAGGGTGCAGAGTGTCCGGACCAGGGTGCAGAGTGTCCGGACCAGGGTGCAGAGTGTCCGGACCAGGGTGCAGAGTGTCCGGACCAGGGTGCAGAGTGTCCGGCCCAGGGTGCAGAATGTCCGATCAAAGTGCAGAGTGTCGGACCAGGGTGCAGAGTGTCAGACCAGGGTGCAGAATGTCGGACCAGGGTGCAGAATGTCGGATCAGGGTGCAGAGTGTCCGACCAAAGTGCAGAGTGTCCGACCAAAGTGCAGAGTGTCGGAACAGGGTTCAGAGTGTCCGATCATAGTGCAGTGTCTAGCCCTTAGAGAGTGGCCAGATCCTCAGAAAGTACAGATTTCCCCTTATAAGGTGCCTTTATTTTACTTTTTGTTTTCCTGAGGTAGCTATTAGTTTTACTGAACTGTGTTGGATTTTCTGAACCATCGGGTGCTTTATTGTTTCTTATCCCATATAATTTATAAGTTGTACACCTGATGGATCAGAAAAGCCAACACAGTACACAAGACCTAATACATACATTAATAAAACCAAAAAGATACTGAAGGCACCTCATAAAGAAACACTTGATCTTTCTGAGGATCTGACCACTATCTAATGGTTAGTGTTGCAAATAGATGATGTCAATAACTTCTTAAATCTGTCTCTCCACATTCCACCAGTAGCGAATTAGGCTACTGGACATTTTAGCCATGGATGACATATTCTTCCATTGTCTCACTCCATTAAACCAGTCTTAAAGAAGTTGAACACCTGATGGATCTGAAACTTCAACACACAAAGGAAGAGACTTGCCAAATCACTAATTGACAAGTTGGTATATATTCTAAACCACCAGGACACAAAGAATAGTTTAACAACATGTATGTTAGCCATCAGGGCACACATGGTGATAAATGATCCAGCCTCCTCCAACCCCTTCAGCTGGCCATTCCATCTCCAAAATTGGTGCATTTTTCACACCAATATTATAAATTATATGGGATAAGAAACAATAAAGCACCCGATGGTTCAGAAAATCCAACACAGTTCAGTAAAACTAATAACTACCTCAGGAAAACCCAAAGGAAAATAAAGGCACCTTATAAGGGGAAATCTGTTCTTTCTGAGGATCTGGCCACTCTCTAAGGGCTAGACGCTGCACTTTGATCGGACACTCTGCACCCCAGGTCCCACACTCTGCACCCCAGGTCCCACACTCTGCACCCCAGGTCCCACACTCTGCACCCCAGGTCCCACACGCTGCACCCCAGGTCCCACACGCTGCACCCCAGGTCCCACACGCTGCACCCAGGTCCCACACTCTGCACCCAGGTCCCACACTCTGCACCCAGGTCCCACACTCTGCACCCCTCAACGTCACTTCTAATGTGATGTGTTCACTAAAAAAAATTTACTTTGCATATTTTGTTAAAAAATTAAAAATCGCTGATAAAATATTAAGCATTCTAATTTTTGAGAAAAAAAAAAGTAAAAAAAAAGTTTCAAAAATTGTGCTTATGTGATGTAGACATACAGGAGCATCTCAATTAATTAGAATATCAGCAAAAAGTTAATTTCAGTAATTCAAAATAAAGTTAAACGCATATAATATATAGTCATTACAAACAGTGTCTATTTAAAGTACTTGGTTCTGTTAATGTTGATGATTATGGCTTACAGCCAATGAAAACCCAAAAGTCATTATCTCAGAAAATTGAAGTAAGGAGGATGAAGAGTCTGAGAGATAAAATATGACCTAAATAGATATCAGAGTCTGCACCTTGTGTGGTTGTGAGAGTCAAAACCACTATAAAAGCATATCATGGCTGCTGTAGTCCCCAGCGTGGTGCATATAGAGTAGGGAGGCTGAAGGGTTAAAAATCACGCTGCTGTGTGCTGTATTCCACGAGACATCAAAGGGTGAATATATTGAGTACTCAACGCGTTTCAGGGCTCCCTGGTCCCTTCCTCAGGACAAATCAATATCATATTGCCATGTTTCTGCGCATTTCAGGGAGCCCTGAAATGCGTTGAATAAATCAATATTATATTCACCCTTTGATGTCTCGTGGAATACAACAACGCGCTTTTTAACCCTTAATCCTCCCTACTTTATTTTCTGATATAACGACCTTTGGGTTTTCATTGGCTATTATCCATAATCATCAACATTTACAGAAATAAAGACTTGAAATAGATCAGTTTCTAATGACTCTATATAATATATACATTTCACTTTATGTATTGAATTACTGAAATAAATGAACTTTTTGATGATATTCCAAATCATCTAGATGCACCTGTATGGCAAATTAATTTCATTAATGATTTTATGTGATATAACTATGGTTTAAGGTAGGGCTGTGGAGTCGGAGTCTGATGTTTATAACCTGCAAACGTGAGATAAATGCGCATAGGGTCTTATCCTTTTTTTAAGGTTATATCGGTGTAAATTGAGAACTGCTCACCGGATTCAGTTGTGTCACCCACAACCAGTATAATCGCCTGTAAGATGGCTTATAAGATGGCTGCTGCAGGGCCGCACCTTCACGATAAACGTGGAAACAGGAATGCTGTAATAGGAACAAATGCCAAACAGGAATCACCAGGAAACGAAGAGTTAACTGGGCAGATTTTTCTTTATTTCATCCTACGCGTGTCGGAGCCTCTATCCTAGCTCCTTCCTCAGGTTGTTCCCTGAGGAAGGAGCTAGGATAGAGGCTCCGAAACGCGTAGGATGAAATAAAGAAAAAACTGCCCAGTTAACTCTTCGTTTCCTGGTGATTCCTGTTTGGCAGCCCGGGCATTTCGGCATTTGTTCCTATTACAGGAGTCTGATGTTTGGCTTACTGACTTCACAGCCATGGTTGTGGAGTGGGACTCATGGAGTCTGTGTCAAGAAATTAATGAGTAGGAGTCAGGAAATTGAGGAGTCGGAGATGGATATTTGGCTAGCTGATTCCATGGCCCTGGTTTAAGGGCATAAATATTAACCCCTTCCTGATCTTTGACGTTGTACAACGTCATGAAAGTCGGTATCTTCCCGACCTTACATTGTACAATATCATGGTTGTTACCGCAGCACTGTTGCCACGGTAACCGCCATCGGGCCCCGGTGTTCAGTGATTCTTATCACTAAACAACGGGGCTTGAGGTCAGAGGGGGGTGGATTCCTCACCCCGTCCCCACGATCACGGTGATTGGCTGTTTGAACAATTACCGCAATCCTCTCTCCAGCTATGGAAGGGGTTGTCATAACCTCTACCATAGGCTGAAGCACTGGAGGGGGTTGTTTCTCTGCAGCCAATGTCCCTGCATCAAGATCGGACTGCAGAGAAGGATCTGACAGCGGGGACAGTGATCCGCTATGTGATCGCTATGCCCCGCTGTCAGATTCTTCTCTCTGCAGCCAGATCTCCCTGCATACATATCGGGCTGCAGGGAAACAATCTGACAGCTGGGCATAGCAGATCACTGTGCCCAGGAGTCAGAATGCTTCTCTGCAGCCCAATATCCATACAGGAACATCGGGCTGCAGAGAAGCAGCGGGCGCAAGCAGGTGGCGGTGTGCTGCACCACCTCCATGCTGAAGGGGCTCTGTCACCCCCTAAGTGTTGTGTTCTTAAGATCAAAGCACTTAGTGTCTGAGGAGTGTGAGTGCAGGGTCACTTATCTCTCCCGGGCAACGAGCCGATCACCATGGTAACCCGAAACATGGCAACGTCGGGTCACCTGAACCAAGCCTCAGAGATCATGTGATCTCTGAGACTTGTATTTTCACAGTGATGGTGCACTGTAAGGCAGATCATTGCCATACTGTGCACCATCACTGACTCCAGAGACTACAACAAGGGATCAAGTGTCCTCTTGCTGTAGTCTCTGGGGTCACAGTGATGGTGCACTGTATAGCAATGATCTGTGCCCCACAGTGCATCATCACCGTGACTGCAGAGGCTACAAGAGATCAAGTGTTCTCTTGTTGCAGTCTCTGGTGTCATAGTGATGGTGCACTGTATGGCAGATCATTGCCATACAGTACACCATCACTGAAACCAGACTACAACAAGAGGACACTTGATCCCTTGTTGTAGTCTCTGGAGTCACGGTGATGATGCATTGTATGACAGGTCATTGCCATACAGTGCACCATCACTATGACACCAGAGACTGCAACAAGGGGACACTTGATCCCTTGCTGCAGTCTCTGGATGTAGCAGAAGCGATCAAGCGTTGTGGGATCATAGTTTTGGACTACGTTGGATAAGAATAAAGATGGATTCCAAATTTTGTGGGGTTTTTTTCTAATAAGATTTTTCTCTGAGTGGTGTATTTTTTTTAGTACCGTATTTACTAGCGATTCCTAATGGCCGGGTCTAACATTGTCCTGAAATTATGAATCTCGGGCTTAGTGCCAGCTGCCAATAAAAAAAAGACAGCATTAACCCTTTATTACCCAGTTTGCCACTGGCACCCAGGGCAACTGGAAGAGTCCGGGTACAGCACCAGAAAATGGCGCTTCAAAGAACGCACCATTTTCTGGGGGGGGGGCTACAAGCTGCAATTCGCAGCATGGGGGGCCCAGAATGGTTGGGCCTCTCCACGCTGAGGATACCAGCCCCAGCTGCCTAGTTGTACCTAGCTGGACCAAAAATATGGCAGAGCCTCACGTAGTTTTTTTTCTCAAATTAGTTCTATAAATAATTTAATCAAAAAAATTATGCTGTCTGCCAGCCAGTTAAACCGAGGCAGCTGGGGGTGGGTGGCAGTCCGTAGCTGCCTAGTTATACCTGGCTGGCAACCAAAAATATGTTGTAGTCCCACGTCTTTTTTTTTTTTTTTTTTTTTTTATTTCTACGAAAAAAAAAAAAAAACATGGAGTTTCGCCGTATTTTTAGTTGCCAGCCAGGTACAACTTGGCAGCTGGGGGTCTGGAATCCTCAGCGTGGAGAGACCCAAATGTTCTGGGCCCCCCATGATGCGAATTGCAACCCACAGCCACCTCAGAATATAGTGCATTCATTAGAGACGCCATTTTCTGTTGCTGTACCCAGACCCTTCCAGTTGCCCTGGTGGTGGTGGCAAACTGGATGATAAAGGGGTTAATGGCGGCTTTGCATTGGCAGCTGGCACTTAGCCCAAGACTCATAATCTCGGGCCAATGTTAGACCCGGCCATTAGGAATTTCTAGTAAATAGTAAATAATACACAACAGAGAAAAATAATTTTATTAGAACAAAAAACAAACATCTCAACTCCATCTTTAGTACCCTCACATAACTCTCCACGATCCTTCATCCAGAATCTGCAGGGAGAGAAAAGTGTCATCTCCCTGCAGAGTCTGCAATCACACTGCCCGCAGGGACTCTGTGAATGACGTCACTTGTGGCAGTCAAAAACTGCCACAAGGGAGTGGTGACATCACTCACTGAGTAACCAGGGATCCCCGTGGCACTGAACTAAAAATGTTGTCACTTGTAGGGGGTTTCCACTTTTTAGGCACATCCGGGGCTAT